>OX381704.1:86652002-87852002 GCA_947462335.1 Harmothoe impar | reverse complement strand
GTTGTACCAGTTGATAGTACAGGCCAACTTTGAAAAATGATATTTTTAATAGGGACGTAAGCAATCGCAATCTACTGATTATAGATTGGCAAATTTCCGGACCAATGATGAGAATCTTATTCACCTATTTGTGATAATGGTATCAATGCATTTGTAGATGTAGTAAATTTACCACACAGAGGCAATCAAAACTACCGAATGCGTTCAAGCTGATTGACTTAGCTAATCTGTGAATGAATTTTACACAACTTGTAGGCAATTTATGTATACTGTAAACGTATTTTATTTCGCGCTGTACATATTTTCGCGGATTTCGCGGATTTTAAAATCCGCGAAAATATGTACAGAGCGAAAATTTATCCAATATAGCTCTGTAACTGTAATATTTCAATATCAGCGAATTTAAATCCCAGCGAAATCGTATTTTGAAGCAAATCCGCGAAAATTTGTACCAGCGAAAATATGTACGTTTACAGTAAACAAATATGTACATTTTGTAGAGTACCTCTTGATTTTTATTTTCTGTGAAAGAATTTTTTTATTTTTCAAGCGCATTGATTTAGTTATCTATAAATGAGAACAGCATTAGTGTGGAAAAGCATTGATTTTAGTTTCCTGGTATTTGAGATGTACATGTCCCTAGATTGTTTAAATAAAACATTGAGTTGCGATTTTATCAATGTTGGTGTTGAGTGTTGTGTTGCCCTTCCTATTGTCTATAGTTGACACATATATTTGCATGCTATATTCCACCTTATTCATTCCACATTGGCATTTTCCTATGTCAGCTTTTACTGCAGTTACCATGTCCTTTATTCTAGGCAGGGAATCGAACTCTGAAATGATATAGTAAATCTCACATCATTTCTAAAATGACTAGAATAAAGGGCAATTTGATGTTAAATGTTGTCGCTGGGACCTAGTACAAGAGGGCTTGGCATAATTGGTAGGTATCCACATATAATATTGCTCACTGTATATAGTCTGCTTAATGTACAACAAGTTAGCAATAAAGAGATTTGAATAATCAACAAAAAATACAAGTTAAAATCATAGATATGTAGGTTTCATACAATTTACAATTAACAGCTTTAAAATTGTAACCTGGTGAAAGCCATCCCTTTTGTCCACCACCCTCCTTCTGTTTTTTCCATGTTTGTGTGAATGTTGTTGTTGGTGTTGTGCAAACTTCTCCGTGTGTTTCCAATCTGGAGTAAAGTGAAGGTTGAGTGTGTATGAGAGTACTGCGTTGTGTTTAGTTGCTTTTGCTGTCTACAGACAAGTTGGGCCTTGACCGGGCGGACCCTAAAACTGAACCGCTCAGCCACATCCTAGGTTTACACATGAGCTGCTCACACCCGCTCACTACAGCTCAACTCAAACCACTCACAGCAACCTGCTACACACACAGTCCACTGTCTGCCTCACCAGCTCTGAGAACTAGAATAATAAGTACCACAGCTGGGGGAGGCATTAATTCTACATTGACGCTATGGGGACATGGGGAGCTTAAATGGACTAATTTGGGTTTGTTTAGATTGAAATTGTTGCTCTGGTTATTGTTATGTATGTATGAATATGCAGTGTTTTTCTGCTGTAGATGAGACAGTGGACTGTGTTTCAGGTTTATAGTTCATATAAGAACACACAAACAACGATCTGTTCAACTAACCCGCTCACCTAAACACCATCCACGTGGTATCTTTGGAGCTCTAAAATGTATATTCAGGTCCTCTTATGTTCGTCAAAACGAGAACTTTTCAAATTTAAAAGGTGGAGAGAAGAAAACTTTCTTTCAGAGCGTAGTCCAGCAGATCGCTGTTTAGGGTGTGTTTTGTACACGAAGGAGATATGCTGAATTCTCTGCCGACACATGAATATATCAGAATTATGGAAAATATGGCTTACCTTGGCTTGGCGCAAGTTGGCAGGATGAACATATTTGTGGTATTATAGCTAAGTTCCCAGTTCTATCCGTGAAAATTACTCAGCCTTTGTTATTCAAGCAGTTAAAAGCTTTGGTCGGCCAATTAAGTTACTGGGCATTTAAGCTGTATTTGAACACTAACATTGTTATGTGTGAAAATTACCACCGGTCCTGCTAATGCCTGCTTGGACACCCAGCAACGGAAATTATTCCTTAAGTAAGTGTCTTTGATGGAAGGCAAACCTTGCAGGAAGAGGACTATTCGCAGTAACAATGAAAGGAAACCTTACGGATGCAATCTATCCCTAAAAATAGCTCAAATATGACCCTCTCTAAAAGATACTATGGGGTTTGTCCAAATTGTCTTACCGTATTTACACGTTTTAGCACCTCACGCCAGATAGTTCTGTAAGGGGAAAATGCCGTCCCAAGTGTCAGTGAATTTTATCCAAATACTGTGTTACCAGTAAATCTACAGTTAACCACTTCAATACATAAACTTGTAGACTATTTAATAAGCTTAGAACCCCATTTAGTTAACATTGTGAATACGGTTTCGCTGATTCAGAGAGTAGCTAGCCACTGGGTAAACTTACTCATGTCTCAGCAACTGACCGGAAAGTCACCATTCAAAGGGTTAGATATAGCGTGAATTTAAGGTAGGACGCGTGAGCAGTGTATTGTTAACAATCATATGTTGGGTTATGGGTTTAAAACCATCAGGACATACGAGTGCAACAGGCTGCTGCTGGTATGCGAGTGACATACTGAGCAGTAGGCGTACTGCCCTGAGCTCCCCACCCTATCCCCACTCAGTACTGTCTAGGGGCATCAGCGCTCTACCCGCAGCGAATCAATATCAGACAGAAGCGGCAGCTGTCTGAGTAGCTCGTTGCCATGTGAGCTGCTCATGACGTTATTGCAAGAAGATACAGAGGACTATGTATAGAACAGGACTGGTTTAGGAGATTACGCAAGACTTAAATTAATTACTTTCGCCTACACGCCACACACTTAAATAGGGACGCTTTGCTATGAGTACTTCATAGAAATAATCATCTGTAATGATAATTAAAGATATGCTGATGATGCAAAATTGTCTCATATTAGCGGTCTATATATGTACTCGTATATATAATGCTAACATGTAATAGATGTATTTCTGGTAACGCAGTTAATTATAAAGATTATTAAGAATTAATAAGTTCAGTAAGAGTTTAGTGAGCTATCATTTTGTCATTATCCAACACTCGAAACTAAGGAAGCACTAAATGTTCCTGTTAGAATATGCTGACAAGTGATAATTCTGTTCAGTAATAATAAAGATACAGGTGTATCTATAGAATATGGAAAAGAAACCCCAAAGCTCATGTTCGATTAGATGTGCAGGAAAGGAATCGGACATATTTAATGTTCTATTAGAAGGGGCCATCGTTTTAACAGCAAAAAGAGAAAAGTATCTTGTATAATTAATATATATATATATACTTTCATATTAAAATACATGTATATGGATGAAAGTTTTCCTTTTCTTACTACAGAGCAACTACTAGAAGCGCAGCAAAGCGCCAAACAGAGTAAAAATGAAGCGGAGCAATTGAGAAGTAAGTACCGTTATTCATACATGGCTAAATATATGTAAAGTATATGTACAGATTCAGGTTATAATAGGATCCTCCCAATTTAGGGATGCGGCTTATACACAGGTTCGTCTTAAAGGCCCAGCGCCCCTATATATACGGCTGAGTACCTGTCTTGACTGCGCTCTGTTACTGGACGTGCAGTAAGAACTGCGGGTTTAAACACAAGACTTTACGGTATATGGATATATTTCAAAATTGTGAATTGACAAATAAATGAACAGTACACAAGTGTTTGAACATGTGAATGAATCGGGTATACATGAAGTACTGCTTGCATTGTACAGGTCGGTTAGCAGCCCTGCAGTCAGAGCTGGACTCTGAGAAATGTGGGCTCCACGTTTCCGGTGCGAATCATGTTTCGTCTACACACGAGATGGCACTGCAGTCGATGCGCCCCAAAGGTAAATTAAGTCAACCTGCATTAATAATTCTCAAGATCTCTATCATTTGGCTGTTGACTGTTTCAATTGTTTTCAGTTTAAAAGGAGTTATGCTACTTTGTTTGAGGCCTAATTCGAAACTAATATAAGATAAGACCCCTATTGAATAAGTTACATAGACTGTTAGACATTTTCCCAATCTAGTAGGGTTTGATACTGTCACATGTCTTTAGTATGGGATACTTGGTGAAGCTTTTAATTTCATGATGATGTAATCATGTATTCGAGTAATGCTTGAATTAAAACAAGGTTAAACGTTATATCTAAGTGGGATATATATCATGCAGTACATGTAAATAATTCTTCTTCCATCTTGATCCCGTCTCAGGAGAGGGGGACATCAATTTGACTGACGAGGATCGGGTAGAATTGGCAGCCCATGCGGCGCACGGGGGCAGCACGGGTAAAGATCTTCTACCTTCTCATAACCTCACTTATTACTGGACATCTATTCTCTCTCTTTGTAGCTCTATAGTGATCGATGCCCAGTTTTATACTTCAGACCAGTGGCTCATTTTGGCTGTTTTTTGCCTCACAGATTGCTTCTAGGGCAAAATCCTGACTAGGTGCCAATATATTCTCTATGCCAATGTGTAATATGAGGGTAGAAAACACTGGAACCTCAGTTAGAAAAAATCCTACTGAACAGTTTTTGAGAAAATTAGGGTTTTAATGCATATTTTTGGTGTTTTTAGTACATTTCCTACATAAACCGTGAATGCCAGCATTTCTCACTTTTCAGGTGTTTACAATCAGAATTTGACTTTTTTTTATTCGCAGTAGGATTTCTGAGTATCGAGCCATTCTAGAAAAGCTATTCTTTGGAAAAAATACTTAGTATTTCTTGATGATTTTCGTTGCACAAATTTAGGGTTGTAATATAAAAACTGCATTGTCATCCAATCAAAGTGTTTATGCACTGTTGATGGTCACCCCCTCCCACCCTCTTCACTCTGCATTGAAGGAGAACAGGCAGGGGAGGTACACTTGTCCGTATATAGCTGTTGACCTGGGTGCTGGGTGCATTTTCAATTTATGGGGTGCCAACTGTTCATGAATGAAAAATCAAATAGAATATTTCTTTTTTTTAGTATCAGATTAATTGTAACTACATTTCATGATAGCACTTAACGCATTGTATTTGTATTAAAAATGAATGGTAGCCACCTTATGGGGTGCCAACTATTCATAAAAGAAAAATCGATGAGAATTTGTTATTTATTAGCATTAAATTGATGCAACTACAATTCGAGATTGCATTTCAAGCATCGGGGCATTCAATGAATGGTAGTCATCTTAGATATATGGGGTGCCAACTGTTCATGAATTTAAAAAAAGTAATAGAATTAGTTTTTTTATTAGTATCAGATTAATGCAACTACAATTCGTGATTGCACTTAAAGCATTGTGGCATGCAATGACTGGTAACCATCTTGAATGTATGGGGTGCCAACTGTTCATGAAAGAAAAAAAGGAAAGTGTTGTTTTTTTAAAATCAAATTAATTCAACTGCAATTCAAGATTGCATTTAAGCATTATGGCATTCAATGACTGGTGGCCATCTTGAACCTATGGGGTGCCAACTCTTCATGAAAAAAACAATTAAATTGGATTTTTTAACAGTATAAAATTAATGCAACTACATTTCAAGATTGCATTTAAAGCATTGTGGCATTCAATGAATGGTGGCCATCCTAAACCTATGGGGTGCCAAATGTTCATGAAAGAAAAATAGAATAGATTTTTTTTTATTAGTTTCAAATTACTGCAACTGCAATTCGAGATTACATTGAAAGCATGGTGGCATTCAATGAATGGTTGCAATCTTGAATTTTGAAATGAACATACACACAGACATATTCATAGGCATGAACATGGTGTTCTCCCTCATATAGATATTCATGGATTTCTACTTCTACTAAATATAGCTTTCTGCTAGAAGGATTCTGTTACATGGATGTCGATGTCCAGTTTTAGATATATATCCATATAGTGCATTGGAGTGCTATAATGTTGGACTGCTGTATATTCTAAAGTGTAGTCTTCTCTGCTAGTCTATAGTCCAGGTTGATATCTGCAAAAAGATTGGGTTAGAATAGAAAATATCATTACCCTAATCGTGTTAGAATTGAAAATATCATTACCCTAATCGTGTGAGTTAACTATTTAATTTGCACAATTGGGAAATGTCTCTAGTTGTTTATTTGTTCATATCGAAAGTTCTCTTACTGCGTTTCAAGCAGTTCAAATTTACCTACTAACCCTGCCAGTACTTGATAAGTGTATCTAATTATTCTTGACACCTCTCACCTAGTAACATGATGAGATAACGGATGTGATGATCTGTATCACTAACGACCACATGAATTTTGCTTGTAAGGTGTGCCATTCACACCTACATGATAATTGACCATAGTCACTGCATTATGATATTTTGAATTGATGATGAGCCGATAATTATTCATCATCGAATTCATCATTTGGTATTCTCATTTAGCAGAATTTGCTGCGCTGAAAGAGGAATGTGCCAATCTTCGAAAGAGGATACAAGACGTCGAACAGGAAATGAAGAAGTGAGTTCCTATGATTGTTTTGCTAGTTTTTGAATAACACATTCCCTCGTTTTTTCCTGGTTGTTTGGTCGCGAGTCATTGTGACGGAAGCATACTTAATAGATAGACTATGGTTATGAAAAGGTATGTAGAATTAACCACAGCTTGCTTGTAGGGCCAGACGACGGCGAAGCCACAGCAAAACATAGAAATTGTTTTATCTGCAAGAATAAAGAAGTAAATAATGAGGTGTGTGAAATCCATTTGCCAACATTTTTTGGTCTGGCCTATAGAGTACACTTTATACATGTATCCTATTACCAGATGGCCAACCCACAAAATGGCGTTAAACATCCATTACTCACTCACTCCTAACTCGCCCACTTCTCTACACACATTAGTGACCAATTACTTACGCACTTAACTCTGTATAAATCAATTTAGTACTTTCCTAGAAATCAAAGCGTTAATTATTTAAACTGCCAGGGATGTGTGGAATCTCTTATGCCAGTTCTGTATTGCATAGCTACTAAGATACAAAGGCTGGCGTTGTCCTGATGGTGTTAATATACAAAAAAAAAAGGGGTTATTCGGTCATTCCTACTTTCCTTTATATCAGTTTCCTGAGTTAAAAGGAAATTATAATGCATGTTAAGTTGAACCACTATCAGATGTTTTTGTAAACTTACTTTCTTAGTAGCTTATCAACGAAGAAATAATAACAAAACAACCAATTTACCATGAAGGGCCCGATGGTAAGTGGGAAAGAAGCCTCATAACATTGCATGTGGATATATTGTAACCAAGCTAAGTAACAAAAAGGGAGTGGCAAGTTGGTCACAACAGATAGGTCCAAGTCCCCCTCCACGTTATGTATGGAAATAAACATGGGGAGCTTTTGTAAATGGGTGGTATTTATACATCATCCCCTCCCCTAATGACTGGTCCAAGGTCACTTGTTATCTAGGAAATGGTCTAATTCTACTTATCACACCAAAAACAAAGATACAATACCATGACATTTCATGTTGCCACTTATATGATACCACCCGGCACCGATATTTATTCTATCACTGAAGATATTTCCCATTATTGATTGCCCTGTTCGCTCTTCCAGGACACGTCGGGAGAATGCTGTACTGCTGGCTGACTACTCGCGACTACAGGACTCCTACCGCGAACTGGAGGAACTCAAGGACAAGCTGGAGGTCAATGAGGTGACGTGGCGCATTAACCTTACAGATGCACAGAAAGATGCAGAACATACAAAAACAGAGGTACAGTGGTAGTGGTACCACCACCATCTATCTCCATCAATGTTGTAACGAAAGCATCTTGAAGTGGAGAAAGTATCTATGTTAGGGAATGCACATATAGCCCTTTAACTAAAAAGTACCTGCTAAGCTTAATTGTAGACGCCATAACCACTATATTTCCAGTAATTGTTGATTCTTAGGTGATATTTTACTAACAATGATGCATGTATTTAGTAGAATGTTGCTTTACCTGGTTATTGTTGTATGTTTGCAGCTGAAGGCAGCCAACAATGAGATCTCGGTGCTCCGTGATAAGTGCAGCGCGCACCAGGAGGACCTGACACAACTGTCGGCATCGGTCGGCGAGCACGACGAGGACTACTCCATGCTCGCCTACAGGAGCAGAACGGTAAGCCGTCTCAAATTTGTTTTGTTTTTTAGTATCTAATATCATTATAGTTGTATATATTCCAAATAGCATTATCATTTAAGGTGATAGCATCAGAGATATCACTTTTCCTACTTTTACAAGAAATCCTACTTTTCCGCTTGGATTTCTGAATTGTTTATTTCCTACAGAAAATTGACCAAAAAATCTAAGATTTGCTACTTTTTGAAGACGATATAGTGGCATCTCTGAATAGCATAACGCTTAACTTTTGTCCACCTGTTCATCATGAATGCCCAGTTAAATTGACAATATTTTTGTTTGTTGCAGTTGTCAGCGTGCTCCATGATCCCACTACTCATGCTGCTGTTCGCCATCCTCCTGGCACTCTACCCAACACTGTCCACCATCACTGCCACCTCTACACTCACGTGACCAATACCCTAACCCCACACAATCATCAAAACATGACAAAGTGCAGTGCCCCACCCCGCGAGCGGATCAGTCACTGAAATAGCTAGCTACAGATGCTGCCTAGCGAGACGCGCTACTTTGTAATAAGGGTATATAGTACAGTAGTAATCCTGCCTTCTAGGCCTCACAACCACCAGCTTCTTCTAAGGGTCCAGTTAGCGTGGACACTGTGCCTGTGGAAACAAGATGTGATGCAGATAAATGGGAAAGGTGTTCACATGGGAAGGAAGCTGGACAGGGAAGATGTCTCTCACTGTCTCATCATCTGAAAGGTACACCACTGTCTCCGCGCAATGGTCGTGGAGGTGGAGATGCAGTAGAGAAAGCCATGTCCACAGTCGCCTCTGGGGTTCTACTTTAGTAGTAAGAGATACAGGCATGTTGAAACGTTCGGTATCTGTAATTGTACATCTTCAACAGATACATGTATGTCATAATACTTGAAGATGGCCAGTCTTCAAAAAATATTTCACGAAATAAATTATTTACAATCAAGCCTCTGCGGCAGTAGTCATTGTCTGGTGAACATGTCCACTTTTCTTTTCATATATCATCGTTGATTTTCGCCCTGATACAGTTTTGGGGGTTGCCATAACTCTGGTAATATCAAACAAGTTAGTTACTTAGTTAGTAATAATGTTATTCAAAGAGTGGTACTTGACGCCTGGGCGAGCAGATGTATATGCCATAGATGGGGACACGTTGTATCTGTGTACTCGCAGAGGGCGAGCTGCTCATAGAGTAGGATTAACCCTTTGGTAGTAGTGGCGGCAACGGTGACATGTTAACCATCAGATCAGCAGTAGAACCCTTCTCGCCCTGGCCACAAGGCCTCTGGACGGTCAAAGTGGAAACCTCCCACATGCATTTTGATGGTATGTAAGACGGGGCATTTATGACCGTGCATTTTGATGGTGGATCATTGTACACGTCACTGGTTCTGTTGTGTGTATGTGGAGGTAGTCGTTGTGTCATCATGCATGGCTGACCTAATGCATGACCCCCAAGGGTGACCCTAGTACCCAAGATGTGTGAGAGAGTAGTAAGCAAAAGTGGGGGAAATTATGGCAGATAAAAAATTGAATGATTCTTCAGACTAGGGCAACAATCACAAGGCAAACTACATACATACAGGAGGGGCCAATTTCAGGTATATGCGTGCTACTTTGGCAAAGGTATCGTAATGTTTCCTTAATTTTTTCGAGTAATCTAGTCTGAATGTGTTGCAGGTTGTGTGGTGAGCCTGTGAGTGTCAGTCGCTGTGTGGTATGGGTGTCTGTATGTGAGGCTGTAGGGGAGGTGGGGGTGTGAGGGGGATCTACTCGCTGGTCTTCAGTTGCCATATTAGTAATCAAACTTATTTTGACATTATCAAGATCAGTTAATTTCCTTGTGTATACACCGCAGACTATGCGCCTTTTTCATCTTTTTTTCTGCTAGTGTGTCACCGCACCAGTCAGCTGTTAGCCTGTCTGCATGATATGCACTATTCAACATGTCTAGGACTCACCGCTTGTCGTACTCTTTACTGGTCACTTAATGAGAAGCGCTGTACCCCAAATCTGATAACAAACCACAGTCAAATACTGTATTGAGAGGTGAGCACCAAAATCAAACAAAGTACACCTGAAGTCTAGGTGTTGATATAGTCTACTGTGTGTACCACAGCCACCTATTAAAGCAGAAAGGAGGGAACTTTAGAATTGTATCTAACTGTCTTTCTATAAACTGTAATATGACTAATTTTATGTAACTAGGTTTAGATGTGCTGGCTGAAGTCCAAAGTACCTAAAAGGAAAAGCTAGAGCACAAAAATGTCCATTTTGTAACGGTTTTATAGTGTTTCCTCATACATATTCTCTGCTGGTAAAACACTTTTATATGAAGTTAATGAATGGGGTCTGCATCCCAAGTTGCCAATCTTGGAGCTTCTCACTGCAATGTAAATATTTCATGTATTTCTTGTTTAATTCCCCATACCTTGTCGCAATTGACTCGCAGTGTGCTTTTATCGTAGAGATAGATCCTGTGAATGCCAGTGTTGGTGATATTCTTTAGACCCTGTTCGGTTGCCATAGGACAATTTGATTACTTTTTGTGATATTGATATTCACCCTTTTCTATGAGTGTAGTCTCCGTACGTGTACATAGTTTTGACCTATTTAACGTTGTGGTTGTATGTGTATAGAGCGATAAGACAGGAGATGACAAGTCAGGGAACATTGACAGTGATGCCATGTACATATATATGTGTGACGTTAGTGGAGAGACTTGACTTTATACACATGTATACAGCTCGGCTTTATGTGGCTGGAACATACTTAACGGTTAGTCTCATCATTAGACCATCCAGCAAAGCTGTATTTCTCGCAGCAATATTGAGACATGGGATGCTTTTTATAAAACAAAATATCAAAATAGTACATTTCAGAGTGACTGGGTTGGGATAATCGAAAACCAGAGGAGAATAATGATAGTCCATTGGGAGCCAGCAGCCACAAATCACGTGTGTGGTATAGTAGAGAGGCGGTGTATAAAGGGTTAGAAACAGTCTTCTCTCTATCATCGCTGACCTGTGCATATCATTGCCAAACCTGTATAAAATGTACAGCCGCCATGCTTAAGCCAGTCTCTTACCATGCTGGTGTTCTGAGAGAACTGGGGTTGAAACTGGGGGATGGGGATATCCGTGTAGCTCATTGCCATATTGTAATATCCAAAAGACTGCCAGTGTTATCACAAACTGAAAAATATAGTAGTAAAGCCAAGAATATATATTACATGGGTATTAGCCTACACTAATAGCAAAATGCTGGTGTGCTCTGCTTAGTCTGCAGTCTGGTACATTGTCATATCTAATTCTTTGAAAACAGTATAAAACTCTCCAGCAATATTTCCTTACGACACAACACTGGGAAAACCTGGTAGAAAGAAATTCTAAATTGTGGAACTGTAATGCTTCCTCACATATCTGGAAAGTGTGGTGTTATGGTGAATTGGTATTAGTTGTTATAGAGTTAAAGGCATACAGTGTCTATCGTAATACATGTAACGTCTCTGGTCTAATGGTGATGTACTTATAAACAGTATGTACTATATCCAAGACAGGGTAACTAGAAACAAAAACATGTGCGGCCTAACTTCAGAGTCCAGTATTTGTAGTGTCTATATTTGCGGAATTCACCTGTGGTCCCTACATAGGGTCTGAAACTCATTTACGTGAAAGTGGTAGAAAGTGGATGTAACAAAGTGCTTTTTGGGAATAGAGGGAGGGGTTCTGGAATCGCCATACTTGACAGATTCTACGTGGACATAATGGCACACCTATCTAATAATGTCCCTACACTATTTACCGCATCATTACCAGTGACACGCAGTGGAGCTGGAATTGATCTCATGTACGTCCTGGATCTGCAACCGCTGTGGTTTTCCATGTAACTAAGGTGTGGCAGTTGGTATAGAGCAGTTGAATGATAGCCCACTTGGTCAGGAAGCATGTACATATTAACTATACGTATGATGGTGTTTACCAATGGGCCCGCACATTTGGATCCCGATTGGATCATTACAGTGACTCTTAGAGGAGCATTGTGGTCAAAAGAAAAAGAAATAATATTGTAATAACCAAGTTCTGTTAAGCATAAGACACTACTGTAAGACTACTTCTGGCCATGTTCTTGTCCGGATTCCTATGGATGTGTGTAGTTGAGTACTGTATGGTGAGTGAATGTGAGGCTATTGTGTTGATGAAAAAGAACAAATTTGTAATAATTGTAGCATCTCCTGAACCATCAAACCTGTATGTTACAAAGACAATGATTGGTTAGGTGGTGGTGGATATTTAACATAAACAATCTGCCATTCCTGGTTTAGCTGTTCATAGTGTCATTGTACAACTGGGGGGTCTGATAATGATGTGACTACTGTAAATAAAGATACTTTTGTAAGAGGTAAATGAGCCTTGTCTTTTAATTTTACCTGTAGTTGCTTGGCCTTGGTACATTCTGCACACAAAACTTTTAGATCAACAATATGAAATAATGAACGTGTGATTTACGTAGTATTGACTCAGGGTCAAGATAATTAAGATTGGTCAATAAATCTACCATTAAAAATTGACCCATTACGAAACTTCCTGTGCATGTTGCTAAAATAAATAAGATCACACCATAGCCCATTTTACAAAGGCATACATGTCCCTGGGATTTACAGAGCGTTGTTGTTCAACTTCAAAATTTGCCACAAGTGAGTAACTTTAAGTCTCAAATAGTGGTTATGGATGTCACATAATATACCCAGTAACCCCCCCCCCCCCCCCCCAAAAAAAAAAAAACACGTTGTACGTGTACAAGTTTCTCTATAGCTCCTTAATATGGCAAAACGTTATATAAAGTCCAGAGGCGTAGAAAGCAAATCTTTATTGGAAGGCCTACTCTAACCATCTTTAAATATCGGCTTTTATACTTTATGTATCATATTCATGTTCAAAAATATCAATTATATTGAATTCTATAGAAAAGAGGTATTTGAGCCCCATCCAGTTCTGATGGGGGCCAAGCCCCCTCCCATTTTCCCCATGTGCGAGAGGGGTAAGAATTGGAAACTGTATCACGGTCTCAGTGATTGGGGATAGGGAGCTTTTCCTACGCCGTTGAAAGTTACTTAGAGTTAGACGTGCCCATTAGTCGATCAGCTGGGTCTGTTATCCCCCTATGAGCTATTCATGGTGTGCTAGCCAGTAGGCCCCTTCAGAATTTGTTTTGGTGTTTTTCTGAAGTCCTGGGTATTCCAGACAATGAGGTTCCAACTTTACAATCCATTTCTCATGAGTTTGTAACAATTCAAACGTATTTGACCGGGTGTCGTTTTTGCCCAGGCAGCATTGAAATGGCAGAAATAAGGCCTATGTAGTAAGAAAAGTGAGGAAATAGTGCATCCATATATTGATACACGTTTATAGCAAACATAAGGCTGTGTCTCACTACCTTGAGCCAATGTTTTTGTCTCTGACCAGGTGCCGTCTCTGACCTGGTGTCAGAAAAACGTGTTTTTTTTTATGTTAACCTATACTCATATATATATAAGGATATGTAAAAACGTTATGGCAGCTGTTATGTAATGATTATTAGCCTCCTGCTGTTGGTAGAACATAACTAAACTCTCAAAGTTACATCCGGTCAGAGACTGCACCCGAGACGGCACCTGGTCAGAGACGGCACCCGGTCAGAGACAAAAACATTGGCTCAAGGTCGTGAGACACAGCCCGAAGTCAATTTTTTTATATCCATAATTATACTGAGCATACTATGCATAATAGAAAATAATATTATTATTTCCCTCTGTCCGGTCAAAGACGTCACTTTATATATAACTTTGAGTTTAAAAAGCTGCACTGTGTATAGTAAGCTTAGTGTATAAATATATCAAATGTATTCCATCTTAGCACTCCCCAGTCAAAGACTACACCCGGGCAAAGACGTTTGAATTGTTACAAATTCATCAGCCTGAGCCTCATGTCAGGCTAGCATATTTTGTATCATGGAAAGCTGGTCTCAGTGCGCTTTGTTTGCAGTAGGGATTACCCTGATCCAATGATCAGGGGGTCAGGGTGATGTATGAAAGATAGATAATGCTAATGATAACTGCAAAAAGCAACATGTTTTACTTATTCACCTGCTGATACCATATACCATTAGAAAGTGTCATTCAATGCCTTTCCAACGGTAAAGGAATTGAAACTGCATGGACTTTCTGGTGATATTTGCGTTTTAAAAAGGGTCACGTTCAGACAGAAAAAAGACACCATCTAAGAATACTATATGAGTAAAGAAGGCAGTGGCTATGATCCTGACCTTTATAGATGTGCCTATCTATATGACTTCTGTAATGGCAGTGCTAAGTTTGCATGTTTCACAAGGTTTACACTGACACATAGCAATTTACGTATAGACCAGGCTATTAGTGCAGGCCGGGAGTACAAAGCGTCCTCCATTAAGAGGTCAATCTGCGCCCACAATTCCATAATTATCACAGGGAGCTAATACTAGGCGCCTACAGGGGAGTTTGTGCATTGTCTAAAGCTGGTGTTTTCGCCGTCCATTACTACTTCAAAAGACCCCCCTGGATAACCTGTCCTCACACCCCCTGGGGAGCCTCAAGCGGTGGGCTTTTGAAGGGGTTGAGAGGGTGTGGAGATCAGGCCTTTCTGTCCTCGTGTTTGTCCACGTTTTTACCAAACTGTGGCTATCGGCCATCAAGGTGTGAAAGCAGGCTGCACTGAGTGAATGGGTGGGAGCCGACCAGTGGTGAAGCTTACATGTGAAGCTGTGATAATGCCTTCGCACCTTTAGCTGCGGGAACGGAGGTGAAAATGACCACACTCTCTGAAGGAGCCCCTCCTTTCACCTGACGATCATTTTCTAGTAGGGTGAGAACGCGATGATTTAGTTTATGGTGGTCATATTACAATAATTGTTATACACGCATTTTCTATCTTAACTATACATATGATTGATTATTCATAGAGTGAAATAATAAAAGTAAGTTTTAGAATTAAACACGTTGGTTTCGGTTAGTGTAGTATACAGTTATGAAGGCTTTGTTACACTATTATTGTACGCTATCCAAATATCTGCCATGCAATCAATAATCTTCAATATGGACAAATCTTGTGACATTTGCAGTATGTGACCATTTCGTATGGGCAGGCATTCTAGTCTCTGGTATGGGCAATAATTTATGGATATATTTGCATTTTACGTGTATTTCGATAAAAATAGAAACATGATAATAAAAAGTACCAACCCAAGCAAGATTTGTGTCCCCTGGTTACAAAACATGCAGACTCACTGACCTTTATCACTTGTGCATGTTTGTATCGTAAGCTTAATTTGCATTTCCGTATTTGGATTAATGATAATTGATATTGTGGTTTCCTGGTACAATGAACCTTTCCCCGAACGTTTCCGCCCCAGCCTGAGGTCGATCCTCAAGAATAAAGTACAATAAAAGAACATTAAGCATTGACCAATTTAAAAGTATGTACAGTTTAATAGTTCTACTTTGTAATTATATAACTCATATTCTACAAAGAAATGATCTATAGACTTAGACTGTGTGAGTGTATCCTTTACCGATAGATGATAGATTTTAACTACCGTAGCCGATGGTATTAGTTAACGGGTCTGACTACCTGTCTTTAACAGTGTTGGAAACAGAGTTAATTAGCTTAACCCAGCCACCACAATTGCCTACGATGTTAAATGTCGTTGACATCTTACCCTCTGGACTATATTGTCCAAGGTTGTGTTTGCACTGAAGACCACTCTAAAGCTTGCCCTCATCCTCACCCCATACAAGCCCATGGAGGTTACCTGTGCCGCTTCCAAAGGTGTGAACGCGACCCGTCAAAAGCCTCCAGGCATCCCCCTATGTAGAAATGAGCGCCAACAGCTGAGGCTCAAGTAGCGTCAACGCGGCGCCACCTAGGTGTGAACGGTTGACGCCTACAGGTGTTTCATCTGCTTTTGGCGCGCTGGGACAGCAGCGAGTGGTGTCGTCTGCGTGAGCACATCGCACTCATTACCTCCTGCCAGCCGCCTATTTAAGTTCACTGCTGTCCGCCACAGAGAGTCATTCACAGCATTGTCACTGAACAAGCCACTACCACTGGATTACTTGGATACATTAGGCTTTACTATAGCATAGCCGCCTCCCAGTGCATTGGACAATTTGCAGTAGGAATATACCTCTGCATTTCTTTAGGATATTATCATTAAGATTTAAATCAACAGCCATGACGAACCCTCGTCCAGATGCCCAGGAGCCCCGGGAGGGTATGAGGGCGTCCCCGGACCTGCCCGTGTTGCCTCCGTCACCCATCTCACCTGTGTACGTGCACCAACATTGCTCCAGCAGACAGACCAGCCCATCACCATCCATAGGTAAGGCACATTCTATTTAATCATTTTAAGCTGATATGCATTTATCCCCTTCTTTATTTGGACATTCCACATCCTGCTATTGTTGAATTTCAAAGTGAAATGTATGTATACACGCGTAGTCGACTGAAGGGGTATATTGATCCTACATTATCCATAATGCTCTTCTAAACATTCAAGGCTTACTTTTATGAACTTTCATGAATGCACAATGCAACATGCAATACATTTTAATACCTGTTGGGTGTCATTGCCTAGTGCGCATACCCAGTAAATTAAGTACATGAAATGCCTATTGGGTTAACTCCAGGGCGGGTATTAGAAACCCGACATTTCAAATAGTTATGCGTCCTTGATATTATAGAGAGTTTTCCTTTAACCTTATGTTTTATTTCCACCTTTCAGATGGTAGTTCCCGTGCGGGTTCCCCAGTCAGCGACCTGTCGGTCAGTGATTCCTCGGACAACGACCAGGTGGCGCCCTCCAGTAGCCCTGAGACGGAGACCCACCAGCGGGGTGGGCGGCGCGGATTCAGCGCCGAGCAACTCATAGTTATCGACCACTTTTACAACGCTACCCCCTACCCCAGCCGTGAGCAGTACCAGCAACTCGCCGCTAGCCTCGGCGTAGACAACAAGAGCATTAAGGTAAGAATACTGACTTGTTCAAAATGATGGGTCCATATCTAATCAGATTATGAGCATGATATCTTGGAATCATATGGAATTAACTGTTGGATATGCTTAAGTTAAAGCTGGTAAGAGAACGCCTGAAGAAAGTCATGGATTCACCGTAGTTTCAATCTATTGTAAGCTAAATCTATTTGCCTCCCACGTACATGTCTTCTCCACAAATGGTGGCTTTAGTAGCTTTTACTCCCAAGACTTGATTGGTAACCTCCATGTACATCTATATAAATCATTATTATAACAGAGCAACAACTAACGTTTATATTCTTCTCCTCATTCCAGCTATGGTTCCAGAACCGGCGCTGTAAGGCACGCAAGCAGACCCAGCGTCCCGAGGGGGAACCACGAGCACCACGCGCCTTGTCCGACGACGATGACGTCAAGGATGTCGCCTCACGTCGCACCAAGACTAACCCTGATGACGTAAAAGCCCAGACAGACGTGAAGCCGATCACGGTGGCGCCTATCGACAATACGTACAAGGAGATGACGATCATGTCGCTACCTGCCGACCACCCCTTCTGTCAGCTACTTCCGGTCGGGCCCTCGGGACGTCGCGCCCGCCGCCCTGCCCCCCGTCCGCGCCCCAATGTGGGGGGCAGTGTCGACTCCCCGGTAGCCCGCCCACCCACCGCCCGGGGCCGCTCCAAGAAGATGCTCCACAAGATGGTCACTACCCCTGTACCTGTCACTACCGCCCTCCCGCCAGCCACTGTCGTCGTCAAACCGGAAGCGGCGCGCCTATGGCGTCCCATCGACGACCCGCGGTCTACATCCGGCCCGTCACCCCCGCAGCAGGTGCCGGTGAAGCTGGAGCGGCCTCCCAGCGCCTCCTCACCACTGGATCTCTCCGTGTCGCTCAAGAGAAAGCGTGACGTCACAGACGCCGCCGTGCCTTCCGGTGACGCGACGGACGCTACCGCCAAGAAGTTCGCTGGAGAGATGAGCGGTCTGCATCCGGCGGCACTTCCGGCCGGTTACCCGATGATGTTCCCGGGCGCCTTCCCGTTCTACGGCCACCACCCGGCAGGGGGCGCCTACATGCCCGTCATGCCGCAGATGGCCTTCCCCATGCCCCACCTGCCCATGGGCATGTACGGACAGTCAGTCGGCATGTGGGGAGGTGCCATGCCAGCCATGCCCCAGCCCCAGAAGCCTGTCCGGTGAAGGGCCCCCCGCAGAGACTTGTTATACCAATACATAATTATTACTGACACTTGGGACACTCCTATATGCCACATGTTACCCGTAGTAAATTATTATTCATGAGATGCATGATGTATTATATTGTTATTAGAGCTTGTTGCCAAACGTATGTGAACTTAACTGCAGTTTGTATATTATGTCTTGTAAATAAAACCAAGTCATTGTTAATTTTGTGTCGTCTCCACTTTATTTGATGAAATAATCACTTTTATCAGGGATATACTAGAAGGGATATTAAACGTGAGACTGAGAAACAGTGTATATGGTTAATCGAAAACATTTCTTATTTTTTATGATTGGGGAGGGCTAAATAGATTTCTGAAATTGCTAAATAGATGTCGCTCCCTTCGTGTACATGAACATCACGGGATATAAGCGTATCCGAAATCGTAACCACTATAATGCATAACCGGAACATAGGGCTTTACCCCATTTAAGGCCCGGTTTTATGCCAAAAGCAGGAAGTAGCAAAAAGGAAGAAAATGAGGAGGGTCGGTGCTCATGCAAATATCCACTACCCTTCATTTTTGTTAGTAAATGACGAGGGCGGGGGGGGGGGGGGGGGCACTAATCTTCCTCGGTACTACTTCCGGTTCTGTCATACAAAGACATAGCAGGCCGACGACTCATTTGTATGATTAAATAATTCAGGACATATGTAAAAGTTTTCAGTCACTTTTTATTTATTCAGTGAACACGTGTGTAACGCTACAAACAAATGTGATATATATGTTATCTAAATATAAAATAATGTATGGAATGATTTCATTGAGATACATATTCATTCAATAATGGGTTGTAGCCAATGACGTCATATTAAGGACACACATTATGCATTTGTTATGGCTCTAATACACGCCCAATTTAAGATAAGATACCTGTACTTTTTCACTTTGTCCACTTAGAAATGTCTGAGATGAGTGAACATGGTGTGATATGTAATGTAATTCAAGTCATGGTAATACAGTTGTCCATTCTCTTTTCATAATTTGTCAAGGCTAATTTTAAAGAGATTTAGGATGGAGATACATCGGATATCAAGACATCGGAAATACCAACATTACTTAATTTCTAGAAATCAAAAACACTGCAGAAAAAACAGAGGTGTATCGGACACCCGTTCTTCAAATTGCCTTTCTTTTCCGGAAAATAGCTGGTATATACATTGTATTAAACATGCGACATTGTCTCAGGCTATTACAACTAGCGCTCGGCTTGGATACATCGAAAACGATATGTACGGGTAATCTGTTAAAGTAAATCATATCTATAACATACATGTATGAGTAATGATGTAAATGCCTTGAATATCGAGGCTGGCCGACAGAATATAAATGTGCTTCACGGCACATGGTTTGTAAAATCCGTAAATTCTCGTATATAAGCCGAACTCACTCAGCCCCAACTTTGGCAGTTTCTATTAGCCACACATGGAGGAATAAAAATTGCTTACTTAGTACCGTAGTATACTTATACAAATCATTGTGCACAATGTATATGCCACACCCTATGTAGGCATGTTTGGTACTAAATCAAAGCTCTCGTACAAGCCGCAGCTTCCAGGCGAGAATTTACGGTAGTCTTATTGTATGTATTCATGGTCATGGTGCGACCCAAACACTAAAGGCTCCTATATTAAAGCATTTATATCGATTTAAGGTTAGCTCTAAGCAAGTCCGGAAAGGTATGCCTGGTGTAGGTGTTCAGACTTATCCGCATGTAATATACAGAATAGAATATGCAGATGTAAGTGTGAGTAGCCTGATAAATGTACTGTTGCACGGTTTGTTAGTAGATGTCAAGCTATATCATTATCATATTCTAATGTACTACAAGTAGGTATATGTATACTATTCAGTTGCCAGATATCATCTTTATGCTATATGCTAAGGTGTTCGTTGTCTGCTATAACCATTTCAATTACCATACTCTACATGGTTAAAAAAAACTTGCTCTAATGGCTAATGGCTTAAGCATTTTGTAATAAAACCTTGCTGTGATTTATAATTCAACATTATACTGAATCTGGCATCTGCTGGCAAGGCCGACAAAGGGCCTGGCTAATGGGTTCTCTGTGGGAGTCTTAAAGCTGTGGTCAGTGGTTACAGTGATATCTCAAATAAACCAGAGTTCACACCCTATAGACCCCATCCTCCAGTGTATCTAATTGAAGTGTTAATGAATACCTCCCTCCTGTCCAAAAGGGATGAGACTAGCCTCCCCCTGTAGGTGTTAAAATTATCACTAATAAAGGTATTAATACCCTCACAGTCAGGGGGCTCGCCAGGAGATGCCAGATTCAGTATACTATTAACACCACAATTGTATAAATGTTCGACAAGTGTACTGACCGTCATGTGTCCCTCTATCAACTATAAATAAATGCTGTACATGCTATTTACACAAGCTCCCTGAAGGACACTATTTGGGTTATCCTTTGTTAAAGATAAATAAATTTGCACATATACATAACAAAATGATTGTGAATGCGTTGAAGAAGATGAGTGATCGAAATCGAGGCTCCAAGTCGCCATGCCGGTACCAATATATCTGGAGAGGAAAATTTATGAGACTTTATGAGTATACCTGTGTGTGTGTTTGTTTGTGGAGAGGGGGCAGCGTGTTAACGTGTTTATTTCAGAATCACATCCCTATACATGGATATGTAAAGGAAGGTGATGTAACACTAACATAGGATCCAGTTATCTTGGAATGATAGCAGACACTCATGTACGCGATTTCACATTGGTTATCAGGTACCGGAATTGGGTCAGATGATACGGTGTGTTTTCCCATGATATTGTTAGCATGGACATAACATTAGAGCATTATTTGTTAATACACTTGTAAGGTATGGCGTCAAATGCTTATTTCCATATCTTAATGGGACTATTGTAGGCTACAATAAAATATATTTTGTGGATTTAAGTAACAAAATTCTATATATCTATAAAACTATATCTATGTCTATTATATACATGTGTATGTACATATAACATTAAACACAAAGACACTCAACGCATCACAAAACTTATTCCTATGAATTATATAATACTTGTACAAGGACACACTTATGTTGATATCTTTTACTAAATGAGTGGTCATTATTATAAACGATGGGGTTGATGGATTTTCTTTTGATCCTTTATAGGAGGACGAAAGCAACTGAGCCCGTAAGGCAAATAGCCTTATAGGATTTCTCTCAAGGGGCCGGCGGAAATTTTACTCCATTTCATCGGAAAGGCTTGCTCGTTAAGATAGTTAAAATGTGGGTGTGGTGTGAGGGTGGATTTAGCATCTTCCAGGGGATGGACTGGACAATTTGGATCCCTACAGAGTAGAGGGGAGGTAGTGGACACATGTCTGCGCAATCGCACAAAAATACACCACTAGCATTCGTGTTAAATAATGACCACTCCCTTGAATGTAATATTAGCCTAATAGTGAACATCAGAAAAATAAGTATGTTAATCACTCTGTGAACATTGGTGTGTGCTTGTTCAAATAAGGCTGTGCATAGAGGCACAGATATAGAAGACACCTTCTATATCTATGATCAGAAAATGTGAACACTCACCAAAACAAGATGTGAGAAGAGTATTAGCACAATACACAAGGAGAAGAATATATTGATCCCACGTGGAGGCCATGGAATTACGAAAGCACAGACCAACGTCTCCTATTGGAACACAAGATAAGTAAAAAGTCAACACAACACCTATATCTATAAAACTTACTCCTAACCCAGAGGGCAGTGTCTGGGCTACCACTTACCAATATCAGGTGGGACATGAGTACGAAGAAGATGGCTATGCACAAGAAGATGCTTTGTCCACGATGTTGACTTTTATAAGCACATGCACTTATTCCAGTTTCCTATGTAATACACCATTCGTGAAATTATGATTATAAAGGGTAATTTTCAAGTAAGAATACAGAGCCCATTATGCCTTCGGCATTTGGTATATTCATTTTTATATAGCATGGTATTGTATAGGGGGAGATGGATCTTCAGCTGTCAGGGTTCACTAAATTACCAATGACATGCGGACCTGGGAGTAATCGTTTGCATGTTTCATGATTCTAGAGTATCGAATATCAGTGTGTTATTTCAGGATATAGTCTACTTTGTATTAGTGAAACTTACCGTGACAAGCAGAGCAGTAAATGCCCCTACTATCAGGTTCAGCACCCTGTCCTGTCAAAATAAACGAGAGGAAATACTGGATTCTGTTATGACGATAATTACCTTGAGATGAGCCAGCTATATATATTCCAAAGTCATTCTGTTATGATGATAATTACTTCGAAATGAGCACATAAATACAACAGTTGATAACAGGAAAGACTGTAAAGTGAGAATGTGTGGTTATAAATGTACGTATGTGAGGCTGATCAGGCCGACTTGGAACTACCAGTCCGACATAGGGCAGGTTAATAATACTTGAGCGACATCATTCATAGTACGCTCATTAAGTACCTGTACACATAGTTTATATTATATCTTTCATATACTTACACGTGGTGTTGTTTCACCGAAGAGTGGTTTTTCAATGGGATCTTCATATTTTGTGTAATCGTCAACGTAGTTCGCCATGTCTTTATTCTAGCGTCACCGAACACGATGTGAATACATCCAGCAAGGTGACAGGCAGCCCAAACTCTAACCTGAGGGAAAATGGAAGCTCCGTATCATGTATACTAGAGAATGGAAATGGGATGTGTGTTCAGCTATGAAATATGTGGTCAGCTCAGTCACTCAATACAAGTGCACGAATGAATAGGCAAATCAAAATCAAATTACTTCAGCACCGCATGGTGGATGTACCTAGATATAACCTCAGCAAATGCTTACTTTGGGTTCTTCTGTCAGAGACAATAACCCAATACAATGCAGTATACATGCACATTGTATAGTTGTTGTTCTAAACGGTGTTTATTGACTGGGGCGAATATATATCTACCTTGGAAAGATCTACCGTACCCAGTAATATATCATAATCTCAAAAAGTGACTAAAAAGTGACAAAGTTTTTCTGAATACGGCCAAAGTTATCCCCAGGTTACCAAAGTAACCCCAGGCTACAGTAAATAATATTCTTAATCTAATGTACTCAAGGTATTGTTTATTAATATATGTAAACAGTAGTATAAGGCTCTACATAGCCCCATACTCATAGTCATAGGCAGCTTTGATTATAGTCAAGGCCTATCACAACAGACAGTATATTCAAGAGTAAAAACCTTATCATAAGCCTATCATCTTCTCGGTACGATTAAATGTAGGCCAGATACGGAATTCAGGGTCGGCCTACCTCCTAAATGAAGATCAAAGTAACCTGTGAGTAGGTCATATTCATTCAATTATCAATCATTGATCTTGAAAAGGGTACACACTCTAGAACTCAGATGAAGCAGTCATGCTTTATGACCATAAATCATGATAGAGTCTTTGAAGTAAAGTTTGAAGGACCTACCGGTAGATTCTAGATTAAATAGACCAGTACTAAACTAAAGCACACCACTCACCAGACAGCAACTGTACTGTGCAATATTGATCCCTGTCCAAGGCGTGAAAGCCTAACCATTCACTAGACAGGAGTGACACTGGATACGATAAATGATGTTTCTACTTTTTAGTGACATTTTACCAGGTCCAGGTCAGTGGAGTCAGGACAGTGCCCAGTGACAGTGGACACGCCTACGTTCACCAGTCTGAGCTTTTTGTGATTGTTACGATGACAGAAGCCGATAATAAGATACAAATGTGACCACGACAAACAGTTAACACATTAGATCAATCATACACATAGGATTGCCGGATTTAAACAATATAAACAAGATTTAAAAGCTAACCAGAAGCTGGAACTCGTGATCAAACGTTATCGTTGGCCACAACAGTTTCAGGGAAACCCCTGCGGGTATTTGACGTCATATTTCCAGAACGAGGGCGCAACTTGGCTAGGGAATTCCCTTTCAGAAAAGCAAATGATAAGGAAAAACACATTAAATTGATAGAATAGCGTTTTCAATAACACATTATACTATTTTATAGCAGAATATGGTTTGATTTATTGACACAAGAACGAAGTCAATGCTTAGAATGTGGCGATAAGATTGATAAACGAATTGGAGTATTGACAGTTGCAACGGGTTGTCTGCTGGAGCCGCAGCAGGGCGCTGTTTCTACCATTTTCACGTTGCCACAAGCTGTCACAAAATCGGCACAGCGAAGCGTGAAGTGACAGCTGGGATGAAACGGTGTACACGCCTAGAATTACACTGTATCTGATTATTGCCGGCCATATAAAGCAACCAAGGAAGGTGTAGCGTCATTTACAACCAATCATGGCCGTGAAGTGGATCTCTAGATGTCTCTGTTTGACGATCGCGCTGTTGCTTCTGGGCACGGCGCTGGGGACCGCAGAAGAACCGGTCGCAGAAGCCGCGGTAGCCGGGGATGCCCCGACAGAGGCCGTCAACTCCGACGAGTCTTCACCGGGGTGTGGATGTGGAGCAACAAGTAGGCAGAATGTTGTCAATAAGGATTCTTCTTCAGAAAATAACAGTGAAGAGACTGTTGTGTACTTACGTCTACCGCTACTACGAGTGACGACTTCCCGTGAACGGCGGCACCTCCGGTTTTTGTACTAGCCTTATAACATGATACCGTTCACCAATAAACCACGTGACTTGACGAACACAATAATGGCGAACGAGGATGTTGATGAAAGAATCCACGCATAAAAGTCGATTTTCTTGCTTTCACAAAAAGTGATTCTCCTGCAGAAATCGACCATAAGCTAAGTAAAAAGGCCAAGAAGCCATTCCTACCAAAATTGGATGAACTCCCATTGATACACTGTGAAAACTTGGTTGTGAAAAGTGAAGTCCCTGAAACTGAAAGTAGACTCCAGATTCCAAAAGTGAAAGTGAACTCCATGAAAGTGAAAGTAGATCTCTGAAACTAAAAGTGACTGTGCATTTGTGTAGGCTAGGCCCTATATCTACAAGTGTTGATCTACAAATGAGTGACTCTGAAATAAGTGATCTTGAATCTGAGGCTGGGAGTCTACATCTAGAAAATATGGCTGAAGCTAGGAATGTTGTGAGTGCCATAGGAGAGTTTAGTCCCAATAAAGAAAAGTGGGCTAATTATCAAAGAAGGTTTAATGCTTGGATGAGAATAAACAAAATCCAGGATGATGAAAAAATTGATGCCTTCATATCTATGGTGGGACCTGAGGTAGTGGATCTTTTGGTTGCATTGTGTGCCCCTGCTGAAATTGAAACCAAAACATATGCCCAGCTAACAACATTGATTAGTAACCACTATACCTCAGGGTCCAACGAGCTAATCGAGAGCTTCAAGTTTGACGAGCGGAAACAGGGTGATAATGAGTCTGTTGCAGACTATATAGTGGCATTAAAAAAAATCAGCATACACTGCGGGTTTGGGGATGAAGACCAAATCAAAAAGAGGCTCAGAAACCGCCTGGTTACCGGGTTGAGATCCGCTGCAATTAAGAACAGACTTTTAGGCTTGGGGGCAGGGTTGACATGGGAGAAAGCCGTAGACATAGGCACGTCAATGGACACGGCTTGCCATGGTAATCAGCTCATGGGGCCTACCCATGATGTCCACCGGGTTCAGCATGGGGGCTACAAGAACAAAGGAAAAGCCCGCACTAAAAATAAGTGTTATCGTTGTGATGGCGACCACGAGGGCCGGTGCCCATTCGAAACGGAAAAGTGTTTCAACTGTGATAAAATCGGACACATTGCCAAGGCTTGCAAAACGAAGTCTGCTCAAGGTCAATCTCAGTCGAGAGGTAGCTCACGTCCATACCGTGGCCGCGGAAGAGGTCGCGGGCGAGGCCAAGGCCGTGCACATTACGTCGATGACGACGAAAAACAAGAGGAAGAGGTCAGTTACGCATCACTGTTTGAAGTTAAAAGCGGAAAATACGGAGAAATAACAGTGAATGCCCGTGTCGAAAACAACGAAATGACATTTGCTTTAGACACGGCATCGGCAGTTTCGATTGTCGGTGAGGACGACTACAAAGAATTCTTTCCCGATTTTGAGTTACGCGAAGCTTCTATCAACTTAAAATCGTACACCGGACACAAAGTTGAGCTACTCGGTGAAATCGACGTCCATGTGGAGTACGAGGGTCAAAAGAGACAGTTGCCGCTGGTGATCGCGAAAGGCGTCCGTACACCGTTATTCGGACGGACCTGGCTAAAAGCCATACGGATAGACTGGGAAAATGTCTTCGCGATACATGCATCGCCCCTGGAACAGCTCCTGCATGAGTATCAGTCGGTGTTCAAAGGAGAGATAGGAGAGATAAAGGGCTTTGAAGCGACAATTGAGTTAAAACCAGATGCCACGCCAAAGTTCAAAAAGGCGCGTTCCATTGTCTATAACCTCACAGACGGTGTAAAGAAGGAGCTAAATAGGCTTGAAGAGAGTGGAGTTTATCGCCGCATTGAAAGAAGTGATTGGGCATCTCCAATAGTAGTGGTTCCAAAAGATAATGGACAGATGAGGTTGTGTGGTGACTACAAAGTGACTATAAACAGTGCGGTTGTCGATCAACCATATACGCTACCCACAGCTGAGGATATATTCGCTACGCTGGCGGGTGGTAGCCAGTTTACGAAACTGGACCTGTCTAGTGCCTACATGCAAGTGGTGGTGGAGGAAAAGTCAAGAAAGTACCTGACCATCAACACTTTGCAAGGACTTTACGAAGTTACTAGGCTTCCCTATGGGGTAAAGACAGCACCACACATCTTCCAAAGGATCATGGACCAGGTCTTACAAGGAATTCCTGGTGTTTGCTGCTATATAGACGATATCCTGATAACTGCTCCCACAAAGGATGAGCACCTAAAGCGCCTCCAACTAGTACTTCAAAGACTAGACAAGCATGACATCCGAGTGAAACGGGAGAAGTGTTCCTTCTTGGCTCCCGAAGTCCAATACCTCGGACATGTGATCAGCAAGGAGGGTCGTAGGCCCGTACCAGAAAAAGTGAGCGCAGTAAAAGACGCCAAAGCACCAGAAGATGTCTCAGAACTTCGCACATTCCTCGGGATGGTCAACTACTATGGTGGGTTCGTTAAGAATTTGTCCACAATTCTCGCTCCGTTAAATAATCTCCTGCGAGATGACGTCCCCTGGAAGTGGTCAAAGGAGTGCGAAGGGGCATTCGGGAAAGTCAAAGACGCCCTTACCAGTGAAACAGTGTTAACATATTACGATGTGAACAAAGAGCTTCTCCTCGCGACAGACGCATCTCCTTACGGAGTTGGTGCGGTTCTGTCACACGTTGACGAGAATGGAGAGGAGCGACCAATTGCCTACGCGTCAGTGACTCTAACGAAAGCTGAGAGGAACTACGCCCAAATAGAACGCGAAGCGTTAGGCATTATCTTTGGAGTTAAGAAATTCCACAAGTACCTGTATGGTAGGTCATTTACACTGTTGACCGACCATAAGCCACTGACCAAAATATTGGGTCCGAAAACGGATGTGCCAACGTTGGCAGCACTGAGGCTGCAGAGATGGTCTCTCATACTGATGACATACAACTATGAGGTCAAATATAAAAGATCAGAGGATCATGCCAATGCCGACTATCTGAGTCGGGCACCAGTGGACATAGCGAAAGAAAATATGGAAGCTGAAGTGAACTATTTTAGCCACACTGACAAGTTACCGATCAACGCCAGAGACATCAAAGAAGCGACCCGAAAAGATCGGATCCTCACCAAAGTGTATGAGTTCACCATGAATGGTTGGCCGAACCACGTTGACGACGATGAACTGTTACCATTCTATACCAGACGACACGAGCTGTCGTGCGACCAAGGATGTCTTCTGTGGGGAATGCGAGTTATCATTCCACAGAAACTGCAGGAGCGAATGCTAGAAGAGCTACACATCGAGCACGTTGGTATAGTGCGCATGAAAGCACTAGCTCGTAGCTACCTGTGGTTTCCCGGCATCGACAATGCTATAGAAGCATTAATAAAAGCATGCAAAACATGCCTGAGTCTCAAGAACGATCCACCAGCATCTCCGATGTATCCATGGCGATATCCTCAGAGGCCATGGGACCGACTGCACATAGACTTTGCAGAGTACAAATCTGAAATGTTCCTAGTGGTAGTAGACACACACTCAAAGTGGTTAGATGTAGTGCTCATGAAATCTACGACCGCAGAAAAGACCATAGAGGTACTGGAGCGGATGTTCTCCCATAACGGGTTCCCAAGAGAGGTTGTGAGCGACAACGGCCCACAATTCATAGCGGAAGTATTTCGCGAGTTCCTGCATAACAAGGGTATAAAACATACCTTGACCGCTCCCTACCATCCAGCGTCCAACGGACTTGCAGAGCGAGCGGTGCAGACCCTGAAAAATGCCTTAAAGCGGCATACATTGGACGAGAAACCCGGCATGACTACTCACAGAAAGCTGTGTAGTTTCCTCCTGTCGTATAATTCGACGCCTCACTCGGTGACAGGGGTGTCCCCATCCGAGTTGTTTCTCAAGAGACAGCTCCACACACGGTTGTCGATGATAAAACCCGACCTTCATGTGACGGTGGAGGGAAAACAGGACAAAATGATAGAGTATCGAGACCAGCGAGTGCCACAGCTAAGAGAGTTCGAGAAAGGAGAAAGAGTACGTGTAAAGAACTGCCGAGGCACCGACGTAAAGTATGTACCAGGATCCATAGTGTCTAGGAAGGGTCCCGTACAGTACTTGGTACGAGTCGGCCGTAACATCCGTTACGTCCATGTCGACCATCTTCGAAAGTCCGGCGAAACCATCGAAGATGACATTGATGACGAACAGCTCAGGCCTATGCAAAGGCCAATCACGGATATCATAAGTGATATACCCAAAGGTGGTAATGACCCTGTAGTTGTTGAAACGCCAGCTACGGCCATGCCACAGGAAGATGTGGTTACCTATGAGGAACCACCTAGAGCTATTCCACCCCAGGTGGTTGCTACTCCACCGAGAGGGCCGTCTCCAAGACGTGTATCTGTGAGACCTAGAAGGGCTCCAGCAAAGTTCAATGACTATGTGCCTAAATAACTGTTCTATTTCAGAGACTGATATATTTGTGTTTCTGACACTACTGTTCATGTTAAAGTAACATTACATAAAGATAAGAGTTATCGTTATCAGTAATCTCAAAGAGATAAAAGACTCCTTATAGTATACTACATATCCTCAAAGAGATAAAGACTCAAAGACGTTAAGTTCATTGACACCAATAAGGTGATGTTTAACCATATGTTTATTCCAGCATATATATTAAGTGTGGAGGAGTGTTGTGTACTTACGTCTACCGCTACTACGAGTGACGACTTCCCGTGAACGGCGGCACCTCCGGTTTTTGTACTAGCCTTATAACATGATACCGTTCACCAATAAACCACGTGACTTGACGAACACAATAGAGACTACAGACAGTAAATCAACACTAGCAGATAAAGTGGATGCCACAGAAGAGGTTGATCTAAAGGTAGAAAGTGAAAAATATTCAGAGGATGCCAATACCGGTACTGAAGAACCTAAGGAAATCCCAAGAAGCAACCAAATGGCTTTCGTCCAGGTAAGTGCATGGAGTTTATATATACATATATCAGGTTCCCGGGTCGGGAGTTATTAGGGTAAAGTGTCCTTGAGTCGGCCATGTACCTTGAGTCGGCCATTCTGCTTGTTTTTTGGTACCAAATTGACCTGATCAATAATTATTTTAATGGATTTCACTACATTTACATTGATACAATATGGAGAGATGCAGCAAATACAATTTTACTACTTTTGGGCACACAACTCTAGGCTAGCCCCCTCCACTGGAGGCCAAAATTACCCTATTTTAGGTAACATCCATGCAGTTGGAGGGTAGTTTCTGATAATTTGCTGTAGCCTTGAAATGAAGTGCAAGTACGGTGGTATTATGTCTTATATACACACGGCTATTCCAATTGCCGGGAATTATACTTTACATAGCGATGAATAACGTGTGACGTGTAGATCTACCTTCTAAATGTCTGGTAGAGCCTGGTAGAGTATTCTCTAAAATAACTAGTTCATATGATAGGATGGTCATCAAGTATTGAATAGTATCTCAATATTTAATTGTGTTTCAGGGTGGATTATTCAATATGGGAACCGATACACCCAAGATTGAAATGGACGGTGAAAGCCCTTCCAGGAAGGTAACGGTCAGTTCGTTTTGGATGGATATTCATGAAGTCAGCAATGCAGAATTCGAGATATTCGTTAAAGCCAACAATTACAAAACTGAGGTAGGTCATGTAATTGTATTAGTATTATTATTGTATTCTGTTTGCATGACATGACGTCATGGATGCTACATAACGGTACAACATTAATGTTCTACTTTTAAAGAATGGATCGATGTGGGACGATTGTCCGCAATGTTAAGAATCTCAAGACGAAAAAAATAATCGAATTGAACACAATGGCAGGTGAAGCTATATACGTAGTAGGAAAGTTAATCTAAAAGAACCATGGTTTATGTATAATTTTATTTTCAAACCAAATTTGGTACATGTTTATATATTAAACTTCTTTTTCAATTCTACATGGAAACTACAGCATTGCTCTCTTCCTTTTTTAGGCAGAGACATTCCAGAACTCATTTGTACTCGATACATTAATAAGTGAGGAAGTCAAGTTGACGATTAATCAGATGGTAAGCACAACTTTTCTGTTTTCTGTCCAGCTGATGAGATGAATGGCTGCTGCCCCGTACCATTAAGTTTATACTTTCCTCACAGAATCAGTTAACCCTTTAAGGACGGCATAGTGTTTTAAAGTGCTATGCCCTTGAGACCATGATGCATAGATGCAGGCCTGGTGATACTCGCTATGGCTGCATGGATGCATGATGACAGCACTCCTGATGACAGCAAGGACATTGCACATTAAAAACTATGTCTATGCACCCCAAAGGGCCAGTCCATGGGTTATACATGTACATGTGAGAACATGATACTAGACGCATGCGAAGGGGGCTGGGGGGGGGGGGGTATTAGGTTGTTAACCAGGCAGACTGGTATGTTCACCCATGGGGAAATACTGCCACAGGTGTCTGTGTAAAACAGCTGGGGGCTGCATATATACATAGCTGATATTACCCTAATACCTGCATATAGGTGTCGACCTGCCTAATTAGGCCTGAGTCCGTATACACTTACCCGGCTACAGATAGAACAGACCTGTTTAATTGTATAGAATTTATGTTTATACTAGTACATGTAGCTGACATTTTATGAAGCCTTTTATCAAAAGCATCTGATGTTTGGATGTTTGAAAGTGTGGTAATAAGTATGATGCAACATGTAATCACTTAATCTTTAGTGGTCATGCTAAGTATTAGAACAATGCTGCTTAACCATTGTTGGACCCATATGTGGTGGGTTTACACTACACATTGATCCATCCATATCATTGCATGAGATATGGATCATGCATTTAGATGTATCTGCATGAATGAATGGCCATGTGGGCCATCATTATAGACTGATGCTTGAATAGATGTATGTACATGTATTATCTTCATCTTTACAGCACGAGTGGGGCACAATAGCTACCTTGTTTGTATGGGGATATCCGCATGCTAGAGGGACATTACATTTGAGAGTGTCTCTCTTCAAATACAATGATAACTTACATATACATTGCAAAACATGTAACCAGAACATAGATGTAACAAATAGGTTCCCTTGTCTCTCACTAGGTGGCTGCTGCACCTTGGTGGCTGCCCGTGGACAATGCGGACTGGCGGCACCCATATGGACCTGACACCAACATTAACAATATGTAAGTCACCCTAAGTCAGGGCTGGAATTATTTTAACTAAAGCTCAATATCAAATAGGCTCTAAAAAAATAAGTCGTTGAATTATGTCACAGAAAGCTAGACAAGGAGAAAGTAAAAGTATACAGTTTATTGCTCACAATTTGTACATGGGAAATAGTTGGCATGTTTCATAGAATGGGCAACATTTCGATTTAGTTGATAGATATTCTTAAGCTGTGGAAACCGACCCGACATCCTCGCCCTTCGTTTTCCCCCTACCTTAATGTTACTCAAAATTGGGAAATCTTCTGTAAAATCGCCTAGTCATTAACATTGTTTCATGGTTCAAACAAACTGATTTCTTGCTATATTTTCACTTTTGCCCTGGTGTTTAATGTTTAAATCCTAAACTGAATGTTGCCTACAGGATGGATCATCCTGTGACTCATGTATCCTGGAATGATGCAGTAGAATACTGCAAATGGGCCGACAAACGCCTACCAACAGAGGCCGAGTGGGAGTATGCGTGCCGGAACGGAAAAATTGACAGGTATGCCGCTTTCATCTTAAGACTAACAAGCATAACTTTGCAAATATATTGTATAAAAATAAACTGGCACAGGCAGTTGAAAATTGTTGCAAACCGTATCAACATATCTTATAGCTATATACAATGAATGTATCCAAATTATAGTAGTACACACACTATTGCACTTGGTATTTGCGACAAAAGAAATGACTGACATTTTCTGTTTTATCTTTGAAGGCTATTTCCTTGGGGAAGTGCAGAATTGCCCAAAGGTGAACACCGTATGAATATCTGGCAGGGAGAGTTCCCTAATGGTAACACAGAAGAAGACGGCTACAAAGCCACCGCTCCGGTAAGTATTAATGACATTCAATGATGTATCTGGTATTTACTCTATACTTTGGCATTATATACAATACACTTTTAGTGATGTAAATAGTATATGGAAGTGGCAGTGGTGTGAGTAGTATATGGAATGGCAGTGGTGTGAGTAGTATATGGAATGGCAGTGGTGTGAGTAGTATATGAAAGGGGCAGTGGTGTGCGTAGTATATGGAAGTGGCAATGGTGTGAGTAGTATATGGAAGTGGCAATTGTGTGAGTAGTATATGGAAGTGGCAATGGTGTGAGTAGTATATGGAAGTGGCAATGATGTGAGTAGTATATGGAATGGCAGTGGTGTGAGTAGTATGTGAAAGTGATACTAAGTGGTGTGAGTAGTATGTGAAAGTGGCATAAGTGTGAGTAGTATATGAAAGTGGCAGAAGTGTGAGTAGTATATGAAAGTGACAGTGGTGTAAGTAGTATATGAAAGTGGCAGTGGTGTGAATAGTATATGAAAGTGCCGTGGTGTGAGTAGTATATGAAAGTGGCTGTGGTGTGAGTAGAATATGAATGTGTTAGTAGTATACGGAAGTGTGAACAGTATATACATTTCTTGAGTACAATATGAAGATGTACATGGTGTAGTAGTATATGAAAATGTGACGTAGAGTATAAATACATATAAATGCATCAGCGGACTGAGTTATATATGAAAGTCGCAATGGTATATGAATGACGAAAGCGTCTGAAACGTCAGTGAGTAGTGTAACAAGATGGCAATAATTATGATATATAATTTAACTTAAAATCATGTGCATTTTCCTGTATAGGTATCTACATACAGAAACCAGACAGACACAGGACTTAAGAACATGGTCGGCAATGTGTGGGAGTGGGTGTCTGACTACTGGAAAACTACCCACGACAAGAAACACCAAGCTGACCCGGTAAGTATCATATATCATGGAATTATATTTATTTGATATATTTATATAAGATTAAATGTGTCTCTTTACGTTGATGCTATACCGTAATATTGCGATAATTTGAAAACATGAGACTGTTGTAAATTTACTCTCTCTTTATGTTTTACAGAAAGGACCTCCAACCGGAGAAGACAAAGCGAAGAAGGGTGGATCATACATGTGCAAAAAGGTAAGAGCCCTGATGTAATAGTACTTTATATCAAAAGACAGAAAAGAACTGATATAAAAACGTGATTACTGTCTAATTTCAATGCCAACGATTCCTTTAAAAAATCAAAAAGAAAAACATCAACTATAGATATTAACGACGATGTCATTTCATGTAGGACTACTGTTACCGGTACCGCTGTGCGGCGCGCAGTCAGAACTCGGCAGATAGTTCTGCGTCCAACCTGGGATTCCGCTGTGCTGCTGACCGACTCCCAGAGTATCTCCGGCACAATGCTGCCAACGTATTGCCTTAAGAATGCTGGCACCACCCACCAGCCGGATACTGCAGGATTAGGGGATGCTGATATATGAACAACGCTAGGTCGAAGACATAATTGTGGTAACGGTTATGTAAAGACTCCAATTTGTGATTACACGATTTTTTTCTAATGGAAGGAGGAGATAATTTGGAAATAAGATCTACATCTCAATGATCAGATCAGATGTAGATAGCAAGAGCTGATAAGCAAAGGGAGGGGGGGGACAGTACCAATAAGTAGATTTAATAGATGTTTATATTTCACCAACAAAATGGACATGTAAACTAATTGGCATATATTTACTACATGTTACTTAATCATTCCCTAATTTTTGGCGGTCATGTGTACATGTACCACTGTAGTTCCAGTGTCTTTATAACCTATTCACATTTAATGCTAACACCATGGGTTGGGATATTTTACACCAAGGTACTAGCATCAAATGTCGGCTGCTGATTAATGTCATCACACCAAATGCAATTAAGATGCATGTCTTTTCACACATTAGTCTTCCCAGATGCAAAATAATGAAGTGTATACCACTTGAGTAGTTTAGTGTTATAAATGTAGCTTTAGAGAGAAAAATGGTATACGACAATGATGTTTCTGCATTAGATATTGTTCTTGTGAGACTACATCTTTCGAATGGTTAATATACTGCTGCAATCTCGTTGGATATAAAAATCATATCAGGACTGACTAACATGGGTGCTACGATAATGATGCTGATGTTATTATGAATGTAGCAAGAACAAAATAGGCACCAAGTGACTAATTTGATATGAACATAAAGGTGATATGATGATATCAGTGAGTTCTACACCTCAGGTGACGCCATCTAGTGTACAAAATAGTAAGCAATGTTTATTACTCATAAAAGATATTACCTGTAATTCCTGATATATATCACCGGGCATTTAACACGAAAAGGGTATATATATCATGTGTCCTGAGCATTATGAATCATTTAAACTTTCATACCACAATGCTGGTTTGTATGTTCCTCACCGATGCTTAGACAATTGTATTTACTCAGACATTCCTGTTGTAGAACAGAGAACTTAGTACGTGAACAATGTGCCCCTAAAGGGTTAGTAGACTATCATGACAGCTGTGAGGGACTCTGCAAGTATGGCTCTTTTGGGAGTCAATATGAAGATTCCTGAGGCTACACCCCAAGGGAATCCTGATTCGTGAATTTAAATTCTGACGGTCCCACCCTGTATCTCCATTACGCTATACCAGTTATGATTATAGACTAATTAAGTTAGGTGTGATCATTTACCCACAGTATTTGTATTCATAATGTATATGCTGGTGTGTATTTCCTTTCTTTTGGCATAGAAGATTTATTATTGAGCGTGGTACATAGGGTTAGAGTGGTACTTTCCATAGAACAGGTACCGCAGTGATGTATCTTTTCAAAATTAATGCATAACTGTTTCTTGAACAGCTACCAGATAACTTAAATACCGTTGATATGTCAATTTCATATTTACGTTTCTAAAAATGTTTTCGGAATTAATGTCGCCATTCAGCTGATTTCAAGTTTCTAGCGAACATCACGATTTATAGACCTGCAAGGTCAACTTATAGATGAATCTGTCTATAGTGAAATCCTAACTTAAGCCTACTGATCAAGTCCCTGTTATATTTCGAGAAGACACTTCACGATAGGCATCTAACATTACATAAGTAGTGTTAATACTCATTGCTAATGGTGCCTCCAAGTGCCATCGTATTGTGAGGGGATATAACTATAGCTCAGATATATTTCAAATAAGTTAGGCCTTCCTGTGATCTAATTCTCCTCATGGATGCATGTATACCTGTACTAAAAAGACCTATCAGGAACTCAATTCTAGTCAATGAATGCGGATATATTCACAAATAAACTACAACTGTACCTATTATCACCATGTGTTGTTATTGTATCTCTAATATCACTCTTCCTTTATCACATTCCCCATAAAGACACCTCTGCCAAAAGCACTTTTTCAGATCAAAATCAAATTGGATATTGGGATGACATAACCTTTCAGAAACTTTGAATTTTGTAAATATTCAAACTAGAAGTAAATCCATGGCCAAATAAATATTATTGAACAACCGGAAAGTAACCAGATAAATTTCTATCTGTCTATGTTTCACAGTAGTAGCAGCTAGCAGTGACCTCACGGCCTCACGGCGGGAAGGCTGGTACTACCCCCTGGGGATCAATATTAGTACTAACTAGTTAGTCCTCACCAATATCTAGAAGACTTTCATATATTAAATAGAAATATTTAGTTGCATAGTTTAGCTAAAGCTGAAGTAAAATGTCTTCTAAGCTGAGATGCCCAGCATTCCTACAATAGTGAATTCAGGGGTAAAACATTTCAGATAATTTTTTTTTTTTTTTTTTTTTCCCCACGCTGAAATTCTACATTTATGGACTCTCAAAAAATTGGGTCGATTGAGGAATTAAATTTCCAATAAAATTGACATACCAATAGAGAGTGACCTGTAGTCTACTACAACCGGTAAGGGAAAAATCAATCATTTCAGATAATGCAGACAATATGCCATACATGAGTGTTACAAAAATAAATTATGAGAATTGATTAGATAACTTTAAGTCAAGACTCAGAGTCCAAAATGGGCCAAAAATTTGCATAAATGCGCGATTTCTATAAGGAAGAGATAATGATGATGGAGTCTTTAGTTTAGATAAAGTTAATTGACGAACGACAGGTTAAAGTATGTGTTTTTTTCGACTTTATTGAACTTCATTACAACACAAAATGATACATAATGTACCAACGGCATTTAATTCAGATATTGCACTGTGGACATATAGCACATATATCTACTCTTTCTAGCTCTTTGTGGCATTATACACAAGGAGGACATAACCACATTGAGATTACCCTGTTGATAAATGACTATAATATGTCCAGATATACCAATCACTTTTGGGTAGGCTTCTGATCGATTTTGATTAAACATTAATAAAAAAACCTGTACATATCAGTTTAACTAGTGTCATGAATAGCCATGGCCCCGTGGTGTCCTTCTGGACTCTTAACAAGAGAAAACTAACAATTAATCATACTTAAGACTTTGATATCACAATTGCTTGTATACTAAGTCATCAATAACTTCTCAACCATGTCTTCTTCGGAAAACTTCTTCTTGAACGCTATGGTAACATCCCGGTTATTTTGACAAATCAGACTTATCGCGTCTAGTGAGGCGCCTCTGAGCCGTGGTTAAGACATTTTTGATCAATCAACTTCTAACTGAAATAAATCAATACCTACCCAAGTTATAAATGAAAATCATTGTCACTTCGAACACATTAATCCAGTGTTCCATAAAAAAAATAGTCGCATGTTTGAAAAAAAAACAGTTAAAAGTTTTGCAACTTTCTTGAATCAAGAAATGACAGTTTCTCATTAACCAAAGCTCCATGGGAGCGAAGAGTGTACCATTCTGGACAACCCTTGAATAAATATATGTTGGATTCAATGGCAGCTATGTGATGGAATCAATTATGAAATATTCTAACATCCTTATAATTTTCAAACAATACATCAAACAACATTTATAAGTTTATATGGCTGCCTGTTCAAAAAGTCAGTACGGCCCCCTGAACATGAAAAGTTGTGCCATATAGACCTATAATTCTATGTTACCTGATCTAATACATATACTGTGTGCCTTTGAATCATACATTCATTCCCTATCCACAAGCATCTCAGTCTACATATCATCCATCGACAATATGAACACAAACATACACAAAAACCCACCCCAATTTTCACCTGTTTTGATTGAAAAAATTATAGTGATAATTTTTTGACAAGGGGGCTGAAATTTCAAGTGGAGTGCATACATTTTTTTCACCTCATCCCCTACACGGGTTGATTTTTTCCCCTCCCACTGCGGGTTGAAAATGGGGCATGCTAGATCCTTTGAAGCATACTAACGTGCAGGCCTTTTCGCTGAAAACATGTGGATGACATTTTCTTGCAACCCCCCCCCCCCCCCCATAGAGGAGTCGTAAATATCCCCCCACCCTCTTAAATACATGTATTTTACACATGATATACCCCCATATTTACCATCCCCCTTCTTGTTAAAAGATGAGCATTCCCTCTTCGCCAAGGTTGAGAGTACACATCTATAGTTTACTTAAAACCGTGTCACTAGATTTGACTAGATAGCTAGTTTACTGTGCTTACAGCTCTGGAGTAGGAACTAAACCAAACTCAATTCCGGACAACACAAAGTGAACCAGAAGTGCATCAACTGAAAATTGATTGGACTCTGTACACAAGATGCCAATGTACTCACTCTTCCTGACAGAGTGCTCCACCTTGAACTCGGTCACATGGCAGCGTTATGCTGGTTTAAACTTTAATCCAGTTGAGGTTGTGAGATCCTCCATACTATAGTTGGCACATCACTGTGTATTGATCAGTCAATAGGCCTATGTGTGTTCATCAGTCATGGTGTGTGTTCATCAGTCACCATGTTTGTTCATCAGTACCCATGTGTGTTTGTTCATCAGTTAACAAATATGTTTCAATCAATCACCCTCATTCAGTTGTGATGTAAATCACACATGCAATCTCTTCTGTGTTGCATGGTATTCCGATTGTTCATTTTATTGAATAATCAATTTGAAAGAACCACGAACAGTATATATTTTTCTACAAAAAGTAACAAAATATTTGGTTCCAATTACATATCTGTACACTTTTTACCCGCCTGCTGTATTGCTTTAGCAATACTATTCTGTGTTTCATATAACATTGAAAGTGGGATGAAAATGTTTTCTCTTTACTGTCACTATTTACTGGCTATATTATATATAGAGAGTTTACACCCTGAGTCTCTTGTGATTTAAATCACACGTCTAATCTTTACTTTTAACCATGATTAAAGTCTTAGGCAAGCCCATATAGGGAATTTCGAGTTTGGCGTAATCTAGTGTACCAACATGACACTACTTTTATACCTCCCAAAAAGTCTAAATAAAACATTTCACCTAATAAAGAGACAACGGAATGTATCACTTTAATACACCTTTACACTCATTGGAATTCACTAAAACATACTGGTAGGCTTTCCGATCTTTCGGCCACCCCTAATGGCACAGGAATGTACAAGACTCCACAAGGCGGCATCTGATCAGGTACTTGTACCATTGTCTTACATAATTATAGTATTACATACATCTACTCATGTATGATTATATAGCAACAATTTCAACAAAAACGCAACACTTAAGCCTATAACATTGCACTAGATTGTTTTTAGGTCCAAATAGTTCTGAAGTTCTAAACAGATATGAACTCTTTCTTATAACATTTAATGTGGCATCAAATTGAATTGATCGTGTCCACTTCTCAAACACTAATGTGTATCTTACTTAGTGAGAATTTGTTTTCTTATTTCCTGTAATGAACTGTGTGGCTCAGTATAAACTGTTCTCTATGTTACTTGCTTTATACAAAGTTCCACTACACCCTTTCATGCCATTTCTGGCACATTCAAATCGTACAATACTGCATAGCATATAGAAAACCATTTATGTATATCATGTAATACACATTCTGATTGGGGGATAGGTATACAGTTATGGACACATCTTTTCATATGGCAAGTCACTGTTGAAAGCAAGATGTGGCACTGACAATATGTACATGTCTCTGACACATTCTATTGACCGAGTCAGAAGATAGGATACAAACTCTGTCATTCCTTCTTCTCTGTCACAGTGATCCATTGATGCATGGGGAAGTGGAGAGCGCACACAGTTCGGTAGCATCATTCAGAGTAGAGGCTTTCATCAAAGGGTAGGAATCCCCTGCAGTTGCTTGCGCCGCAGTGGCAGATCCTCTTACGGAATGTAATGACCGGCGTGTGTCCACTACCATTCAGTTGGGCGCCTGCATCTTCATTGGCCGTCCCAGACTGGATGACACCCGAGTACTCAAAGCTGAGCTCTTCGCCCTCAGCAATATCGCGCAGTGCGAAGAGACCCAGGCGTGGCACATCATTTTCAATGCGTACAGGAATCATGAATAGATTGGGGTCACACGAGTGGTTGATGAACCGCCCTACATTGCCAACATACATGGGGTCTACATAGGTGGTGAGCACCTCGCCCGTGCCGAGGTGCTCCTTTACAGCCAAGATGTAGTAGTTGGCGCTCTCCGTCTCATTCAGTGAGCGGGTGCGCAGCTTGGCATCCTCGTATGTGAGCACCTCGCCGGCATACTCGCAAACAAAAGAGTATTTCTCTATAGCCTCCAGTGTTCTCAAGCCAATTCCTTTCTGTTTAGCCTTAAAGGCCTGTAGCTTCACCTGCACCCCTCGCTGTACTACCCGGTTATGGCAGGCAGGACTGCAGCGACATGTGGCGTTACACTCATAGACCGGCTTCTGGTGGTTGCGGTATGGGTCAACCTTGGACTTGGTCAACCTGTGGTTCTCGTCGTACGATGGTCCATAGCGAGACAGGCAGGGGCAGTTGCCTGAGCAGGAGCTGACATCGTCACATGAGCAGCCCTTAATCTGCTCCCTCCACTCATCCCGTGGTGTCTGCGGTCCAGGGATGTTACACAGGACATACTGAAAGGGAAAAACAAGTCATTAAATAACACATGTATAATTAGAACATAGATCACTATAATACGTAAGATGTAGCGAACATACTGTTATATCATCAGAGTAATCAAGTCTGTAATTATAATTATTTCCTCACAATGCCTTAATATTACACTGGATGTTAAAGAGACCCTGGTAGGATCTTTATAGAGCTACTTTATATATTCCGCACACACTAAGGGTAGGCATGTGGATAAATTGTTCAAATTGTGTCGGAATATCTTTTCTCATCCCCCGATCATTAGTAAAAGTGGAGAAATCAATCAGAGCATGAAGGGTTGTGGAAGCTAGTGCCAACTATAGAAATGCACAGGGGCACCTGTGAGAGATTGGCACCAATAAAGCAGGCCTATACTAGGCTATGCACACCTGTAGTTGGAGTGTCACCATGCAGCCACTATACCAGTTCTCTACCTGTATGGATCTCTGATGGCTGGAAAATATGTTAATATCAGCTATTGAGTAGAAAAGACCATAACATTTCACAAACTATCATTCCCCCCTTGGTCATTAACCAATGGTAAATATACACTAGGAGATAGTACTCTACAAGAGCTTTCCAATGGAATATTGCATGTTATAATAGCATCATCAGAAGCCAAACAATGAGATAAGCATAAAAGGTCACCTTAAAGCCCCAGCGCCCCTATATATAGGGCTGAGTACCTGTCCCGGCTCCACTCCGACTGCCACTGGAGGGGTACCGAGATCTGCTCCTTTAAACCCACAGATCTTACTGCACGCCCAGTAACAGTCAGAGTGTAGTCGGGACAGGTACTCAGCCCTATATATAGGGGTACTGGGCCTTTAAGAACACTGCCAAAGGCAGAGCCACTTTCGTGTGCTGTCCGTGGCTGCATTTTGCATTTCAGAGTGCCTACCTGGGGATGCTGTGCAGCTCTAGAGCTCAACACTAGGACGCCCCCTGCAGGCATATTCAGGAACTTTTTATGACGTTCAATGCTTATTTCTGTTTCATGTGATACCAATGAAACTGTATGAAAACATATGTGTAAGCCAATATAGCCGTTCTATATAGAAGTAATTGGAAGACCAAAATAATAATGTAGCATATTCTAAAGCCTACGAAGGTTCTATTCTCATTCCTTTTCTACGTAAATTTGGTAGCAAGGGCTTGGCAAGGTTTCTCTGAACCAAACTCTCACTTATATATACCATGTAACATACTAAGCAACAAATCCCTCCTACCTTTCACTTGATAAGGTAGATCCCTACTACCTTACACTGGCTTTATTATACAAATCCCTCCTATGCGACACTGGATCCATATACTGCTACAGCACTGATTAAAATCTACGTAACTGTCTTCAGGTATGCCCTATTACGGCCTTCAGTTATATAACAACCGACCAAGTATTACCAGGTATTATCCCATCTGACATGAGACATGTCTCTGGTGGTATGTCCCAACCATAGTAGCGATAAGGTAACATGGCTATGGACGTTGTATCCTCTAGAGCTCTCTAAGTAGGCCTACAACGTCATTTGGATGACTATCTTGAGGAAGGTAGTTGATCGTCTTCATGGACGTGATTGCATGCACGTGCATCCTTATTTACTAGGCACAAAGAACCATTTCACCAGATATAACAGGATTGTACCGAGAGAAGTGAATTATACAGTTGTGTATTGGTAGTATCGTAGAATTTTTGACAATCAGGACACGATTTATCATTAAAACCCACTATAATCATTATTTAAGGCTGGTATAAGACCTAAGATTTATAACTTTTTCTATCCATAGACAGTCTCGTTTTTGGAGTGTACTGGTAGCATCTCAACCTATTTGTGAATGTTAACCATGGCAAATTCAGAGAAACTGATTAAGAACAAGAAAATGCTTCAAGAAAAATATCCAGCACATGATTACAATAGTCCAGCAGTGCCATCTGTAGTCACACACCGAATGGTATTGTACATTTGTATTTTATATTGTTGAGTGCCGTGCAATGGAAGTATTTCCTGCAGGCAATAGACAGCTCAGTGCGCCCTATGCTGTGTATACATGTTGAGAGGCAGCGCTCGCCAGAATATATACCATATTATAAGAGGGAAGTGGGTATACAATCACATAGCATACAATGAAGAAAACATAGTCAGTTATAAAGTATTACAAGGTGATTTATTTGTTAAATTATGGGTTACTTCTGATACATATTTAAGCTGTATGCGCAGGGGCATGTGCAGTAGGTTCATTTACAACATTTACTGACCAACCTTAATTGGACATTTGATTATAGTCACTAACACGTTAAACTGGGTGACCGTATACTATGCATGCCTACGCCTCCGTAACCTAGGTGTCTCCTTGCATTCTAGAACGGCTTCAATCATCAATGGATGCCATAAAAGCTCGGCAGGAAATTCAATCTGGTTGGCAATTTTCTGTAATTGGCGGTTTCCATGGTAACCAGGGTATTGGTGTCAACACACCTGCATCATGTCGCTCTCACGTGAAAGCTATAATAAGAGTCCCGCAGAGCTGGGCCTGGGCCTGAATGACCTTGTGTATGGTAGAGGGGGCTACACACCAACGTGTGGCAACTCTTCCTATTTTCAGGACCAAGGACGAGGGAAGACTATATGCCTAATTAACTTCTCCTGCATGGGTAGTTCTCTCTAGTAGAATGCACTTTAATTCTAAAGCTGAGTATAATGGTCAGAATTAAATTAGTCCTAATAAGACATGAGTCAGGTCTGCCATATTGTATTGTATATCAATACGACGCCAATCAATCAATGACAGTTCGATATGTGGTCAGATAGGTGCCACAGAAACACTAAACGATAAACAGTCATAGTATCGTCACCTGACGCATATATATATATATATATATATATATATATATATATATATATATATATATATATATATATATATATATATACATATACATATACATATACATATACATATACATATACATATATATATATATATATATATATATATATATATATATATATATGTACATATATATATATGAGGAAAGGGGCGGCCAGAAATATACATTCTGGATACCACAGCTAAATCGAAATGATCAACAAAAAACAGGGCGTCTTATGGAACATATTAGGAATACATATATGTGCTATAATGTACGAGTATATATTGCTATCAGACTCTGCAGTTACATTGTTAACACGCATATTGTTTCCTATAAACCTCAATGTATGTACCAGGTAGGGTATACTTTTTTTACAAAGAATATTTCTCAAAATCTAATTTATTTGATACATCAATTGTCATGCCAAACCCTATTACTGTGATAAAAAAAAGGGTTGAGCGTTAAAGGAGTAAACATACTGGGTCCCTTGATCAGACTCGTCGCACCTGCACCCGCTTGGTACATGTAGGCTTACGTACCCTGGCCGGTGACTTATATATGACGTAGGATGGAGGGCTGCAATCAGTAGTGAAGGATAGGGGTCTACGATGGGCTCCTGTAGTGTCAGTCAGAGAAATACATATACAAAATGTAATACAAGAGGCACACAAGATGCAAAAGACCCTAAATCTAATTCCCATACTAATAATACTTACCCATATATCATTTACACTGCCAAGAGGTAGTCTTAACCTGACCCTAAATCTAATTCCCATATACTACTTACACTGCTAAGAGGTAGTCTAAACCTGACCCTAGATCTAATTCCCATATACTTACACAGCCAAGAGGTAGTCTAAACCTGATCCTAAATCTAATTTCCATATACTACTTACACTGCCAAGAGGTAGTCTAAACCTGATCCTAAATCTAATTTCCATATACTACTTACACTGCCAAGAGGTAGTCTAACCCTGACCCTAAATCGAATTCCCACATACTACTTACACTGCTAAGAGGTAGTTTAAACCTGACCCTAGATCTAATTCCCATATACTACTTACACTGCCAAGAGGTAGTCTAAACCTGACCCTACATCTCATCCCCATATACTACTTACACTGCAAATTCCTAACGCAAAATCTAAATCCCATCTACTATTTGCAAAAGCTAGTCTCAACCTGACGCAAAATTTAATTCTTGTATACAACTTAAACTGCATAGCAAGCCCAAACCTAACTCGAATTAAAGTTCCCATGTACAAATGTACAATATGTACATTTTGCACTGCAAAGATCGCCAGAATTGAATACTGCACCCAATCAAAAATGAGGTGTCAATTAAATCAGTGGGAACCATCAGTATCTCCACAGTGGAAGGCACCATGGCGACATGTGTTACAGTTACAGTGCTATGGATAGCGGTGGTAAGAAGATCTGATGGGGGATCTGATTAAGTCTTGTCCACCCCCCACTGACGGGTTATATATCCTGTTGCCAACTTAGCCCATCGATCCTTGTCTTACCTGTGCCGACACATCTGGTGAGGCCCGATAAATTTACACCAGGGTTTACTAAACCACAGCGGAGGGCTAAGACAAAGGAATTCACACCTTGGTTATTTCCACTTAGACTCACATAACCTCACAGCTGTGGTTTAAACAGATAGACAATGGTTTTGTAAGGCTAGCCTCTCATAACCATAGTCTATCTATTACATACCACTCCAATCGCACCTCTCGGTAATTGTGATAATTGTTGCTGGCATTTCAAATATATGGACTAATTATGCCTATTAGTGTACATTAGTGTTCAATGCATTCATTCATTCATACATTAGATTCACTGTTACTGTCTGAAAACAATGTTCCGTCAGCTAGGATGTAAACACAATGGTATTTCCAACAGGGCTGATATCACAAAATAATGCTGTGGCCGTTCTTTATGTAACTTATAAATACCACTAGGGATTTGATACGGACATGACCGACACCAAACTAGTAAGCCATACATTGGTTGCTTGGCAACAAGCATGTGTTGACAGGTGCAGGTATGCAGAAAGGTATTTAGACGGGTAGTTGTCTGTGTTATTGCAGTGATGTCTATTTCTGAGCAGACATCTGTGTCTCTCTCTTTCATAATAATCATGATCACGAAGCTTTATTTGCCCATACACTGATTGAACCACTTTTCGCCATTAACAGCCATAGGTGGTTGTGCTGCAACAGCCATCACGAAATAGTACCATGAGCAATTTGTGTCTCCATATGAGGCATTATTACAGTATCTGTGTTAATAGGGAGTCAATGTGGGCCACCTACGTAATTATGAACTGTCACGTCCACCAAGATGATGTTTGTGACCAAACAAATGAACAGGACTATATTGAGGGCCTCGGTCCGGGGCCTCGGTGCGGGGCCTCGGTCCCATAACATGTTCTATTAATCAATAAATCGGTGAATTCAAACTCCTTCAGTTCCCATCGCTTTTCTCCATCTTTATACGCTCTGAAATCAGCATTGTCTATTTCAACGAGGAGTGCTTGGGGCCTTAGTTAGATAATTATACTTGATTGCATTATGATGAGATGTCTATACACAGTGTCTGGGGTAGTTAAAACAGTCTGATTACCTCAAATCATGCAGAATTTGAACAACCTCTTTATCTTCTATTCCACGGAGAAGAGACAATTCAACATGGGGAAATTGGCGTTATTTATTGGGAGATCCGCGGGGGGCTAAATTAATAGGCCTAGCTCTTATTCGAAGGAAAAAATACAATTTAAAACATGCGGAGGGGAATGGCTGAAGTCCCTGGCCGATTTCTTTACCCCCACCACTCTAAAGGGGTCGGAATTTGTTACCCTCCATCCCCCTCCAGGTCGAATATCGGAGGGCATCTTGATTATTTGTTCAGGTTAGATAAAGAGATATCATCAGTGAACTAGTGGTATTCCATTTCCATTCCCTATTACAATACGTTGTACCTCACATTGATTTTTTGCATTTGGCCAAAAGAGCTTAGTTCCCTTTCCTCAAATGCACTATAGATATGGATAAGAGTTTTTGTTATGAAAGGTATGGCCCCCAGACTTGGCCTGGGAGGGATTTGAGATTGGGTCCTCTGCATCCTGAATCCACGGTCCTAATTACTGCCCTATCCATGGCAGATGACACACTGAAAATTCTATGGGGCAAAAAAGTAATCAAGAGTGATTACTTTCAGTCATCACTGTGATGACGACACCTGTGCTTACTTGGTAATCACTAGAGTAATCATATGTGATGACCCAGTGTCATCACCGTGATTACTTTTTAAAAATCATCTATGATTAATTTCATATAAATTATTTCTTTGTACAACAAGGTATCAATCCCTAATTATTAATAACAACCCCCTTCACCTGCCATCATACCTTGATTGAGAGCACTTCTAGCCCTCATAGCAAGCCCAATAAGGCCTATATGTGTATAGTAAGCAACAGTCTATTCTTGCAATAGTAAATGTGGTTTAAGCGACACAAAAGGTGTCCATGTGTACACATATGTCTGCTCTTGAGAATTTTGGTCAAAATTTATATGTAAATTACTTGAGTTTCTAATGTGATAATCTTCTTCAAATGTTTGATTTTATAAGTTCCTATAATTAGAGTTGATATGGATATAAATCTATAGATGGCCTGGAGTAGGTCTTTTATATTTAATTTTTGTCTAGTGAGGCCCTCTGGTGGCAAAATTTGTAATCGAGATGATGACTTTCGGTCATCACGGTGATGACTTTCGGTCATCACGGTGATGACTTGACCCTAACTAATCAGCATGATTACCCTAACTAATCAGCAGTGATTAGTTTCAGATATGCCTAAGTTTTCAGTGCATAACACACATTCAGGTACCCTCCACTCACTAACAGTGAAAGGGCAAACACAGCAACCTGCTGCATGGCCCCTAGTCTCGAAATTTCTCGTGCACCTGAGCTGGTAGCTGACCAGCAGAGGAAGAACCATGGTACCAGCGGCAATGGCGCTGTACACTGCTCATTCTGCACGGTCGGCATAGAACGTAGTTACAGGTGGCTGAATCACAGGAACAAGTCCACTCCCGTTTCATCGTTATAAACTCGGTTCCTCACTCTCGCCGGCCAGTTTCTCCCGTCGCCAGTATATACACTACTTAATATGCTAGTACATGATTACTGTACTGAGGAACCACCAAACGTCTCCTAGTCCAACCCCAAGGTCAAATATCAAATGACCGTTCGTGCATGCATCCTTTTATCACCAAAGAGTTGTATCCAAGACTGAGATAGTGCACAGCAGGTAGAAGAGAAATATAGAGGACGTAGTACCACAGATGAAAGCAGAAATCGTCAATATGACGTACAAATGTAGTTAAGTATGTTAGGTATGTGCGCGTGTCTCATGGTATCTCATAAACTATAATACTTTGTTACATTGTATTATGATATTGTCGAAACATAACTGTAGGCTCCTACATCCTTTCCTATTATTCCTCATGCCACAGTTTAGCTACAGGTAACTAACAGGTATGCTTGCTACCTACAAGGTCAGTGAAGGGACCATAGATATAGAAGCCCCTGGAGAAGTCACCACACTGGAGGGCGCTATGCTGCTTCCAAGGGGTTCAGAGAGAATGGTATATGGGCAGTACAAACAGCCGGGACAAACAGGCAAGGGTAAACATCATGCGACAGTAGCAAGGTTCCCGCCGCTAATAAAGCATGCAACGCAGGGACTGAACAATACGTGTACAGAATAGTACATGTATACAGAATAAGTAGGCCTAGTCCATTGATCATGTTGACTGAGTGACTGTGTGCCATATAGACTCCATAGTGACATGTCCATGGTAGGGATGTACGCCAAGGCCTTCAGCAGGGCCATGTGGCTACAGCCAATGCACAGGTTATGGACAGGGGAAGGTTATGTGGCAGCAACACCAAGGGACAACATGGACTGACCACTTTGGTATGTCTATACATCGTTACATGTATGTACACCAGACATGTGTGATTGTCAATATGTACTCTATAATGGGTATTAGATATCAGATAATTGAATAGAAACGTGTTTTCTTTTTCACCTGGGACACAAAGTATGTATATCAATGGCTATATATTGATAGTCCCTAATGATATATGATTGTTTAACCATTAGGCCTACCCTCTAGGGCCGACACTACAAACTAGATGAAAAATTAGGTAAGCATTTTTCTAAAAATGCTTCGAACTGAAACCAGTATATAGGCCACCCCAATACATAGTATGGGGAACACTTTTAAAACCAATCTACGACCAGATATAGTGGTATATCACACAATACACCTCCCCGGACACCAATGGTAAGCGGAATATTGTTCACCCCTAATATTGTATATCGAAATCCGATTTAGATATCGAGACCCTTATATCGCATATCGATACTTCAATCACACAGATGACCATTTAGATCGTACTAAGACATCATATATGCGCCTTGCCAGTGTATTAATACAGCAGTATTCTCCGTATTCAACAGCCCCCTTGAACATACCCTATGATAAGGACCACACGAGGGTTAGACCTGGATCTTGTGCTTGTGTCGTGTCGAAGGTGGCATACCACATAATAGCTCTGTAGGGTGCTCAGGCTCAAAGCTATTACTGAAGTCAATACTTTGAAGTGGGGAATCGATAATACAGGTGGAGAGATTCTAACAACCCCTGGGCTAGGCTGCTTTGTCGGCTTTAGGTATGTATGGTGAGAATGGATACTTGAATACCAATACACCAAAAGAGATGTGTAATGCGATATCAAATGTTATAGTCAATCCTATTAAAGCAGCCCGATTGGGTTTATATAATATATATAGTTGTAAAATAACTTGCATTTGGATTCATTTTTAATCAATTGCGGCAACTATGCTTGAGGCTTGCAACTCGAGTGCCAATAAATCCCCTTTGGTGAAATATATCGGTAAACGTAAATCTAGCAATAGAGAACATTTAGCCAAATCTAACCTTTAGCTATCCCTTAGACCTAAAAACATAGTTGTGTTTGTGATAAGAAGGTTACCTAAAATGTGTTAAACCGTATGATAAATCATCTTATACCTGTTCACTGGATGGATTACCCCCGCAGAAATTAACCGGGGAGACCTTAATGTAACACTGTTGTATATTATGATCGGTTAAATAAAAAAATTTAAAAAAAACAACTATCCTACCTATAGCAAAACAGGTCAGGCCTAACATTTTTTTATTTTAGACAATTTTATTATTTTTAATGTAATTTTGGTGAAAATCGAGTTTTTCCCCCACCATGTTGCCCTTCTTTTTCTTGGCCTTATTATTGAGACCAGTTACAAATAGTGTATTATGGATCAGCTATATGAGGTAATAGGTAATGCAAGTCAACACTAGTCAACATCTGATCTATGCTTGAATTGACGTAAGGCATTGTGAGGCCCATAATACCTCATCATATATCCCATACATACACGAGTACCTGTACTACTACATAATATTGTAGTATGGCACATGCCATACTCATAATGATCAATTATTACATTCATAATTATTATCATTATTGTGTATATAATACTTCACACGCATCTAAGTCATGTAGGACATTGTTACGTAATGAACCCCACCATGTGAATACCAGTAAGGCACGTCCATCTATCACATACGGCTCAACTGACGTATAGATTACAATAAAGGTTTGAAAACGCTTCATAACAATTAAGGTTGCATCGCGGTGGAGGAAGTTCAGCTTTTGCTTTTCGTCTTCGTTTAAGACATATAGATCCCCAACCATATTCCCTCTCCTCCTCCAATATTTGGCAACATTATTATCATGACAATGTCTTTATTAAGAGAACACCATCGCCCCCCCCCCAAAAAAAAAGATAAAGACGCCATATTTGAGTACATTAATTCCTCGTTCAGAAAGTGGCTTCTTGAGCGTTTAGCAATAGATCCTTTATCATTCCAAGTGGGGAGTATTGAGAACAATAGGCACACCCCACATTTTGTCAAATCCTAGTGTAATGAGACCTGGTGAATTGTCACATCCTATCTGTGCTATGATACCAATACAAATGTATACAACTCTTATTGGCGCTGTTTGTGACAGCTAACACAAATGTTATGTTCATAATTATTCTGTAAAAGTGGGGTACACGCTTACCGCACCATCGATTAGGGGCCAACCGGAAGTAGTTAGTTTGCACCTACATACGATCCGGTAACAGTGCTTGGAAACGGTCTAAACATTTAGGCCTACATAGGAAATATCACATAACAGTAAACATAGGCCCATACTAGGAACAAAGGGTTGGTAAGTGCACACCACTTACTCTATTATACTTTGTGTACAGTATACTGTTTACCATAAATATATCGATGTCGCTTAGCTCGTACACACTAGCACTTGAAGAGGGAAATAACTATAACTACAAAGGTGTGACTTATCATAAACTATGTTATCTTAGTACAAGCTAGGTGAATACTGGTCTACTTACACCCACCATCTACTTTATATATGTGATTCGCCATCCGCTTGTAGGGGGTACATACAAATGTCTGTCTGTAGGCCTGTGTGTGAAAAGATAGGGGGTGGGATTCTATACTCTCTGAGAAGTGGTTTAGGTTGAATCTCTAATAATAGTAATCCATACACAGTGTGATTAAGTGATTCTTTTTCAATTGGACATTATTATGATCGCCCACCACAAGCAGGCATTTTAGTATACTACTTATGATGTACCACCGGATAAATGCACTGGGAGTCTCAGTGCGACAGGCACGCAATTTTTCTGTACTTTTGGTGGGCAGATTGAATATCAATCTTCAGGACACTTACATCATTAGTCCAGCTATCTGTATGACTATGATTCTGAAATAATATTATTCATGTTGTCAGCTCTGGTTGGCAGAATCCAATCTGTGGGGCAGTGTAGACTTACATGCATAACAGAATACCTTACTATAAATAGCCGTACAGCAGTCACCGCTGAGTTCTCCAAGAAATGGTATAAATATAGCCCATCATTGTCTGGAAAAACAATGTAAGGTGATAGCTGTGCGTCCCAACTTGACCCATCCTGTCTGTGATAACAGGTGCTCTCCACCATGCAGTATGATGCCTGATACTTCTATCTACTGCCGGCTTAGTCGGCCATGTCTGCAGTGGCCTTTAAGACAGCCCCACTGCATGGATGGGCTGCCTCGATCAGCTGAGCCGAAGGTAGATATCAAACATGTTCGATTATTCTGGGACTATTTTATAATGACTAGAAATGTCAGGTTAAACCCATGGCAGCAGGCTTGTCCCTGTATTGTACTGACATGGTCAGCAAAGAAACATGACCCTATATCAGTATATTTGCAGTAATAGTCAATCTATAGGCAGGTACAGTAGAGGGTTGGACGAAAATAACTCACTTTTTGCACCTGGTACACTCTTCCTTGATCCCCAGACTTCCTCCAGGGCTGCCTTCACCTTACACCTTTTTGATGGGGATGTACCTCCATGTGGAGAAAGGGGCCCCGGGAGGGGGAGTGGCTAGGGCAGGGTTCTAACATCAGGTGTGTAGTCAAGGTTTGTTTTTGTCATGGTTGGTGAAAGGGTATAGCACTTTAGTAGCAGGTAGTAAGAGACCAGCCTTGGGGATATGGACGGGAGTGACCTTCTGGCTATTATAAGAGGATAAAGAGAAAACAGCCACTAGGAGATGGGGGTCTATATTGATCCAGATTATGGGAGGAGCATGCCATTATTTGTATCTAATGAGACGAGGGTAGTCTGCATGGGTGGTACCATTAGAGGTGGGTATTTTATATCAGCAATCATCACTGCCTCTGATAGCTGTCTACCACGAATGGCATGAAACATGCAGCATGGGTATCAGATTTCTTTACACAGGCACTACTGTTGAAGATGCCACCCATCATGGGGGATTAAGTACCTCAAGCACTCAAGTAGATCTATCATTACTCATATTCAGGGGCAGATCCAGGAATTTGAGTTTGAAAGTCTTCTGTTGGATTTAAGAAATATGCTTATAAATATGTCATGTCCAGGGTGTCATATCACTTATTCTTGGGGCCCTTGATGTGGGCGGGGGTGGGGAGGGGGGCGTGTCACATGTCTATTTTAAGAAATGGCCATGTCGCCATAACAAATTTAGGGGTCTAGGCACGAGTGGGGGGTCGGTGAATTTCATGCCATCGCGTGGAAAGTCCCCTGCTTGATATGGAAATTCGTCTGCCCCACCCTCTTTCAACTATAATAGTGCGCGGGCTTTTTTGCTGAAAAGGGGTGATATTTCTTGCCCCCCTCCGCTCGTGGTGAACCAGAAATATCACTAGAAAAAGTTGATTATTTTTCCCCAAGAGAGGTGCGGAAACTCCTGGCCCCCGCTGTTCAATTATAATCTATATCATAGAGATAGGTCTATAGGGGTAGACACTAACATTTTAGACCGTGGGCCACCCAGGCCCGCAGCTTCAAAAAGTTGTGTGCCCGGAGATAAATGGTCCCCCCCCCCTTACGGGTCGAAAATCGGTGTGTGAGCGGGCTCTTTGGGGCATAGTAACGCGCTGCTTTTCTTGGCTCAAAACAGGTTAAATGTGTTACCCCCCCCCCCCCCCCACACAAGAGGGGTCTAAATTTCCCCCAGGCCAAGGAGTCCAATTTTTTTTAGCCCCCTCCCCCACCGCCCCCCTGTTGTTAAAGAATGATTACTCCCTTCAGCATGGTTATGATTTTCCTTTATAACATGCATATATTGTACAACATAGAGATGGATCTATTCTAAAGATCAGATTTAGATTTAAAATGCACCTAGAAATGAGGCTATAAATAGCTATAGTGGTTATAGTCCGTGGCCATGTAAATAGGGCCTATACAGAAAAACTACGGGCCATTGGCTCCCGGGCCAGCGTTAGTGTCTACCACTGCAGTGGTCATACCCATTGAGTAAAAATTTACTATCAAAATATACCAAAGGAAGTAGGCCTAATCTAGTCTACAGTAGTAGGCCTACAGGTAGGTTTATCAAAAAAACATCAGAATCAATCATGGCACTCACCACAAAATCTGACGCATCCAGGAGATCTTCAGGAGAAGCCAGTGAAATGGGGATTTTCTCAACACCTCGGGTTATATCCGATGCATCCATCATGTCCTACTGCAACTGGAGGCAGTCACTTGGCTACAGCATCCCCACAATACACAGGTGAGAAGGTGCTGCTCTCTTTGCACAAGCATGCGGCCTTGTTTATGAGCATCGATTCCCGGCGAAGCGCTGGCTCAGAACCAGCGAAAGTCTCCAAGCAGAATCTTAGCGCGACATTGACATGAAAGTGTGAAGGGACGCAGCGCGCACCTGCTGGCTATGAATGGAGAGTGTAAAGTTTACCCCAAGGAACGCTGGGTATAAATACATATGCTCAGTGAATGAGGTGGAAATAAAGCCACTGTTTTTGTCATTAAACATAACATTCTTTACATCTGTATAGATTATATCGATAGAAAATCGTTTTGTCTGTATAATGAGAAGACGAATTGGGTTATCAAGTTCGTTTCGACGAGAGCAGGGCCCACCTGTGGGTCATGCAGAACATGGTAAATTTTGAGCGCCATGTTGAATTTACGGTTGCTGCCTGATAGCCTCGGATTAGGACGCCCTTAAGTCCCAGTGAAGGCTAGAGTAGTGCAGCAGTTTGACACCAGATGGCACCACACACTGAAGCGGGGATTCCCCCTGGATGATGGACCCTGAGGTGCATACAGATACAGGGGCCGTGCATACAGCACCCCCTTAAGTACCCACACCCCCTTAAGTACCCACACCCCCTTAAGTACCCACACCCCCTTAATTAAGTACCCACACCCCATTAAGTACCCACACCCCCTTTACTCCCAACACCCCTTTAACTACCCACACCCCCTTAAGTCACAGGACCCCCTTAAGTCACAGGACCCCCTTAAGTCACAGGACCCCCTTAAGTACCCACACCCCCTAAAGTCACAGGACCCCCTTAAGTCACAGGACCCCCTTAAGTCACAGGACCCCCTTAAGTCACAGGACCCCCTTAAGTACCCACACCCCCTGAAGTATCTAATTTGGCGAGAAAACACTTCGGAATCGCCAAAAAGTGAAATTTCACCAAAACGTCCAACTTGGCGAGAAAAAACTTCGGAACGGCAAAAAAGTGAATTTTCGCTAAAACAGTCTAATTTGGCGAGAAAAAACTTCGGAATCGCCAAAAAATGAAATTTCACTAAAAATGCCTAATTTGGCGAGAAAAAAGTTCAGGACGGCCAAAAAGTGAAATTTCATTAAAAACGTCACACCCCCTTAACTCCCCACACCCCTTTAACTCCCTACACCCCCTTAAGTCACAGGACCCCCTTAAGTCACAGGACCCCCTTAAGTCACAGGACCCCTTTAAGTCACAGGACCCCATTAAGTAACAGGACCCCCTTAAGAACCCACACCCCCTTAAGTCACAGGACCCCCTTAAGTCACAGGACCCCCTTAAGTCATAGGACCCCTTTAAGTCACAGGACCCCATTAAGTAACAGGACCCCCTTAAGTACCCACACCCCCTTAAGTCACAGGACCCCCTTAAGTCACAGGACCCCCTTAAGTCACAGGACCCCCTTAAGTACCCGCACCCCCTGAAGTATCTAATTTGGCGAGAAAAAACTTCGGAATCGCCAAAAAGTGAAATTTCACCAAAAACGTCCAACTTGGCGATAAAAACCTTCGGAAAGGCAAAAAAGAGAATTTTCACTAAAACGGTCTAATTTGGCGAGAAAAAACTTCGGAATCGCCAAAAAGTGAAATTTCACCAAAAACGTCCAACTTGGCGAGAAAAAACTTCGGAACGGCAAAAAAGTGAATTTTCGCTAAAACTGTCTAATTTGGCGAGAAAAAACTTCGGAATTGCCAAAAAGTGAAATTTCACTAAAAATGCCTAATTTGGCAAGAAAAAAGTTCAGGACGGCCAAAAAGTGAAATTTCATTAAAAACGTCACACCCCCTTAAGTCCCCACACCCCCTTAACTCCCCACACCCCCTTAAGTCACAGGACCCCCTTAAGTCACAGGACCCCCTTAAGTCACAGGACCCCTTTAAGTCACAGGACCCCCTTAAGTAACAGGACCCCCTTAAGTACCCACACCCCCTGAAGTCACAGGACCCCCTTAAGTCACAGGACCCCCTTAAGTCACAGGACCCCCTTATGTCACAGGACCCCCTTAAGTACCCACACCCCCTGAAGTATCTAATTTGGCGAGAAAACACTTTGGAATCGCCAAAAAGTGAAATTTCACCAAAACGTCCAACTTGGCAAGAAAAAACTTCGGAACGGCAAAAAAGTGAATTTTCGCTAAAACAGTCTAATTTGGCGAGAAAAAACTTTGGAATCGCCAAAAAATGAAATTTCACTAAAAATGCCTAATTTGGCGAGAAAAAAGTTCAGGACGGCCAAAAAGTGAAATTTCATTAAAAACGTCACACCCCCTTAACTCCCCACACCCCTTTAACTCCCTACACCCCCTTAAGTCACAGGACCCCCTTAAGTCACAGGACCCCCTTAAGAACCCACACCCCCTTAAGTCATAGGACCCCTTTAAGTCACAGGACCCCATTAAGTAACAGGACCCCCTTAAGAACCCACACCCCCTTAAGTCACAGGACCCCCTTAAGTCATAGGACCCATTTAAGTCACAGGACCCCATTAAGTAACAGGACCCCCTTAAGTACCCACACCCCTTTAAGTCACAGGACCCCCTTAAGTCACAGGACCCCCTTAAGTCACAGGACCCCCTTAAGTACCCGCACCCCCTGAAGTATCTAATTTGGCGAGAAAAAACTTCGGAATCGCCAAAAAGTGAAATTTCACCAAAAACGTCCAACTTGGCGATAAAAACCTTCGGAAAGGCAAAAAAGAGAATTTTCACTAAAACGGTCTAATTTGGCGAGAAAAAACTTCGGAATCGCCAAAAAGTGAAATTTCACCAAAAACGTCCAACTTGGCGAGAAAAAACTTCGGAACGGCAAAAAAGTGAATTTTCGCTAAAACTGTCTAATTCGGCGAGAAAAAACTTCGGAATTGCCAAAAAGTGAAATTTCACTAAAAATGCCTAATTTGGCAAGAAAAAAGTTCAGGACGGCCAAAAAGTGAAATTTCATTAAAAACGTCACACCCCCTTAAGTCCCCACACCCCCTTAACTCCCCACACCCCCTTAAGTCACAGGACCCCCTTAAGTCACAGGACCCCCTTAAGTCACAGGACCCCTTTAAGTCACAGGACCCCCTTAAGTAACAGGACCCCCTTAAGTACCCACACCCCCTTAAGTCACAGGACCCCCTTAAGTCACAGGACCCCCTTAAGTCACAGGACCCCCTTAAGTCACAGGACCCCCTTAAGTACCCACACCCCCTGAAGTATCTAATTTGGCGAGAAAACACTTCGGAATCGCCAAAAAGTGAAATCTCACCAAAACGTCCAACTTGGCAAGAAAAAACTTCGGAACGGCAAAAAAGTGAATTTTCGCTAAAACAGTCTAATTTGGCGAGAAAAAACTTTGGAATCGCCAAAAAATGAAATTTCACTAAAAATGCCTTATTTGGCGAGAAAAAAGTTCAGGACGGCCAAAAAGTGAAATTTCATTAAAAACGTCACACCCCCTTAACTCCCCACACCCCTTTAACTCCCTACACCCCCTTAAGTCACAGGACCCCCTTAAGTCACAGGACCCCCTTAAGAACCCACACCCCCTTAAGTCATAGGACCCCTTTAAGTCACAGGACCCCATTAAGTAACAGGACCCCCTTAAGAACCCACACCCCCTTAAGTCACAGGACCCCCTTAAGTCATAGGACCCCTTTAAGTCACAGGACCCCATTAAGTAACAGGACCCCCTTAAGTACCCACACCCCCTTAAGTCACAGGACCCCCTTAAGTCACAGGACCCCCTTAAGTACCCGCACCCCCTGAAGTATCTAATTTGGCGAGAAAAAACTTCGGAATCGCCAAAAAGTGAAATTTCACCAAAAACGTCCAACTTGGCGATAAAAACCTTCGGAAAGGCAAAAAAGAGAATTTTCACTAAAACGGTCTAATTTGGCGAGAAAAAACTTCGGAATCGCCAAAAAGTGAAATTTCACCAAAAACGTCCAACTTGGCGAGAAAAAACTTCGGAACGGCAAAAAAGTGAATTTTCGCTAAAACTGTCTAATTTGGCGAGAAAAAACTTCGGAATTGCCAAAAAGTGAAAGTTCACTAAAAATGCCTAATTTGGCGAGAAAAAAGTTCAGGACGGCCAAAAAGTGAAATTTCATTAAAAACGTCACACCCCCTTAAGTCCCCACACCCCCTTAACTCCCCACACCCCCTTAAGTCACAGGACCCCCTTAAGTCACAGGACCCCCTTAAGTCACAGGACCCCTTTAAGTCACAGGACCCCCTTAAGTAACAGGACCCCCTTAAGTACCCACACCCCCTGAAGTCACAGGACCCCCTTAAGTCACAGGACCCCCTTAAGTCACAGGACCCCCTTAAGTCACAGGACCCCCTTAAGTACCCACACCCCCTTAAGTCACAGGACCCCCTTAAGTCACAGGACTCCCTTAAGTCACAGGACCCCCTTAAGTACCCACACCCCCTGAAGTATCTAATTTGGAGAGAAAAAAGTTCGGAATCGCCAAAAAGTGAAATTTCACCAAAAACGTCCAACTTGGCGATAAAAATTTGGAAAGGCAAAAAAGTGAATTTTCACTAAAACCGTCTAATTTGGCGAGAAAACAGTTTGGAACGGAAAAAAAGTGAAACACCCCCTTAAGTACCCATACCCCCTTAAGAACCCACAGCCCCTTAAGTACCCACACCCCCTTAAGTACCCACATACCCTTAAGTATCTAATTTGGCGAGAAAAAAGTTCGGAATCGCCAAAACGTGAAAGTAGGCCTATATCTAGCCCTAAACCTATAATTTAGGCCCTATAATGATCGGGGGCAGCCCTGTAAACACGCTACCTGATTCCAACGTAGCAGAGAGGTTTATTTAGGTATTTTCTCAACCAAAGGTTTGACTTAGGTTTTTTTTGCAAGGTTTGTGGACGTCAAAACGTGAAGGTTTATTGACGTTCAATGATAATTTACGTTTTTCTACCTCATTCAGACGTAAATAAACGTAATATTTCTACGTTTATTTACGTCAGAATGAGGTAAAACTCTTTGCTTTGCTTGGCAATACTTCTCTGGTCTCACTCTAGGTGTCAGCACTATCAAATATGGATAGAATCTAGCAGCACCTGAGAGAAGCAACCATATTTAAAGCAATAAAGTCTTAATACTCATGGATTTAATCTTATGAAAATCGGCCTCACATCATTAGATATTTATATAATAGGAGAGTAAATGAAAAAATGCATGTAGTATGTATGTATTAGGGTACTTTACTGATTGAACACCACATTGATGGTATTGGTTTTGATACAAAGCCTCACTGCAGCCAAATCTTAGTATGTATACAGAGGGCAAGAAATACTATCAAACTATTCCAAAATGGTAATTAACAGTTTGAAAAAATCAATACAAAATGAAATGGAGACTTACAATACCAGTTATCTATATAACTAACGATCACATTTGCAAATATAAATACATGTATACAACTATGAGACAGATGTATGACTAAATACGGCTATTTCACATAGAATGCAGGTATAATTTACATCAATTTATGTTTTATATAAACATATATTTACGTCTGAATGACGTAGAAAAACGTAACTCAAACCTAAACGTCCATTGAACGTAAATAAACGTTCACGTTTTGACGTTCATAAACCTTGCAAAATTACGTAGTTCACACCCCAAATCAACGTAAATTTACGTCCCAACTACGTATCTGTGTTTACAGGGAGTAGGCCCATATCTAGCCCTGAACGTACAATGTACCCCTTATGATAATCAGGGGCAGTAGGCCTATGTCTTTCCCTAAACTTACAACATATAGGCCTAATGATAATCAGGGGTCAGTAGGCCTATATCTAGCCCTAAACATATAATATAGGCCTTATGATAATCGGGGCAGTAGGCTTATCTCTTTCCCTAAACTTTAGTAGGCCTTTAGCCTAATAATAACCAGGGAGCAGTAGGCCTGGATCTAGCCTAAACTTATAATATATAGGCCTAATGATAATGGGGGGCAGTAGGGCTAGATCTAGCTCTAACCGTTTAATAAAGGCCCTATGATAATCAGGAGAGTTTCCCTAAACTTATAATATAGGCCTTATAATGATTGGGGGCAGTAGGCATACCTTATTGACGTAATAAGCGCCCTCCCCCTAATAAGCACCCCCCCCTTTTTTTCAGATTTTCCCCTGAATCTTTTATGTGTTTCTGCAATTATGTTACTGATTTTCTCATCAATGTGTAACATGGAGCACTTCACACCTGTGCAGGTGTTAAGGTCAAGCCAAATGCGAAGTAATAAGGGTGTAGGAAGCCTTCTAGATGCCACTGAGGTCTGTATAAGACAGCCATGGGGGGTGCTTATTAGAATGAATATTTAAGGCTGATTTTTTCACTTAAAATAATATTTTAAGCGCCCATGGCGCTTATTACGTCGAATACGATTTATCTATCCCTAAACATATAATATAGGCCTATAAAAATCGGGGGCAGTAGGCCTATGTCTTTCCCTAAACTTATGATATAGCCGAATAATAACCAGGGGGCAGTGGGCCTAGATCTAGCCCTAAACTTATAATATAGGCCTTATGAAGAGTGCGGGCAGTAGGCCTATATCTAGCACTGATCGTATAGTATAGGCCTTATGATAATCGGGGCAGTAGGCCTATCTCTTTCCCTAAACTTTAGTAGGCCTTTAGCCTAATAATAATCAGGGGGCAGTAGGCCTGGATCTAGCCTAAACTTATAATATATAGGCCTAATGATATAGGGGGGGGGCAGTAGGGCTAGATCTAGCTCTAAACTTATAATAAAGGCCTTATAATAATCAGGAGAGTAGGCCCATGTCTTTCCCTAAACTTATAATATAGTCCTTATAATGAGTGGGGGCAGTAGGCATATATCTATCCCTAAACATATAATATAGGCCTATAAAAATCGGTGGCAGTAGGCCTATGTCTTTCCCTAAACTTATAATATAGCCAAATAATAACCAGGGGGCAGTGGGCCTAGATCTAGCCCTAAACTTATAATATAGGCCTTTAATATAAAGATTGCCATGAATTCAGAACTGGACATTTTAATTTCTTTTTGAAATGCAGTTTTAGAACCAGTACACTCTTTGGTGTGATGCATAGCTAAAGGAATAACAAGAATTGCGGTTGTTGCCGCGTAAAAAAATGCCTCAGGCATTTTTATACGCGGCAACAACCGCAATTCTTGCATTCGAAGAAACATAATGTCTACATGGTTGGTATGTTTGGAGGGAACCTATTCAAAACACCAAATAAGCAGGGCCGGTAGGGGTTATCAGGGGGAAGGATGATATGACTTCAAATATGGCATTTCCTATGAATTCCTTGGGTCAATGTTAGGGGGTAAGGAAATGTGCGTTGCTAGGCAGATAAACAATTAGACTAGCCGTTGCTAGGCAACCAGCTGTGTTAGCAACAAACTAATAGAACCATTGAATTCCTAGGCATCACCAGGGGGTGTGGGTACTTAAAGGGGTGTGGGTACTTAAAGGGGTGTTGGTGCTTAAGGGGGTGTGGGTACTTAAGGGGGTGTGGGTACTTAAGGGAGTGTGGGTACTTAAGGGGGTCCTGTGACTTAAGGGGGTCCTGTGACTTAAGGGGGAACTGTGACTTAAGGGGGTCCTGTGACTTAAGGGGGTCCTGTGACTTTATAAAGGGGGTCCTGTGACTTAAGGGGTCCTGTGACTTAAGGGGGTCCTGTGACTTAAGGGGGAACTGTGACTTAAGGGGGTCCTGTGACTTAAGGGGGAACTGTGACTTAAGGGGGTCCTGTGACTTAAGGGGGTCCTGTGACTTAAGGGGGTGTGGGTAGTTAAAGGGGTGTGGGTAGTTAAGGGGGTGTGGGTACTTAAGGGGGTGTGGGTACTTAAGGGGGTGTGGGTACTTAAGGGGGTGTGGGTACTTAAGGGGGTGTGGGTACTTAAGGGGGTCCTGTGACTTAAGGGGGTGTGGGTACTTAAGGGGGTATGGGTACTTAAGGGGGTGTGGGTACTTAAGGGGGTGCTGGTACTTAAAAGGGTGCGGTACTTAAGGGGGTGTGGGGAGTTCAGGGTCTGTGACGTTTTTAGTGAAATTTCGCTTATCGACCGCCCTTAACTTTTTTTTCGCCAAATTAGGCGTTTTTAGTGAAATTTCACTTTTTGGCGATTCCGGAGTTTTTTCTCGCCAAATTAGACGGTTCTAGTGAAATTTCACTTTTTTGTCGTTCCGAAGTTTTTTCTCGCCAAATTAGATACTTCAGGGGGTGTGGGTACTTAAGGGGGTGTGGGTACTTAAGGGGGGGCCTGTGACTTAAGGGGGTCCTGTGACTTAAGGGGGTCCTGTGACTTAAGGGGGTGTGGGTACTTAAGGGGGTCCTGTGACTTAAGGGGGTCCTGTGACTTAAGGGGGTGTGGGTACTTAAGGGGGTCCTGTGACTTAAGGGGGTCCTGTGACTTAAGGGGGTGTGGGTAGTTAAGGGGGTGTGGGTACTTAAGGGGGTCCTGTGACTTAAGGGGGTCCTGTGACTTAAGGGGGTCCTGTGACTTAAGGGGGTGTGGGTACTTAAGGGGGTGTGGGTAGTTAAGGGGGTCCTGTGACTTAAGGGGCTGTGGGTAGTTAAGGGGGTGTGGGTAGTTAAGGGGGTGTGGGTACTTAAGGGGGTGCTTGTACTTAAAAGGGTGTGGTACTTAAGGGGGTGTGGGGAGTTCAGGGTGTGTGACGTTTTTAGTGTTATTTCGCTTTTTGACCGTCCTTAACTTTTTTCTCGCCAAATAAGGTGTTTTTAATGAAATTTCACTTTTTGGCGATTCCTAAGTTTTTTCTCCCCAAATTAGACGGTTTTAGTGAAATTTCACTTTTTTGTCGTTCCGAAGTTTTTTCTTGCCAAATTAGATACTTCAGGGGGTGTGGGTACTTAAGGGTTGTGGGTACTTAAGGGGGGCCTGTGACTTAAGGGGGTCCTGTGACTTAAGGGGGTCCTGTGACTTAAGGGGGTCCTGTGACTTAAGGGGGTGTGGGTAGTTAAAGGGGTGTTAAGGGGGTGTGGGTACTTAAGGGGGTGTGGGTACTTAAGGGAGTCCTGTGACTTAAGGGGGTCCTGTGAAGAATGAGGCTATATTATAAGTTTAGGAAAAGATCATACCCTTAGGGCTAGATATAGGCCTACTGCCCTCGTCCATTCTAAGGGATATATTATACGTTTAGCGATAGATATAGGCCTACTGCCCCCAATCATTATAAGGCCTAATTTGAAGGTTATGGGGAAGGCATAGGCCTACTGTCCCCGATTATTATAAGGCAAATTTTATACATTTAGGGCTAGATATCGGCCTACTGCTCCCATTCATTATAAGGCCTATAATATACATTTAGGGCTAGATATAGGCCTACTGCTCCCTGTTTTTTAGGCTATATTATAATGCCCACTGCACCCGATTATTATAAGGCCTATAATACAATTAATGGGATAGATATAGGCCTACTGCCTCCTGTTTATTATTAGGCTATATTATAAGTTTAGGGAAAGACATAGGCCTCCTGCCCCTGATTATTATAAGGCCTATATCATGCATTTAGGGATAGATATAGGCTTCCTGCACCTAATCATTATAAGGCCTATGTCATAAGTTTCGGGAATGACATAGGCCTACTGCCCTGATTATCATGAGGCCTATATTATGTTAAGGGCTAGATATAGGCCTACTGCCCCCTAGTTATTATTGGGCTATATTATAAGTTTAGGGAAAGACATCTATATAGGCCTATTTGCCCCCTCGGACTAACAAAAGGCCCATATCATACCCTTAGGGCTAGAGATAGGCCTACTGCCCGCAATCATTATAAGGCCTAATTTATAAGTGTAGGGAAAGGCATAGGCCTTCTGTCCCCGATTATTATTAAAGGCCAATTTCATACATTTAGGGCTAGATATAGGCCTACTGTCCCCATTCAATATAAGGCCTATATTATACAATTAGGGCTAGATCTAGGCCTACCCCCCCCCCCCCCGATTATCATTAGGCCCATATATTATAAGTTTAGTACTCAAGATTGTATGTTACATTATAAGTTTAGGCTAGATCTAGGCCTAGGCCTACTGCCCCCGGTTATTATTAGGCTATAGGCCTACTATAGGCTATAGGCCTACTAAAGTTTAGGGAAAGACATAGGCCTACTGCCTCGATTATTATAAGGCCTATATTATTTGTTTAGGGCTAGATCTAGGCCAACGCCCCCCATTATCATTAGGCTTATATATCATAAGTTTTAGCCTTTAGGGCTAGATCTACTGCCCCTGATTATTATAAGGTCTATATTGATATATACGTTTGGGGCCAGATATAGGCCTACTGCCCCCGATCATTATATTTAAGGCTTATATTATACATTTAGGGTGAGATATAGGCCTACTGCCCGCAATCATTATAAGGCCTAATTTATAAGTGTAGGGAAAGGCATAGGCCTACTGTCCCCGATTATTATAAGGCCAATTTCATACATTTAGGGCTAGATACAGGCCTATTGTCCCCATTCAATATAAGGCCTATATTATACAATTAGGGCTAGATCAAGGCCTACCCCCCCCCCCCCCGATTATCATTAGGCCCATATATTATAAGTATAGTACTCAAGATTGTATGTTACATTATAAGTTTAGGCTAGATCTAGGCCTAGGCCTACTGCCCCCGGTTATTATTAGGCTATAGGCCTACTAAAGTTTAGGGAAAGACATAGGCCTACTGCCTCGATTATTATAAGGCCTATATTATTTGTTTAGGGCTAGATCTAGGCCAACGCCCCCCATTATCATTAGGCTTATATATCATAAGTTTTAGCCTTTAGGGCTAGATCTACTGCCCCTGATTATTATAAGGTCTATATTGATATATACGTTTGGGGCCAGATATAGGCCTACTGCCCCCGATCATTATATTTAAGGCTTATATTATACATTTAGGGTGAGATATAGGCCTACTGCCCGCAATCATTATAAGGCCTAATTTATAAGTGTAGGGAAAGGCATAGGCCTACTGTCCCCGATTATTATAAGGCCAATTTCATACATTTAGGGCTAGATACAGGCCTATTGTCCCCATTCAATATAAGGCCTATATTATACAATTAGGGCTAGATCAAGGCCTACCCCCCCCCCCCGATTATCATTAGGCCCATATATTATAAGTATAGTACTCAAGATTGTATGTTACATTATAAGTTTAGGCTAGATCTAGGCCTAGGCCTACTGCCCCCGGTTATTATTAGGCTATAGGCCTACTAAAGTTTAGGGAAAGACATAGGCCTACTGCCTCGATTATTATAAGGCCTATATTATTTGTTTAGGGCTAGATCTAGGCCAACGCCCCCCATTATCATTAGGCTTATATATCATAAGTTTTAGCCTTTAGGGCTAGATCTACTGCCCCTGATTATTATAAGGTCTATATTGATATATACGTTTGGGGCCAGATATAGGCCTACTGCCCCCGATCATTATATTTAAGGCTTATATTATACATTTAGGGTGAGATATAGGCCTACTGCCCGCAATCATTATAAGGCCTAATTTATAAGTGTAGGGAAAGGCATAGGCCTACTGTCCCCGATTATTATAAGGCCAATTTCATACATTTAGGGCTAGATACAGGCCTATTGTCCCCATTCAATATAAGGCCTATATTATACAATTAGGGCTAGATCAAGGCCTACCCCCCCCCCCGATTATCATTAGGCCCATATATTATAAGTATAGTACTCAAGATTGTATGTTACATTATAAGTTTAGGCTAGATCTAGGCCTAGGCCTACTGCCCCCGGTTATTATTAGGCTATAGGCCTACTAAAGTTTAGGGAAAGACATAGGCCTACTGCCTCGATTATTATAAGGCCTATATTATTTGTTTAGGGCTAGATCTAGGCCAACGCCCCCCATTATCATTAGGCTTATATATTATAAGTTTTAGCCTTAAGGGCTAGATCTACTGCCCCTGATTATTATAAGGTCTATATTGATATATACGTTTGGGGCCAGATATAGGCCTACTGCCCCCGATCATTATATTTAAGGCTTATATTATACATTTAGGGTGAGATATAGGCCTACTTCCCCCAATCATTATAAGGCCTGTCTTATAAGATTACAGCTAGATATAGGCCTACCCTGCACCCCCCCCCCCCCCCCCCAACCCCAAAGGAATCATTTAGGTCCACGTGTCGAGCACGCACATCGCCTACACACGGCCGTGCGTACAGCAGCCCATACACATTGCAGTTTAGGTGCAATTTTATAGGTGCCAAGTTAAGCATTTTGAACTAAATACACCAATCTCGGCCCTTTTAATCAGCAATCCATGGGTTGAAATACCATAAATTCGATTAATAGGTAAAATGAATGATAATGCCATAATGAATGAGGCAGATCGAAACCAAGGTGGGGGATGCCCTTTTGATAATGACGTCACCATCTGACCCACTTACACAGCTCCACGCGGAGCGTGATGGTGGTGCCGCCTGGTGTGTACTTAAAGGCGTCCTTTTCCGTGTTTTTGCTGCCTCGCGGTTGATGGAGCTCGCGCCGAACCACAGGTAAACATTTGCCCATGCATGTGCCTTATCTAACGTACCGATCGCTCTATATTGATAACATACACTCAGCTCATATGTAACGGAATCAGGTGGGAAATTCAAAATGATAATTGCATAGGGTTTCGTCGCAGTCGGAGGCCATTTGAAAGGGGAAGCTGAACTGCCGAAGGCTGATCGGGAGGCGCAGCCCGACAAGCCCGTTGGTGGTCGAACCGCCGCCGGGCACGCATGGGCACGTTCCGTTGAGCACAGCATGTCAAAATTCTCTGGCCTGTGAAGCTGGTTTAAACGTAGGTAAATAGGTTCTGATGATGTTTAATTAGTGCACGGATTTCCCGTATTAAAAGCTAGTTTTAATCATAACATGGGTCGGTAATTTGGTACGGCTAGGCGACTAACTAAGTCTAAGTTAGTAACGTCATTTAGTTTTATGAGTCAGATGAAGCGTGACGATTGATTGAGTTCAGAGATGACCTGTCGCCAGTGTCGGTGGAGTGTGCTGCAGAATGAGAGTATCTACAGTGTAGATCACGCACAAGTGACAGGTGTGAAACCGTATTGTCCATATTGTACAGGGGTGCAGGGGCGGATCCAGGGGGGGGGGGGGCGCAAGGGGCGCGCCTCCCCCCTATTTTTTGGTAAATTTTAATGTAGATGGTTGAACACCCCCAATGCTGTAGGTATTACGGCGCCCCCCCCCCCCTTCCCAAATTTCTGGATCCGCCCCTGGGGGTGGGTATGTAGTGATATGCTGGAGCAAACCTAGAAATTTATGGAGCATGGTGGGAATTGTGTATGTGAGATCCAGGAGAATTTTGATACCATACCAAATGACAGAATTTCTGTCATTTATGTTCTTTTGGCGGCGGGTGTCAGTAAATAAATGACATGCCTCTTTAATATGGCACATATTTTGAAGCCTATCACACATGTTTAACTAGAAAATGGCAGTTGGCCAATTTGGTCGCATTAAAATGGGGGGATCAGGATATGAGGGTGATATCCTGCGGTGACTCCCCGGGGTGACTCATATCATACATTGCGTCTTACATGTTTCTGTCTGGTATATTTTTCTTCTCTTGTTGTTTGTAAAGGGATGGGCCTAGATCCGGGCCCTAGATTAGTAGATATGTGTCAGCAGCCAAGCAGAGAGGTTGTCCCATGCAGGGGTGCACAGATCATCCTCTCTGGATGTCTGTTCACATTGTTTTGACAGGGATGCCTTGGTGCGTAGTGTGAGAAGCCAAGCAGGAATTATGAGTACCTACATTAGTGGGATTGCCCGACAAGCAAAATTAAGAAAATAACAACCCTTTAAGGATGGCATGTTGGCCTGGCATGTTGGCAACATTTGTCATCATGATGCACCAACACCGTGTCAATGAGCAACTTGCTGTGAAATTTGGCAATTCTAACATTAGCTTATGTTACACTGATGTTCTGTGTAGTTCTGGGGGCATTTTGGAAATTTATCTCTAGATTGGTATATTTTAGGTGTTTATCATTGCTCCAAGAAAAAATTAGAAAATCTACTGTTAGATTTGTGTATTCTGATTTCTCATTATGCTGCTCCAAACAAATTAGGGAACTTTACTTTTAGATTGGTTCATTCTGTGGCCATTTTGCTCTCGGAAAACTTTGCAAATCTATCAGTAGATTTGTGTATTTTGCAGGGTTTGCAATATTGTAAAAATAGTTTCTGCCATTTCCTGGTCGGCGTATTTGATCAAACTATTGAGATATTTAACATTGAGAAAAATTTAAACCATGGGACCTGATAGGTTAGACCCATCGTTTAAGAAAAATCCACCTGTTTTAAGCAAAAAAAAAAGCCAGCGTGTTACAAAGGGGCGCGAACAGGACATTTTTGACATGCTGGGGGGGGGGGGGGGGTACACAATTAACAATGCGCGTTAATTTCTAGAAATGTAAAATAGGCATAGGTTTCATCCGCACATGTGTGTGCTTCATTTCAGACTGTGATTCGGTGCAGGGAGAAAATGATTGTCGGGATGGAAGGAACAAGTCAGCAAGTCAATAGGTAGCAGCACTATGGAGCTGGATGTGGCTCTAGTGCTGGCCCTTTTACTGTGGGTAGGGGGTCCACAGCCTGTAACGACGCAGCCAACCTGGATGAGGCAAGTCTGGAACCAAATTACAGGTATGAACCAATTTAATTCCTCTGTTGGACAAAATATGTGTACCGGTATTATGAATTATACTGTACTGGTAGGTAATTTAGTATCTATGCGTCTCTTTAATCTAAAAAAAAACACGCAAAAAAAACATTCAATTGTTATACATGGAAATTAATGGGCTCATTCGCAGACGTAACATCGAACTATAGATGAGAGTATTTGTTCAAGGAAAATCATCTAAATTTTCAGGAATTTCGGATGGGGAAACTGCACCAAACGGACCGTCGTCAGGATATCGCCTGGAGTTTGAAGATACCGATCTTCTATGGGGAATACCAGACACAACCGCAGCTGTTGGCCATCTCTTCAGATACGAAATTCCACACAACGCATTCTCTGGAAGAGTGGACAAGTTTAGGGTAAGCTTTAGTACATTTAACAGATTATATAATATAGCATAAACTTTTGATAAAATATTCTGGACGGTATTTCTAGATTCCGAATGAGAATTTCTGATCAACAAATGAAATATATGACGAATACATGTATTGAAATGTCTATTGTATTGTCATATTCAGTTTCAAATCACTTAATACTTTTCCATCGGATTTCACTTGATAAATTTCCATCGGGTTTTACAGGTGCATGAAGCAGGGTCCCCAGAACTGCCGCCATGGCTGTACTTCAACAGCAACAGTCGGACGTTCCTTGGCGTTGCCTCACCTCTGGACATAGGAGCAACTGCAGTGGAGGTGACAACGGTGACCGAAAGCAGCAACCATTCAGTGTCCACCCATTTCATTATAAAGGTACAGGCAGACGACCCTTTTGGCGACCTGCCAGGGTCATTGGCCAGCCAAATGAAATATCAAGCAGATGGAAGCCCAGTCAAAATGGAACATAAATATACCGACTCGTGCCAGCTCGGCCAAAATATCTATCGTGCTACGTTGGTATTAGACACTGATATGCATACGCTGAATGCAAAGATGCGTACAAAGCTTATATATAAATCTGCTCGATTCTTGTCGCAAAGAACTCAATCAATAACTATTGGTCCGAAGAAAAGCGACTCCATCGTTAGGTTGCTGGACACAACCACGGTTATCGCAGGCCCTGGCGACTCAAAGAAAAGTTCAAATTCTGGTGTAGAATTGTCCTGGATCGTCGGATGCGATTCATTCTCTGGTGCTAGAGACTTTTCAAAAGTGTTAGAACACAATGTCTTAGTGGGCAGATTTAAACAAGAATTGGGCTTCCAGTTAATAGGATGGCTCATTACAGAAACCCTTCCACCCGAATCCCAACGAAAACTCTCAAGACAGAGACGCCAAGCCAATGCGAGAGCGACCCCCATACCGACACCGACTCTTCCATCCAGTGTTCCAACACAAATAACAGACATTCCAACTGTGTCGTTGCTAGAAACAACGAGCTTGGTATCTGAGCTGTCTCAGACAGTATTTCCATCTGCCTCGCAAACAATTTCAACCTTATTAAAAAGTTCATCTTCTTCAGTTGAAGATGTATATTCTTCCACTGTGGAGATTAGTTCCCAGATGTATACAACGGACTACTTTTCTACCGATATATCAAGCCTATATACAGCTAGTGAATCCCCTGCTTTCACAGCCAGTGAGTCCTTGGAGGGTTCCCTGGGCAGTTCTTCCAGTTTCTCGCCTACAACATCAACTCCATTCGTTTCTTCCATTGTATCCACGGAGACCTTTGACTCTGTATTCCAAACTGTGCTTCCAGAACAGTCTACAACGGTGCTCACAGCAAGTGACATGTCCCCATCACAATCTACAGAATTGCCAACAGTTATTGCAACTTTACTGCCTTCCATAAGCTCTTCTGTCATCCCAGAACCAAGTTTTGAAACAACCTTAAGTGTACTAGAGACTGTTACTTTAAGCCCTAGTATGTCACTGACTTCTTTGTTTGAATCAGAAATGTCGGCAACAACATTGCTAGTAATAGAGGGTTCTGAGTTGTCCTCATCTCTCAATATTGTACCCACTTCAGTACCAAGTGTGAGTCAAATAATAACCTCAGTAAAATCAGATGTTGCTACATCAACTATTGTTGATGACTCCGAATCCACTTCACTGATACAGGACTCCGTCACATCTAATATGTTCGCAACAGATTTTGAGTCAGGTTCAACAGAATCAGAAGTGCTTCCCTCAGCGACGTCTTCCACTTTGGATGTGGTGCTAGAATCAACTTCATTAACATCGCCTGTCTTAAGTTCTTCCACGTTGGGACTATCTCCATCTGTCTCAGTAACATCGCCTCTCCCAAGTTCGTCCACATTAGGACTACCTCCATCCGTCTCAGTAACATCGCCTCTCCCAAGTTCGTCCACATTAGGACTACCTCCATCCGTCTCAGTAACATCGCCTCTCCCAAGTTCGTCTACATTAGGACTATCTCCATCTGTCTCAGTAACATCGCCTCTCATAAGTTCGTCCACATTAGGACTATCTCCATCTCTATCTCTGTCAGTGCAACCCTCTTCAAGTTCATCGGATGGTATGGTGATGACTACAGTCTCAGATGGTGTCATCCCTACGTTGGAGAGTTCATTTTTCTCATCGCTATCCTTGAGTATAGAACCAACTCGGGTGTCAACAGAAAGCACTATCAGTGCCATGCTAACACAAGAGTTAGACACTACCATCCAGACCGTAGAAATTTCATCTTCAGTATCAGACCAAACTGTGGTGGTTGCTCCATCAGTGACTTCTACAAGTATTATCGGATCAGGAACTGAGTCAGTTAGTATTGGTGTAAGTGGGAGTGTTGTTGAGACTGAGAGTATTACAATGTCGGTGTCCCCTGCACCATCATCCTCTATACAAGGCGGTTCATCATCCCCCACTGTGCTTCCAAGTGTTAGTCTTGTAGAAGGTAGTACAGAGATGCCTGTTATAACTACAGAACAGACACCACAGCTGACTGTCTCTACACTTGGGACAACTGTTATTTCATCAGATTTAATTCTCAGCATCTTGTCTACATCATCTCCAGTCTCTTCATCACCAACAAGTTCTGTTGTAAATCTAGTCTCAGTCACCCCGTCCCCTGGTCAGACCCTGGACTTCATACCCATTACTCATAGTACCACAACACTGATTTTATCCAGTACTGTTACTATAACCCCTGAAGTACCACAGACACAGACAATGATTGAGTCCCAGCCTACGACTATCACACCTAGTCCTGAACCAAGTTTGACTAGTGTTGTGATTCTACCATCCAGTAGTTCTGAACCAGTACCAAGTACATCTACAGAAATACTGCTCGTTCCATCGTCAACGCTGTCATCTTTGTCTAGTGATTCAACTTCAGTACAACCACCAAGCACCACTTCTGCTGTGCCGCCAGTGTTATCAACAGAGGTTACCTCTACGTCAGTGCCCACTGTGTCGTCATCAGTAGGCATCATTTCCCCATCTGTGAGCAGTGAGATTCCGGTATCTTCTGAGACCTTCACTTCAACTCCTGCCACTACTACTGTGACAACCACTACTCCAATGACAACTTCAACGAGTGAGTATTTCAATTTTAATACATAATAACATCTGAGACATATAGTGAAGAAACTTCATGATCAATAGAAATAGAGAGTGAGAGATCTTATGTCATTATTGATTTCAGTGCGATAATTTTATATTACAAAAAAGTGAATATTTGCATAATAATAGCTGTACAATGAAATAGAGCTTTACATGTGTTGTTTCTTTTCTGCAGCCACATCTCCAAATACACGGCCGCAGATTATACACCCCATTGATCAGATCAATACCAAGCTCGGCGTCTACTTTGAATACAGAATCCCAGCAGACACTTTCTATGACCCAGACGAGGGTAATACAAGGGCACTAAAGCTGACACTTCTTACGCTGACCAGAGATGGGCTGGCCCCAGACTCCTGGGTCCAGTTCGACAGTCAGAGACAGACCATCTTCGGGCTCCCGCAAACCAAGGACCTGCCTAGAACAGAGGCAGATAAGGAGTTTGTTCTGGTTGCGGAGGATACAAAAGGTCTGCAAGTTCAGGAAGCATTAAAGATCCTCATTGATGTCAGCTCGTATGAAAACCTCACCCACCAGTTTACAGTGACCTTAGATGAAGATTATCAGGCCTTTGTCAGTCAGACTAGCAATATCATCAACCTTATTTCTACTATCTCTAACTTCTATGGTGATAGCAGCCCTGCCAATATGGCTGTCACCAATGTGAGTAGTGGCTCTGTGGAGCTGCAATGGAGTAATGACACATTGTCGCGTGTGGTTTGTGAGAACGAGACCATACAGCAGTTGTACGAGCAGCTCAGTGGTGGCGGCAAGGTCAATCCAGATTTCCGCATAGCGACCTTCCCACGCTATAACATACTCGATGTAGCCCTACGCTACCAGGGTGCCTGCCTTCCACCACCCATAGTCGCGACACCCATTCCACCAGTGGTACCACCAGTAGTCCTCGGGTCCACTGACTCAAGCATTTACTACAAGACTATAATCCCTGCAGTCATAATTGCCCTGCTTCTGCTAATCGGGGTTCTCATCTGCATATGTCTACAGCGCCGTAAGCGAATGGGAGGGCGCCTCCTTTTAGACGATGAGAAACCTATATTTGCGCACGACCGACATCCAGTGCTCTTGGAGAGTGACCTAGAGATGAGACACATTGGTCGCAAGACGCACCGGCCAATTGTCCTCACACAAGATGGTGCCTATGCTAACCCAACATTCCAGGTAGGGGCCTCCCGTCGCCCCCCTGCCCGTCCACCACCCTACAAGGTGCCAAATGACTATGGACCCTTCTTCGATGATGATGATTTTGATGGTGCCAGTATCTCTCCACCACCAAATTACATTAGCGACCCGTCGGGAGTGTATGGTCGTCCACCACCGGCGTACCGCCTACCACCGCCTTACTCTTCGCGACCGGGTAGTTCTGATGCTTGAGTAACAAACAGTATTGAAGCTTTATCGAGGTATTTTTAACACCGGATTTGTAAACCAAAGATTAACAGTACCATACATCTACTGTGAAATATGTATGTTTTATCCTAGGGGGAGCCCAATTGGAAGAAAAGGTCGATACTGACATTATTAGGAAAACTGATGTATCAAACTGGCGACAACAGTCACTATACATGTACGTGCTGTTTTATCAGAAATGACAATTATTTTTGTACAATATGGAAAGCTGATAGATTAATGCTATGTTGTGGTGTCTTGAAAGATGTGAAGTGGTTAGAATGAAAGTGCATGTTGATTTACTTGGGTGCTGGTCATTCAGAAATTAAGGTTTCCGAAACGTGGAATAAGAGCATGTCGTGTGAAGAAGAATTCCTATTTAGTCATTATAAATGTTCAAATTCCAATTGTTCTTCCAAATGTAAAAAATAAATAATATAGGAATGGCCAGATGTGGCCTAAATGTTTAAAATGAAAAAGTTGCTGCCCTGATATAAATGATACAATTATTGAATTATATGAGTAAGACTAACCCTAAATTTACTAAAAACGAGATTAATTTATTTTGTATGTATTGAATATATTTATTAATGGAATACTAGTATACCTGAATCTAGTGTTTAATCGAGTAACAATGTCCCCTCTCGGAGATGTTGAATGAAACATGAATTCTACGTTTACAAAAGTATATCTCAAACAGATGTTTCACATTATGGGCTTAGCAAATATCCAATTACAATATTAAACAGCTGTCCCCAAAAATGTGCTTCTAGAAAGTATATTGACGTATTTTGTAAAAGAACGGTACTATCAATATCCCATTTATGGGTTTCAGAGATGTACATGTCACTAATTGGAGACTCCAATTTTATACAACTATACCGTTATACAAAAATGAAAAGTATTACTGATTGTGACATTCCATGTTCTGCATTTACAGACGACAGTATTTCATGATCGCTGATGGTGTGGTATTCACAAAGTGAAGTGCAGATCATTATGTTCTATTCTATACTCCTGAAAGCATTATATAACTAAGTAGAAACAGCTGTACTCCACTATTCTAGTGACTATACCTTATAGGTCAAGTGCTATTGACCCACATTGTATTAGAGCGTGTAGTATAACTTTTGTACATGTATATGCCTTTCCATTTTGATACTATCTACTTCTATTAAATGGCTTTGTACATTTATATAACCTCGTGTTGCTCTGCACGAGAGGGCTGATATATCGCATACCTGATTGTAAAGTATATATGCCTATTTTATGATGTATACTTGAACATTTTCATAGATGTAAATTTTCTAAGGACGGTACTTAAAGATATGCTGCGCGTGCTTTTCTTTTGGCTACGTACATTTTCTCAAGTCTGAGGTACATGTTCAATGTTAGCATAGTCTGTGAAAATAGCTAAGAGGATGGGGAGTGAATGGTTTGAAACCACTGCCATAAATATGTGCTGGTCGCGGATTGATTCAATCCTCCTTTACTTGGTGGTATATTCAATAAGAGATGTATGTTGGAAACTACAGTGGCAGGGACCTTTTGCTATAACTGGAAAAGTTGCCTATAGTAGTATGTCCAGAAAGTTATTCGTTATTTAATTTGTAGTGCGGCTTGGGGTTTGCTCTCTACTTCAAAACAGATAGTAGGTTCGATTAAGGGAGATGTGTTAAGTCCAGTTTTGGGTGGACTAGCGATGTACCGTCACAGAGTCACTGAGGGAATTTGACCTCGGTTTGTTTTACAGAGTTGATTTCCATACTGGAATCCCGCAGTGATAGCCATAAATGGCCACTTTGAACGTTAACTAACAATTAACATATGATATACTACTGAAAATCAAACGGTGTTCCCATCCAAGTTAGGCGTAACATTCCGTCCCAATGCGTCCTGATTTGTATGGGACAATAACATTCCTTTATCTTGCCGTTGTTCATGTAATACCGATTTACAACTCGGCGTTATCATTTAAAGTGAAGGCTCATTGTCCGTCCAGTCTTGTATAATTAATGCTGTATCCCAAAACGCACGCTGGTAGTGGTTAGTGCTCACACATGTGTAACATAGGCTCAAAAATATAACTTTTGCTCAGCTTAAATTTTATAGGAAGTTGTACCAGGCTTTGCTATTGGCAGTTTGTATACAAAATCAATTTTATACCAAGTATACTTTATACAGATGATAGAAAGGTGGTTAAGTAGAGGTTAATTATCTATTTATAGGCAACATATTAAAAATATACTTAAGAAACAGATGGTCTTTGCGTTTACTGTTATTCAAGAGGTCAGATGTATAGTCAAGCTAAATGCCCAGGCATTGCCCATGGAAACAAGCAAAGCAGTGAGAACGTATTTACAAGGACTGGTAGACTCGAGTGATGTCCAGACCGAAGAACGACACTGTATAAACTGGGTACACAGGCTAGGGATTCCAACCTGTGGTCTGCACAGAACCACTAAGAAATGATATTTTAAAAGTGGGGGGAGGAGATGGGCTTAGGCTTAGCCCCCCCCCCCCCCCCCCCATCCCAATGAGTCTCAAAAACTTCAGAATGTTTTCTCTTGATAATTTTTATTTTTTTAAAGTGCCGATCCCCCCCCCCCCCCAACTCCGTTTAACACAGAAAATAAACCCATCTTGATTATCTAGGCGGGGTTTTACGGTAATTGTTTGCATCATGCAGTTTAAATTAGCAGGCGGTGTAAGGATGTTGAAATAATCAGGAACTAGCGACATATTTGTTCATACTTTATTTCGCATACAGTCCAAATAACTGACTTTCGTATATATATACAGTAATGTATGAGTAAGAAAATCCCGTAAAAGTAATTTAATACTGTTCTTAGTCCGTATATCCATACAGGTAACTCTCTCCTAGAGCTCTCTCAGCATCCCGCGAGTTTCGGCGTGGAATTCTTCCTATGGGTTCTAAGTCATTGTAGCATTTAGTGAAGACTTTATTTACAACTTTCACAGCTTCCTCTCGAGATACATCACGAACCATCAATATAGACATGAGCGCCTTTTTCTTTACACATTCCTGCAACGGAAAAAAAGAACTTTTAATATTACTAGTAGTTGTTACAACTAGCTCAGGGAAATACATGTATATTAAGGTGGCCGGCGGCGATTGTAGTTCTACCATAGGACACTAGAGGACCATTTATATCAAAGCAGCACATGCTATGACGAAATTACAAGACAAACTGAGGGTCATATGGTATGAACCTTTTAGCAAATACCTGCCGGCCACCTTAATATTACCGTAGGCATGGTGTTTACATGCCTGTCGTCATACACAGAATATAAAAGTGATTTCCAAACTGCAGCGCAGAGGTAGTCCCATTATTAGGAAGACTTCAGATGGAGAAATGTTGGAGAAATATTCCCAAAACCCTCTTCATGTTTTGTTGGTAGAATACATTCATAAACGGCAGTTGATTTTGAGGTTAAATTGGTCTACGTTTCGGCGTTTTCAAGCCTTCATCAGGATTTCAAATATATTTTCATCTACTGTAAAAGTATAATTTGAAATTCGCCAAGCTCACCTGATGTTTCTGTTTATAGTTAAAGGGGTAGGCGTCACCCTCAGCCATAGCAGACAACGCTGAGCAGTGAAAGAAATTGGCCGCTCGAATCTAGAAATATGTAGCACAATTATTGTATCTTACATTAAATACAGGGTATTTATGAACTCAGGTAAAAAATATAAATCTTAATACGTGTTGACTGACCTTTTACACATATGTCTAAACTGAACTCACACTTAAACATTTACTGAAATGGGTGTAAAATGACGCAACATTACTAAATTGAGGCTCGTGATTTCCATGAACTAAATAGTACTCCATGTATACTTGATCTGAATATTACTATGTATATATTATATATTAATAATTTCTATACCTACCTCTGTACATGCTAAATGTTCTATATTGGTGAAGTCGACTTTTGCTCGGCAGTAATCGAACATATGGAGCAGCTCGTGAGCCATCACGCTGCAGCAGGCATTTTTACTGGTGGAGTTATTCTGGCAGACAACCACCTATTAAATACAAATGTGAGAATTTAAGGATTTTAACGTGGTCAATTGTGAGTACCAGTGATTTGTAATTCAGGAAAAAATAAAGGGGAGGGTTGGCGGAATATGGATATCTTTATAATTGATTATTAAGTCAAAATTATATCAGATTCCTGTTCATTGAAAATGATGTGAGTTGTCTATATTTATGATATGACATGTTTCAGATGAGTGATACATGATACTGCACAATTTATTTGAATTATTGCGAGATAACCCGGTCGTTGTAATCGAGCCATTAGCCATACTTTCTCAACACACACTACCCAAGCCTACCCACTAAGCCACCTGCCCCACCAACACTCACTTGATTCATGGTGGGATCAAACCCACCGTTGACCCTTGCTGTACAGTCCTCACATGAAACATGCCGTTGCAAATCTACCGGGCTGAAAAAGAAGACAGTTATTACAATGTAATAATAGTATAGATGTGCTAGAAAAACGAGAATGCATTTATTGCAGCTTTAAGATCAAATACATGTACGAATCAATTGAAAGTCACTTTGAGGACTCTGTTTTTTTAATTCACGGTCTTTCTAATATTCTTCTATGGATGGTGGTTAAACTAAACCATTACCAGTTTCATTTATGTAAACTTACCATCCATGACTTTTTAGGGCACCCATCATGAGTTTAACGAGAGGAGCTGCAATACAGATAAAGATTAACGTTTTTAATATCTGGTAGTTTCAGTCAGACGCATGAGCCTTTTATATCAGCGTCCCCATCCTACACATGTTTAAACAATTATGTTTAACTTTATGTGATGGGTATTACTCTAAGGGATGAGTCAGTTATTACTATCTCAGTATCTGGGGGCTTAGTAGATTTTCCCATGACGGCAATTTTTATTCCGACCCGCCGCTTTGAGAGTGATCATTTTTTAACACAGGCTGTCACAGGGGTAGAGCTGTAAAAGAAAAGTGAGTGCTCCGTGCGAACCCCCCCCCCCCTCCCATTGTTAAAAAATAATTTATGTTCCGGTAACATGGCCAAAAATAAATAGGGTCGGTAGGTAAAAAAAGAAAAGCAATTTTGGTAGTAAAATCACCATCATGCCCCCCAAAAAAGCCGCGCATTAAAGGCCCGGTCAGACTAGTCGCAGAAACGGGAAAGCTGCGATCCGATTTTGCCCCTAAAAATCGGGAATAATAATCGTGCAGTCTGGCATAGGGCTACGACTAGAAAATCGGCAGAAAATCGCCCAAAATCGTACGATTTTCAAAATCGTGGGACTTTGGCATGCACGACTCTGGCAGTCGTAGCAAAATCGGATCGTAATTTTGACTAGTCTGACCGGGCCTTTAATTTAGATTGGGGGGGGGGGGCAAACAAATTTCGGCTAGGGGGGGGGAACGTGAAGTATTCCGCTCATGCCCGAGGGGGGCGTAAAAGATTTTCACGCCTCCACGCGAAATCTCACCACCCCCTGTAATTAATGAATGAACACTCCCTTAATTTTCTCTCTTTTTTTTTTAAAGGCGCACTGAGTTGACCTAACCCTGCCGAGTTTTGTACGCAAATGACGTCGTGGGTTCAGTGCGCCTTTAAATGGCCAAAAAAAAAGGTTTTGGTATGTAATTATTGTGTAGCTGGACCCCTACCCGAAGGGGAAGAATAATTACCCGCCTAAGGCTATGCTGTAGGCCTCCCTAAAGCCTAAGTCTAAGGTCAGAACCCCTATTATCGCTCATGATGGCCATAACTTGTAGACCTCAAAAAAGGAATTCTTACAAATTATTTCAGGCATATTTGAGACTGTCAATGAATGTCAAGATGCCGAAACAATCTCTCAATGTCTATCGCATTACATCATGCTAAAAACTCCCCATACATACATTTTTGAGAGCACCAATATACATTTGAGATGCACTTGAAAGCTCGGCTGGCACTCCGCCCTTCTGTCATCCATCCCCATGCTGTTTTGTCTTGCCTTCCGTGTCTTTCCGGATAAAAGTCATAACCGTATTGGTCATTCCTGTTTGATGGATCTGAATTACTCGATTTGGTACTGGAACTGTGCGAATTTTCATTTGATTTGTTTTGGTTTTGGTCTGTCATCTTGCTGTCAAACTCCGCCGGGTCACGCTTGCCGAATTGAAAATGGTAAAAGTTGAATGCGAACATCTTTGAACTGGGTTGAAATGGCGGGAAACAGTAGATGGCGCTACACATACTGTTTCAAAGATTGGCGGTTTGTCAAATCGCTATTGATTTGTTAACTTAGTTAGATAAATATTTGAATAGTCCTTACTTATGTCTGGCATAAATTAATATTTTTCATAGGCTAATATGCTTATTAAGCTGAAATAAACCACTTCAAAAGTGTGACACTCAAAGGTGGCTCCACCTGGCGGCCTCCTTGATAATCAAAATCCGACAGTGGAAAAATGGCGACCGATTTGATACCGCTCTTCACGAGTATCGGACTTAGTGAACAGAAAGCTAAAGAAACATTGAAAAATGCTTCAGTTTCTGAAAATTTGAAGTGTGTAATAGAAGAGGTAAGTGACTGCTAACTTTGAGCTTTGTTCATGGAGTACTTGCATCACAAACAGCTACTTTCTGTCATGGCTTGTTACAACAAGTTCACGTGTCTCCTCAACTTTCAAGAACACATTCAGAGCATGTCACAGATTATCTCAAGACAGGTTGGGTGATGCAATATACATGCAAAGATTAGTATACATGTAGTGCAATAATTACATGCCATATGATCACAATTGTGTTCTTTTTTTAGCTATTATCATATTATTGTATGCCTATGACATGTATTCTACATATGTTGCTCTAGTCTTTAAGGGAGTACATGTTCATTTATTAGTTACAGGGATGGGTGGTGGGTTTGGGGGGGGGGGGGGTGGCGTAAAAATTTCCGAACCCTCTTGAGGGGGGGGGGGCGTAATAATTTAAGCCCCTTTTTAGCAAAAAAGCCCGCGCATTACTATAGTTCAAAGGGGGGGGGGCAACATTTTTTACCGCCTTCGGCGAGGGGGGGGGCCCAAAACGTTCCACTCGCTCTCGAGGGGGGGGGGGGGGGTAAAAAAAATTCGCCCCTCCGCGTGAAATTTCACCACCTCCCCCCCCCCCCTTTAATAGTACGTATCTAAGACAACTGTAATCCACTGTATGCTCGTAATGCTGTTGTTTTAGCTACTAAAGTATTCAGCCTATTGTAATACCGGTTCGGTAGATCTATGTAGATCTGCAACATTCAGTTAACCAGGCATTAGGGCCGAGTCATTTATTGCCAGCTGGCTTGGTGCATATTTAAAGGGGCAGGGGGTGTCATCATGAAAAACCTAGATCCAATCAAGGTATTGTACAGGTCCATGATCTTATCATCAGACAAGTGTGTTCGATGAGCCTTTAGAATAGGCCACTCAAAAAATAAGTTGTTTCTCATCCCCAACCAGTGAAAAAAATATGACGAGGGCGTATCTTATTTTAAGAAAACAAATTTTACTCGCCGATAACTCGAGGCATAAATTTTCACCTTCTAGTAATTCGGAGTTCATAAGAAATCTGAATCGTTGAACCCGTTATTTTACTATAGATCTATACATATGTAGGCCTACCGGTTATATGTTCATGGTTTGTTGGAAGAGGTTATGTGCATCATAAATAAAAGGTCAAGCAAAATGGGTCACATCTGTCTTCCCCTACAACAGGTGTATCACTGTCTGGTAGGTAGGCCTATTAAGGTGCTATATATGGTGTATGCTAGCAGTGAAGTAAGTAGTTGGTGTAGGACATTCCAATTAGACCCAACACATAACTATATCATAAGTATTTTTATGGGTTTTCTTTGAGGAGAGGCAATATAAAGGCCACAGTTAGCTGCACCTGTTTGTCTCTGTAAAATAAAAACAAAAACAAGGTAGCCTACCGGTAGCTGTGATGTGGTTGAGGAGTTGGCTCAGCAGAAGCAAGTTCGCCTCAGACGCTACCGGTTGTGCGATCTTGTGTGATCAAAGCTCACAAGCACACTGCTGCTTGGGCTATCGACCTCCCCACTGCTGTAGCTGACATCCAGCATATCAAACAGAAAGCCCCCAGCCCAGGGAATATCCTGCCCATCTCAGACTCTGTCTGTGTACTGTGGGATGTAAAAGAAGCATTGTCTCGGTAAAAGTGCAGGAGCATACTTCCTACATTCAAACACTTCATAAATTCGATAGCCATCATCGCCTTAAATAGAATTTAACATTTAAAATTAAAATTAAATTTAACATCTAAAATGCCGTAGTTATCTAGGGCGATACGCAACCTGGTCAACCAAGCAACCAAGAGTCTGCAATGTACCTAATCAGTGTGATAGATAAGCCCCCAACAGTTAAAGTATGTTAGGGCTGATGCAATATTCTTATTTCCTTAACTCATGATCAGATAAAATGATTGCAACAGAAAAGTACAAAGTTCCAAATGTTGAATCCCAAAGAGCATATCGTGACATAGACACCGCTGGTGATTCATGTATACACCGGTACATTTACTGGGAGATAATTGGGAAAATGACCTCTACTTCTAACACGGAACTACTGTTCCACAGCATTGGCTTAAGTGAACAGCGGGGCAAGGAAATACTTAACAATAACTCGCTGTCAGAAAAGTTGAAATATTTGATAACAGAAGTAAGTTGTTCACCACATCATTTTTTATTAACCTTTCCACAACCGTAGAGACATAACGACCAGTATCACAACACTCAATTCTGGGTCAGGCATGTTTTAGACTAAAGCTAAATGGAGCCCCCAGTTAGTCAAATAATTAAGTACTGGGTACCATACACACTGGCATAAAACTGGAAGTCGCAGCTACTCAAATCAGAAATCCAGTACAGTTTAAGGTTGGGATGCGGTTTATATAAAGGTTCATTTTTTTATTTTTTTTCTTAACTATATAAGGGTTCATAGAAGTATACCAAAGAAGGTAGTGCAGTGGCCAACGTCAGACCTCTTTGAATTGTGCCGCTTATAGGATTTATCAAAGTTGGGGATGCTAGATTCGGATTTTATGTGTGAATTTATAGTAGTTGTTCATGTGGTTGATATTAAATCTAAGCCTGCATTTTTTTTCCGCCAACAGGGTAAGAAGCACACTGCGGATGGGATCGATAAATCCTCAGGTACACTGTTGTACCATATCGCCACCAAGCTCAAAACTCAACTACTATCCCTACGTCCATTCCTCTGCGAATATGTGGTCAAGAAAAAGTTGGCATCTGAAGCACAGCTTAATGGTGAGTAGGCCTTTCAGATAAATCAGAAAATCTCTTTATCCCTAAGGGCCAATCAGCAAGAATAGGTTATTTCCTGAAATCTAACCTAGTATACCAGTTCTTTTTTATTTTAAAGAAAAAGGCAAATTTGTATATATCCGTTTCTTGAAACAACCCCTTTAATACTGCTAAACAAACAAAATACAATTTTTAATCGGTGTAGGAAATATACATGCTTGACACAACACTCTTTCACAGCTGGAATGGAATATTTACTCTCCAACCCTACCCGACCGGTGGATATTGCCAAATTTGAGGAAGCATCAGGAGTTGGCGTTGTTGTGACTCCAGAAGAGATTGAAGATGGGGTGAGTGTACCAAGCAGGCAATACTTCTACATGTGCACACTTCCAATAAATCCTAATAAGGGCCACATATTGCTTTAATATGCTTTGCCCTTTGACATGATGCACAAATGCAGCCCTGGCTACTGGCCAGGCCTGCGCTCGACATGATTCTTGAATGCAGCACTGGGGAGTTACTCAGAAGGGCTGCATTCATGCATCATGATGATAAAGGCCAATATCATGAAGGATATTATACATTAGAAAACTATGCGGCCTATAAACGGTTAACCATAATGATAAATTAGATATATGTGACCAATTTAGAGTCTTTTAGATTACTAAAGATCACTACATTATTATTTCAGGTGGAAGCTGTAATAAAGAAGCACAAGGAGGACCTCATTGCAAAGCGATACAACTTCGGCGTTGGTATTCTCTTAGGTAAGTTCAAGGGCAAGGGTACTAATTACGCTGATACCGTATATACCAGTAGGTCATAACGAGGAGGCGAACCATGGGCCTATCTACTGCCTCAGTTCCAAATGTATGCTTAACGTATTCACCAAGCCCTGACTATATGTTGCTGTATAGTAAAACAAACCATACAATGTGCTCAACAAAAACCAGCAAAACAGTAGGAACTTAAGAAATGTCTTAGAAACTAATGATCTTTAATTTACTGAAATTCGCACTTTGACATTTCAGGAGAGGCTAGACAGAAGTTGAAGTGGGCTGATGGCAAGGCCGTCAAGAATGAAGTGGACCTGCAGGTACTGTCATAAGATGATTAACCTTTTAATCAAGGACAGCATAACTGGGGCATGATTTAATCTTATACTGAATTCATCCATCGTTACAACGAAACGGGGTTGATGCACTCCCAAATAGTCGGTATGATACACCAATGATTCGCCAGGGGTGTGTTGATAACAAAGGAACATACATCTTTGATTTTCTTCAAAGGTTAATGGGTGTTGTGTGTATATTGATATCTGAAGATAAAGATATCACACATGCTCTAAAAATGGGCTCTAAAAATGGGCATTTTCTTGGTATTAATAAATATACAAGGTCCTTTCTTACCTCCGCTCATCGGAAAATTGCTGGTGTCTGTATAAGACGGATTTCTAGGTCAACATTCTTGCCAGAATAGATAAATGAAATACAAACAAACAAAACACAATATTTGGGTGTAATTATAGAATCAATGCAATATTATCCGTTTTTGATTTATAATCCCTAAATGGCAATACTTTTGTCGGAAACCCTTACTTCACATTCTCTTTAAACATTCTAGCTGAGTGAAGCAGAATGTCTGGATCTGGAGTGTTCTTGCTTTTGTATAATATCAATTGATGTTGATCACGTCCATTGCTTTACCCACAGGTATTGGATCTGCTTGGCCCCAAAACAGAAGAGGACATGAAAAAGCCACAGAAGGCTAAGGTACAGTATAGACAGACACGGATTAACAATATAAAAGAAATGTTTCCACAATACATTTATAAAAGAGTACCGTATTCGACATAATAAGCGCCCTCTCCCTAATAAGCGCCCCCTCTTTTTGAGGCATTTTTAGACTAGAACAAAGGGTCAAATTTCGCAATTTTGGGGACATTTAAACTCTTTAGTACTAAAAACGTCATAAAAATAATTTTATAAGCGCCCTGGGCGCTTATTAAGTCGAATACGGTATATCATAAACACAACAGGACAAAAATTTGATTACACCAGTGGCACATGACGTATCTCTTCATAATGAAATAGGAGTTCTAATTATATCAATTATAGAATTAAGTCCATATTAATATTGATGTTTGGTATTCATCCTCGCACATTGCGTCTTTACCAGGGAGGTGAGGCTAAGGGGAAGGATGCTGGTAAAGGCAAGAAGCCCCAGCAGAAAGAGGCAGCAGCTGAAGTTGACAGTAAGTCACTAAATAATACTTTACTTTGATGATTGTGTACCTTTCACCCCATGAATGAGTGAGATTGCCAATACAGAAACCTTTACTTATCATTGAGAACTACCGGTACAAGATTTCTTTTAAAATGGAATAATACTGATAAACTCTGCAGTTGAATGTATGGCCTGCCTACCACATAAATGCCAGGCTAGAGATAGGCTCACAGGGTCCAGGAGTTAGCATGCAAGTGATATAACACCAAGTTCAGCTACTTAGTTTATTACCGGTAGGTCAAGTTCTACTATTGAATTTAATAGCTCAAGTATTGCATACCATGTTATCCATCCCAGTATATCATTGACACTAAATATTCACATTTGCCTTTCAGTGTTTGGCGCCGATGGTAATGTTAAATCATTCTCTGAACTTTCCGGGGAAGCACTCAAGTTCCATAAACCAGGTGAGATCTTTTTTTAGATCTATAGTAATCAGTAAAGCAAATGAACACTCCAACAGTAGGCCTTTCAAATTAGAAATATTTCTCAGACATACTATTATGTGTTCACTGATAGCATGTATGCGTGTGTCCCTGGTTGTAGGAGAGAACTACAAGACATACGGCTATGTGCTGACTGATAACATGTATGTGTGTGTCCCTGGTTGTAGGAGAGAACTACAAGACAGACGGCTATGTGCTGACTGATAACATGTATGTGTGTGTCCCTGGTTGTAGGAGAGAACTACAAGACGGACGGCTATGTGCTGACTGATAACACCATGAAGTTACTGAAGGAGCACCTGGACAGGACCAAGGGACAGGTACGCACCCGCTTCCCACCCGAACCCAACGGCATCCTTCACATCGGGCATGCTAAAGCCATCAACTTCAACTTCGGATATGCCAAGGTAAGTGTTATGCTCCTGTCTACGACATTGATAGCATTTACAGTAAGTAGTTTAGTTTTAACTGCTAAGGATCATTCGAACTACCTCTAGATATCACGTGAACCCCTTGAGACTTCTTATAGGTCATTTACAATATATAATCAATGCTCAACCCAATTATGAAAGTGATTGACCACGCCATATTGATACTGCAGCCTTCCACAGAATGGGCATCTCTACATTGAAAATGACAGTTCTGTCCTAATGACATGACATTATTAAGAATGGTGTATGGACTCCTCACCAGACTTAGTCATAGGTTGGGAACATATCCATACTGTAATATATCAAAATATCAGAGTGGGTTATCATTATAATTTCTATGATAATTTAGGAAATGAATAGCCAACATATCATCCAAATGGAACATTCTAAACTATAGTAATGAACCATTGACTATCTCACCAGTAGACCATGCTGACACGTGCCTAGTTAGCGAAGTCAATAGAGTGTCTGCCTGTAAATTCGAGGGTCGAGGGTTCAAGGCTCTCTTATTTTCAAAAATAAGCCCTGAACGAACACACACCAGGGGGAGTATGTGAATTTCTAAAGATTCAGAGAACGTCCACCAGGTGGGGTTAGTGAGTTCCTAAAGGTTCTGAACATCTCCACAGGGTCCCGCCACCAGTTTGTCCGAATTATCCTTAAATAATTCAACTGTAGTATAGGTGAGACTGATACTTTACTGCTTTATTACAGAGTCACGGTGGTATCTGCTACCTTCGGTATGACGACACAAACCCAGAGAAGGAGGAAGAGAAATTCTTCACTGGTATCTACGACATGGTCACCTGGCTTGGTGAGCACCCTTGTACTTTAGACATAGAAACTGTCATAAAATATGTCATGTTTATGTACAACTAGAAAATGCCTTGATATGCAGTGAATGTTATATTTTGTCATGTTTTACAAAATACCAGTTATTAATGTGCCACCATAAACTTTAATGAATTCAACCTTTTGATATTTTACCAAGGACATAATCAATACTCGGAAATAACACCCCAATTTAGCAACAAACAAAAAAAGACATTGACCCTCTGGCCTCTCTTCCCCTTCAGGTTACGAGCCCTATGCAGTGACCCACTCGTCAGACTACTTCCAGGAGTTATACGACTTGGCGGTGGACCTTATAAAACGTGGTCATGCCTATGTGTGTCACCAGCGTACAGAGGAACTCAAGGGTCACAACCCACCACCCTCACCATACAGGGAAAGACCTATTGAGGAGTCAATCCGTCTATTTGAGGTAAGTCATTACTATCGCGCAATGGAATAGAATAATTTGAGTCCTACAGTGTTTTTCCAATTTTTTATTTTAAAGTTTGGCCCTTGAGAAAATGTTAAAATGTCATTAAAATGTCATAGGAAAATACATGATCGTACCAAATATCATATTAAATACTGCATGTCTCAAAGGTGTATCCTATTGCACATTGAGCTTTATTGTATTAGATATTACAAAGCCACTTCATTTTATAAATATATTTCACACAATCTAGCCATGTCATCTAGGTTAGTACTAGATCACATGGCAAATGTGTCAATGCAAACTACCAACAGAGAGGTGGAAAGGGAAACATGATCATGCCTTGAACCCTTTAAGAGCAGTACCATCAAGCATTGATGTATTATACCATTTTGTTGTCATGATACAGTCCAGGGAAATAACTCGTCAGGGCTACATTCATGCATCATATCAAGTTATCAACCCTATGGGGGTTGATGCATTCCCGATGGGTTGACACGATGTGCCAAGGCGGCGTTTGTAGCAGCTTACTGACTGTCACTGTGTTGGTTCTTCTGAAAACAAATTAACTTTAAGGCATAATCCTGTCCATACCCCCCCCCCCCATAATTAGTGCATATAGTCCTACAAATCAAAATTCCCGGGCCCACAGTTTGACTTCCGGGCCCACAGCTTTCTGGGGCTGCGAGCCCGGGTGGCCCATGGTCTAAAATGTTAGTGTCTACCCCTGAGTTTGTATATGGCTAGGCTTTACTGCTCAGCTTTTTAGAATGCAAAAAAAATATCATGATGAATGAGCTGAAATCTGTATTAATGAAACATTATCATGAATATACTGACATTGGGAATGAAACATTATTATCAATAAACTGATATCTGCATTATGTCTTAACAGGATATGAGGAAAGGTAAGGTAAACGAAGGAGAGGCTACCTTACGGATGAAGACGACACTCGAGGACGGAAAGCAGGATCCGGTAGCCTACCGTATCAAGTTCACACCGCACCACCGGTCCAAGGACACATGGTGCATCTATCCCACCTACGACTACACACATTGCCTTTGTGATTCCATAGAGGACATCTCTCACTCTCTTTGTACCAAAGAGTTCCAGGCTAGGTAAGTATGGGGGGTTTGGAAGCAATAGCTGAGAACTAGACTAGGTATTAGACTCTTTAGAGCAATTGTCCAACAGTCGGTATAAGGGCCTAATGTGAGATAGGGAACCCAAAATATTTATAAGATCAACTTTCCAACATACCCCCTGTCTTAATGATTCTACCATCTCTCTAATACTTGTAAAAAATATAAATAAGATTTCAAATTATGAAAACATATTTGATTTATTCATATGACAAACCATGTCGTCATAGATATTGATCAGACAATAGGAATGTCAGGATTGTATCAATAAATGCTAATTGAACCAAATAGACAGTTGTATGTGTTTGACGGTATGACTATTGATTGCAGGAGGTCGTCCTACTACTGGTTGTGTAACTCCCTAGACCTCTACTGCCCCGTGCAGTGGGAGTATGGCAGGCTCAACGTGGACTTCACAGTCGTCTCCAAACGGAAAATAGGAAAATTGATAACATCAGGTATTGTAAGGTAGGTCACTTTAAAGAAACACACTTATATAGCTCTAATTAATTTAATATAGATATATTCTTTTTTTTCAATTCTTGCATACATCTACCTTTGTCATTTTCAGAGATTGGGATGATCCTCGTTTGTTCACACTGACCGCGTTACGGCGAAGAGGATTCCCAGCAGAGGCAATTAATGCTTTCTGTGGAAAGGTACGTTTACTATACCGGTATATGTAGACTTTCAGTATCATATTTATATTTTTTAGTGTCGCTATTTTCCAAAATACATACATCTGAACATAGAGGTTAACGAGAATCTGTTAAAAAAATACTGAAAGTACCTCTCAGTAGAACCTATTTCATGAGGCTGAGGCCCAGCATTCAAGGTCAGCCTGCTTTGAAACATTTGAGTGCTCCTCTAATTATTCCATGTCAATCTTGAGTTGTAATTATGGGATAAGAATGTGGGGGATTTTCATGATATCCTCCCTTCCTCCAGGTGGGAGTGACAATGTCTCAGGTGTCGCTGGACCCATCCACCCTGGACGCATGTGTCCGGGAGGTGCTCAATGTTAAAGCTCCCAGGTGAGTAACTCCTCTTCAATTTATTAGGATATTGGTGTAGTCACACTTGACTACCCTGATTTTCAAATACATCATTGGGATAGTTGTGGATTTTTACAAAAAAAAATATTAAAAAAATTAACAACAGTTATATATACTTGAACTATGCGCGTCCGACTGCATAATCCCCCCCCCCCCTCCCCCAGCTCTATGAAATGAAAGAAAAAAAATATCCGTATATATATGCTAGAAATATGTTGGAAATTTCAAGTAATAAATGGCTGTCTTTTCGCAGGGCTATGGCTGTACTAGATCCGTTGAAGGTTACACTCACCAATCTGCCCACCGACCATCCCACAGAAATCAGCGTGCCCGACTTCCCCGCAGATGAGTCTAAAGGCTTCCACAAGGTGCCTTTTGGAAAAGTGATTTACATCGAGAAATCTGACTTCAGAGAAGTGAGTACAGCTTTACTTTGTATAGACTATTATTGGCTTTGGGACCTTGTCCCCAAAGCCATTTACTCCACTGACCAGAGTGTCTGTTTTCTGACAAGAAAAGACTAGCATAGGCCCCCTTGTTCATTGTTAGATATAGCCCTAGCTGGCCCTTAAACCTTGCCTAGGACTGGTATCCCCATGTGTCCGTGTAGGTGTGTGCAAGACTAATTTATCCTAGGTCTTGTTTTCAGTTACTACATGTAGAACCAATGTACCTTGTGGTATGGCCTAGACATCTTGTGCACAGCCATGTTTTGAGTTCTCTATTAAAGGCCACTTAAAAAAATTTATCAGCTTTGCAGACACCGCCCGCATCACTTAGAAGGGGCCGCATCACTGCTTTATATTCCATGTTTCCTCCAAATTAATCCGCATAACCAAAAAAAGTGCCCCTCAAAAAAAATAAAAAATTCATATCTCAGCTATTATTTGGTGTAGAAACGTAATTAAAGTAGCATACTGTTCCTTATTCCTATGTCTTCAACTTGGGCATATCAATTTACATGGTTAATAATTGAATTTATGTATGGTAACATATAGAAATAGTACATTAGAAACGATATTGAGGAAATAAAAATAAAAAAGCACCTCCCTCGTCAACCAAAAACAAAATAAAAATAAAAATAAAAAGCCTCCCGCCCTCACCACTTTTTTCAGAAAAGTATCCGTAAAGCTGATAATTTTTTTTAAGCGGCCTAATGTGGCTGTCAATGGCAAGGATAGGTACCAGCCTAATAACTATTGACTCCTATGTCAAGCCAAGCTGTCAATGTCAATGCCAATTCCCATACTATGCATATACAGGACCTATACTAGAAGTTGAGTGGTCCAGGGTGGCTCTTGAAATCACTCAAGCCCGCCCAAAGACAAACTGTGAAGTCCATCATAATTACCCCTCCCCCACCCCACACACACACATGCACCAACCCTGAAAAAATATTTTACAGCCTTTAAAGGTAGGCCATCACACATCCTCCTTGTGCCCCCCTCCTCCCTGTGCCCTCTCCTCCTCCTCCTTTATCTGCCCTCTCCTCCTCCTCCTCCCTCCTTTATCTGCCCTCTCCTCCTCCCTCTGCCCTCTCCTCCTCCCTCTGCCCTCTCCTCCTTCCTCTGCCCCCTCCTACTACCCCATCTTTCCCCACTCAACCCCATTTTCCTCCTTCCTCTGCCCCCTCCTCCTCCCTCTGCCCCTCCTACTACCCCATCTTTCCCCTCCTCCACCCCTCTACCCCATCTTCCTCCTTCTTGTTACATTCTCCTCCCTCTGCCCTCCCTCTGCCTTCCCTCCTCCCTCTGCCCCCTCCTCCTCCCTCTGGCTGCCAAGATGGCCGCCGAAAACTCAATATTGTCTGATTTCCTTGTGTGATACATGAAGAATAGGGCCTTCTCAGATGTAGAATCCATTTTCTGGCTCAGATTTTCAAACCAGGAAATATCCAAGATGGCTGCCAAGATGGCCACCAAAAACCAAGATTGTCTGATTTCCTTGTGTGATACAAGGATAATAGGGTTTTCTGGGATGTAGAATCCATTTTCAGGCTCACAATTTTAATACGGGAAATTTCCAAGATGGCTGCCAAGATGGCCGCCAAAAACTCAAGATTGTCTGATTCCTTGTGTGATACATGGATATTAGGGTTTTCTGGGATGTAGAATCCATTTTCAGGCTCAGATTTTCAATCCGGGAAATTTCCAAGATGGCTGCCAAGATGGCCACCAAAAACTCAAGATTGTCTGATTTCCTTGTATGACACATGTATAAAAGGGTTTTCTGGGGTGTAGAATCCATATGTAGGCTTCAATTTTTGATCCAGGTAATTTTCAAGATGGCTGCCAAGATGGTATTTGCATAGGCATCAATGGAGTGCATCGCCACCAATGGAATTGCATTGGTACCTATTTGATTCCATAGGTACATATTGGATTCTATTGTTATACCAGCTGCAGTAAAACCAATAAAGATCAAAAAGATTTAGCTATTAAAGTGCATGTAGTTAACTGACCATGCAGTGTTGCTGCAAACCATCAAATATGAATTGCATAAGAACCCCAGAAGCACCAAAAATTATAAATCTATGCCCCCTCGTTTTCTCACCTGTAGTTCATAACAATCCTATAAAGCCCAAAGCCACTACGGCTTTGCCGTAAAATCCTTGAATTTGTCCCCTTGTTAGTTACTTTGATTCCAGGGGTCGGCCTTCGTATAGTGTTCACTGTGCTGTATTAAAGCTGCCATACTACCTCAGATATATAGAACGTTCACTTTCTGCATATTCATAAAGGGTCTCCTTAGTGCAGTGTACTGGTAAGATCTCACTCAAATTTGTGGCTTTTAACTGTGCTAAATTCAAAGATAAAGATCAGAAAAAATAGAATGCTTCCAGCATTCTATTCAGCACTTAATTATATCAACAAGTTGGCGCCATCTGCAGTGTTACACTAGGAAATAGTAGACTCTGTTGGTAAGATCAGCAATGCAATGCAGTCCACTCAGTGCTGCCACCTGATGTCATTTTTTAACACTAACTTATCAAAGCCCACCAGAATATAAATAGTAGCTGGAATTAGAGTCTTGTTTTGCACATATTAAGAATCTCTTGTCAAAATAAATGACAGATTATAATAGGGAAAGGGTTATACAATCATCTAAAATACAAATGAAGATAATATAGGTTTGAGTGTCCCAAGTAGTATAGCAGCTTTAAAATCGATAAGTCAAAGGATAACTTATAAGCAGTGATATATATGGTGTTTGTTAATGTATATTGGGAGGGCAATATTTCCACACTGCGTACAGAGGCTCCAGAGCCTGCAGAGGGGTCAAAGCGACCTGGCGACCTGGGCTGTTTTCCAGGCGACCTGGCGACTTTTCGACAAAATTGATTATATCATAGATGGTCTAAAAAAGTGACTCTGTAACCTGGGGCCCTTAATTTCGGCGACTTTCCGACCTGAGGGGGGGACGCCTCTGGCTCTGCAACCCCCTTACATGTCCAATACGTTATGTACAAAGCAGAAACGGATGTTCTCTACTCACGAAAGAGGATACCCTAGATTATATAAAGTAACATGCATCACTAGACAATGAAAACGAACAAGAAATATAACATGTGAATGGCGGTGGGAGTACACGCAAGTAGAGGTGTTAGCAACCAGGCGAGGCCGGATGATACAAATTGCTTAACACACGCGGGCCAGTTTGAGCAGCGACATGTATATGGGGTATGTGTACTATACCCCATGGTTTGAGGTATTAGAATGGATTCTGCCCCAAGTTTTACAATATTCTCCGTCAGATGGCAGCACCACAAATTTGCTACGGACATAGCCCAATATGAGGCAGGTGATGGACTTTATCAATATCAGTCTCTGAGAACTTCAATCTTGTAATAGAGGCATCACTCTTCCAGGACAGGCTAAGTCATAGAACAGGAACATAGAGCTGACCTAGGCACATACATAAGCCGCTGATGGCTTACCATGACGTCAAACATAGAGAGAGCACTGCAATTCCCTGGCACCACCTTTCATCATAGAATATATACCGACCCCTCCAATCCTCCGAGCATGCAACCCCAAGGCTAGCTTTTGGCCCAGGCTCCCAGTGTAGGCGCACTTGGCACATCCCCCAGGTTAGCTCCTGGATATTGGCGTCCGTAGAACCCCAGGGACGATCGATTACCCCCTGTGTAGTCTCTAACTAGTTTATTGAGTGATACACTTCATTAGCATGCAAACAGAGCTCTTTGGAACTGTTTGCTTATTGTTAGAAATCGGGCCCCAGAACTAGTAGAGCCCGGGTGTAGAGCACGTGGCTAGGATTATCTGTAATGAATTCCATTGACCATGACGTCAATATACGTATCAGATAACACTGTGAGTAAATGTAGTAGTGCTAGCTTGTTATGCTCATCGATAAACAATTGATATTAACTAAGGGTTGTTTGCAATGAGCGGTAGACGGCGGGAGAGATGACTAAGTTGGAGATGGCAGCCTCAACTCTTGGGTCTACCACCAGCACACTAAATCGGTGACTGCATATTAATCGATACGGCACCTTGATACGTTTTACTAGGGGGGATATATGTCCAACACATATCTCACTCAATGGGAATATGGAGTAAGAAAAAGAAAAGGTATATTTCAGGATCAGTTTACACCATTGATGTAGCGAGAGTGAAAATGAAATAGGATCTTAATATACGACTGGGTTAGTGAAGAAGTTTAGCAATTACATTATTAATATACTGTATTCGACCTTAATAATCGACCTAATAATCGCACATCCTCTAATGAGCGCACATTCCCCTTTTTGGACCGATCTTAGTCTGTAAATGACCCAAAATATGTCCATTTTTAGCCCAAATGAACCATTAACTATTTGAAACATGTAATAGAACACATTGTTAAGTATTTTGTGTGCTTTTTACGTCTAACAAGAGACTGTAACAGCCAGAAAATTAGTGAAAAGAGTGTGGGGGTGTGCACTTAAAATAGCATTAAATATTTTTAAGTAATTTTTTTTTTATTAAAAATTAAAAAAATTTAAGCGCACTGTGCGCGTATTACGTTGAATACGGTAATTCGATTATGGCCGATGATGACCAATCACTGCGCAAAATTGGAGAAGCCCCACAGCAGCTCCAGCCCTGGTTTCCCATTAGGTTGAGCACTAGAGACTGTGCAGCGCCAGGGGTTTCAATGTCAAATAGTGGTTCTGAGGCTCAACTTGTATTCTATCCCCCAAAAAGCCATGCTCCAGGTCTGTTAAAACAATGAATTTGTGACCTCAAATCATGGTTATACTTTTCAGCGAAAGAGATAACGACAATAGGGAAAAGGTTTTTATTTGAAAACTATATTACACAATGTATTAAGCTAGGTTTAGTCAATAATGCGAGACTATGAATACTCTATGTCCTCCAGACCTTTTGCCACAATGTGTATTTGTTGGTGTTCTTCTCTATATCAGTCCAAGTGGGTTAGAAATAGCTGGGAGGCATGGAGTAAATTGAGTTTCTGTGACAGCTTCTCAGCAGGTGTTCAGTGTAAATAATGTCAACATAGATATGAAACGTCAATATTTTTATATATTCACCTTTCTCTACAAAACTGACAAAAGTTCTTTTGTTTTTAACCTTTACCCTCACACCACACATGGTGACTACATGACAGACACTCCAATGTATGCACTATAAATGTACCTTCGACGGAGAAAAGGTGATAAAGTACCCTCATCGCACTTACCAGGGCATAATTTAAACTACCGGTATCTAATGAAATACTCTACAAGCATCAATAATGACCTAACCACCCTGTGTTGATTAGAAGGTACATGATGCTTGGGGGGGGGGGGGGGGGGCTATGGGACAACTCTTCCTACCCGGTAGATTGCTTTCCTCTCTTACTCCCCCCTCCTTCCCATCTATCCTTCCTTCCTTCCTTCCTTCCTTCCTTCCTTCCTTCCTTCCTTCCTTCCTTCCTTCCTTCCTTCCTTCCTTCCTTCCTTCCTTCCTTCCTTCCTTCCTTCCTTCCTTTCTTCTTCCCTCTCTTCTTTCATTCCTTCCATCCTCCCTTTAGTCCACCTCCCTACCCTTGCTGCTGCTCTCTCTGACCTCTTTCCCCCTCCCCTGCCCTTATTGCGTTCCCTTTCACCATCGCTATAAGGACATAGTCACATATTAAAATAACTGCAATCTTCCCCAATTCAACACAGAATTGTCACTAAAATGGGTGACACTCTGACCAAGAAAAAAGTAGCAAGTGACAAGCATAGCGGGCGGTCCGCCTTACGTAGCCGGCGGCATGCCGTACATCACGACAGAGAGGAGAGGGTTAGTCAGAAGGGTACCTGTGTGGGCAGGTATGTGGATGTGCCTATGGTGCACGGGAGGCCGACACCGGCCTGCCGCCCCATGGCCCCCCGGAGGCAGGTGCCCCCACCCGGCAGGCCCCATGACAGATGACGGTCTCACACCTCCCAGCCCCCTCCTCTTACTGAATATGGTGAAAACAAGATGTTCGCTGTTCACATCCCACACTGCCGTCATAAGTTATAAGTGTAGTCACTTAGGAGGTGGAGTTTGACAGGTAAGCATTTGTTTGAGTAAGTCTATATCAAAGTGGGTCTGCTTTATTGCCGGTAGGGGACATTAAATTAACTTCACACTATATATAGTATCCAATAACATCAACCTTTGTTTAAATAGTAAAGAAAAAATACCCACTAACCCTCTAGTATGCAGGACAGAGATAAATATCTTAGCATAGAGGCCAGCCGTTTCCAAGAGCTCTGGCTGCAAAATCCTGGTTCATAAAGGACACTACAGAGTTTAACATCTGGACCAACAACACGAGGACGTTAAGAGAATAGTATGTTTACACTCTGTGAATACATATGGGTTTGAATACATCATTCATGATAAAAGTGACCAGGACTAACTGGACAGCTGCCAGAATATACAACCCCCTGCAGCGTCAACCATATACTCTACATGTATACTTAAATGTGTTTACAGTTCACCATAACCCTATTCCTACATCATTTATATGGGGATTCTGACCCATTGCTCAGAGCTTTGGGAACGTTCACAGATGACGTTACCTATGGTGTGACCTTTCAAAGATCCCCCATTCCCCCACCCCAATATCACTATTTTGGACAAATTGTCCTCTACAAATGTATGGCCCGAGTCACTGCTCAGCACTAAACCCCTAGCCGGTGACTTAATTCGTGAATGTTCCCTTTCTGGTGGTGTCCCTCCTACCCCATCCCCATGTGCTTTAGCCCCAAACAGTAAGTGGTTGACCCATGTTTGACACAGAACGATTACCCCCCATTTGTCCCCCAGTCGGGCTGCCCTGCGACAGGGGACAACATTCAGCCGCTATGTCTACACAATATGTCACAAGTTTTATTCACTCACTCTATGGGGGATCCATCATTGTCACTTTATCAGTGCAGAAGCCCACTTTAAAAAAACACCATTCTCCCTATACATGTACCTCCTATTCAATAGGATCCCAATCTAATGGAGGGATTCTGATTTGATCTTCACACTGTAGTAATGGTTTAATACACAGCTGTCATAATGAAAGGCTTCTGTTTTAAAGCATAGAACCATTATGTGTGATGGTGGGAGGGGCATGGGTGTTCATTATGACTGTTATAGCCAAGGGGTGCCTAAGGGGCAGGTATAGAAGTGACGGTGGGTGTCAGAGGAGGGGTGACACCACCGAGTGGTGGGCGTGGGCAGGTCTTGTCACATCCTGCCAGCCCCTCCTCAGGCAGAGCCTACAAACATGGTCTGTATGCATACAACAGGCTACTGCTTTACAGCCAGCTCGCAGCTTTTAAACCCTTAAGGGCCGCATAGTGCTTTCATCCATGAATACCCCTGTACTTGTCCTTATGATGCATGAATGCAGCTCTGGCGAGTCTCGCCTGCATCGTGCTGACCCTTCAGGGTGTATCAACTCCATGGGTTGAATGAAGTACCTGCCAGTTACTGGCCAACGTGTTACCGATGCATAATGATGAGAAAGGGGACGATGCATCAAAGCACTAGGTGATCTTTAAAGGGTTACAAACCTGACTCCTCCACTCGAGTTGTCGTTAGAGATGATGATAAATGGCTGCACTGGTTTACCCACTTGTACCATACGACAGGGATCAAGATAAATGAAGCTAAAATACAACTGTTTGCAAAGTGCCGAGTGTTTTTACTTCTCTATGCGATGTTTTTGTATGATGATGGTCTTGGTTCTCAAAATTTAAAAGAAAATCAAGCAAGAAATGATTAAGTTCACTTCACTGGTCGTTGTGTATCAAAATACACCCAGCTGGTCTGTAAGACTTAGTGAAGTGGATGAGACGGGGCGGGTACTGCTTGAAGAAGTAAAACCTGTATACATAACTGGTAATAAATCTTTGGCTATAATACCAGGCACACGTGGCCAAGGGAAGGAGACGTGTTATGTTAAAACATACAGAATGTATACACCGACTTTATTATAGACATTTGTTGTGTATATTTGGAAAGGTTACTCCTAAACGGATAAAAAGTAGAACCGTTTTTCGTGACTGTTGGCTATTAAATGTAATTCTTTTTAATGGAGCCATCTCTATCATGGGACTATTTAGATGATAACGATTTTCTGATCAAGTACAATTTACAATTTCAGGAAGGAGATAAGAATTACAAGCGTCTTTCCTGCTCCCAGACTGTTGGTCTACGTCATGCTGGCTACGTCATCACCGTCACTAAGGTTATTAAGGTAAGTAATCCACAGGTTAATCATTTCCGTAATGATGTTATCCAAGTGCCATTTTCTACTCTGAATGTAGTGGTGAGCAGACTGCAGCCCATGACATGAGAATAATGCTCAAGAACACTTTCATGGGGAATATTAAACAAACCGTTTACCAGGTACCTGCTTTAATAGAAAACATACATCCCAGTACATATTTCATTGCTATTATTGCGATCCCCGGTTATACATAGTATATGGAAGTATTACGTACATGTTTAATTATACGTGATAAATGATCTCTGCAAAAGCTAATAACAACCACTAATTGTGATACAGAGCAGGTTAGTAAACTCTACCATATTTGTGTTTGACAGGACGGGTCTGGTGAGCCTGTAGAGTTGGAGGTGACGTGTGAGAAGAGTACCAGTGCCGCCCGTCCCAAGGCCTTCATCCACTGGGTGGCCAACCCAGTCTCCTGTGAGATCCGCCTCTACGACCGCCTGTAAGTCTCATCAGCTTGATACAAGTAATAATTATTCGTGGTTAAACTGTTAACAGATTGATTGGACTTTATCTATAAAGGGAAAAAAGAAGGTGTGTTTTGGGCAACATGGTCTGATTTCTTTTTCTCTTTTTGATATTGAATTGCCAGAAATGAAACGCGAAATGCCGCATCGACTCACGGGTCATCAGGATTACTCATTGTTTTCCCGAAGAAATAGGAATATCACAAATTGTTCAATATACTTGGTAAAAAGCAATTTCCTTCAGGTCAGGCAATTATTTAGGCTACTGATGTCAGTAGGAGCTTATCCTTCCTTACTAAAAATTGGTTAAAATCTAGAAAAATATGAATATTTAAGATTATTTACCAGAAATTGGGGTGGAAAAATGCTAGGGTCAGCTCAATTTTGAATCCAGGGTCGGGTTGCCTGAAAGTGAAACACACCCTTTTTTTTGCCTACATAAGGAACACTCACCTTGGTTACTGGAATTTATGTTATAGTTGTTGTTTTTAAATCCATCGCGAGTTCCCCCAGGCCTCGGAGCTCTTTCTTTATCATGATAAAATTGATTTACGATGACAAGAGTATTATTGATGGAATTAGGAAAAAAGGGATTAGTGGTAGGAATTACTTCTTCAGGATAACCTTTGCATATTTATACCCTAAGCGCTGTCGCTGTGTGGGGTTGTTTAATACATGAGGTGTGTTTCCCCTTACTGTTATGCCTGTATGTGATTTGTAAAGGGTGTATATGGAAATGACAGCTCACTGCCTAAAGTGTACTCAGACTCAGAAGTCCTGACATTTGAAATGCTCAGAGCAGATTATAACAAGTGGAGTTTTGAAAACCTTTCTGACATGGAGTATTTAAGGTGACCTCAGAACGCCCTGAATGCCCTTCTCGTGTCGTCTAAGGGCTACAATCAGTAGCACATGGAGGATCAGTGAGATGACTTATTTTGACGTATACGTCCTGAGCTGCTGCTAGACTCAACTACCAGCCCCTCCATCCTTGTTACTCCTACTAGCTACTCGCCTTGCCCCCTTTTAGTCAAGGTCAATCTACCAGGGTGCCCATCAGAGTTAAGATGCTATAAAGACCGTTTACGGAATTTTTATTTCTCCAGCCCACCTACAGCCCAGAAATATGGTCTTATTTACGCATCTGCCACTACCTCCAAGAAAAGTGACAAACAAAGAAGGGAAAAGATAATTATTTGCTGCTGCACTTGGTTCGGGCCCCAGCTGCTATATCTGGCGGCAACAAAAACGGCTTTAGGACATTTGATAGTATCTTACTCTGAAACTGAAGTAAGTGGGGAAAGAAACCCTAGAAACGCAGGCTACAACAGCCTAGTTTCAACAGTAAAGCTGCCAGATGAAAGTAAAATATTCAAGCAGCATTTCTTTAATAAAGCTTTAGTAGTAAATCGATTTTTCTTAAAGCAGTGTAAAAAAATAAAAGGATATGAAAATATCTAATTAGTGGAACGTGGGTAAGAAATCAAAGCCACTTAAGGCTTCCACACACCCCTCGGGATGTTTGAGATGGTAATTAAAATGGACAACATCTGAAGTAAAAAATTGCGGCTGCAAACACAGGTGTTGGATGGGCTTTACCAGGGGCATTTTATGTGACCAGGTTAAAACACTGTTACTTTTTCTGCCTTTTTCCCCTTTTTTGCTTTAAATCCGGTAGGGCGGTGACTGTATACCGCGGGGACTATAACATAGGAGTTTGCCTTCACAGTAGTTAGTCTAAGACGTGAACATGTATTAGAGTCTAGTGAATGTTTAATGTATACCCCCTAAGCGCACTCCTACCGTGTGTGCTTTACTTGTGGTATACGAGGTCTCACGGGTGTCCTCTGTTAGAAGTCACATCCATTTTAATTGCACTCAAGTAGGGTAGACTACACTTATGATCGACATGGGAATTTAGTAAACAAAGATAAAGGTATCCTTAGCACCTTCTCCCATGTCTCACTGGGTCTATATTAAAGTTTGATGAGTGTCTTTTCAAAGCCCTCTATGGCTTTAATAGTTTGTTGATGAAGCATGACAGTATGCTATGAACTATAATAGGTTAACAACTTATTCACGACATTAACATTTATTCACTAAAATAAGGTGAGAATAGGGTGATGATCCACATTGTGTATTCGTCCGGGGATAATAACATGGCTGTAAAAGGGGAAAAGTTAATCATACTTCTCAACATTAATATAATACAAGACGTTTCACGTCGAGAAAGGGAAAATTACATGATTGTAAGCCCACATTATAACAATGTCTAGAATATCACTAATGTGATTGTCAATGTCCCAGGTGCAGTTTTCTTAGGCTCCTCTGAATAGCTTATTGCCTTCATTTGGAATTGAATCCCCACTGACGTCATAGTTGTGTATTAAGTAACGTAAACGTCAGTGACCTAAACTAAAATAGCACATTAACGCTGTGCATACTTACACAAGGACAATTGAGGATTTTGGCTATGAAATTTGTACTGAAGCCTGGCACATTTTGATAGTTCTGACGTCAATTAAAAAAGATGAATTTATCATTAATTTCGAAAAGATTAGTGCAATAAATTGTGATTATGTTATCAGTTAGTTCTTACCAGTTGGCCTAGATAAACACTTTCTAGTATTGCTCTAGTTTAGGAGTCACAGTTGATATCTGACCAATGGAGAGTTTAAAAGGGGGTTCCTGCTCATTATTATATAGTAGGCTGCAGGGTAATTTGCTCTCACAGAGATGAGGTTTAACATGTAGGGGTCAGGTAGAGTCACATGGGGGTAGTAGGGGTGGTGAACATGGTATGTAACATGGGACCTGGGTGGGAGGGATGGCACATGGGGGAGAGAGAGGTGAGGACGTTAGCCCTTTAAGGGCCACATTGTCCTTTAATGGGTTAAGCCCTTTGTCAGCAGCCATGGGAAGTAGCCTCGCTAGGGCTGCCAGCAAAGGCATTCATACATCATTCCGACCCTTTATAAGTGTATCAACCCCATTGGGTCGTCATGATGCATTTATGCAGCTCTGGCGAGTCTATTCGCCAGGGTTGCATGAAAGCGCAAAGGGCATATTGTATTAAAACAACTGTGTACCCCCTAGAGGGTTAACAGGTAGGAGCAGGTGTGAGTTGGGGCGAGCAGGTGTGAACATGATCGATACGGCACCGGGCCTCACCTGATGCCCCCTCCACCACCCACCCACCCTTCCAGTAACAACACCTTTCATTGTGAGGATGTAGCAATATTGTTTCACGACTAGAAGGTCCCATCTTAACACATACATACTCCCAAGCAATGTGTCTTAATGGGATAATCCTTCCTTGCTTCCAGAACAGTTTTCTGAAAACATATTTAAAAGATCAGAAAATATTTTAGCGCCCCCCCCCCCTCCTACCGATAACAAAACATGCCTCTCAATTTGACACAATTATGATGTACTCTGTCTTCGTATTGTGTTTTTGTCTGTGGCGTGTGTCATTCCCTTGACTTCTTTTCCAGGTCGGCAAGGGGGAGAATTAATACCATAATGGGTTGTTTCTTGTGTGGTCGTGTTTCCATATGAGTGGCGTGGTGCGTTAGGAATTGGAGTTGTGTTTAATAATTAAGTGCTGCTTGTTTGACAGGTTCAGGCACAGAAACCCTGAAGACGCTAAGGAGGTGCCCGGCGGCTTTGTCAGCGACTGTAACAAAGTGAGTTCATTGTTTTCTTTTACATCGTACTATTTCCTTTAAGCTATTTGCAAAGAGCCCTGTGACAATCTCGATCGGCGAATTTTAACCACCCAAATAAATCCAATTTATTTCTTGAGGTATGTATGAATGAACAGTTCTATAGCTTGTCAACTTCATTAAGTGTAGCTCAGATGCTGTCTTAATTAACGCATGTCAGTACCAGCATTGTTCAGAGCTCCTGTATTGTTCTTGCAAACCACTGTAAATGCAATGAGTCTATTTAACGGCTGTCCCTGTCTGTGTATTATTACCAGGACTCCCTGACGGTGATCCCTAAGGCCTACGTGGACGTGTCTGTCAGAGGGGCCGAGGTCTACTCTAGGTTCCAGTTTGAGCGGAACGGCTTCTTCAGTGTGGACCCAGACTCTACACCCGACAAGGTAAATGTACTTACTATTGGGGATTGTATTCATCCCTTCTATGTATTTTACCATTTAGGTTCCCGGGTGGGTTACCTTCCCCCCCCCCCTACTATTGTGGAGTCATTGAAGGCTAATGAGGGGCTGTGACCGGGGAGGATGTGTAGGATGGATATACTCATAATAACTAATGTACTCTAATCAGGGGCGTTAATTTTTATCCCTTTTCAGTTGATCTTTGACGTTATTGGTTTGGCACGCCCCACCTGTAGGGGGTGGGGGTAAAGACCACTGTGATCAGCATGTCAACCAAGTATAGTCATGAAGCAGTAAATCCCTGTCTACATAGGACGGATGAGATCGAAAGGCGATGAACAAATGCATATCAGTCATATCAGCAGTCACTTTAGATGAATGCACATCACTATTTCTGTTTCCCAATTTGATGCCATGAAATCACGTCTGCAATGCAAATAACCCAAGGATATTTTACGTAGCCCAATACATTTGTATACTAATTACCCCTTCCCCTACCCACGTCCATCTCACCCACCGTTAGTGCCGCACTGTAACGCAGTATCGTCCAGTTTAAACTCGCCTGAGGGTTTACACAGTCCGCTATGTGTCGTTATACTCGGACAGTATACACATCATAATGTAATATCAGTACTGGCTGCAATCGATTGCTGTCATTGTAGTTATATTTGCACCCCTGTGAAGCGTAGACCACACAGTATCAATGCAATCACATTATTTGATGATTTTATGGTGGCGTTGTTGGCTCCATGCATGTATTCAGCGGGAGCTATTATTGGGAGGGAGAGGGCAGTTGCCATCATACATGGATGTTCCATTGGGGTATTTGCATTAACAACCTCCTGCAGCAAGATAGTGCTGTAAATTACACAGAGGCTGATATTTAACTTTGGACAGTATTGCTACTGAATGGCGGCTATAACCATACTCAGTAAATATGTATGGAGGCCTACTCTAACAGAATCGCTACCTCACCCTGCTCTGTCCTAACCTACCCTACCCTGCCCTGTTCAACACTGCAACACCCACCTGATCCTACCCTAAACACCCTGCCCTGTTCTGCACTTCCCTGTCATGTCCTACACTACTTTACCCGACTACCCAACCCCACTTTACTCTATGCTGCCTTGTCCTGTCCTGTCCTACCCCAATTTGTCCACCCTACCTTGTCCCTCCATGTCCTTCACTGCTTTACCCCTTCTTCTCTTATCCGGCTGTGGTTTACCCTGCCCTGTCTTATACCACCTTAAATAATGTAGGTATTCCCCCCAAAAAGCCTTCCCTGCTCTGCCTAACCCTGCCCTATTAAATTCTAGCTGATGCTGGCCTGTCCTACCCCTCCCCCAGCTTGCCCTGTCCTGTCTACTCTCGTTCCCAAAACCTTCTGAAGGGAGGCTCTGGTAACTGCCAAATGACCTTGAACTTGGGATTTCGCTAGGTTTGGGCAATTCCTGCTGGTAGCTTGGAACCAGCGAACAGGAACCGGAAATGGAACCAGAAAGTATGATGGTAAAACTACCATCATTCATTCTGGTTCCTGTTCACTGGTTCAAAGCTACAATCCTTATTCTTGCCTACTCTACATAGGTTTCCTACCATACCTTACCCTGTCCTACTCTACCTCCCCAACATCAGCATCAATTCCCATCCGCACCAACCTGCCTGCGTCACCTGCCCTATACGTGGTGCTACACCCCCACTCAGCCCCTGTGTTAGACAGCTGCTGGATGCCGCCCTCAGGCATGGCTAAGAAGTTGGCAGTCCCTAGGAGGGGGACCATCCATCTACACCTCAACGTATGAGTGGCGGCTCTACTCCAGGCATGACTAGGGCAACCTCATTCAGCTTTCTGAAAGAATAAAATATCCACCCTCGTAGCCCTGGGTGAATTCTATTGAATATACTTACATTTTAAACTACCAGACACTCATTGATAATGCCAGTCTATGTTCTGAAGTACCTGCCAAATATCCTGCTATAGTCTCCTGTCGATCAAATGCAGGCAGTGTTTTTTCTTTAAAGTCATTCTATTGATAGTGGCAATTTTCTAAGCCGGCAAAATTGATGTAGGTAGACTGGGGGTGGTGGGACCACTACAGGTAGTATAGGTTGGCACCTGAGATGATATATACACGGCTCACCTATATGTAGCCCCCCATCCATCCTGCACCCCCGCCCAGCATCCTAACATCACATCATTACCTACAGCCACACGCCAGCACTGAGTTCATGGAGCTTGCCAAGTATGCACGTGTTATATACAAACCTTAAATTCCACCTTGGAGGATGCCATCCCCCAGCCCAAACAGCGGCTGTTGGGGGGTTGTTATCAAACTCTAGATTCCCACTCACCACAGTAGCAGTACACCCTGTGGCAGGGGGCGGAGAGGGGCGGGCATCCGTCTTGCCTGCCGCCCTGCTGATTCAAACCACCCTGGTATGCCTGAGCTGCAGCCACGCCCCCTCGCCCCCCGCCCACAGGTGCTCCTGCCGCCGCCTCCTGGGTAGGACCTGGAGCCGTAATTGGGCTGACACAGCGCCTGTTACCAATCGACCTGATGTTAATAGTTATTACCTGCGTCCTGCCCAATGCCTGCCTGCTGCAGCCGTAGCCTCCTCCAGGGCTCCTCCAGGTGCGGACAGGCGCGGGCAACAGGCGGTGTAGGATGCGGCTGTGTGGCCGCTGTCGTACTGCATGCACCAGGGGCTCGTTAAGCTGCCGCCCTCCCCCACCACACCTCCCCACCACACCCCCCCACCACACCCCTCTCACACCCACTCCACCATCCCACCCCTACAACACCTCACATACATTCTTCCACCGTCAACTTGTCATAACGTCACAAATACCCTCCAGCTTCTCTAGAGTAACCCAGACGTGGGTGTTGTACCATTTCGTAATCTATAACATATTTGTTGTGGGATACTACCAAATTGGTTTTAAATCAGTGAGTGGCAACTAGTAAACGCCATAGGGATATACCAGGGTTTAGGGAGAGAGCAAATGTAACCCCGTTATGATTGCTTGTGTGATTTTGTGGCTACTTTTAGTGGAAATAATACGGACACATTTGCCCAGGCGGATTTACTTTTTATAAACCAATCACCAGTCCCACAGGGCCGATAGTCCTAGTGTTGATGTAATGCAGAAATAGATGTTTTATAACCATGTATACTTTTCATAGTAATGTAGTGTTAGCGCGGCTGTGTCATCGTATGGATAATCCATACCATGTGAATGCAATTGTATTACTGTATTTCCGCCCATCGATGTTCAAAGGCATGTTGATAAGACATAAAACTTGGCATAAAGCGGAGTCTCTCCTGTCCGCGTTAATGTCAGATGTATCATCTATGACATTTAGATTGATTATTGCTAACACCTTCGACATCGTGTTGAAAGGTTTCACCAAAGCCCCCATGAAATCATCGTTCATAATATACCTTTCACACCTCTGTACAATCCCTCAGAGGGTATATATACTGCATCTGTTCTGAGGCGTCATATACACATGCCCTTAGGTTATGGCTGACATTCATCACATAGACTCAATCATCATGAAGGCAGGCAACCTCACTCCCTCCATTTAAAATTATCCATTGGGCAGAATTGACGTACAGCATAATAAATGAATAATAAGTTCCAAAGTAGCATCGCCTAATCCAACGTATTGCAACTTGAGCCCCTTTCAGGGTACCAATGGAACTACATTCTAACGGGTTTTCTTCCTTTCTTTCAGCTTGTCTTCAATCGCACGGTTACCCTCAAGGAAGACCCTGGAAAGAATTAATGCCCAAAAATGACCAGCTGGAGGATACGAGTTATCATATTGCCGTACAATACAATGCTTAGATTATGAGGCAACAACTAGCAGAGCCGATCAGACTTTGTAAATACATGGTATCTAGAGACCACGCATCTATTTATTTTACCCTGAGAAATTTGAAAGAGACACTGATATTCCAATGATTTCATAAAACAGAGGGATGGAATGCATAGACATAGCCCGGAGATTTAGCTTTGAAAAATAAGAGATTACTTATCAATATTCCCGTGTCATCTTGCTTTCAATAATTTATATTTTTGTCAAAGAAAAGGTCACATTTACCAGTAAACCTTTAAGATTGTGTATTGGACTAGGAAGTATGACCTCAGTATTCAGATATTTGAACATAAGTTTGTAACTTGATGACCATGAGTTCATTATTAATGCACCAGATGATAACATTTGTGCACATTTCTAGCATCAGTTCATTGTATTTACAAAACACGCAGTTGTTACCATAGGACGCCTTAACCTTGCGAATCTCTTATCAAAAGAGAACATACCCAATAAAAGTGCTTAAATTTGGAGATTTTTATGATCTTTCTCTTGTTTCCATCTGTTTGAAAATTAACGTTTAGAATTCATTAATACAGTAGTAACTGAGCGTCAAGGGTATCTTGCATGCTCTGGTTTAACGTCGAGAGGTTAGCCGAGTCTCCAATTTACTACCCCATCAGCTACCACTTACTAACATACAGGTAGTCAAAGGTACCACTTGTCATTAATGTTGGAAGCACACAGAAATAACTACGTGTACAGGTTCAAATGGCCGTGTAAATGTACCTGCCTTTTCACCCAGGGCTGCAGAGCTCTAGTGGAACCAGCTGGTAGCTTTTTGAAATGCCACCTATGGATGGCGAGTGCTAAAAGACGTGTTTACCCCTGCGTGGAGGAGGACTTGACAGCGCGTTCCCAAAGCAGACGACTTTTTATAACATCAGATTCCCGCCCTGGCAGCTCCCCAGAGGGTCCCTCCGAGCACTCATCGGCAGCATCTCACCTCTAGGTACCCTGTGCCACACCCACAACACTGGAGGGGATTGATGCTCCTGGCGACGAGGGCTGTGAGGATAGGGTCAAGTAGTGTCTGGGGTATGCCAAACACCATGCCAGGGACATGGCGGAACTCTCACAAGCAGTGCCCATGAGCCCCAAGGCATATCTAGGCAGCCTAGACTCATGCGAGGCAACCAGATTTATAATGTAATGATTCTTGTCCAATGAAAAGTTAGTAATATGTTCATCAGAGATGTCACTTTTCCTACATTTGCAGAAATGCCCATTTTTGTATTAAATTGTAATTTCCCACAGAAAATTGATCAAAATTGTCAGATTTCATACGTTTTGTTGACAACTTTGTGGCATCTCTGGTTCATCTCTAGGGTAGAAATATTCAGGCTATACTGAATATGCGATATAACGTTCAAAAGCTATCATCGGGTACATTTTGCCTGCTATTTTCACATATTGACGACTGGCTTCAAAGCGTCCTTCTACTCAGGTGGAAAATGACCAGCGAATAGCAAAAGGGAGCGATACTAAAGGCAACACTAGCTACACTTTTTGAGTTTGACTGGTTCCCGAGAGCCCTGATGTTAGTGCAATGTGTTGCCGCTGACTTCCCACCAAGAACCAGCTTAAGGCAACTTCCGGGAGGCGCTCTGTACTCTGGGACGCGCCGCGCTGAGCAGGACGAGAAGGCGGAAGTCACCGGCGCGGCGTCTCTTCCGCCAGAGGCATGGCGGAAAAGATGTTGGCGGAGAGGAGGAGATAAAAGCAGTACACCATATCGACCGGCCTCCACCAGTTGTGGCAAAACGGCAGTCAGGCTGCGTGTTGGCGCATCACGAGCTCCTTGAGAAACGGATCGATCCTTGGGGGAGTAGATCGGGGAGCAGCTCGGGTCCTCTCAGAGAGCAGCTCACCAAGCAAGACACGCTCTGACCCCGATTCCGACCCTGCGTCCCTTACCACTCAATATGCTCATTAGGTGAAGAGGGCGCAGCTTGCTGGGCACGTACCTCCATCTTCTCACCAGCATATCTTTCTTTGTCCGTCGAAGCTTTGTAAACGGACCTGGTCGGTCGTGTATAATAAGGTGTCCTATACGTGTAAAAGAATAAGGGGTTGCTGCATTGATTGTGATGTTTGACATATTTTCTAATACAAAGCAGTTTTTGGCGTTAGTTTTCTGCGTTCGTCCGGGGGCGTGGGGGATGTTCGTCCACAGTTCTGACAGACCATCGCAAGCCTATTGCTTGTATCAACTACAAGTATCAACTACAAGTAAAGGGATGCCCTGCGGTGCCTGTTTGCTTAATAACCGTTACACTGGTAGTACATAGCGCCAGAATTCATTGCTCTCCGTCCAGAGGTTAAACTACTAAATCTATGCTTGTAAAGGGGCCTATTTTGCTGGCGGAGGGTGTCCTTGGCAGTTAAGCACTGGTCCATCTGATAAGGAGCAAGTTTGCCGTGCGGCCATTCGTTAGTGGGAGCTGCTCATTCATTTGACCTAATCTGCTCAAATAGCCGAGCACCAACTAAGTGCATCTCATGTCAAGCCATTGGCCTTGCCTTAAATTGAGAACACGAACTGCTTAAATGCGCCGATCTCAAGAGGTTTATTTTCTTATAGCTTTCTTGTTTTTGTTTCATAATAGATTTCTGGTTTTTATTATATTTGATTTTTGGACTAAAATGATATAGGATATTCGCATATAAATATATATGTACATTGTAACCGTATCTATTCTCTATCATATGCAGGTCATAATTCCACGATGATATGAGTGAAGGCATAAATACAATGTATAGCCCCTGCATCTGCTTTGCAGCAACCAACACTTCGATAAGAATTGTTTTAATTACTGGACATCGATTCTCTCTCTTTGTAGCTCTATAGTGATCGATGCCCAGTTTTATACTTCAGACCAGTGGCTCATTTTGGCAGTTTTTTGCCTCACAGATTGCTTCTAGTGCAAAATCCTGACTAGGTACCAATATATTCTCTATGCCAATGTGTAATATGAGGGTAGAAAACACTGGAACCTCAGTTAGAAAAAATCCTACTGAACAGTTTTTGAGAAAATTAGGGTTTTGTTGCATATTTTTGGTGTTTTTAGTACATTTCCTACATAAACCGTGAACGCCAGTATTTCTCATTTTTCAGGTATTTAGAATTAGAATTTGACATATTTTTATTCGCAGTAGGATTCTTGAATATCGAGCCATTCTACAAAGGGTGTTATTTTGAAAAAATATAAAACCTTTGATAGTGTATTTGTTCTCCGAAATAGAGGGAGTTTGGTCATAGTTTAATTGATTGCTGACAATCCAGTCAAGGGCTATTAGGTTCAGTTCAGTGCAAGTTGCAAAACAAATGACTTGCACTTTTTCACTTGACCTTATGTCCACTATGTAGGTCTTCAATCACTATGCATGGGTCCATCCAGAGTCCATCAATGGGATCAGACATGGATGCAGATACCGCAGCTTTTGGCGAGAAAAAAGTTCGAAATCGCAAAAAAGTGAAATATTCCTTAAAAACCCCCTATTTGGCGAGAAAAAAGTTGGAAATCGCAAAAAAGTGAAATTTGCCTAAAAACCCCCTATTTGGCGAGAAAAAAGTTGGAAATCGCAAAAAAGTGAAATTTGCCTAAAAACCCCCTATTTGGCGAGAAAAAAGTTGGAAATCGCAAAAAAGTGAAATTTCCCTAAAGACGCCCTATTTGTTCTATTAAGTTCTATAACACAAAAAGGGGAAATTTCAATGAGAGACACCAATTTAGATGCAACATGTGAGTACATCACAGTTGCAGCATGAATGCATCGTGGCCGCAGCATGAATGCACACACTCATGGACACACTCATGTACACCCACACAGACATACAGTTAGGCATGAGTATGGCCTTCTCCTTCATATAGCAACCCATGGATTTCTACTTTGATGAGACTGAATATAGCTTTCTGATAGAAAGACTCTGTTACATGGATGTCGATGTCCAGTTTTAGATATATACCCATATAGTGAATTGGAGTGCTATAATGTTGGACTGCTGTATATTTTAAATACGTCTTTAGTATGAAGCGCCTAAGGACATTGTAAATGGGCAATGTTGGTCGCTGATTATAAATATCACTGTGACAAATGCGGACACAATGTCATGACCAACAGTGAATTCTATGCTAATTGGCATACAGCATGTACATGCATAATGGAGAGGATGGAACTACCAGAACAGCCATGGATTGTCAGGCATACACCCACGTGCCCCATACAAACACCGTCTCACATTATCTATTCAGGAGTGGTATATATACGACACCTGGGTCTGGTGTCAGAAAGCTATAGGCCTACCTCCAAATGTCATTATTGATGCTACCCTTACTACTCTGAATCACGTCTTGTAACTACGATATATATGTTGTTGCCAATTATTATGTTTACCTCATCGCCTTAATCTGTGTGTTGGAAACAACTTGACCTTTCACGGAGGGTGGGGGTCAAGGCACAGAAGGGTTTCTGAGCATCGCAAGCAAAACTTGTAAGGGGTCTGGGGAACGCCCCACGGAATATTTAAAATGTTTAAGCATGATTTGATGCATTTTTATTGTCAGTTTTTGTATATAGATAATAACCGAGTCATCAGTATACGTATATAATAATATACTGGCTTCTATGGAGGGAGGGGGCGGGCAAAGGGTACTCTGTCCTGTGTGAACCGTTCCCACCAGTTGACTAGGCATTGCTGAACTGTTTTCCAACTGGAGCACCTCATGATATTCGTAATGGAGTGGCCGAGCCCCCCAGTGATTGATCTGATAAGGGGGTTGACATTAGACCCCTGTTATCTCCACATCGTGTCCCTCTGATGAGCTATTTCCAAATTGCTCCGACATATTCATGAAGCCACATAGGTAAATGTCCTTACATGGCATTTTGATGCGGAAGGTAAATGGTCTATTTGACCAGAGGTGGTTTGGGATACTTTACCATATGGTCTTATCATTATGAGGGGATATATTAAGTGGTCTTCATAGGTCTTTCTGTCTCGGATCAGACTTATATGGGAGGCTATGATAGTGCTGCGTGGTGTAAACTGGAGGGCGTGTATTTCTAGTTACTGCTGTAACTCTCAGTTGTATCCATGGGTATTGCGGGTATATTACATGTACCTCGGGATGTACTTACAATTAGTATGCGCATGGATTAATTATAGTATTTGTGGCTATTGTTATACCCGGAAGCTATCTCCATTTTTTAAATTAACGGACATGCATACTTGATATCTAATATGAGGAAGCAAACATTTAAACAAAAGCTACATGTCAGCTAATCTAAAGTGAGATAAAACTACGAATCATCAACGATGTGAAATCACACACAAGTAGTTGCTAATCTTCAGTGGGAGGGCATTAACCTCTGTAGGACTATAGACGGTATCCCAGTATACACACAGATAATCTATAGGTTTAAGAAGTTAGTCAGTAGTACGTGCCTATCCCAGGTTCGTCATCCATAGGCGCACTAGTCTAAATGACATACTCATATTCAAAAATGACTAAGGCAAAACTAACGCCATAGTCAAAATGACTAATCGCAATGTGCCTTACAATAAAAAGATTAAGGTGGGTTAGTTAGTTTGACTAACTTGACAGCATTGACTAACATAGGTTGGGCCTATATAGGGAGCTAAAATATGACTAATGGTCTCTCAGTCATTGTCTGGCTGCCCATCAGTCTGTGTTAGTCAATGCTGTCAGGTTAGTCTAATTGGCTAACCCACCTTAGTCTGTTCTTTTTTATGCATATTAGGGTTAGTCATTTCGACTGAGGCATTAGTTTTGCCTTAGTCATTTTTGGTTATAAGTTCGTAATTTTGACTGATGAACTTCAGAAGGATGAATACCTCTATGACCAACCTGGGATAGCCACTACTGACTGACCTCTTCAGTTAAACTTGTGGACTTTCAGTGTATACACTGACTCGCCTTACACCCGCGCGATTTGTCTTTATATGTCTACTTAACTCTAAAATCGAAGCTAATCTGATCAGTTCGATAGGGATTCACTGTAGGCTATGGTAGGCTGTATCTATAGTCTATAGGTCCACCGTTAGATTCCGGTGGGCTTATATGTATATAATATGTCCAAACGTAGACATGTGTGCATGTTCATCCAAGTGTCTATGGACTAGCTGTCCATAATTGGGAAAATACTGTCACGGGTTTATATAAACATCAAACAGCACCCAATTTGCTGTGCCTGACTTTCAGGTGAGAGTGGTTTTAGCGTGCCTGACTTTAGCGTGCCTGACTTTCAGGTGAGAGCGGTTATAGCGACAATGACGCTGACTTTTCTGAGTGTGTGATACGCGTATACCTATTTCATTAGGATGACATTTAACGTCTTTCTGAATGAAATATTAGATATCAAGAGTCTATCTGATGGAAGTACATGTTCAAAATGAGACTCTGCCATAAGTACATCTATATGCTTTTGCATCCTGTAATGGTGTTCTATATACATGTATATGTACCTGTATAGTGTTTTCTCTCGCTTTCTGAACTAGGTTAACAGTATACCAAGCCGAAGGACACCTATTTATTAACGCCTGAGGTCACCGGCTAATGTACCCCTATGGTATCCTTTCAATTTAGATATTCTCTCAAAGTTAGCCTTCCAGTATATCCCATCAGTGAGGGCAGCCGAGGAGGCCGCATTCTCATAAATTTATCCATGTACTGATAGAGTAATGGAATTTGCCTCGCATACGCCTGAAACGCAGGGCCATTCATATATGCTACTTACAAGGTCAGTTCGCCCGCCGGCCAACGTAGTAGAGCGCGTATCATCCACCCTAATGCATTACACGTAAATCCAATGTTGTGGCAATATTGATGGATGGTTTGGAGTTTTCTTTCTTAAATGTGCTTCATGAGGGAGTCCTTATACCGATCATAACGCAGCGTCGCTTTGGTCAAAGCTGCGTACGTTGATGTGTTACACTGAACCTGCACCTGGAGTCCAGTTTAGTGCACTATAATATCCATTGGTGTTTCCCCCCTTAAATGTCTATAAAGGGATAACCAACATTGCGATAAAGATGCCACGATACTGTGGTTAAGAAATAATCACACCTGTCCGACAGAGAATACATAGCAACTAGCTCAGGATTTTCCTGTAAGGCAATGCTTTTTTAGAACAACCCCAAAAAGATCAAGACCAATGAGAGAGCATTCAATTGCAGACCTATATATATATAGGCTCATAAGGATATATGATACCTGATGTAAGTCGCATGACAATATGGGCCCGGGGATGCCGGTCAATTCTCTGCAGAATCATCCGCTTCACCTTCTATACTGGTCTTTGGTGAGAACCCATAAACCATTTAGGTGTGTGGCCCACGTCCTGCCTATCAGCCTACAAAGTGGATATTTACTCTGTTATAAGAAGGTGGTCCAATGTAAGTAAGGCCAGCTGTATGGCGTGTATTGCTGGGAGGATCATTGGAGAACCATGGCCGTTCATTTCTAGCAGGTGTAGACCTTCCAAACATCAAGGGGCCTCCTCATGTATGATGCTCGCGGATGCGCCGCTCAGAAAGTTACAAGGGATGTCTGCGGGTAGCTTGTCGGAGTTGCCTGTTGGTCTTTTGCTATGTTATATATTAGCCTTATAGCCAACTTCGACTTTCTTAATTCAATTGTAATAGCATTAATATAATATATTATATTATAGTCTAGTCCGCCATTGCACAGGATTCAGTGACATTACTTTGCGAAGTGATATTTTCCTTTGAACAATGTACAAGGTATACACAGCGTGGTATACATATATATTTCTATGTAATATATTACCTCCAATCGTGGTCAATAAATGGGGCTAGGCCAGACCATTCTGTTTTTCTATGAAGGAACTGGAAAGAAAAGTAAAGTTGCTTCCGACACACCTGTATCATCCTAGTTGGGAGTGTTTCAAAAAATATCTCCTGACATAACTAAGACTACCTCGTGATTGGTAACTTTCGAGTCCCCAGCTTTTAGGGCCTGTAGGCCTTTGCCATATTTCAGAACCAATATTGAATATAACACAATGTAAGAAGCCTTCAACTGCACTTACATACGAACAAACTTTACACGTTGCCATTTCCTCCTTATCTAAAAACGATTAAAAGAGTTGTGTATCAAGTTGTCTTTTATTAACATAATCATATGTTCATGAATTCAACATCGCTTCCAGTGCCAACCTGAATAATTATGTATCATTTTGGTAACAATTTATTTTGTCTGATACCCAACATTATATGCCTTGAGAACATGTATTTATTACTGTCCAGAGTGACATAAATGTGTGGCAGTGTTACAACCAAAATCAATATGCACCCATATCTCAAAAATGAATGTCCTCACATTCTAGGCTCTCCAACACATTCTCTCTTGTATAGAAAAATAGATGGTAAAACCATATCATAGCAGTAGATGTGAATTGCTTCAATTATACACACAACTTGGCAAGCATCTGCAGAGTTGCCTTTTAGGTTTTAACAAGTGCATTGAGAAAACAACTAACACGCTTTAAAACATTAGATATTGGATTGATAACAACATAATTACAATGTACATATGAGTTAGCTATGCAATTGATCACATTAAGGATAACTGTGGGCATTTATAAGACATTATAATCAGATCGTCATTTACTGCCTATACTAAAAGGTCTCTTCTCATGATGATATAATAATAATCTGTCAACTGTATATATTTTCCAAGTTAGTTATACACCCCTGATGGTTACTGAATCCTTCTGATCCTCGGTTTTCATCCTCTAACGCAGGCCTTTAATTAATGGCAAAAACACCATATAACACAAGTATTGCCTTCTTTTTTCCATTGGCTCAACAATTATTCACTAAGCAAGTGATTCTCACTGGATTATCGATGCTTTCATTTCCAATCCTTGATAAACAATTGAACAACCACAACGTTTATTTCGTATATGACACATTCATGAGATATAAATGGTCGTGTCGCACAATGACCTATTACTAGAACTAAAACATAATGCTTAAACAACTTCATCATAATGTAGGTGATCGGATTCTGCATCAGCAATGTTATTTACATAGTTACATATGATATATATTTCACATACTTCATGGAAAATAGAAGTGATTTCACACTGCCTCTCGTTCCACTCCGATTCTAACATTGCTAACAGCTTTATCTACAACTACTTTATCACATTCACTTTACAAAGATGAGGGATGTCGCATGTTCTATTGATGTTCCTTGTACACTTTATATACGTATACATGAGTTTGCAATGGGGGACATACGTGCCATGCCTTAAGGATGGCATGGTAAATGTTTGGTCTCCCACTGGTAGTTCTTACAACATAGAGGAGAAGAGCAACCTCGCTGCTTGCACTCTCCTAGTCACTTTAGGCGTGCACAGCGCCGCTTAGGGGCATGGTGGCGCCACCTAGGCTGGCTTCCGGTGGGGTAGTCCACAGGGGGCGCCCTTGCCTCCGGAATCACTCTCCATGCTGATATTTGCTTGCTTAAATCTACACTACATACACGTACACGTACACGTGTATGTAGCACCACTGTAGGTATAAGGCTGCACCAGGAGAGTGTTTGAGGAAGATGGCGGGGTTCAGGATGGGGGCTGATCTGTGCGCAGGTCTGTGCACATGCGCAGACGTTTCTTTCCCTTGAGCGGCACGAGTCCGTGTGAATGCACGCCAGTCATCAGTCTGTCAGTGAGCATTTGAAGGTGGAGCTTTGAGTTGCGGAGAACAGACGGTGGTGGTATGCCTGAGGTCCTGCCGCCCCCTATGTGTTATTATGTGTTCATGTGCCGTTAGCATTGCAAAGATACCTACTAAGTATCTGTAGTCAACCGTCCGACCACCAGGCATGGGGCACCACAGGGTCTGCACAGGAAGTCTGCATCTTTATATCTAATATTCAACGTCACACACAGTTATCTATTTCCATGATGATATCAAACTTTTTCATTTGTACAATATTTTGCATTCAGATTGCAAGCACACGTGTATGTATTTTCTCTTATATATATACTTATATACAACAAAAATAAAATTGTGCATTCGCCCAATAATGATTTGTACAAAGCATTGGGAAGCAAAACATTCTTTTATGAAACCTTCCCCAAATCAAAGGTGGATTATATCAATAGTCCAAGATCTTAGAGCACGCTCCAGGACAACGCACCGAATATGGGGGGTTACTGAGCGTCAGCGAGGCCATAACTTTACTTTCTCATCCCTCATCGTTATACCACCCCGATGATTGACGGCGGATCCTGCTGCTTTGAATTTGGCGTCCGTATAAATTTGTAACGGCCAAGGGTGAGGCCTATCTGTGCAGAGGTGCTGTATTAACGATGAAAGCTGAAGCCAAGACTAGCGCGGCGGCGAAAAGCGAGAGCCTTGAAGTGTTGGCCGCGCCGACTGAAGCTCCCTGTTGCTCCCTCTGGCCGGTAGTCCGCCCCAACTGGCCGAAAGTCGTCTGCAACAGAAAGATGACATGATCAGACGACCTTATATCACTAATTAGGGGCCTGTACACAGTAATTGGAGGACAGCATATCTACCTCAATCAATGAAGATGTATAGAATACGCCTATTTGTATTCCCAACATAAACCATAACCTCATATTCTGTTGAGAGCTACTAGTAGGTGGCGTGAGGAATGTGTTCTCATATTTGCAGCATTGCTTATGTTGGTGGTAAACTAACCCTAACACGAAGAGACTTTCTTCAATCGTTCAGAAAGTGTTTCTCTATCACTTCATTCCCAACATTTGCATTCAATTAGCTACAGAAAGGGTATAGAAACGTACATATATCATAATTTGCCTGGCCCTTTTAAATGTAGGATTGCACCTGGGGGTCTGGGGTCAGCGGGGTCATAGAGTTGGTAAATGATGATAGGTTGTCCTCGAGGACACATGTTATATCATTGGCTGCGCGCCTAGATTTTATGTTGGTGTTGCGGCAAACTGCAGCCCCTTTGATGGCGTCTCATCAGGGGCCATCTGCCCGATTAGAGGCGGCGTTTGTGGGGCTGGGGCCGGCGTCTGATGGATGACTTATGTTGCCTGTGTGGTCTGCTGCCGTGCCAGATTAAAACATCGCCTGTTGAGAAGCCCAGAGCAGCACGCCGCTACCCGCCACGTGCTGGGCACTGGGCCCCTCTCCAGCTGCTCCTAATCTCTCTGATGGTAGACACCATTTAACTTCTTAAACACCATGTCAGGAGGAAAGCAGCAGAAAAACACCCTACACAACTAGCCTACCATCGCAACCTCATCTCCGAGCGCTAGCTCCTCCAGGGCGCAGCGGGGCGGCCTCCGGGAGATAGGTCTAACCTTGGCCTCCCTAATGATTTACCAACGCCCCTGTGTAAAGGGTATGGGTGCAGCCGACTGAAATTACTCCTACAGTAGCCATAGTGCCTGGTTTAGAGACAGCAGAATAATAGTCCGTAACTGCATGCATCATCAGTCAGAGCTGCTCACAATATGAGCAGTTCAGGAGCAGATCCATTATGGGGTTTCTTCTCTTAAATGAGGCGTATGAGTCCAACTGACGCCAGCGCGAAGGGTGGAGGGATATTACGCTATTAGTCTAATTAAACGGTCCAGAGAATACCAGGAGCCATATGGGTTAGCCCAGAAGAGGAAGCAGAGATTCATCAAATTCCCTGACATGTCCCTCTGTATTTAGACAGCAATTAACATGACTTTCTTATACTAGTTTAAGTATTAATGACTTTGAGCAGTTCTTACCGGTGTGTGAGTGGACGTGGTTGCTGGCTCGTCATGGCAGGGCTCACTCTGCCCGTAGGATGCCCTCACTAACTTCTCTGTTAAAGAAGCAGCCTCTGCTCCACAGTTATTGGCTACATTACTCTGGATACATCTTGTCAGTTGATCAAAATACCTGTGGGAATGAATAGATATCAGTGTCAATCATAGGTCATATAAAACATTGTGTTAGCGTGGCTATGGTCTGTTACCCTGATTAAAGTCGCCAGGAGCCATGCCCTTATGGGCCGAATAGTACTTTAATATATACATACTATGCCATTTATTGCCACGATGCATGAATGCAGCCCTGGCGTTGCCGCATCAAAGCATCATGCCAAACCCTGCATGTTTGATACGCCGCCTGGTGAATGCTTGAATGTATTCTGTATCATCAAGACAAAGTACACGATGCATTAAAGCATTATGTGACCCTTAAAGGGTTACATGTACCCCACATTTTGTAATTGAGGACAATTATGAGTAATAAGAGAATTCAGAAAGTCGAACTGCTCACCTACAATACTCCTTCTGCGCATGTGGGTCATTTGTGGATAATCTTTGCTCCAATGGAGATATCCTCTCCACAAACTCGTCATTACAATTAGATGAAGCAGACTCCACTCGTGAATAACAAAATTGATGTCGTGAATATACTGCAAAGAGAGAAATATATTCTCCATGAGAAGAACGCACGATTAGCATATAATAAGTAGGCCTACATTGCAACGGCTTCAGAAATTATGCAATGCGAAATAAGGAATGCCCAGCTAACAAAAAAAACACACGTCATTTTACGTCAAAATAACCTTTTAAAACTTTATATAACGTTATGCCATAGTAAGGAGACTTAGAGAAACATTATATAACGTTATAAAATGTTGTATAATGTTTTTTATTTAGTGGGTGAGGCCTATCCAAAAGTTGCAAATCGTATTAAGAGAATAAATACGTATGTACATATATGTATGTTCATTATGCATGAGATATCAGTATGAGGATGAATAAACATTAGCTTACCTTCATATATATTTTCTACATGGCAAAGCTCTGCGACATTTACTATTGGCCCGTCCACTACCGTCATGATATGGTTATGCGACGTCTGTGGACAGGAGTCCTTTAGTTTAATAACACAATTAATGGACTTAGTCAGCTCACTGAAAAGACAAAGGCGCATAGTAAAGGATTATTAAAAAAACCACTTTTGACAGTATTTTTAAACAATATCAGATTCCTTACATTGGCGTAGCATAACCTTCTTTTTTTAAACCATTAGATATACTCATACTACTCTTCGTCAAGTGCTCCTCCAACACAATCTGGTTCCTTTGATAATTGACTTTGCAAAATGGTGATAATTAAGGGATTTAGCTTCTCGTTTGACTTGTCATGCAATCTATATATTTGTATACCACCAGTGTGACGCTCAGTGTTTTGTACGTTCTATATGACGTCTCTATATGTGACTGCGAAAATGGCCCTTAGTGCAGGGCGCACTAAGGTCCCCTTTCCCAATTCCATACACTCAGGCTCACATGGAATCGAGGGTTGATTGAATATTACCAGAATGTTCACTGTCATGTCTATGCTTTCAATGTTATGAATAAGCAATTAAAAACTACATTTTTTAATAACTTACTTGCAGACAAAGCGAATATTCTCCACGTCTATACCACTGTAGAAGTTTTGGGTTTGGGTACCTAATGAATTATAGGTAGCTAGACACTGGTTTGTCTTGTACTTGACGTCGGACTCTGGACACTCGCCCCGTGATGTAATAGTTGGAACCACTGAAAGTAAAAAAGAGGAATGCGCATTGATTGATACTGCTAAACACAACGTGTCTGAAGCTCTATATATCATAAGTCAATACTTTATATCAACCAAACTGATAAGACGCAGGCATTGTTAATTAGACTATTAGGTCCATATGTAATGCCAGTACAGTATAGAAGTATACAAAGCTTTTGTGGTCTTTGTGGCATGGTAATTCAACTGGATAACATCAGTTGCTGCAACATGTAAGCACTGCTATATATGTATTGATATGGGTTCCATGTTCAGCTGTACATTCACATTTAAAAGACAGAACAAGACTCCCTGGTCATGGAAATAACCGCTACAACCACATGTTCACAAGAACATGAACATTTTTATTGGCAACTTTAGATCGATGGTGGTAAAGGGATTCGTGTAATTCGCGCACTGTTGAAGCTTTCCATGTGCCCTTAGGGGAATTTACAAGGGTCATAGCGTCGGCATTGGAAGGATCAAAGATTCTTATGACAACAAACCAACACTAAAGCTGACGTATATATAGGCGCCCTATGTGGGAATTATGTCTCTGTGCCACCCCATGAAGTAATCCAGTCAACATTGTTTACATTCATTATACATATGTTAGGCGTTTAAGCCCTTTCATGTCATGACTGTACCGAGCTAACAAAAGGAACTTTTCCAAACGTTTTTACATGTATATCTGGCTTGGAAAACACTTTGTTAGTAAGGGAAATGTTTGGAAACATTCTTAGTTAGCTGGGTAATATTCACACGACTCTCATGATAACATCTATATCTATAAACATTCTATAGGGAGATTATTAGTACTTTCTCAGAAGAGAACCTGTCATTCATGTCAATGTTCCTGGAATGTAATTTACTGACTATGTCTCTGGCCATATGATGGAAAAACTACCATTTATGTAAATGTTCCTGGAATGTAATCTGTATAGGGAATAGGTATATAATAGCCTGCATGTTCGCAGAACGTATTAGTATTAGGCTATAGACTCGAGGAATAGACCAGAATCTCTAGGGACCACCAAGAGTCAGATTCCTTACAAAAACTCACAAACAGAATGGCATCTTTATTCATTGACATGTTAACTAATGTTTTAATTTGTGGCCTTGAAAAAATCTAGGGTGGGAAGGATTTTCCCCATTTCCTTTATTTCTTTACAGTGACCTAAAAGGTGTCAGTGTTATGTTGTCTCAATGACTACTCAAATCGATTAGTCCAGCCATTTCTCTTTTGAAAATTGAGTGAGAATGTTTAGGACTGGCCCAATTTTGCTAGGGAATAGGATCAGGTAACCTGAAACACCCTTCTTTCCTTTGGCCTATAGGTGTCACGCTAGACACAGCAGATTTTTGTTGTTTCCTACACCTGCCTCACATTACTGTAGTAGGTCGGGAATTTATATGATTATACTGATGGGATTCCGCCATCATCTCATATACATTCACTTCTGTTTATTAATACAATTATATCAGCAACACCTAGGCAAACAGGAGTACGGTATTGTGGATGTACAGTGATGCTTTGAGTTTCAGCAATTTAGTTAATGGCACAATCTGGTATAGAAACTATTCAGAAACTATACTTTCGGTCAGGCATTCACTTTACATAGAGCATCAGGCACCGTATGATCGGATTCCTCTCCTGTCGCGAGAGAAAATAGTTCCAGAGTAGGAAGACACGGAACACAAACATTAAGTGTTGTCCCCTGTGGACAAATAAAACAACACTGTCACATGACTGTGTCTGTCATGCTGTGAGAACGCACGAGACCCTACGAGATTTTCAGTGTTTGAGATATATTATGTAGGCTGGTGGGTAAAAGCACGTTCTCCTTGAAATAACATTATCATAGCTTTAATATATAATTGCATAAAATCCACAGATGCAACCAACAGAGTACATGAATGTTTGGCTTGCTATTGCTACAATTGTCATATTAGCATCTGTGTATGATCTGAGCTTTGCCTACTATCATGGTAGAACTACATTCATGCAGAGGAAACTTTAAGAGGTCCGATCAATCCTGTGAGACACAATACCAATGCACCCCTGGATGGTGTGTGACTCCCTCTGTGATGGGTGCGTGTACAGAAGGAGTATCTCTGCTTATATAGGACGTATTTGTACTTAGCCATGCATGAGGGGGTGTGCAGAGGGGTCACTATAGTAACCAGACCTTTAATCATGAAGTCATTCTCACACGGAGGTGGGCAGCGCCACCCCCATCCTATAGTCATGCCGACCAATCGTATTGACCCGACCCCCCGACCCCTGATGAGGCCCCTTGTTGGTCGGCTCAGAGGGCAGTGTGACCTTTTCACCACCTACCGACTGGAGGGCCAACATTGGCGTCTTCCCTGTCACAACAGCGTTGCTTATGAGGCCTGCACCCCCACCCAATACCTACAGGCCCAATGTCCACTGTGTACCTCCGCACCCCTACACGCCCCCTCAGTTTGCCTTGGCAGTGCTCCACTTCCTCACTTGCTCACAGCCAGCAGCCATTTGCTCGCACTTGGTACCGAATCGCCACCGCGCATGCGCAACAGGAAGTGGGGATAATGGACCGGAAGTGGGTCGATCGGCTGGAGTCGGACGCCTTCCGAATTACAAGACCGCTGTGCATGCGCGAGTGATCTATGGCAACGAGCACTTATGAGCGTAAAGGGGTGGCAGGGCGATACTGCATGGAGGGGCATGGTGGTCGTGGTCGCTGACTTTGTGGCCTGGAGGGATTCTGAGTCGATCCTGCCTGGATCAGGGGCCAACAGTGTCCTTTTATAACAGCACTGGAGTTCTGATAACAGAGGGGGGTTTGCATCAGTCCACACGCAAGATAGTATAATAGAGCCTTTATACCCCCGCCGTATAGCCACGCATATAGTATCTAGACCATTACTGTTTTTATTGGTGCTTATAAAGTCCGTCTAGACATCATCTCCTCCTGCTGGTAGTTTTGTTCTGGATATATAGGCCGTAACCCAGCCATGGTGAGATTAATAACTAATAGGAAGACTATTCATAGCCCATTTAGTCTATTCCTGGGAGATGAAGTCACTGATTTATAAGATATTTAGAATTGTTGCATATTAGTTGATTATCCTGTATTCTATTTTTGCTTCCTTTATGTTATGGATCAGCTAGAATAATAATTTTCTCAGAGACAAAATAATCATTGAATGGCACATAGGCTACCCGGAGGTGTAAATATCACTTTGTTTATTCTATTAGATCAAATATTTCTATTCGGAAAGAAAGGAATTGCCTGAACCAAATCCTCTAAGGGCCACTCAGTCTAACCTCACAAACATAATGGCATCTTTATGTTGTCATTGTCCAGATGACATCCATAGCACAAGAAGGCGCCTGTCCACCATTGAATTGAGCAGACGGTATTTGGAGGCGCGGGAAAGCGCGCCAATGGTGACACTGCGCCCAGCGAGCGGCAGCCACGCGCCATTTGGATTTTGATTGGATGGGCCAAAAGTCCATTTCCGTCTTTGTTCGGGACGGCTCAGAAAGGTGCTAGGACGCAGTTGGACTGTCGATAAAGGACGGCAGTAAGGGTGGGGTAGAGAGGGGGCTGGGGTGAAATCTCCGCGTGCCTCCATGGTAGGCCCTGGAGCTGTGTTGGACTGATGGGCCGTCACAAATCTAAGAAAACTCATGGTCTCCATAGACAGTTTGTCCAACATGAATTTTGTCTTCTCACGGTCGTACAGCAGACCTACGTATGCAATAGTTACCAGTCTGTTCACATCACACACATGTAGACAGAGTGTCGCAGATATGCCTGCTGCATACTACAATGTACGGTATTTTTGTCAATGTAACAGTTGCTTGATTTAATCATGGCAATATACCTAATTGAATTGCACATAACTAAACCATTCCAAATAAAGCATGCTATAATTTGAGTTTTCCCTTAATGAATTATGTTAAAATTATAACATTACTCTACCAGCATTAAAGATGAAAGCCATGTTTAAAGGACAGAGGTTCATGCTCACCCTAAATCCACCCAAACCGTATACATGATCTAGTGTTAAATTAGATGATGGCTGACAGCCTCAATCTCTTTTTTTCATAATTGAATTCGTAGCAGTGCACACTTCATATTCTTTCTGTAAAAGATGCTATTTGACATTGTGTCCTTTTGTATTGATTTTTTGCCGAGTCTAACGCCACGACCACAGGAAAGGTCTCATTCTTCATTCCATTCCCCAATGGCTCTGGTCGGATGTGAATGTGTGATGAGGAATAACAATGGGATTACCATTGACATTTAACATGCTGTTTGAAATATCTCAACCCCACCTGGGAATAGTGATAAATTACAGTTTCCTCGGGAGTTTCCCCAATGGTACAGACTCACTGGACGCACACAATATAGGCTACATCCAGACCAACCTTCAAATAAGAAGTCTTTTGTTTTGAGGCTCATGCACGTGGATTGTCGGGATAGAGGGCAGTACGAAAATAGTTCGATATCTGCCACTAGGGGGCCTGGTCCGTTTAGATCCACTGGGATCCCGATACGACCATAGATAGGGCTTGGGTCCGAGAACGATCCGCCCCTTCCTGCCGCCCAGACCCAAGGACTGTGGCCACAGTGGGCATTATACCCTAATCAGTAGGGTATCGCATCCAGGTTCAAAAGTTCATCCAAAATAAATGGAAACCACCCACCACATTTCTCCCTCTTTCCCTCTAGGACTAGCAGAATTCAGTTCACTAGGGCTATCAGTCATCATGGCCGGATAGACAATGGGCATTTGGAAAGATCGCAGATGAGCTTTGCACGAAGTGATATATAGTACTTTTCTCAGAGCAACCCCTGCAGGACAGGGATAATGACAGTGTACATGTATCATTAAAAATAGATCAGTATATTGTCAATATGAAGGCCACAGCCACCCGTAGGCTTCACAGCTCATAATGTGATCATTTAGAAGTGAATTTGAATGCAATAGTTTTGTTTAAAGTACTTTGATACTATGTCGAGGCTCACATACAATGCATTTGCTTAGGCCAAAAACATGTCAGGCAATCCGACCCTAACTGCAAACATGGCCGACCCTAGCACTTTTTATCCTTTTCCGGAGATTTTAGTTATTCTAATTAGCAAAATTATGGCCAAGAAAAATAGGATTCACGCAATCTGAAAACCGCCAATTGACATCAGTGCCCTAGTTATATTTCAACCATTTCCTGATATTTTAACTGATTGCAGCAATCCATAAGTCACGTGACAAGTTGTAAGTCAATGTGGCGATTTGTGACTCATTCAGGTATTTTTGAGTTTAAAAATAAATAGATCTGACCGACTTGTACCCTAATCATCGGACCATGCTGCCAGAAACAAACATTCTCTCTTTTTGCCTAAAATAGGTGCATACTTTATAACTTTTAGAAAACAATCCAACCTCCTTTCCCAAGTACATGTTCATACTTCTATGGTGCATATTATCAGGCCCAATCTGTCTGTAAATCATTTTGGATAACCTTTTGCACTCTGGGCATGTGGGTAATGAGCAGGGAGGTGAATACAGTGTAGTCGGAACTCTGTGTTGGGACTACGCGGCCAGATACAGGGGGATGTTTTGCATTGTGTGTCCTCGTCCATACATATAATTAGAGGAAATAGTCTATAATTAGACTCATATGAGGGTACTTGTTTTGTTCATAATAGGCCCCTGTCTATTTGCCAAATGCAGATTGCTCTGTGTACATTAGTTTGGCGGTGGTGATAAATAGTATATGCCGAGACCTACCATTTTCTTTCTAAAGGTTATTTGTATAAATGTCACATTTATACTAAATATATTCTCTATAAGCCTACAAAAAGTCCTCATCTCTTCATCACAGTTCTATTTGCTAACCAGAGGAGCAACTAATACTGTAAATCATGGTATTGTATACCATTTTGGAGAGGGACAGGTGGGAGATGGTTAAACTGACAATCACGTATAGAATTGTTACAGGAGGATCTCCCTGTCAGCACAGCGACCACACCACCCTCTCATTTACCCATCATCACAAACCGACAACCATAAGACACCTTCTTCCGCCAGGACAGGGCATCAAAATGGCGGCACCTAATCACAGGGCGGATGTGACCCCCAGGGAAGAACAGATTTAGACGTTCTTTGGGCCACCATCACAGCTCTCTGCGTGTACAGGTGACATACTGACAGGTCTCAGCAAACAATTTACTTGCAAATTGCCTTCAGTTCGACGCAGGCAGTCTCCAGGGTGTATGCATGCCTGCTGACATGTTTTTGAGCAGTCATATATTGTAAATGGCTGGCTGTCCCCTGGTATGGGCCATGACCTCTGGGTGTGTTGAGATTAGCCTCAGTGGTAATTATAGTGGGACATGATCCTTGGCAATCGGTGAGAACCTGTATTCTCACGTACATACAGGCAGGTCACACCCGTATTTATACCCGTATCCCATAGTAAATCCGTCTTGTATATAGCTGTAATGACTAGGCTATTATCTGACTTATGGTATACTTAAAGGGGGTATAGATAGGGTTCTGGCATTGCCAGTGTTTGAAACGAAGCACAACTGGCCATTACAGTAAATGGTAAATTGTAGCCTATATCAGTAAATGGTAAATGCTTTCCTCCTTTTCGTTTTATTTATTGTAATGACATTTAGGGCAATGAACCTCTAGTTCATTCTACTTGTTCCGGTTCAAAAAACACGGAATCTTAGCTCGTCCAAAGGACATAAATATACGTCTACATATAAGCTATGATCTCAACAGAATAAATAATGGCACTAAATGATTTAACTCTTAGAATTAAAATCAGTATGCAGTATTTAATGTATACTATGATATGGAGCTGCTCCGATGCGCTCAGATTGGTGATAATTGGGCATATTCATCGATGTTCTCGCCAGTGTCACTTGACACCGTGTAAGGCGTCGCTATTTTCTATTATCTGTGAGTATCGGTCCGCTAATACAATGTTGCATCAAGGCAAATAATGACGCTGGCCTATATAAAAGCTTGTTTAGCATTTCATCTGCAAAATAATGGTGTGCATGGCATTAATCATCTTAATCATGCTATATCAGAGCCAGTGTGGGAATACTTCTATGCATGTGCCTGTATGATTAAAGACAAAGGCCAATCCCCGTACTATGTATACCTTCATTATATTGATGATGGCACATTGACGCCCTATTCATGGAATATTCATTGCAGTCACGATAGGAGGATGGAAAACAGAGGCACTTCACGAGGATGTCATATGTTGATGAATTATCTAGATATATTAACAGAGGCATAGGAAGTAAATCTTCATTGGCGGGGTCAACTTTAAGTATCAGCCTTTATGCATGATGTATCACATAATATACACACTTATATTGGATTGTATAGAAAAGTAGTATTTGAGGCACTTTTATTTGGGAGGGGAGGGGCTAAACATATTCAGCCCCCCCCCCTCCTCAGTGATTGGGGTGACGTACGGCACATCTGAGCCGATTAGAGACCACTATATGTCTATCATCCAGGCTGCAATATGACAACCTTGACATACGGTACTATGGCATACCAATTCTTGATAGGTGTACCTAACTCAAGAGATATTGCTTTGGGTTGACACCTAAAAGAGATGATTTCCCTTGGATATAAATTCATCAAATTCGATGGAACTGACTATCCGTATACATATATGACATTGTGCACATCTATAAAATCAACGAGGGTTAAACCCACATACATTGTGATATAGGAACACAATTCAAAATGACAAGCCATGAAGTGGGTTCTTATCACGGAGGGACCACGCCTCTGCTTGGCCTAGTTGGTATGGGAAATGGCCTAGACACTGTGCCCAACCATATAAAAATAGCTGTCATCAGGGACAGCTGACAGAACCTTAAAAAGCTTACAGGACACAAGACGGTCTAACGTCATTGGTATCGAGTCAATGCCAGAGTCTTGACGTGCTTGGTAGTAGATAACATTTATAGTGCATTTTGTTGTATTGTACTTTGGTGGAGATCAATATGGCTCAGTCTATGAAAACGTATTTCTGGGTAATAGATATAGCGAAATACTCGAGCAGTTCACTTATTAGATTAGCCTAAGATTGGGTATTCTGAATCATATATGCAGAGACATTTTGCTTTGTATAAAAGTTCCATATAGAAATATGTAATGTGATATCTCCCAAGCTATGTTTGAAATACATTCATGAGTGTCTGTCTCAACAAACAGTCGCATGCTGCAATTGTCGAAAGGAATAAATCCTATATCGTTGCTATTGTTTGTGACGGAGTTTACTTCTCCGTCTTCAGATGAGTGGCTTCTGTGGCTTCTACCCATTCCGTTATAAACCTAGAATGGAGTGATGATTCAGTTCGTGAACAGATTTAACATTGTATTAATGATCTGTAGAACAAAATAGTGTTCATATTTTGGGTAAAATTCTACACCCTGGCTTCACCATGTGGCTTCACATTGTGGCTTCACATTGTGGCTTCACCATGTGGCTTCATTCACCATGTGGCTTCACCATGTGGTTTCCCCATGTGGCTTCATCATGTCGCTTCACCATGTGGCTTCATCATGTAGCTTCATCGTGTGGCTTCACCATGTGGCTTCACCATGTGGCTTCACCATGTGGCTTCATCATGTGGGTTGTATTTGGGCCCCGGAGTTGTCTAGTAAAGTGGCTTTTCACAGTGGCTTCAGCACAAACATTAGCATTGGTACGGTTGACAATACAAACTTCAAAAAGAACAGCACAAAGTGGGCTGGTCTAGGGGCTTCATCAAGTGCTTCTCCTAGTTCAATAAGTGGCTTCAAGAGGCGGACCTACTCTACCGCACACCTACTCCAAACATTAAGTGTTTTCTACAGTTGTTACCACTGGAGGGCCATTCCATGGCCTGTTTATCACACAGCCCTAAAGGAAGCCAGTGCTTCCACCAACACTAGTTATCACTTAATCCATTATGTCTTACGTTACAGAAGTACTGAGTTAATACACCGCAGTCTGTCAAGGGAGCCAGGCTTCAAGCGTTATCTCCGTTATCGTAATCAGCACTTAACGGCAAGTCCCCAGACCCCCTCCTAGCTCTGGGATGTAGAGCCTAGATTGTACGTAACATCTCGTGTATGTGGATCTGGCCAGACCTGCGTAGACAAGATTGAGTATATTTTGCCAGTCATATTCTACAAGGGAATGCCTGTGCTCTCTCACTTGCCTGGTCGGTGTTTATACTGACACTACGTGTTTGTGGATGTAGAATTACATGTCTAGACTGCTACATCCTGAGGGGATCAGGGCTCCTTTAGCACTGTATTGCACAGGGTATTCCTAGCTAACTAAAATACGTTATTTTACGTAAAAATAGCGTTTAACGTTAAACACATGTAGGCTACAACGTTTGGCCATGATAAGGAGCCAGAGAGAATCTTCTCAAACGTTGTGTACTGTTTTTTTTGTTTACTGCCTTGTTGAAAGTGTATATACTAAATGTAGATAACTTTTCAAATCTATTATGCTGATGTTATGCCATCGAATCTGTAGAGGAGGTTCAAGCATGCGCACAATCAATCGTATGTGATCATCATTATCAATGTTCAGAATGTAGTTTTTCCTCCATCCCTGTATTAATCATATAACAATAGCAGTAGTTCTGATAGCTAAGGAATTTATTCGGAAAGCGTATAGGTCATATAAAAGAAACTGCCATTGGACTGGTAAATCAGGGCGATATCATCAAGAAGACAAGTCACATCCCGTCAGTTTGATTAAAGGCACGTTATGTACGTCACAAGGCAATGGTGATTTATGCCAACGAGTCAGGGAGGCGTGACCTAAGCTCCCATCAATACAGGACAGTAAGGCCAAAAGCCAGCGTTACCATTCACGAGATAAGATCGTCCAAGATGTGGGTCCGTGTACCAGTGCTCCTTGAGGAATTCACCCCCTCAGGACCCACAGCCGGACCAAGCACTGCCCACCCTCCATATAACGCCAGTCCAGCCTCCGTCCAGCCAATCAACAATTCCCCTCAGATCACGTGGGACAGATCTGATCACGCGGTTTCTCGCGCCCTCTAGCAATATCTTGGTCCGACCGAGATGATCCGCTGTGCATAGTACAGCAGGGGTGGGCAGCTGTCGCCATGTCGCCAAAAAGTGGCGACACTGGCCTTGAAATTGGCGACAATGCCCTCCTGACCCCAAGCTTTCCAAAACTGAAAGAATTTTGTAAATAGTCCAACTAGAACCAACGTTATGATACATTTTCAAATTGCACTAAAATACATATTTAACTTTAGTATTTTTGAAATTTTCCAATTGTTTTATCTAAAATACTATGTTCATTGTGATTGTTGTCTTAAGGTAAAGATTTTCCAAACCATTTCTCTCCAAGAAAATGCTCCAGTTTCAATAAAAATAGGGCAATTACAGAATGGAGCAATATAATATTTTGTGTCAAAATACATCAGAACACACCATTTAAAGTCTAAACTTCCAAAATTCTTGAAGGGGTAGTAGGGGGGGGGGGGGTTACGTGCATACCCCCTGCTGCGCTTCACGAAAAATGCTCACGAGGGCACATAATATCCTTCCAATACTTGTCTTGGCTACAACCAGTCCTGTATTGGCTCCAGGGTTTTCAGATATGCCCACCCCTGTACAGAGTTAGGGGTGGCCTGACGGGCAACAATGGTATAGCTTTGATTCTTGGGGGAGTGGAGGGGGGGGGGGGGGTCGATAATACGATATTGGCCATAATCAGGTTACACGAGGGCAGCGTTATCTGTTGTCAATTCCGGTTCCAGGACTTCCGCCTCCTGTTCCTCTTTATTTTGTCTGCAGCAGAAATTGATACAAAAAATTCCCAAACCAGTATACACAATCCAAAAAATGTTCCAAGAAATGACATATCCAGGATTTGTCATTTCTCTTGGTAAAAGGAGTACAAAGGAGAATTAACTACAGGCAAAAAAGAGGGCCCCCACGCCCCCGTCTAAATCTGCCACTGTTCATATCATTGCACCAGATGCCAATAGTACTGCCAAGGCATTACCTGTTGAAATCGATATAGTATTTTCCTTGAGTAATGATAGAATATACAGACAATAATTCATAATTCCGATCGATTTCCAAAGAAAACAGGAGAACATAGTAACGCGGAGTAGGGGTGGGTAGGGAGGGGAAATATAACTGCATTCCTCTGCTGCAGAGATAATCCAAGTATTTGTGTCTAGGACAATGTACCTGATCCGCCTCTGTCGGGATGGGCCGGTTGTGGCGGCAGGTGTCCCGGCAGGTGGGTGGAGGGGAGGCTAGTAATGGTGTAGGTGTGTCGGTGGGAAAGGTGGACTGGGCGGGTGGCAGGCAGGGCTTTGCCGCCGGGGGTTGGATCAGCTTTCTTCCCACACGTAAAGCCAATGCAGCGTCGAACCACTTGCCAGGGTAAAAGTGGGGTGTACAGCCCCTGGTTGATTACACCACAAGAATGGCAGTCAGCAGTCTGGTGCAAGATCAAGAAAGAACCCATAATATTGCATGGTCAGGTGGACCAAAAGTCCCTTGGAGTATTCACTGATGGGAAATGAAGCATACACTGTAAAAACAGGGTTTAGGCTGTAAATGCGCATGTTTAGTGGCTAAACACTTTTCTAAACACTATCTTGTCCCACATTTTTAAACACTTTTTTCCATCTAAACATGTTTAATTTCTAAACATGTTTATATAAAACATGTTTAGTGTGCAAAGTGTTTAGATCTAGTAGGTGTTTACATGTATAGAGTTTAGACCAAGGAAGGGTTTAGATATAATAGTGTGTAGAACTGTAGAGTGTTTACATGTGCCTACGGGAGTCACGCCTGCTGGTGCGGGTGAAAACGGGGGTCCACTGCAGTATCCCACCTTTCTATCTTCACTAAATCACCTCAACTATATCTAATCCCATCATATTATACATGTACGGAATCCTTATTATGTACCCTACCTATCTGTTATATTTCTATTAAGCATAGTCCATGTTTTTTGCTGCAAAGAGAGAAAGTGTCCGGGAAGACCTAGCTTGTCACTGCACTAGTTGCTTGCTGCATTGGGAAACTAATAGGGGATGCGTTTGTCCATTTCTTGGCAGGTAGAAATACTCCCAGGTGGGACCAATGTTTTCAGCTAATTAGACTAAATATGGTACTTTAATTTGATTTTTGTACCATCTTTCTGTGATGATTAGAACTTTAGTAACAAACAGATGTAAAACTTATAATGGCTGCCCATCAGAAATGGCTGAACCAAACAAATAAGTACCTTTAGATTAATGTACTTTAACATCTTGCGAACACATACATATAGGATAAAGGTTTATCAAACATAGATGAATTGTAAAGAAATTGGAAAATATCTCTCAAGGGAGCCTCCACGGTGCGGGGACCGGCCTCCAGCTGTGCATGGGCGGCCTCCAGGTGCCTCTAGGGCCGCCCATGCACAGCTGGAGGCCGGCCCCCGCACCTGACCCTCGGGAGAGCCTACAGTGCGTAGCCTACGGTAGGTGCCGTAACCCTTATCAGCTTATCTGTTATTTCTAGTTTAATGAAGCTCGCCTATGCAGACCCACAATGAGTTGGTTATTTTTCAATTCTGCTCCAAGTTATATTCCGATTTACAAAATTCCAAAAGCATTTTTCTCCTCGGGTCTTTCTTAATAAGAAAAATCATAAAATAACACGATTTCTGAAAAATACGTTTTTCATTTCACGTAGCTACGTGACTGTGTAGTGTTTAGAATTATTAGGCATTTAGATGAATAGCATTTAGATATAATAGGTGTTTGGTTAAATAGTGTTTAGGTGAAGCTGATGTGTTTATAGTGATTGTAATGTGCATATTAGGACATATTATCGCTCCAATTTATCATCTTGTATTCAGATAGCCTGGGAATAGTAGTATTTTATAACACTTTTATAGAGTGTCATCACATATGTTACATAGCATCCATACTAGGTAACTGGGAAATGTGTACAACAGAATGAGAGAGGGAACATTGCTATATATTTTCTTATGTCCCATAGAACAGGTGTCCCCAGTGGTTATAGCGTTTCTGCACATTATTTCTATTAGTATAAACCCCAAATCATAAACCTCCTTTTTGCACAATAATAGCCATATGCTCCCATATTTGAATCACTCAAATGATATGATTCTTTGTTAGTTTATTCAAGGATCAGCTTAGAGATGGGTGGGGAAAGTCCATCCATCTACTTAGCTGCCACCTGGTGGGATAAAATTGTGTTTAATATCTAAACACTTAAACATGTTTAGGTCTAGTGTTTAGATGTTTAGATTAAATGTGTTTAAGTCTGAACTGATAAAGTATTTAACATGGTTACAATGTATATGTTAAGTGTTTTAACAAGTATACCAATTATGACAAACAGACACAGCCATGATCCAGTTTTAGGCAAAACACTTTATTTCCTTGTTTATAAACTGTGCCCCAAATATAGGCAGGGGATCACACTCCATTAATCACCACGTTTCTAGTTCTGACTTTGCTTGTAATTGGAATACTCATTTCTGCATATTTTCTGAACTTTAGAGAAAAGGCCAAGCTTATGTTTGGATCACAAGTATTAGAATTGCATTTCAATAGGTTATAAAAAGCTGCTAAGATAATCAGAATAATGATAGCAAAATGATTGGCATACTAGAGAAAAAATGTTCCATGCTCTATTTGGTATCTAAACACCTCACTGTTTAAATGCTGAACAGGCAGTAAACATAATGTTTAAAGGCTAAACACAAAGAAAACGTATGTTTAAATAGTAAACACCCATCTGCATAAGTGTTAACTTTCTAAATGTCTAAACACATGTATGTCTTCAGTGTTTAGGCATTTAGAAATTATGTGTTTAACATACATAAAGTCTGTTTAGATGTCTTAAGTGCGTACAGATTAAACATGTTTAGCTTTTTTGGTGTTTAAAGTTAAACACTGTTTTTACAGTGTACAGGTATGAGGTATAATGTGAGGTAATTGTATACTGTAATTATTACTGGTGAAAGCAGTGGGGGTATTTTTAGGATGTCGCTTAACCCACACCTAGGTCCTAGGCTATACCATTGAGGACAGGCAGAATCCTGAATATTTACTGGTGGCTTGTTGAGTTATAGTAAGCAGCAGGCCAACACTGTTTACATTGTGACTGCCACATGAGGAACAATCAAGATAAGTCCAACAAGAACACACATGTGGCTGTGGGCAAATGCTGCTATCTATCCCTCCTCATCCACTCCCACCAAACAGTTAAAAGACCGTGTGCTGGGATGTGTATAATGTACGTGCCTGCACCCCTAAGCACGTTAGACCCCTTATCAAAATAGCCTAACCCGGTGTGCTTTGGTGAACAAGCAGAAAAGAGGGGATCCACAAAGGAGGGGTGTTTCTCACAAACCTCAGCCCCGCCGTGTATGTTCCTTCTGTGTTGCGATAAGATCTCTGAGGATTTTCTGTTTCGTGCAGGGCACCGTTTACGGGATCAGATAAGGTGCCGAGTGGCAGGCATGTGTCGGAACGTGAATCCGCTCAGACGTCAAAGGCAGCCGACCGTGACGCGGCAGACGACAATTTTCAAAGTCAGCGAGGCCGACCCAAACAAAAGCCCTTGCTTACTGCCGGATCGCATAATCAACCATCTGAGCTACAGGTTTTGCTCCCCTTTTCTTCTTATTGCTCTTTCTTTATACAGCCCCCCCCCCTTTTTTGGTGTATCTTACATGTACTTTGATATATCATTCGTAGAAGATGCTTCTCTTTGTTGTCCTCGGACATACCCAAAGGAGCCAGGAAGAAAGACAACAAATTGCATCTAATTATGTCTAATTGATAGTTTGATAATGATTGGGGGTGTTGGATCTTGGCAGGCCGTTCATCACATGTGTCAACATTGCCGGTGGTCTATACACATACACAGGAAGTCGACTTTCATAAAAAGTCAATCTTTTATATAAATAATTATATTTTAACCTGTGGTCGGGTTTGGCAGAAAGGAGAATACATTTTAGCATAAACTGTATACATATGTGTCGCATTAATGAATAAACAAAAATAGGTCTGACACATGAGGTTGGATTATCAATATAGTATAGACATGTAATACAGTCTGGACAACGCAACAATTAAAATTCATATTTGAGCTTCTTCCTGACGCAAAGTGTTAGCTATCAGGTGCACAAATAGGTCAGCTCATCATTTGTTTCATTGCAGGGCTGAAAGGTCGGTATCTCCCCATGTGGGTAATGGTCGTCATTGACCTTAAAGTGAAATATACAATGTACCAGTGATTCAATATAAGCAGAAAGGTCATATGTCTGTATGTGAGATGGGTATAAGGAGGTTGGGAGGGGATGACTTTTAGGTGCACTGATTAAAATGACGGCATTCAATAAGCAAGGAAAAGAACAATCGTAATAGATATATAAGGCTGTGTCTCACGACCTTGGGACAATGTTTTTGTCTCTGATCGGGTGCCGTCTCTGACCGGGTGCCGTCTCTGACCAGGTGCCGTCTCTGACCGGGTGTCAGAAAAAGGTGTTTTAAAAAGAATTATACATATATATATATAAGGATTTAGAAAAACGTTATGGCGGTTGTTATATAATCATAGTTATAATTATAATTAGCTTCCTGCTGTTAGTATTTTGACCTCATCAAGCCAAGCCGGTCAGAGACGGCACCCGGTCAGAGACGGCACCCGGTCAGAGACGGCACCTGGTCAGAGACAAAAACATTGTCCCAAGGTCGTGAGACACAGCCATAAGCTTGTGCCCTTTGAGACAGTGGTTTTTGACAGTAGCACATTCCCCCTGTATCATATTCTCCAACCTAGAACAATGCATGGCTAGTCTATTATTTTTATGTTGCCATATATATTTCCCATTTCAATATTGAAATCGCGAGGGTTGACAATGAGCACATTAAATATTGTTTATCATGACTCAGGGAACGTGCCCACAGATGGCAACACTCGAGTTGCTTCATATTTAAGGCAAAAAGGGTGAATAGTTCTAATTTCAACCTGGACAATCCATGGTCGAAAATAGACTTTTAAATGTGTAAATGAATACGAATGAACGAATGAACTCCGGTGGAGCTGTCAACGTGACGTTAACCCTTTAAGAATTGCATGATGTTTTAATGCATTCTGTCCTTCATCGTAAAGGCCTCTACTCGCCAGGTATTCAAGCATGGTGGTGACCCTACATTGTTGATTCATTCCCAACGGGTTGACATGATGCAAGAATGCAGCTCCGGCGAATAGACTCACCAGGGATGTATCGCAGGATGTATTGGTGCATCATGACGACAAAGAGCATATAGCATAACAGTATACATTGAAGGACTATGCGCCCCTTAAAAAGAAAAGCGTAGGCAGTGTTTCAGTTTGAAACCTGCAACCGCTCTTAGCGTTGTACCTTTATCAATATCCTTTACCGGTTGATGACAAGGATACTATCGTTGACCTGTGGGCCTAATGTCGATTTCTCGCAATCAACATGACCACAGCTGACGAAACAGAGTTTAAACATTCATTGCTCACTCACTCACTCACTCACTCACTCACTCACTCACTCACCGTTGTATGGTCTGACGCGAGATAACACAAGTATTGAATGTATTCATGTATCAATATATTAGAGGCAATACAACCTATGAAGCTGATATTTCCAATATCTCCGATGCACGATATCATTGCACCTGACATTTGTATAATTTCCCTATACATTTATTCTCAAACCTTTGCTGGACATATATTGCAGTTATCTCGAGCCTTCTCTCGTTCTGATCTAAACAAGGACAGGGGTACTGTATAGTATATAGAAATGGTTCTGATGATGACGGACAGGACACATGTATGTACATTGAAATGTGGTAGCAGCAAAGAGGGGCTTTCTAGTGTTCAAATTGTACACAATTCTTGGTTCTACATGCACAGGACCTGGGTATGTCTGGTTGATGTCCCCACACAGCCTGACAAGTCTTATTTACACCGGAGATGGAGGGCCAGTACCCTGTACACCACCCAGCCCTAAGCTATGTAGTTCCACTAGCATCTTCAGGCCTGGCGTTTGGAAACAGAAGACCTGAGAATGTCTGACAAGCCAAACACTTCCCCAAGTCGACGTCGGGCCAGGGCGACAGGCCTACCCCCAGGGAGTTGGCCCACTTGGGCGGCCGGACGGGGCGGAGAGGAGGCAAAAAGAGGGGGCGAGGCCGGCAGTGCTGACGACCAAGGGCCAGGCGGCATGCAAATACACAATACTGGCCAGTGGAGGTGAAAAACACATCTACAACAGCCTGAGGCCATGTATTTTTCTAATAAAAGTAAACAGCGGAGTAAAATGTCTTTCTGATAAGCTGCACCCCAAACCTACAGGCCCCCCTGTGTGGACCAAAGGGTGCAGCGACCCCCGAAAAGGACCCGGCACCCTTGTCAGTACCGCCCCCTCGGGTGACGGACCCCTTTTTGGCCATTTATAATGATGGTGTTTGTAAAGTGGACGCCTCTGTCTCGTGTTCAAAGTGACAGCCACTTCAAGTCAGCCGCCGGCAAGAGTTTCTCCAGATCCTCACCTGGAGACATGCAGACAAATGCGGTGGAGGTTGTATGGTGTATACTTATACGGGTATACATGGCTTGTATAGGAGAACTATATGGAGAGAATCTGCATGGTGTTCATGTATATTCATTTTCTATAGGGACTTCGTAATACTGGTTCTAGTATACATGTAACACCTGGGCTAGGTTATAAAAGGCATACATTTATCTCAATATAATTATTGATCATTAGCTGAAACAATCCTGCAAATCATCAAATATATGCATCACCCAATAGGTTGCCCCATGCATTTAGTTTTTAAGATTTGATCAGATGTGGACCACACACAGAGCCGATGTAGCGCATACTATATCATATAAAGTGGACCAATGTTTGATTTGAATCCATTCAATTCATGGACAGCACAGTTCTAGTTCTTCTTTTTCAATACAACTGTTGCTTTTGAATTCTCACATTAGCTTCAGATGGATCATAAACAGCCTCCTTTAATTATGTAGAAAATATAGCTTGTTCATGTGTTATCCCTTGGTGTCACCCTAGTGTACACCCAACATAAATCAACCCCACAATTAAGACATGCCCACCGGGGATAGAGCCGACTGAATGGACACCTAGGGAAGCCACGTCAGTGAATCGAATCACATAATGGAACACATCGACCAGCATGATAGTTTGTTGGCACAGCCACCGGGACGCGCTAGGGCCCCGTGTGGGGTGGGGAAATGGGCACAGAGGGAATCTTAATGATGGGCTCACGGGGCTTGTTGCTCAGTAACTGTAGGGGAGTTGGTTGGTAAATGCAGGGGAGCAGCTCAGTAAATGTAGGGGAGCAGCTCACTGTGGGTTCTCGGCGCCATGTCAAGTCTGCGCCCCTGTGCGTGTGCACTTGGCCGTGTGGCTTCTTATGTGGCTTCCTCTTTTTTTTGTGAGGTGGTGGGCTTTTTATTGACCTTGAAACAAGTATTCTCAAATCGGTATACAATGTATGTCGTAATGACATGAGAAAAGTATTCTGCCTATTCTATATTCTATATAATACACAAAACCCTCCTTTAGAAAAACATAATTCCAGATCTAAAGTAACTCTGGGGTATGCAATGATTACAATAATGAAGACATGGGGATCCAAACCCAACGGTTAAGATGGCAATCAATGCACATCCTGACGCTAATTGCTACCTGGTGGTCTGGTGGCCACCGTTAGTCATTAGTTCCCTTTCATTATCGTGGCCCTTAAGTAGGTGCTATTACTACATGCTTACAGTAACCTGATTGTACTGGTATTGTTCACCAAGTGACTTCAGAATCGACGGCAAGGAGACCCACGCAAGAAAAGCATAGACATTAATGAAGAAAGCTGTCATTCCCTTGCATTTGGTCAAAGCCACAGTTACAAAGGGATATTCAATGGCATTAGATTCCCTTTCTTTGCATTATGACCATGGCAAAACAATACAAAATGGTAGTTGCCACATAAATCCCTAAACTGGAAACTATATTGTTATTATATTGATACATAGGACATAATGCAGGTAGCACAAGTGGCCAAAACAATCGAAGCCACATTAGATCCACGGATGATCGTCAACACTAGGCCATGACTTTTCCTGTAAATACCCAATAAGGCACTATAAACTATACATAGGACCTTATTGTTAAATTCAAAAGTGAATGCAGGAACTATTGACCACTGTGTAGAGGGTAAAACCTTAGCTTCCATACAGACTACAGCACACATACATATACATCCTCACGTGCAGGCCTGGCAGAGACCAGCCAACAACCAGCAGCGCCCAGCCGGCGCTTTCGGGAGCTTTCAGTTGTCAAGTTAACTTTCATGCCTGGATTCCCCCGCCCCATGATCAGACTAAGGCCTGGTGAGTTCACTAAGCAGGGAGTCCCCAGGGCTGAAAGGTTAGTCTGAACAGGTGAAAGCAAACTCCAGCCCCCTGTTTCAGCCACCAATGCGAAGTTTCAATGACCCCTTAACCCCTTGGGATGACCCCTACTGGTCAACGTTTGGACTACTCACGGCAGGGAACCTCTGAGCGAATTCCCCTTGCCCACGATAGTGGAGGGCATTATCTTTCTTCTTTTTTTTCAGAGGGAAGAATATAATTTAACATAGCTGCATGCTGAAGTATCTCCCTTTCAGAAGGAAATGTTTGCCATCTGCATGGGCGACCAAACTCTCTGAGCCCAAGGCTGGTACATTTATTCTTATATGTGACACGATCAGCGAAAAAGGCCCTTAATGCAGTGTGCACTAAGGTCCCTTTTCCCAGGACATGTTACATAAATACATTGCTGTAATGGTATAGCTGCTATATATATGCACCCTCATGGCTACATGGCAACACATTGCCAAATTTGTCAAAGTATTTAGAGCAAGACAGCATTAACATGTTGATAAGTATCAAATCCTGGACTATTTCCCTCTGTCCATGCATGGAAGAGATAAGCGTTACGTAGAATGTACAGTGTTGACCCTCTGGTGAATTGCAACAATTGGGGACCCTAATTATAGTAATTAGGAAATCGGCTAATGCCATCTAATTGTATACTGCAACAGCCACCTCAATAGGCAGATTAGGAGGAGGGACTGGTAGAGCCTCCATTGGCAGAGGGTGCAGGGAAAATATCAATGCTATATGACCAGACGTGAAGTTAACTTTAAGAAAGAGGGTATACTTATGTGCCTTGTATACTAGTATTGAAGTTTGGGTTGCTCGTGTCAACCCTATACAAATATTGTGATTTGCCCTTCTTAAACTGTCAAACCACTGTGCAGGTGTCAACACGCCAGGCTCATCATTCTAAATGATAATAATGGGCAGATGATATTTTTCTGTCTCATTCTTCAAAGGACTGTGAACCTGGCCCGAGCCATTTCCCCTTGAAATGTGTACAATAAATGTATAGTTGAGCTTCTTTGAACGCAGGAGGTTCTTGACATATGAAGGCTGGGGAAAGATTGCTAAGTCTACAGCAGTGGGAATATAGACTACATTAACCACAGGGTGCAAACTATAAATTACAGCCCAAGGAGCATCGCTGCGGGCCACAAGGGGGCGTCTTTGTCTCCCCTTTTGTCACATCGCCGACACAAAAGGGAGCTCACTCCAACCAAGCCATTCATCCCTGATTGTCCATTGAGAGACATTTTAAACCCTTCGGTGTTTTGTTGGGCTTCTAGAGTCTGGTTTGTAGATGAATCTATATGTTGTCTAGTTGCTATCTTGATATATGATAAACATGTTTATACAGTATATTCTTAAGGAAGTCTCTTTTATAATCGTTATCCTTTTGGATTTGATCTTTATATCCAGATCATGAACATGTCTACAGCAGAAATAACGTGTACATTCATCGTGGCATGAAGTGGTATACATGTTGACTAACCAAATGAAACGTCTCCCACGCAGGCAGGACAGTTATGGTATACATTAAAGGGTTTATATGCAAGAATAAGTCCTTCTGCTGTGCATATTACCGGGTATGGAAATAAAATAGTAATTATGTGGGGTCTAAATGTGCAACCTGACCCAGCCAGACATAAAACACAACAATTCGTCATTTCTGGTGATGCGATTTAGATCAGGGCGAATTTAGAGCCAGTATAACGGTTAGATTTCCGCTTTTATATACTAAGCAACCCCTGTTCAATCCAGATATGTAAACATATGGGACATGGTAAGAAAGAAAAGATGGATCGCGGATGAGCATCAAGTAAATCGTATTGCCTCTTATTATAGGTGGGATGGATCTATCCTAAATTCCCAATCTACAAGAGAGAGGTAGACAATGGTATATCAGATATGAAAGGTCGCATCCTGCGCTCCTTTGGACATTATCTCGAATCCCCATAACTCAAAAACGCTAGATCTGATCAATTGTCAGGGCAACTGCATGGCCCTTCCGTGGTCTTGCGATAACCCATCCTGACAGGTCAACAATGGTTTCTGCAACAATCATTTAAGTTCTCGGTGCGGAGGTATTCTGGGGGAGGCTATCGTCTGGACCCCACGGTCTGGACCCTCTGACTGTAAATACTAGATCTATCAAGTCTCCAACTCCAAGGTAGATTTTATGCTCTACCTGAACCCTCTCCAAAAAGTACACACATCCCACCTGAGTGGCCTGCCACTTCTCCCACGTCTGATTCTCACCTGAGATAAGCAGTACATTGGGGGCTGGTGGCCGGCCACGCAGCTGCAGTGAGATGATATCACCAGCAGTGATTTAGGACAGTGAGCAACATTATGGGGTTTATGTGGTCTCTGATATTTGAGGAATGTAGATGCTCGGAGGTGATAACATCACAGGTAAGCGGAGTGGGGTGGGCCCTTCAATGACTGTCACTCTCCCCACCCACCAAAGACCAACGAGCACAAACCTTTAGCAAAGTCTCCTTTGAAATGGAGTATTCTTTCTTTTTAATCTATAGAAAATCCGCTTTTCTCGTGTCATGTACAGATTTAAGTAGCTCAATCAATAGATCTTTTTTATGTATTAGACAGGAGCCATTTCTTTTGTAGCTTCCGCTGGTAAGTCATTATGAATGACATCTGTAGTATTTTTTTTTTTATCTTATACATAGATAGAGGAAGTCAGTGAGCACACCTGGTATTTAATCGTATGGACACAGATTAGTCTCAGCCCCTTCCTTTACCTGCCATTCAAAATCAAATATCTGCAGCGCAAAACGGAAATATGGTATGAATCTTTCCTCTGGTTTTGTAGAGTTACGTATAGGGGTTTTGATTTCCCTCATTCTCATACCCCCCCCCCCTCCCCACCCAACCCAAGATTAATAGCCAGAAGTGAGTATCAGTTCTACATGTATCATTGTCTGAGTATATTTGGATGCTGAAGGAAATCCAACTCGATACTAGGCCTATACTCGAAACCCAACAATATGTCACGATACAGAGTGGCACAGGGATATGGGGAAGTTGTTTCTTTTGCAATGTACGACACATAGGTCGTTAGTTCGACATATATGTGGTTATAGGAGTGAATATAGGTGTATACTATGTAGTTCAAAAAGCCTCCACCTTATAATCAGCGGCCGTTGTAAAATATACACTGTTTTATGGGACTTGGTGACAGAACAACCTCGAGGGTGCACTATTTCACATAGCGCCCAAAAGACTAATGGCCACATACAGACATTTGGCTGAGACGGCTGGCAGGAATGGGATTGGAATAGGCCTGCTCGGCCTGCTCTATATACTATATAAAAAATGTATTTGATTAAATTCTGCAGCAAATATTGAATATAACTATGGGGTCTCCGGGTATTATATCATGTGTGGCTCAGAGACATGGCTGTAATATTCACTCCAAGGATATAGCCCTGTGCCCACTAGCATTCATTTGGAATTTAAATGCTGTATCCCTGTGGACACTACAAAGATTCTCTAAGTTGAGATACAATGCACCAACAATCATCGGGTGTTGAAAGTCGGCGTCAAAAAACGGAACAAAAATTATATACTAGTACGTTTGATTTTTGTATGGGCAGAAGTGGGTGTTGGGTTCTTTACTGTATTAAGTGGAAACACCACAACTAGGCCCTATTTAGTGGAAACACCACAACAGGAATTAAATTGGACAATTTACGGTGAATTTATTCGCAAATCTGCGCCAAACAGGTGAAATCGGGCACTCCCCTTGTCTTCATGTGAATCATAGAACGCAGGGCATACGGCGTCATCACAAGGCCTCTGGCCTCCACCACATTGCCTAGCTAATAACATAGGTAGTGGTGAAGGAAATATGCCCTCATTATGTTCATTAGTTTAGTTACGAAAGTACCCTGTCACAGTGTCAGGGTCACTGCCAGGGGCACTCTAATAATAGGATGTCACACCATGGGGTCTACACAGGATCTAGATAGACCAGGAGGAAAGTGAATTGGAAAAGCATGTGGCGGAGAGAGATCCCATGTTGGTTGATTAATTAAGACAAACATACCTGAGGAAAAGATGATAGTATACATGTAGGACAACCTTGTTTACTCTTCCTGAAGTTAAGGGAACATTCACAAATGACGTCACCTTTTTTCGGGCCATTTTCAGGACCCCCCCACCCCCTTGTCACCTTTTGTCACCTACCAGCAATAACCCCCCTAAGAAAGACGTCACTAATTTTGAAGACCCCCCCCCCTTCCCCCCGCTAGCGAACCCTCTAAATGCACAGTCTTACACAGATCATACTTGATACTATAAGTCATTCATGCCTGACAGATATAAGGCTGGGAAATATAAGTACCAGGTTTTGAATAACCACTCGTCTTGTATAAGTGCCCGGGGTAATCATGTCTCTAGATCAATAATCCCAGGGCACTTATATTCTGTAAAATGTAGATAACATCGCTGGTATACATTTTTGCAGATTTGCTAAAAAGAAAATTTCTCATGGATTTAAATGCGTGGATTTCCAATATTTGGCACATTAATTCAATACTATATAAAAATTAATTCTGCTTTGTACATATTTTTAGGCATTTTCTGAAATCATAAAAATATGTACAGCGCGTAAATATCTCTCTATGTTTAGAGAATGACGGTATATATCTACCATAAGTTCTAGTGTGTAAGCCTCACTCGCTTATTAGACGGAACTAGACTTTAGGAAGATTGTATCCTCATAGGGGTATGCATAGGGCAAATTCAGTACTGTAGGATAGCAAAAACTTGGTTATAAGCCGCTCCCTGACTTGGGCAAGGTTGATCCCAGGTGTCACACTGACTATTAATTGCCAGCTCTAAGATGAAATTTAAGGTAATCCTTCATAAATGTAGACATACTAAAACCTGGATAGCCTCTAAATTCCCCCTACTGATATGTACATCCTATAGTAGCATAGACATATACATTGAGGACTGGTACTATTAGCCAATTAGTTGCTATTCCAGCTAGATAGCAGAGTTACTGTCACATTGACATCAGTTATAATAGGCACAATATCAGTGGAATTCGCTTAGCCTAATTAGTCATTTTCATTTAATTTGTATATATGCTCTATACTGTTGTTTTTATTCATAATTATGTCTGAACTTGAAAAGGTGATGTCACACAGACCTTGACACCCCCCCCCACCCCCATGTCACTTTTTGTCACTAAATCCAAAGACCCACCCACCCCCTAGCAGGTGACGTCATTTGTGAACGTTCCCTAAGTAGATTCAAACCCAAAAGAAGCAGAACGACATGACATAAATATATACATGTTTATGTAAACATAAACCAGAGTCTCAACTGATGTCCCTTGTATTTGTAGAAGGAAATAATATACTAAACAAGTGCTATACCGTAGGTACTCTCGTTCCCAAATCCTTCCGAAGGAAGGCTCTGGGGACAGCCAAATGACCTTGAACTTGTGATTTTGCTGGGTCTGGGCAACCCCTGCTGGAAGGCTGGAACCAGTGTACAGGAACAGGAAATGGAACCAGAATGTATGATGGTAGTTTTAGGTAGTTTTACCATCAGCCTTTCTGGTTCCATTTCCTGTTCCTGTTCGCTGGTTCCAAGCTATCAGCAGGGGTTGCCCAGACCCAGCAAAATCCCACCATTTGGCAGTTACCAGAGCCTTCCTTCGGAAGGATTTGGGAACGAGAGTATACCGTAGGTTACAACGCCACTGTGTATAAGAGGAGGGATACATAAAAGGTCAGTGACGTCATCGGCTGTTATAATCAACTCCAAGGGGCAATCAGGCGTGAAACAAAGCCTGACAGCGGCAGCACAGTGGCGCCCCCTGTAATGGCCGACATCTCCATATTGGATCAGCAGTCTGCCAATGGAAGCAGGAAACCCTATTGGTTTTAGCACCCGGCATCATGCAACCTTTGTCTGATCCCCCTTGTTTGGTGTAAGATAAGAAAGGGGACGAACCGATAAGTGATATTGGAATGGCCAGTGTTCTTTAATTGCTTTCATCTGGTAATTGCATTATTACATGGCATGTCAATATCCAAAGAATAGTTAACCCATGGGTCAAATGTCGTCTGCAGGGCATATACTAGTATATATGTACGAAAAAAGATAATAATAACATGTGTATATTATACAATATAAGTAACAATTTCTGTGCCTAAAAATTGATACTTAATCCCTGGCCGACTCTTTGGACTATCCTTTTTTAATATTTGGCTGCTCACATGTTGTATATCCTATGTTATATCTTCACCTGGCCCAGACCCCCCCCCCCCCCCCACTCTCCTCCACCGCACTCAGTTTACAAATTTGACTTGACCATGCGCCAGAGTTCCGTCAAGACTAGACGTATTGCGTTTGGCACGATCTCTATTCCATCCCAAAACAAACAAGGGACGAACTGTCACGTGTACGTCAGGTTTAAATATGTAACGAGTGCGGCAAAGGAGGTTCTATTCAGATTAAAAGCTGTACTGGCAATGGTTGACGTAATAGCCTTTGCACTTTGGAGTTAAGGAGAATAATTATATTCACTTGTTTTCTCATCCAACGTTTTGTTCTATCAACATTGAGCCTAGGTACCATGGGTTGCTCAGCTGCTAGAGGGTATACAAGTCAAAAGAAAAAGAATAGTCCAACATATTGGAATCATTCACTGAGATGCAGTTTACATCCGTTTGCACCCATCCTGATGCATACATAATATAGTCATACAAATTATACGCCATCAAGCTTATAATAAGTGTCGTGAGGGCATTGTATTCATGCATGTATTTGCTCAAGATTGGGTGTATTCTTGAACCCAGCCCATACTTTGGGTGAATTTCAATAGAAATATCCAGAAGTGCCAGGACGTCGGTATTTTCGCTATTATTCTATGTTAACATTTAAAAAGATTGTTCAACATAAAAGTTTAATGATATAGTGAATAACAACATGTTAAAGACAAACAATAGGCAATTTGAAATGTACAACTAGTTCACCCATGCACTTGAGTGGCCCATCTCGGGAGTCAATCAATGAGCAGACAGAGTGGCACCACCATTCACAGACTACTGGGCCCTTAACCGGGGCACTTTACTGGTGACTGGGCAGTCCAGACGCCTATATTTGTGCATATTTCACCAAGATCGCCCAGGAAACGCATGGCAGGGCTAGTGTAGTAAGATTGTCCGCGGAAAATACAGTACTCTGTCCGATTGTGTCGTTCACCGTGGGAGCTAGCCCCGGGAGCTAGCACAGGGAATGGCATTGAAGTTTCACTCCAGAACCTCTCGCAGAAGGTATGTACTGACTAGTGAAGTTTGACTGCACGTCGACAGTTTCCTAAACAGCATCCAGAAAAGGGGATTGTGGTGTACTATCTGTAAGGGTAACACTATCTTTAGCCCATTATCGCCCGGGTGTGGCGTGTTATTTAGGAAGCCATAAGAAGTCAACCCCGGTGAAACCTCTCCAGTGGATGTAAAGACCAGACCACTGCCGGGGTCTGTGTAGGCCATGTCTGGTTAGAGCAGCTCAAAGACAACAGTCAACACCAGACGTGCTCATCGTCAACTGGAGCTCCTCCTCTAAGGGTGGTGTCAACTGTAATGAGCAGACATGTTTAACTTTAAAAATGCCAACAAGTTGGTACCCCTACAGCAGCAGTCGGAGTAAGCCGGGAGAGGTAATCAACCTATGTATAGGGCGGGTGGGGGTTTAAGGGGACTAGAGACTCTAGCCCTCCTGAGGAGACCAAAGGGGTTTAAAGTTGATGTGTGTTTTGCCCTTTGGTTCAAATAAATGCTTGGTTCAAGATTTGTTGAATGGTATTTCCTCCGCTGACGATTGAAAAGTTGAAATATACATAATATTATGGTATTCAACTTTTCAATCGTCAGCTTTTTAGTTTCACGTTTCGTGAACTTCATACTACTGTATAATTATATCCTTATTATTATTATTGACTTATTATATTGCCTAGATGTACCATACATCCTGAGAGTGCATGATTGTAATGCATAAACTTTTTGATATGCTGTTATTTTAGGGGGAGTATGCCTATAGTGTTTCATGCCTACACCCGGGCCTACACCCAGCCTTCGGATCTGTGATATTATTACATTATTTACTGTGACCTAGTGCTTACAAACAATGCCTTCTTAATCTATAGCAGAACAATGAAAGTAATGAATGTGCACACTGACAGGGTTGTAAGTTGTAAGCATCTACACGGGCTTGTCAGCATTATGCTTTATAGACAGACATATTCACAAATGCAGTCTCAGGCCGTCCGTCTAACTGAGAACATGTTGTGGTCCCAGTAAACCATCTCCTCTTTCCTCCAGGGTGGCACCTGAGCAGCACTTGCATCTACCTGTGTATACTTTTGAGGTACAGCTGTGTACAAGTGGTGAAAGCTCTGAGGGGTGATAATAGGTGCACCTGACGCCCACGTCAGGTACATGGTTAGTGCTGATGGTCTTCTCCTGTAGGTGGGCTGGGATGGAATGAAAGGTGGGCAGGTTGGCCCTGCAGGTTAAGAGTGGGGATCATTCCTAGCTAGATTCACCTGCCTCAACTACCTGAATCAGGTGCTCAGGTGTAGTGTTCTGGGGGGATACTAGAACAATGTACAACAATACCGCATACCCTGACACTGCATTCTGTATAGCATATCTATTTATAAGCGAATTGTCTGATGGGATATGCTATAAACCCACAAAAAGTCTCAGGTGACGCCATTTGGGAACATTCCCCGCATACAGCATAGAGCTGTAGGCCCTATATAGGCTTCACTTATTGGCCGGCGACGTAGTCCCCGGCCATGGTTATGGAGTTCACTTTTCCGTAAGGTTTCAACAGGAGCTGCGCGTCCATTGGATTAGCATTGGGTCGATTGCTTTTTGCACCCTACATACATATGCTCTCTAGTCCCCCACCCCTCAGCACTGCACTCCGCCAGAGTGGTCGTAATCCTGCGTCGTCAGCCGTTCCTCTTACGCATGAGACCTTACCTGCAATTAACCTATATGTTGTTCACAGGTCTGGAACCCAGAATGCACTGCTCATTCCGGTCTACTGACCTTTCAATGGTACGATGTTGTTCACACATACTGCAGCCACCACGCACTACCAACACCTTAATGACCCTCACCTGCTCGATTCGCTTTTAACACCCCCCCCCCCCCACACACCACATACACACTGCAGCGGCCACACATTGCCAAAACCTTAATGACCCTCACCTACCTGGGGACCTGTCGTTATCAGCTTTCTGAGAGCTCCGTGGCCAAGGTCTGTTCCACACACCCTTACCTGCAAATACCTCAGCACACATAGCCTCACACGTCAGGTCGGTGCATGTATACAGACGTACAGACCTTAGAACCTCTTCCACCAAGCGCCCATTTCAACTCAGCAGTACAGACCGCGCCAGGCGAGTCCTTCTCACAAGTCGTCATATACATATTATAGTTGCACACCTCGGCGGCCTGATGGTTAGAGAAACAGGTTCTGAAAGCTGTGTGCCTAAGGTATATACGGTCGGCATGATGCTTGAAAGAATTCATTCCGTTTGCCATCATGATGCATGAATGCAGCCATGGCGAGCATAGTGCTTCAAGTGAACAGCGATTCATATATATGCATCATGGCTTTTTGTTATATTAACCCTTCAAGGACAGCATAGTGCTTCAAGTGAACAGCGATTCATCATGACTTTTATTTATATTAACCATTTATGGACAGCATGATGTTTCAAGTGAACAGCAATGCATTCCTGCAGATAGGTGAACAGCGATTCATTTATGCATCATGACTTTTTTTATATCAACCCTTTACAGACAGCATGGTGTTTCAAGTGAACAGCGATGCATTCCTGCATCATGACTTTTTTTATAATAACCCTTTAAGGGCAGCATGGTGCTTCAAGTGAACAGCGATTCATATATCATGACTTTTTTTATATTAACCATTTATGGACAGCATGGTGTTTCAAGTGAACAGCGATGCATTCCTGCATCATGACTTCTTTATACTAGCCCTTAAAGGCGCACTGAGCTCAGGACCTAGCCCTGCCGAGTTTTGTACGCAAATGACGTTGTGGGTTCAGTGCTTTAAGTGAAGAGTGATGCATAATGCTTTAAGTGAAGAGTGATGCATTCCTGCATCATGACTTCTTTATACTAGTCCTTTAAGGACAGCATGGTGCTTCAAGTGAAGAGTGATGCATTCCTGCATCATGCCTTGTCTATACTAACCCTTTAAGGACAGCATAGTGATTCAAGTGAACAGTGATGCATTCATGCATCATGACTTCTTGATACTAAGCCTTTAAGGTCAGCATGCTGATTCAAGTGAACAGTGATGCATTCATGCATCATGACTTCTCGATACTAACCCTTTAAGGTCAGCATGCTGATTCAAGTGAACAGTGATGCATTCATGCATCATGCCTTCTCGATACTAACCTTTTAAGGTCAGCATAGCGCTTCATGTGAATAGCGATGCATTCATGCATCATGACTTCTCTACACTTACCCTTTTAGGACGGCTAGTGCATAAATAATAAAATATGCATTCCTGCATCATGACTTCTCGATACTAACCCTTTAAGGTCTGCATGCTGATTCAAGTGAACAGTGATGCATTCATGCATCATGACTTCTCGATACTAACCTTTTAAGGTCAGCATAGTGCTTCAAGTGAACAGTGATGCATTCATGGATCATGACTTCTCTACACTTACCTTTTAGGGACGGCTAGTGCAGAAATTATTAGATATGTATTTGATCCAGAATCCTTGAAAGAAGCCGGCCACCACACCTATGGTGTGGATTTTCTCTATCCTTAAACATTGAATCCTAGTTGCAGGGATTGCGGTCATTCTGGATAGAACATTAACAGGCAGGTGGAAAGGGGTATTGAGGGGGGGGGGGTGATAATAACAGTTTGTGTCAAAGACTCTATGAGTATTGTGTAATCTCTGTGTCAATAAACATACTTCAAAACTCAAACTCAAGATCTTTGAAATTAGAATTTTTGATGCAATGTCTTTTATTCTCCGGGTAACCCTTTAATATTGAACTACTGGTACATCCTGTATGATCTTCATCTCTTGCTCTCCCTATTCTTTTACAGCATCTAAAACTGTAAGTTTATGTCACGCACCAACCTCTAATGTTACATGCACCTGAAACTTCTCCAACTAACTTTCCAAGATTCGCAGGATATTGCATGTGTATTAGAGGTACCGCCATGGCTGCTGTCAGAACGGGAGTCTAGTAACATAAAACAAATGTAACATGATCGTCTAGGACTCGGTGAGCTACTCCTAGACACAAGGAAACTCAGCGCAGCCATTAGAGCTGCTCACCCATTAGAGCTGCTCACATTTTTTGCTCAGTGGCGGGATTGAGACATGCACGACTAGATATAGACGTTATACCAGTAGACCCACGTTAATAATGTTTACAGGAAACTTGAGGTTTTATAAAACATGTACATAGGGTGGACCCTACGTCTGCATGAGAAGCATGGCGAGGGCGAGGAGGACCTCTAGGATATTCGGGTTACCCTGGATTGGATACAATGTGTATTCTACATGTGTAGGCTGTAGTTGTACTTGTATATTTATAGTGGAGAGCCTGTAGTGAAGGTCTGACATTGATGAACATTATATCGCTCTCCCCCTAGCCCTGTCTCTGTCTGCCTCTGTATGTCTGTATGTTTTTCTCCGTATAATTATTATTCTTATATCGATGTATGTATCTTTAGGGACTTGTCATACAGAGGTTTTGATAGGATATGACAAAATAAATCCAAATACATTATCTCCAAAATGGTAACATGATATAACTATTATACATGTATAGAATAGACTATATGGCCAATTGCATCAGAATCAGAATGGCAGCCGCACGGAGGCCTCTTGAATGCATATCCAATTTCTGGAGAGAAAAGTGGGTGTTTGTTGCTAAGCGGATCCGTTGCTAGGTAACAGTATAATTGGTTGTGTGTCTGGCGTGCTGAGCCTAATGTCCTGTTTATTTGTCCGCGCATTGATCTTTGGGCTCCATTCACGTCCTCATCACCCTGGGAAGATTGGGTTTCCGGCCGGCCTTGGCTCCTGTGTATATATACTAGCCGGGGAGTAAACTGCCATCAAAAGCGCTACATTTGCCTGTCTAGATCATTTTTTGTCTGGCTGTCTATATGCAAGGCTCCACAAGGACGCCTCGCCTATAAAAAAGACAAACAAATTATGACTCCATTTCTGGTTGCTTCCGATGAATTTATAAACTGCTAGGTTATATATCAAGCTGTTCTTTGGTCTGAGAGATGTAGGACAAATCTGGCAGTTACTTATTGTCTATGTTGCTGCTGCATGGCAGGGCAAGTATAAATTCCCGATATGACTGATTGATATCAGTAGGCCAGGTGGCCATGAGGATATGGGACCTAATCAGTGCCCTATAGGTCCAGGCATGGGGAGAACCCATAATGCCCGCCCGCCGTGAGAAGAGGCGATCAAAGGGACCGACAGGCTTATTGTCAGTGGGTGAGGGAGGGGGGATCAGAGGGTGGGAGATAACCGGATAAGCTACCCACTGGAGGGATCCGATACCCAAGCCCTGAGTGACGCCTATACAACTGGACCCTGGAGTGGGTAATGGGGAGGCGGCTGGTGAGCTGACAGCATATGACGTAAGAAGCTATATTGGCCTTCTATATGGATGTGCCACCTTTGGTCTAATCTAATCAAGTGGATCCCATTGGCAGGGCACTATAATTACCAGTGTGTCTGTGGGAATGTAACTGATAATAGATCCGTTGGATTGGATCCGATAGTACTCACACCTCCACACTAAAGTGCTAAAAGCCAGACAGCCAGGATAAGATACATTCAGCACACCCATCTGGACCCATCTGCATGTTAGAACAGGAAATATTGCATAATACATGGTACCTGTGTCTGGGTATTGCATATTGTCACTTTCTTATATAGAACAGTTTGGATGACCTAAACCTTCCAAAGTTTACTTCAAATAGTGAGATGTATAGTACATGTAGTTGGTATGAAACTTGTGTTGTTTAGAACATTAATTTATAGATGTTTCTCAGCATTGTTTTGGTACCATTTCCAAAACTAAACTTCCCATGTCATCTTTTCACTTTTGGCAATCCACACATGAGAGACCACATGATACATTTGTACTGGTAGATTATATTCAGTTCCTTTGTCTGTATAGAGGCTCAATCCCTCACAGTATGGGCCACACATAGTTGTTGCCTGCATCATTCAACAGCCTCTGAACAGTACAAGCTCAGAGTGACCCAATCATTCCTCTCTCCCTTGAGACACTTCAGAACACATTAATCTGAATGCCTCCCTAGTCTGGGCATGCCTGGGTTATCTTCTCAGAGTGACTTATCTGACAGGAGGAGATACTGCTGGCCCAGACCTATTACCTTGTATTTATCGGCTGGCTCCCATGTGAGCCCCACCACCCTCCACAGTGTACACAAACAAGGAGGTCTCCCCCATACCCAGCCCCCACACTACAGCAACTTTTGAAACTGTTCATCATCAGGCCATCAGTGTCGGTCCCAAGCAAACACTGACGCGGTTTATTGCACACTGGCCAGCCAAGTGCGCCGTGTCATTTTCTGTGCAAGCAAACGGAGCGTGCCAGTTGTTTTGTCTGTCCACAGGTGAGGTTAAGGGGGCGGCCACAAGGTGGGCCCGTCAGTCAGCAGCCCTTGGAGGTTGGGTGGGGTGGATGGGAGAGGGTAACAACTACACAACACCACATCCCATCTTTAGGGTGTGAGTAATCAGACTGAAAGACCACAACCCCTCTCATCAGTTGAAGACCAGACTATATCAAATGGATAATATAGACATACATGCAAACTTACAAAAATAGGTACCAAAAAAATGTACCCGTGTAGTATGCAATATTGAATATGATAATGAAATATGTTTAATTATAGACTGATAGTCATTCATGTATTTGTGGATGTTATATATGTATACTGGAGGCCCGTCAGTGGCAGAGCAAAAACAGAGCAAAAACATATAAAAGTATTTCTGAACCATGATGATATCGTAATAGTAATATCCGTTGGGACACCACTTATTCTACATCTACACATTCACCTCGATAAGATATAAACTGTCATGGACATCAGTTTATGGCAAAATGCACATAAAGCAAGGGATGATGGATTCCAGATATCCAGATATAAACAACAGTCTAGCGGCCACAAGTTCATATAGGTGCAGGAAGGGCATCCAGCGTAGGAGGGCAACTGGTAAGTGAGGTATAGAATCATGGACTGCATTTATATATACACTGCTTCATATTAAACATATAAAGATGAAGTATGTAGATCATTGACGTCGGTATAAGCAATATTATGTGTTTTTTTTTAGATTTACCAAAGAAAGAAAGTACTAACTGCAGGTGCCATGGTGGGATACCCCACAGGTCAGTGCATTATACAGCCTACATGTTGGCGTCATAATGTAAATGCCGACACCTTCCCTTATGGCATTCATGTAAGCTCGATTGAAACACATAACCGTGCCAGCATCGCCTCGGGCAGAATCACCTGGGACCCTTCTTAAATCGATCAGTGAACCTGACGATTAGATTATTGGTCCCCACACCACTTCCTGTCCGTCCCGACAACCCCTGCGCGCCTTTGCACCCGATGACCTCTGACGGTGGCGCCACCTCTCGGCGTGGTCAGGAGCAGGGCGTCAACTTAGGGTGTCTAATTTAACAGTAGAACCAGGCTAAATCGATTAGACCGAGGGAATTTTATAAACCACTGACTGCATGGGTGTAAGGTGCAAAAGGTCAACAGAGACCGTCTGGCTACTTTGCTAAAAACAACAGGTCTTTGTTGGTGGATTGATGGTGGGAAGACATGTTGGTGGGCAGAGAGCGGAAGGCCTGCAGACTTGTCAATACCGTCACCCTTGGCGAGCAGAGTTGGCATGGCTGGCCGATTGGACATGGGCGAAATGCAATAGGCCAGGCCAAAGGTAGGCAGTGAATGTGGGAACTTGGCCAATGGCTGGTGTTCAGGTTTGGGTGCTGGAATGCTTCTTAGAGAGGCAAAGGGTGGCTAGGTGTAGGGAGGGTCAGTGTATCTACAGACTGGGATGTATGTATATTGTATATATAGGGACCTGCTGGGCAATATACATGTATTATGTATTTGTATAATTCATGGATTAAAATCCATGGTGGGTCCAATACTTACACATCGATATCTAGGCGAATGCATGTAGCCTATATACAATAGGCTATACATGCTTTCTATTTCTATTCTTATCAACACTGAAAACTGGATAATGACTTCATTAAGTACTTTTAGTATGTAGAGCCGAACTGCATGTCATTGACCTACCTACTTTTCAGTATAAATAAAAGAAGTTTCAATTCAATTTAGATATCGTTTTCACTTAGGTGCCACATATACCTGTGTTTCCATAAGCAACGTGATTTGATGTGAGACAATGTGTTAAAGCTTACCGGAAGTGCCTCAGCCTGAAAGCACATCAAACCAATTCGCGTGTGCCATTATAGTCTCCATTATATATAAATACACTATAAATATATATAGTGATCTGAGTATAGAAAGTAACTTCAAATATAGCCTACTGGGAATAAATTCAAATACATGCAGATACAGTTAATGCGGTTGTTCATATATTCATCTGTACTGTGAGGGATGTGATCAGAAGTGTGCAACAGGCATTTTACTTTTATACTGCCAACCCTAAACTGGGTGGAGAAATGAATCATGCATACCCATACCCTGTGTATTTGTTCGTATACATGTACCACTATTATTGATAGTTGGCTTCATGCTAGAATGCATTCCCCACCGTGTACAGCTTTATGACACTCTATGTCCAGACGTACTACATGATAATGATAAAACCATGGTGCAGTATATGTATCTATAGATGTACAGCCTTTAACCTATCTACTGACAGCTAGTAGTCCATACTATATCTGTGGAGCAAATAGCATGTAGGCTATATGCCTCTATGTATTTAGGATATACCAGACAGCACATTATGGCATATACACAGAAGCCATACCCACCTACTTTAATGATCCCCTCTACAGCCCTACTCAATGCCTCCCTCCCCCACCCTGCCCATCTCCATCCCAATCTCCATCTCCATTGGCCCCCGACGAAACACTGCCTGGTGTTTATAGTATCGCCGCCGCCGGTAATTGTAGATAAATACTGCCCAGTACACTGAGATAATGGGATCTACGCACGGTATAGACCTCCGTCCATTTACAACAATGGCGACAGATTTTCAATTGGGACTGTGCCTCATTGGTGGCTGTCTGCAGGGGCTGTGGGTGCATCCTGTTCCCCACCCCTTACTGTAGAATCAGACTGATGACGCCTCCGGTGGCGTCCATGTGGGAAAGATGACAGGGTCCCTGACGCCAACGTTGGCGTCGTATTGCTTGTGTGGCGTGTATAACGGCAGTTTGACACGTTCAATATTTAGACTCCAGGCTCCATGAAATTCCCACATGCCATATCTTGACAGCGATTCTTTAATATCGCCTCCCCATCCATTATACTTATTGCTGCTGTGTAAATAGCATGTTGTCTTTTCTATTTGCATCCAGGCAGACTACGTTTTACTATGGGTGGGGGATATGGGTGGGCAATGTGAGCCATCTTCAGATACCCGTCCTTAAACATGAGAATGCCTTTGAATTACTAGGAGAAGATTGCTAGGTGATGCCTTAAAAGCCCTCATTAGTTGTAATAATCCCTTAATGCACATGTCAGCTTGCCTCTTGGATGCAATCTTCTCATGTTCCAAAACTGAGTCAATATTTCATAAAAGAGTTATTTAACGATATCGACAGACACAGCTACCAAAATGGAACCGACATCTAACCCATTCTGCTGAAAAGTATTAGCCCAGACAACCAACTGTTCAAAAGAAATCCACAATTATGTTTTAATGCAGTGGACCAGAAGCCACTAAGGAAGCCACTCAGGAATCGGTTATGTCCACTAGCTTATATTCCAGCAATGTAGCCTGGTTTAAAACTCGATAAATGACTTAGTAGCATATGCCAGTTAACATATACGCATATAAAAAGTATATATGGGAGCATAATTATATACCCTTGTGTTATTTTACTTACAACTGTCCATACCATAAGCTATTACCTAAATGGCACTGTTATATAAATAGGTCCTCACACATTTAGAATAGATCAGAGTAGCAATTCAGTAAGTTGCCCCCTGCAGGGCCATGTGAGGGACTCATCGCTGCAGTATGCGGGCACTGGGGTACTACACAGGCCTCAGGAGCAACTCATGGGGCATGGGAGCAGCTCAGGGGAGCAGCTCGCTCTGCTACCAGACCTGGGAGGAGGCACGTGGGTAAACTCAGCAGGAACGTGGTGACAGGATACGTAAACTGTTAGTGTACGGTTCTGTAGGTAAAGGACACCCCTAGGACCAAAGGCAAGGGAAGGCAGAACATTTTAGATGCTGTAGAGTACTGAGCCTACACTGTATCTCTCTGTGTAGAGTGAGGGAAAACATCCCACTGTTGTGTGCAGGCTAAAAGGGGGCTGACCTTCCCAGGCAGGTTATATTGTTGTACCAAATAAACACTGTTGACTGGGGAACAATACAGTGATAGAGTTCCATAAGGCGTTTGTATTGGTAACAGTATCTTTGTAACGATTGAGGCTTTACTATGAATGTAAAAGATGTCTCTTTGTACATGTATATGGACGATGATTAACATAAGTGTTTTGGAAGTTACACCCAAGAAATGATATCCACAAGAACAAGGGACACAAGTTAAAAGATAGTTCGACTGGCGTTTGTCAGATTTTATAGCGTCCAGTCCATACAGTGGCTTGGGTCCTGCAAATAATTGGCCCATTTCGCGGCATTCCCCCGTTATCAGTCACTCAGGGTCAGACCAGCATGACCCCATCATTAATCATACCCAGGAGACAGGCGTCCTCCAGCATTAAGATACAATATCTCCCCTAACCTGTCACCGTCCTCCCGGGTCCCATCCTACTTCCACCGAGAAGGACGCGGGTCGGGCCGGGGATGGATCAGCACGGCCCGTCCTGGGCGGATGAGGGAGGCCCAGCAGGGATCCAAGACTGGACGCAGGAGGGGAGTCCGCCAGAATTAGGGTACTTTGGAGGACAGTGGGAAAGGGGTCAGTGTGTACATGGGGGAGGCAAATATTAGTAGGGCTGGGAGATTTCAGGAATGCTATACTGAATGAATACATGATGATGCCTTGATGTTTTGGATTCCTGCATTGGTTCCCTATTGCCTACATGTTTAATTCAGTCGAGGGTCATAGGTTGGTACTGGCATGGTACAAAAATATGAATGGGTTCAAAACGATGCACTTTACAAGCCTTTACTACCAGTTCCCTTCGTTGATATAATACCATCGAGTAGGCTATATCTAGTATAGAGAAAACCTCCCCCACCCTCTTGGTTTGCTGTCTTGTCTGACCATTATTGATAACTCCCTCTGTAACAGGATCTACCTCTGAATGTACATCAATCCTCACAATGTGTTTTAAATCGGTTTAATGCAGACGACATTTCCTCGCGAGATAAATGATTGAAAGCGACACCTGTCGAGTCTGACAGTCGCGACAAGCCGACGTCAGACGTCCCAGCCCCACCCCCTGACCTGGACGACCCCTCCCTGACCTGGGGGATGGCATGGGCGCTCTTGACATTGACCCTACAGGTGACCCTGATCGCCCAGTGCCGCCCTGGAGGAGGTATGTCACCCCCACCTGCCGGCCGCTGGTCAAGAGGACCTGCCTGCTGGAGACCCGACTCCTCATGGTGCTATGTGAATGGGATAGTAAAGCAATCAGATACTAAGGACTATAACCGTAACATGTCAAATAACCACAATACATACCTGTCATGAGTACCAGGAGGCAGGGTTGTAGCTTCCTCCAGAGGAGCCCCATCATGCCGCAGACCCTCATTGTCTCCAGGGGGTGTAGATCTATCACTGGTATAGATCCTGGATCTGAGTAGCAAGGTAACGCAGTAAGGTGATGTCCTGTTCACTGCGTGTTGTGATATATGTATACGGTGGTACTCCCTCCCTCTTCTAGCAGATAACAAACGATAAAGCCAATAAACGGATCCTATTGGTCCGGTTAGATATGACACTCTTGATAAAGCTTGGCCAAAGGTGTGTCTTACATAGCATAGGTGTCGTTCGATGGCCCTTTAAATATTACCTATCACAGGTCCACAGGTGTAGTCTAATATAGAGGTATCTCTTGTGCCTCTGTGGCCTGTAGCGATGCAGAGCTTACTAGTACTAGTACATGAGGAAAGAAACCCCTATGCAGATACAATGTACATGTAATACCAAAAGAGGTTACTAGTAACTCGGATCCACACGTGTTGCCTCCTCCCTCACCCCCGGGTACACCTCAACACTCCTCCGGGCGCTGTGACCGTGTCCCGGCCCCTTCCTCCAGGGGCTGATGGTTCCTCCTGGCCGTGTCGTGGCCACTCTGGCAGGTCGTCCGTCCTTGTCACCGACGTCGCAGTAGCGTGGCCCGCTGGTCTGTGAGGGGGTGGTGTAGGGGTGGTGTATTGGGGTCGGGGTCGCCCCGGGCGGGCCGGCTTCAGTTTCAGAGTCCCGGCCGGGGGTAGATGGCTCCGACCCCGGCGTCGGGAGTGAAGGTAGGGGGTGTAGGCGATAAGGGCCCTACTAGGCTATCCCACAGTGGATGCTAGATTGGAAGTAGCGGTGTGAGAAAAACTTCAGCTACTTTGCTAGCACCAGACCATGATGCTGCTGCCAATGTGAGGAGGGAGTTGAGAAACTGCAGCCTAAGTCTAAGATGCCAAATCAGCACCCTTCTCCTGGTGTTATACGCCCTGGATGCTGAAGCCCGCCTCCTGCTATTAAGTGCAGCTCCAGTGTAACTCCAGCGGCGGAGGAATCAAGAGGTATGCCCGTCTGCAGTAGCAGTAGCTACTGGGGTCGCTGAGGGGTGCCTACAATTATAGGGGCCTGTATATATAGCCAGCCCAGTGGTATATAGCTCCCTCCTAACTCCAATAGGCTACTGGAGCGCATCCGTCGTACCCACGCGTGGCCCTGGTATATAGCCAGCAGCCCAGCAGGCCACAGATGATCAGTACTGAGTGAATGAATCAGCTGTGGTGGTGGTAGTGGTATAGTGGTGGTGGTGGTGGATGGTGACACTGCCCTCACGTGGTGCCCAGACTCCCTGGAGGGACGGTGACTGGGAGCGCTGACACTTCTCCAGCAGGGGGCTCAAACTCCTGGTTTGCGCCCACGCCCCAGACGCTTCGAGTCAAGAAGAAAACTATAAACTGTTCACTTTTTATTTTTACTAGAGAAAAAAAGGGGCAGTGCTCAGTGATATGAGGCGGGAAGAGATTCAGAAGACGTGTGGGGTTCCCCAAGGGTCGTTGATGGGGTCGTTGATACCCGATATCTTGCCCAGGTGTGCGTCGGGCGGCTACATGAAGGGGTCGATAGGTATCCAAAGACAGGTGTAGGCTTTGGGAAGCCCTTGTACAGGTTTTAATTCTAAAAGAAGACTGCTATGTGATATAGCCAATACTATATCGCCTGCAATGGCTAATGGTTCAGCATACTACATCTAGGGATAAGTAAGGGGCTTGTTGACAATGTTGCAAGATATTTCATTGTCCCGTCCACAACAGCGCTTACAAACAATGCACACAGTCCTTTGAATATACACGGTCTCTCCCTCTCAGTATTAAAAGAGTGTGTCACTGTGTGTCCGTCTAAATTGCTGTATGTCCAGCTGGTCTGGGAATTATTAGAAAGCCGACTCCTTGCTCTATTATCATAATTATGCTATCCTCCTATTGTTGCCAAACGGCTTCTTCATGTCCCACGCAGACACTACTCTAAGATTATAATATTATCCACAATAGTGTAGTTCATGTACTTTTATCCCATCCATGCAAGTCCGCCTGCTCTCCATGGCTATTGCTGCATGACTGCTGGGCCGGGGTAAGATTCTGGACTGGGACGCAGGCCGGGAGGGGGGGAGGGACGGCCGACTGGGACTGATTACTGGTAGTTGAATCATATCCCCCAACGACCCCCCATCCCCCTGGGGGCACATGCAGTGACACCGCTACCCCTTGCTGTTTTCTAGCACCTCCACACAGCAGAAGCCAATAATGTCCAGGGCCTCTGGGATGCACATGTGGGCATACCAGGCGTTATTCCTAAACTGGTTTAGTTTACTATGCACTTAAATTGAAACATATAGTCTAGTCATGGGGGAATTGCCTCCACTTGTGGCTTTAGACAGTTTATGTCTGGAATGGTCTATGCTGTCACGCCACAAAACCCCTTATTAATAATTTTTACCTTCATCCAATGTATTACGTAATGTTACGTCATAGTTATGATTTATGATTATCAATATTCATATTTATTATTATTTGTAATACGCACAATACTTTATACATATTTTCAATCCATATGGCCATCAAAGTACACCTAGACGTCAGACATACCTATTTCTCATTTAGCCAAGCCAAGCTTTCACCCATGCATAATTAATCCATATATCACGTCTCATCTCTCATCTTTACGCCCCACATTGATGTGGAAGGGATTTTCCCAGCCACAATATGGAAGTCTCCGTTTATATTTTCCCTATCGCACCTATCACGTTTCTCTTGATACACAATGTACAAGATTTACTATGCTTTAGCACTAAAATGCCGTATTCAATGCCCCTCATTGAATACAATATGGTCGTATTCAATGGGCTAAGAAAGAATTATCTTTCCTTCATGAAATGGCTGCAACTCAAAAAATAAATGCAAATGCCAACTACATTGGTACTAACGCATTTCACTTGTGGCTTCGTGGGATACTACCCCAGCCCCCACTAGTGAAGTATGACAGAGACGGTATCAATGGGCGTTGGCATTTGTCTATGTAGTTAATATGTATGATGAAGAAGACAACATCTGAAATATTAAAATGTTGTCTTTATATCAAGTCTTATGTCGTCTGTTTTTCTCCCTATTAGGTGTCGTCAACTTTATTTATTGAACCAATTCATTACTCTTGTTATAATGGTGCCCGTATCGCATGTCGATTTCAAGAAAAGCCCATGTTTTATGTCCCTGTCGCGTAATACTCATCATGTCCCATGTCAATTCTAAGAAATACCAATGTCCTGTCTGTGTCTTGCAGGTCCGACCGACCCGGTCGGGTGACCGGAAACCAACATTTCTTTAGTAGGGTGTGTGTGCATGAGCATGGAGCTCCAGAGTTGGTAGTATGATCATGCAAGCAGAGGTCCAGGGAATACAATTGACGACAATTGACGTTGCTCTTTGGCTCCCCCTGGTGAACTTAATCAGACTTTACCACCAGAGGGAGCTCCAGTGCTTTCCTGAATATTACACTTCAATGCTCTTTTACTTTCAGTTTAACCTAATGGGCCTACTCGCAGTAGGGAAGAACACTTTACGTTTGGACTTTCCTCATTACAGGTATGTACAATATTACAGTAAATTGATGTGGGTGGACCGAGCCTGGCCCCCTCCCACATCATCGTACATGTTACACATCTAGACTTCCAGGTGGCAGCACCACTCGCGGCGTTCAGCGCTGGGTTTGCATGCAAAACTTGGTTCAGGATGGTCGGAAATACAGGATTGAGGAGAAGAGAAAGAAGTTAGGGGCAGAAAGGGAGATATTTAGGCAGAGAGAAGGAATGTCGGCACTATTCCCCGAGGGAGATTTACTATCATTGGTATGTCCCTCCAAAAATATATTTCAAACCCCCAAATGGCAGAGGATACAGATCTTTTTATTCTTTATTTTTTTATTCAAAATTCATACCTTTCTAGGGGGATGTTTTTCTTTAAATAAAATTCTTGTCTTGTTCATACATGTGTCCAATCCATGTTCCGCACCAATCATACATAATATAAGGGGTCATACATAAATGACGTCACACTGGAGGGAGTGGGTGGGTGTTGGTCCAACTGTGACAAAGTGTGACAGGGGGTGGGGGGGGGGGGTGTCTAGTCCAGTGTGATGTCACACTTTGGAAAATACAAAAAAAAGCTATTTTACAACTTAAAATTTTAATAGAACGATCAGGGCTTAATGTTAAGATTGTTGCATTGATGTCACCTGATGGAGATTCTATCGACTAGCTTCAGTGCCTCAACCTAGTGTGACTTCTGGAATAACTCAGTCGCCATGTTTACATCCCAATCATACAAGCCTGTGTTATTTGTGTCTCCATCGCTATCTGCATGCATCTGTAGTGGGGACCTTCATGATGGGGGTATGAAGGAGTAGAATAACTTCATCAGGAGCCCTGATACCAATGGGCATACCAGATTCATAAAGGGCAACAAAACTTGAGTTACCTGGTGGACTGCTGTGTCACTTATAAAGGTATATTGGCAGCTGCTGCCTAGTGTGGTACTAGCCCAGGTATATAAGACCAGGCAAATAAAAGAACACTAAGTCTTGCTATCCTACGAAAAGTGTAAGGGATGTGCCCCAGCAGCAGTTTTCTCCCTCACCTCATAGATGTGGTCATTCATTTCATAGATTCAATCATCCATAGATGCGGTCACTGCCTTATTGGGCAAGCAGCATATATATATATTTATATATATATATATATATATATATATATATATATATATATATATATATATGTTTATATATATATATATATATATATATAAATATGAGAGGCAAGAAAACTACTACTATTTGTGAATGTCTACCTTGCTAACTTGAGATAAGTCTGATGTGTCAAGTATGTGGATACCATTGGTGTCCAAAACCTGAAGAGTCACAGTGGCACACCTGTTGGTCCTGTCAACAGTGTATGAATCCATGGATCAAGAATTGCTGAGCCATAAAACTCACAAAACGCTTAGTCGCTAGGGTGGAATGTCATCGCAGAAATCAATAAAATAACACTCAAAGCTCAACTCATGAATACTGTAAAGAGTCAGATCAGAAGTGCGGCTTATAGGATCGGCCCAGAGTCAGGGTGCGGTATATACACGAGTTTTGGCTACTATAGTACATTATTTTTTGGAAATACAAGATCTCCTATGCTTAAGCACTGGATGGCCGTATTCAATGGCACCATTGAATACAATGTAGCCGTATTCAATGGGCTAAGAAGAAGTAGTTTTCCCTTAATTAAATGGCTTCAAATAAAAAAATAAACACAAATGCCAACTACATTGATACCGCTCTGATGTATTTCACTCGTGGGGGCTGGGGCGCATCCCACTCAGCCTGCGGGTTCGTGGGATACTGCCCCAGCCCCCACTCGTGAAATACAACAGAGACGGTATCAATGGGCGTTGGCATTTGTCTACTAGTATGTATTAAAGCCACCATAATCAGATGGCCAGTGCAGCTTATAGTATCAGCGTATACTATAATAACGTATACTAACAGCGTATACTATGATAACTGCAATATGCACCATTTTCCAAAACTTTACCTCTAAAGATAATACAAAAAACCCACTAAGGAATCTAAGTGAAAACATCAAACTTGCCAACCCATTGAAGTAGGGGATTTTGCCGTGCCCAACCCCCGACTTTGTTTAGGCCTTCATCGCTAAAATTAGGAATGATATAGGGTGATGTCTTTTGCTGTCTATTGGGATAATCCTCTAAGAAAATATATAACCACAGCCAGCTCATGAAATACTTCACGTCAGCTCATGAAATACTTCACATCAGCTATAGTATATAACAGCCCGGGATAACATCTTACTCTATTATAGGAGTGTTACAAGGCAGAGTTTGCAGAAGTGGGGGGATACATGTATAATACATTACCATAAAATAAGTGTAGTTGTCCATACAACTACTTTTTTTCTGAATATCATCAATTAAGTGATAAGGTCATTTTGTCAAAACGTTTTATATGAGTTTGAATTGTTAAATCATCAAACATTTATAGATTGATTAAAAATTACTATTATTCCAAAATATATACTGCACATTAAGGCCTCACTCTCCAGAGAAACATCCTCTTACAAACCAGGCTGCCGCCTAATGTGTAAGAGCAAAACTGGACTTTTCCTTGCTTGGGAGTAGGGGATAGAGTTGATACAAATTGGCCATTTTTGCTTAAGCATTAGCCAAATCTACCAACTAGCCATATATAGCCATTTCGCGAAAGATAAGAATTACTTTTTTTTCTGTGTACTGTCCCCGCACCAACGACAAGGGATAAGACTGTAGTAGCATATTGTTGCAGGGAATATGGTGTTGGATACATTGCACACATGGTACTAACTCCATCATTACTCACTATGGACAATAACTGAACTGCTAACTATAGGAAGTATAATCACAAAAACACGTATTACTGAATAGACCGTTTAATTGTAATATATAAAATCTTCTTTACTCATATATACACATTTGGATGTGACAGTGTTTATCCGCTCATATACTACAATCTACCCGAGGCAGTGTAAGGATGAAAAATGTAGAAATATGGTACATGTATTGAGCAAAATGTGAACAATATAATAAGACAAACATAAAGTAAATGAAAACGAACTGGATAGCATTGGTCATCATAATGTTTGGACTATTATGTATACATATTGATCTTGTGCCTACATAGTTATATTTGAGTTGTCATTCAAGGAGCATCGTCATAATACATAGTAGAACATGCATTAGGGATTTGCGTAGAAATATTAGTTGTGTGTAACCATTATAATATAATATATATTGATTGTTATATCAATTTGTAAGTCTAATGTACATCATTTGCAATAAGTTGAAGGATTGTGACTGGACCTTGCAGTTTTTTTCTGTGAGTCATTAATTTTGTATACATTGTATCAAGCACGTTGGTTCTGTCTACATATATCAGGCAAATTATACTAACACATAATATTTTACATGCTCCTTAAACAGCTTTTAACTAACCTTAATTGATGTTCACGAGCAAGATAAATATACTTCCAACAGAAAATAGAATATTACTCGTCCTGCGATACCAATACAACATGTTCTTTAACCACTGCTACCTTGCCCTCTGCGTTCTTCCTCAGACTGCTCCGTAGCCTGTACTTCAGCCTGCCAGAACGGCACCTCCCTATACATGTCCTGTCTGAGCCATAGCTGACCAGCAGGCAAGGCAGTAGACGTCTGTCCAGCAACTGCACCATCCAGGCCTTAAGCCACAGACACAGGCTCTCCTCATCCCTCTTGATGATCATATAAGTGTGTATGATCATTGCAATGAGCAAATTCATCAAAATAAAACCAAAGAGCCAAATGTGGAAAATGAAGAGTGTGTATCCAATGCCTGTGTTCCGTGATTCAGGAACATGGTCTGTGGTCCCTAAACCAAAGTAAAGCTGATATAAAAGAAATGGAGTGTCCCAGATGTTTTCTACATTCACACCTGGGATGCGGCGGTTAGCCTGCTGGTAGGTGCAATAGGTGGCGGTGGACGTGGCTGTTAGTGCAAGGATAAAGAGGATAGAGAACCTACGGCAGAAATCCTGGATGAAGATCGTGTGGAGGATGTAAGGGATGAGTCTGGCTCCTCTAATCATGACCAAGAAGTATATCGCATTCAACCAGCCAGTTACGAGTGCCAGTGATAGGACGACATCTTCGTTCTCATTAATTGAAAAACGCACACCGACAGCACATATAGTGAGAATAAAAAACAAAAAGTTGATCAGGCGAGATAAGCCATTGAATGTCCAAGGCCAAGGCCAGACCCATCCTAGTCTTACCAAGTCCCCTATTTCTCCATAAATGAACCAGAACAATCCTAGCACAATGAATATTTCCCCAATCATACGAGCAATATCAGTATCAGTGTTGTACATTGCAGACAGTGAACTTCTGTTGGTGGGTCTGTGAATCGCACATGCTGTGTAAACACACATGTAATACAGATAGATCAAAACCCATAACCAACCAAAGACATAGTAACGATGCCATCTGTCGCTGATCATGGATTTGAAAGGTTCGATGGCTAGCATTTTGGAAGCTTCTTTGGGTGGGCGCATCAAGATGCGATCCAATGCAGAGACACCCTTCCCTGCAATTCTTCCATCAATGTCTTCCACAACATACCCAACGTTGTGTGCATCATACGGGAAGTCAAACGGGTCTGGCAGGAATTGATAGGGTGGTTCTGACAAGATCTTCTTAACAATATCCACTGAGCCATATTCTGAAGCATATTGCAGTGGATTCCTCCCTTTAGTGTCAGTTATACTCAGCAGATAACGCAAGGCATTTATGTTAAATTCCTCTCCAATTACATCCATCGGGTGGCTTCGCCTTGGGCTTCCGTGAACACTGGAGGCTGGACTGCTCTCAGAACACACAGATTCATTTTCTGAAGCAGAATCTTCTCCTGTAGCAATAAGTTCCCCACCACCCTGACATTCCCACCAGGACCTTGCATGTTTATAGAAGATGTCTAACATTTTCAGGAGAGACGCATGCCAGCTCTTCTCTTCCTCGACTCCACCATGTTTGTGAGCCTGAAACACAATCTCATGCAGCACTGATCTTCCCTCTCTGATCTCATCCAGAGGAGCATTTTTACAAACAAGGAAATTAAAGGCAATCACATTTCTTGTACCAATAGCATTAAAGAGTGAACCACACAGCGTCGGTCCTGTTATGTATGACTTTTGTAGAGCAGGATCGAAGCCACATAGTAATTGTCCTAGCACATCAAAGGCAGATTGCTGATATTTGATACGGCTCCCAAACTCGTTCTCAATTAAGGTATCCACATTTAGGTAGTTGCTTAAAGTCAGGGGGCATCTGATATTATTCCACCCTAGTGAGATCCTAAACAAACCCAGGTATGCATTGGTGTGGTCACTGTCTGTCCAGTCCTGGGCCTGTTCAGTGAAGGAGTCTAGGAAGTGAGACAACTGACTATGGTTGTCATGTTCCAGGCATTCTATCATCTGACCTAGCACACGTGTTAAGTTCTCATTACTTGACGGAGGTAAATTTCTGATGTTCACAAAGACACGACCCCTGTAGTCATTGATACACCGTTGGCAGAGGTCTAACGACTCATCAAAGCCTCTGGCAGTGTTGTTAACATTATTCCGCTGTTTTGGAATTCCATTTCTCAGAAGATCACACCTACAGTCTCCCATGTAGGGATCCTTTGGCTGGGCTAGTGATGCCTCTTGCTGGACAGGTATTGGTGAACTTTGCTCTCGTGGTGACTCATTCAACATATCATAAACTCTTTCAACTGTGAATAAGATCCGTTCTGCGTTTGGATCCTCTGAGGCATGGACAACTTCCGGTTGAGCCATTTGTCGCTCTGAGTTGATCATTTCAGCAGTATCCTTTAGGTCTTTTATTGCTTTTCCGAGTTTTTGGATATATGAATTAGTGTTTCTATGACCAATGCGAATTATGTTCTCTACATTACCCATATACGCATCAAGGTTTTCCTCTCTTCCATCCCTTTCATCATCAGCTGTGGCCACTGGAGGAGGCGCCTGGCTGTAAGTCTCAAGATCCTCCTTCGGGGGAGGTACAGAACTGTAGTTTCCACGATCTTCCTTCAGATATCTGAGGTCTTCTTGGATCTTAATCAACCGTTGCTCTAGATACACAACAATGTTCTTTGGATCAGCTTCATTGCCCAACTTGCCCTTCACTAATTCGTGTATTACATTGAGTTGTTCTGGAATTTCCTTAATGACACTCTCATCTATATGTGCACCTTGACATGGCTCTCCTCCCTGTGATGAGTCTTGGCAAGCAGCCAGAATCTCATCTTCTTTTTCCTTTAGAGTGTCTGTTTTCTCTTCAATATCCTTGACGATATAATAGATTGCGTTGATATTCTCGCTCATTTCTGTTACATCTGAGTTTGATATATTAGACTCATTATTGTGGTTTGGATCAGGCGTTGCAGCATCTTCATCCTCTCTCTTTGACAAATATAACCCAGTAGTTTGCAATGCCTTTGTTGCTCTTGGTGGTGTCACTTGGATATGATGACTTCTCGTTTGAATCGGCAAACACTGCGTGCTTTGAGTCTTTGTCTTGATAACTTTCTTCTGGACTTCCTTTGGTTTCTCTACAGTATTATCCTTTCTAGTTGTCTCTTTTACCTTTATTTCCTTTGGTTTTACTTGTTTTGGCTTCACTTCCTTTGCCTTTGGTTCCTTTTCTACATGTTCAGATTTAGGAGGTGCAGACGACATTCTCACACATTTAGCGTAGCTCGGGAAGGGAGAAGAGTTGATCAAAGCAACAATATGGTCTCTTTGCCATTCTTGAAGTGTGGGGTCACTCTGCTCTGTATCCACTGCATTAGAATGCACTCTAGTCTTTGGCTTTGGAGCGGACTTTGGACGAGGATCCGGCGTTATTTGATTATATGGTGATGTCGCCTCCTTTTCCTCCGCTTTCTTTTTATTTCTGTGAAACTTCTCCCCTTTTGGTACATCTTTTGGCTTGTCGCGTACCACAGAGGCACTCTTGGACCGTGGTTTGGAGGAACCCTCAGTTTTCAGCACGTCCACTTTATTGCTCATCGTGGGTTGTTTTCTTATTCTAAAAAAGGAGAAAAACATACATTTATGACAGCTCTTGGATTGTCACTCAATTACCATATATCCTAGGGTTATTTGCTCTCTGAAAGAAACAGAGGTAGCACAAAATTAATATGCATGGAAAATGTCATAACTATGTTTACTTTTTTGTATTATGCCTGTACAGCTGATGCAAAAAAGCAACTACATGCAACAGCAACAACACATTTATAGTATGGGGATTGGATAGAAGAATTATTCATTAAGTGAAACATGTGATAAGAAGTGATAAAAAAAGTTAACAAACTTACCATTGAATTCAAAGTAATTTCATGCAAACATGTGGGCAGATATGTCCCTTCCAATCGTTATTCCATATACGCATGTGTGATGCGCACCCATACGTTGTTTGCTTCACACTGAAGCCCCACGTCTCCCACAAATGGATGCAGTTGGCATCACTAAACACATAGACCCACGTGTCTGCCCTCCCCTGGGCCACCCTCCATAGCAACACGGACATCAACAACCCTTGTAGCTCTATGTGTTAGTACCAGACCTCTGGGGAAAAGAACAATCAGCTGGGAGCCTATGGGAAATGGTTTCTGCTATAGTAACCGAGCAGCAAGCTAGACCCTTTCAAACAGCTCTATAGTCAATGCCAACTCAGTAAAGTTTGCAATTAATGTTCCTTATCTTGGCTTCTAGATAGTCAGTATAGCATGCAATTGGAATTTTCACTCTTGCATTTTTCCATTCAACCTAACTTTTGTTAGTATACACTGACAACCTAGGTTTGTGCAATGGTCGCTACTACAGAGGGATTATTTACTCATAGGTCAGTACACTACTGTTTACCTACAAGAAACTGTACACCTACAATAGAATATACTGTACACCGACAAAAATAGCAACCAACTTTTTACACTATATGCATGGTCAATTTCACAAGGGTTTTCAATTTGAAGACAATACTGAAGCATACAACACCTACTCCATGTAAAGTAAGCAAATATCCCTTATAAGGATGAAGATCCCCATTATCTGGAAAGCTGTGATTTCCTTCATTGATTTGGGTTCTCATAGACTGCATGAATACTCATGGGATTTCCATGCAAGTCTGAGATCACCCTAGCTGTTATCATTACACCTCAACATGTTGGTACCCCTACAGCAGCCGTCGGAATGAAGCCGGGACAGCTACTAGTACTCAGCAGCTGCTCAACGCCTTATACCGCGACCATAGCAGTAATTCCCGGGAGTAATATGTTACAATACCAATTATAAAACTGGGCATACATGGAGAGCATTTTTGTGCTTAAAACTCATAGTCATGATCAAAACATTTTGATCAAACCTATATGAAAAGCATAAATACATATATATGTACATTGTATGTGCACATATCTTTTTGTGTGTGAAACCATACTTAAATACAAGGGTTGTCATTAAAAATATTTTGTTTTAAGCAAGCCTGTTTTAAATAATTGCTGATATCGTCATCGCCATTTTTTACACATGTGAGATTTTCAGTGTAAGAGTTTTCTATAACAACTTGACCCGTGTTAGACCAAGTCTGGCTCTTACCGAAAAGGTCAAGTGATAAAGGTCAGACTTTACCAGACAGCCCCGCCAAAGTTTGTTTAGTATGACAGAATCAGTCCGTAATTTTACCATCATCTTAACGTGGAAAGGATCATTGAATCAGAATCTGCTTCTTTTGTTAGGTCTTTGTCTAGAATAGTAAGGGCCTACATTAATACTTGATATCCACTGGGTATCCACTGCAGGTGTGATTCCCATGGGCAGGTATATATTGGGGTCTGTACTGGCAGGCTAATCAACTATTGATTAGCTGACCCCGTGGGATCAGCCGGATTGGTTTCACCATGTGAGGATGGTCGGATTACCACCCTGTTGTGGGTTGGTTATGGGCTGCCTCCCCGGTAAATAGGCATACATACATGAATAAAACAGACTGGGACCTAGCGTACAAAAACAGATTTGTATCTAGGGAAGGGGTATCCAACCAGCTGCCGCACCATACATGTTACAAAACACGTACAAGGATGCATATCTCACCACACACTACTTTTGTACCGTCAAATCTAGTCAAACAACGGTGCCCTATCCACCGAACATACCTCTGTACACCTCTACTATGTAATAACCCCAATCCCATTGGACACGTCTCTAAGTTGGTTTAGCATTCATTCAATGTTCCCGGTTAAGTGATATCAGCGGTTGATAGGCATACAGCTTTGGAAAATCCAAATCCTAGCACTAACCAGGTTTAGAGTACCCAAACAAGGATGATCTGTAATACATAAAGGTAAAGGCCTGTGACATTGACTCTGTGGGCTGTGGAAAGGGCGCAGACAGACCTTGTCATCAGCAGAGAGGCAGACAGGGTCCAATATGCATGTTGGTGTAAGGGATGGTTTAGTAAAAGAGTGTGCTTTCCGGCAATGTTAGTGTTTTATTAAGATTAATGGGTAGGCTTACTTTTTTGGCCTCCTTTAATCCGCGATGTTACCATAAAAAAAGGTGTGCTTAAGCGGAAAGGGAGATGATCTTTATTTAGGACCCCATAACGAGGATGGGGTCTGCTTAGGTTTGGGAGTGCATTGGTCGGGGTAGAGGACTGTATAATTGGGATGTATCGCTTCTCATTGAGCATGGACTCCTGCGCAGCTCTCTGCACATAAAGCTTAAATCTGTCAGAATGAGCTAATATTAGAAAGATAGATACATAATAATTATAATATATGCACACTAAGCCATTCCCGAGAATTGGACGATTCCGAACAAAATTGAGCATTTTATTGCATTTTAAATATTTGATATATTTTGAGCTAGTGATATTTGCTATCTTTAATATAAATCAGAATATTGGAATTATTTACCAATAAATCATTATCGAGATTGATATGGATCTCATCACTGTGACAACCAAGGGTATAGGATATACACTTTTTACCCCGATCCTTGGCATTTTACCCATTGTTTTGGCATATTTTTTATCGTATCTTTTAACTTCAAAGGCCCAAAACCCTACAATTATGCACGGGACCCCCTATCAAAATTACTTTTTTATGCTAGCAAATGATCTCAACTATTTTTGAGAAAATAAAAAAAAGGTCTATGGATTTTTTTGTCACTTTTTTTAGGATATTGTTGACAAATTTTGCATCAAATTTAATTAATCGTCTTAAAACCACCACTTTTTTTCACAAACAGGTTGCTTTTGGACAAAGACGTCTGTACGATAGTGTATTCTTTTTTCTGTGTTTTGGACCATAATTTTATTTTTCATATTCAACGACACAATGTGGATTATTCATTTAAAATATGACATTGATGTGGGAAAAAAATCATGAAAATTTCCCAATTTCCCAATAACTGGTATTTTTTGCCAAAAATAGAAAATACTTTTTTTTTTTCAAAAATCTGTATTGAAGACCACATCCGGAGGTTTTTAATTGGCAATTTCGCTATTGTAAATAGGTACCTAGGTATGTTAACTGACTTCCTATCTAAAGGTAACTCCTGTACTACTAGTACAGGAGTTACCTGCGTTAGAGGCATCTTACCCATTCCGCATCCCGTCTTAAAGACCTACTGACACGATTTTCACGTTTTTCCTTTTCTAAAGTAGTGCATAAAGCCAGATTATCCCGTATACATGACATATAGAAGAGCGGGGAGGCTCCTACCACCGCCTGACACGGCCCTGCTGCCTCCTCCACCCTGCACCAACACAGCCAGCCTCATCAGCTAGCCATGTTATGACGTCACGGAGGTCATGTAGGCCTATATGCCGGTGTCAGGCAGTAGTAGAAGACACATACATGATGTATACATGTGTAGGGGCACGAATAATACGTGTACATATAAGGTCCGTGGAGTCAGAGCGGTAAGTGCCTCCAACGGACACTAGGTGGCAACACCTGAGCCATGTCCTTTCGGTTATCCGGTAGCGGAGCCGGGCAGGGCACTCCAGACGGCGCTACGGAGGAGTGCCACGTCGACACTGCTTGGTCCGCGCTCAGGGTATATAAGAGGCCGAGGTTGGCTACCTCACCAGTTAGTCCTAGGACGAGCTCTGACCCGCACCTTTCGTACCTTCGCTTTGACAGGGGCACCTACACCCCTCCCACGTTATGGACTCTGCACCAGCCATGCTGGCACAGAGCTTAACTGTCCGGTATCGCTAATGCTTCGAACTATCGATAGAATCCTGTGTGTCTTCGAATGGTTGAAAGACCAAGTGAACCGAGTGAAAAACCTTCGTGTACTTTTGAGGCTGTGATCGAATAAAGACCTGTTGCATTCAAACCGAATTTGGAACCTGTGTTCGTGTTGTACGCATATGAAACCCCTACATTGGTGCCGTGACCAGTTCGGGTGAAACACAGAATAGCACAGTCAGTTGGGTTAACATTGCTGAACAGGCAAAGGGTGGAGCGTCCCTTCATCCTATTTCGAGTCCAGATCCGGAGGTGGTAGCAGCCCTTGAGAAACATTATGGGCCAAACCGTTCGAGTTCTACACCAGAACCAAGGAGAGGCAATCCTGATTCTATTCGAAAAGATCTGGGGTCAAACCTAGATGATTCTTTGTTTGAAACTGGCGGTTCGAAGAGACACATTGCTCCTATGCCAACACAAGGCATGAGCATGCTGCATGCTGAACGACACCAGCGACAGGAAGTGACACGTCGTCATTTCGAAGAGGAGAAGAATCGTTTCGAAGGAGCAAGGATTGCAGAGATGGACAGGATGAATGAAGAGTTTGAAGCTTTGAGTCATCGGTTGGTACAGCTCCGGAACAAGAATGAAGATCTAGAAGGGGCAACAATGGAGAAACAGAACCGCTTAGACACAACGAAGGCGGAACTGGAACATATGGAAAACCAGTTCGCTCATCAACAAAATGTCTTGCGGCGACGTACTGAATCTCTAGAACAACGTCAAGATAAGACCATACATGATTCGGACGAGCTCCATGATACGATCCGAGAAGCTACCAAGGCGATGATGGACGAAAAGGATCGTCTGATCAGGGAGGTGGAAGATTTACAGAAGAAACGAGATGAAGAGGCAACTCGAGGTGGCCGTACAGGGTTCGATCATGTCAGTGGTGGCATATACAACTCATCAACTGGTGGGGGTAGTGCCTCTACCTCAACCGGAGGGAGACCAAAACGAGTGACCATTGATACAGGGGATCCGGATGGAAGATCTTCACGGCGTGACCAACGCCCAACGTCGTATGATGACGACCATTCGAACTCTCCCAGTCGTTCCAGCTCTCGAGAGAGACCGAGCCGTACGGGTTCGAATGAGAGATCTTCGAGATCTGATCTGAATGAACGTTCGAGTGGGCCCTCAAGGAGGCCAGGGAGATCTCCTACACATGCTGGTAGACGAGTATCTCGCCGCGAATCGATGTCCCCTGGAATGAAATTGATTTACGACACGAACCCCTGCATTGCTGAGATGGGAGTGGACTGTGTTAGCAGACAAGCTGATAATGCCGATATCGTCGACTGGAGCATCGAGCAGTCGTTTCTGTTGCACAGGGACAACCACAACGCTGCTAGACGCACTGCAAGCACTCCGAGTCCGTTCACAGGAAGACAGCCATGGCAGGACTGGTTCGCAGACTTCATGGACGATATGAGGTATAATCGATGGTCAGAAGAGGAATCGTTGGACGAGCTTTTAAGGGCATTGAGAAATGGCCCAGGCAAGCTAGCTGTTTCGAGATGGAGAACGATGCATGGTGCCGGATTGTTTACCCAATTGGTGGAATGCGCCAGTTACCTGATAGGTAATGTGGGTAATGAAGACCCGCTTCGATTGTTCCGGAAACGGACTCAAAAGCCAAACGAGTCGCACCGTGTGTTCGGTCTAGAATTGCAATCTCTCTTGCAAAGAGCTAGACCAAGATGGCAGTTAGATGACCCACAGTTCCTAGATGATTTGTTCTCGCAATTCATTGAGGGATTAAGGGATTCCGATGAACGTACCGCTGCATGTGATAGTTGGAAAGCTGGAACTTCTCTCACTGATTTGTTCATGGCCATAGAAGACTATGACAGGAAACGGCATCTGCTATCTTCGAGAGTACTTTCGAGAACTTCCAGTGTGGTGCAAGACCCACCAGCCTCTGATACAGAGGAAGGTGATTCTGGAAGGGAGGAGGAGATTGGCGCAGTTGCTCAAAAGAACAGCGGCAAATCTTATTCCAATTCGAATTCGAAGCGCTATCCGAAGGCCGACAGGAAAACACCACCTGTGACCCCAGGAGTTACAAGCGCACCTTCGACTACTTCCTCAACTCCCAGTTCTATGGAAGAACTTCTGTTAAGGTTGACTGACTTGATGTCTGGAAACCAGCAATCAACAGGGAGGAATTCGAAGCCGAGAGTGGACAAGACCACTAGGAAGTGTTACAGGTGTCAGGTCCTGGGACACTTTGCTGCAGAATGCCCAGCTGAAAAGCCGGTACCCAAGCCTGAAGAGAAGAAAACGGAAAACTAGACGGGGTTGCTCTGGATGGCAAGGTAGTAACCCCTAAGGAGAAGGAAAGCCAACATATCGCCAGCGGTGCAAGCGATGAAGTCCGAGGTGCAGTAGAGATTGGAAACTTAGAGGAGGGGCCTGATCAGTCCCTTCTAAGTATGTCCAATGAACCCAGAAAAGTAGACGTCCGAGGAAGAAGTACTGGGGAAGCGGCGAATTGGATACAGGAGCTGGAAGTAGTCAGCAGTGCCCGATTGTCCCCAGATCACCCCTGTTTGAAGCACTTGAAACGACGGGGAGTAGATCTTGGTGTCACTAAGGATTTCGAACGTTTCACCGTTAACCCATCACCATTGGATGGGAAGAGGTGGTATTTGACTGTAGCAGTGAGGGGAAGGTCTGCAGAATTTCTAGTGGATACTGGAGCTAGTCACTCCATGATCTCGAAGAGGTTCTATGACCTTGTAGCCGATGAGCCAGATAACTTCACAACGAGGGTAACAGCTCATTCGGCCGACGGTAGCTGCATGCAGACGTTTGGTAAAGCATTTTTCGAAATCAATATAGGTGGGCAGGATTACCTTCTGTCCCCTACTATTGCTGATCTGAGTGATGATGGCATCATCGGATTAGATTTCGCCGCGTTGTACGGTGCAATGTTGGAACCTTGTAGGGGGATGTTAAAGATAGAACATCCATACAAGGTGGCCGTACAATGCGTGTTGAGAAAGGTATCTTCTGTAGCCTCGGTGGTACAGACGGTTAAGATACCCCCAGGACAGACATGTGATGTGCTGTTTTCGAGTGACAGTATCTTCCGAGACCAGATGGCGGTGGTTGAACCCGATGTGGTGAGACTTGCATCAATTGGACTCGAGAGTGCAGATACTTTCGTAGGCAGTGGCAGTAGGAATTTAATTCCTATTTCGAATCCTGGTGGTGAAGTCCGTTATCTGATGAAAGGTACTCCCGTGGGGCAGGTGATCGTTGCACAGGCAAGCACCAGTATACTCTCAGAAGATACCCAACCGAACCTTGAAGGGATGTCCGATTTACATCCGGAACTCCAAAAGTTGGTGGACGATTCGAGCTTGGTGACGGGGGACCAGAAAGATCAGTTGAGACGGGTATTGGTGGAATATGATGCAGCCTTCGGGGAGCCCACTGGTTTGGGGCGAACTGATAAGGTGCTACATTCCATCACTACAGAGGATGCTGTACCTTTCAAAATCCCTTATAGACGCCTACCTTTGAAGAAGAAATTGATGGCCGAGAAGGAAATCGCTGATCAGCTGAGATTAGGGGTGATTGTTCCCAGCACTAGCCCCTGGTCCAGTCCTGTTCAGATGGTGACTAAGAAAGACGGCACAATTCGCTTCTGCATAGATTATCGAAAATTGAATGGCTGTACAAAGAAAAACTCCTATCCTCTCCCCCGTATAGACGAGACTATTGATTCCCTGGGCGGAAACCAATGGTTCTGTACGCTGGATTTGCAATCCGGATACTGGCAAGTTGGAATGAAGGAAGAGGATCAGGAAAAAACAGCGTTTTCGAGCCATGTCGGTCTTTTCCAGTACAATGTGATGCCGTTCGGATTGTGTAACGCCCCTGCAACATTCGAAGCCATGATGGAATCTCTGTTGAGTGATCTGTTATGGAAGGAGTGTTTGGTGTACCTGGACGACGTAATTGTCGGTCGGATAATATCCACTGAGGGGGTTAAGGCGGATCCTGAGAAACTAGATGTTGTATCGGAATGGGAAAAGCCAGAGGGACCTAAAGACATACGGTCCTTTCTGGGCTTCTGTAGCTACTACAGAGACTTCCTACCGGGGTATGCCAGAATAGCTCAGCCTATGCAGGCTCTAGCTCACTGGACTCCGGGTAGAAGGAAGGAGCCTTTCCCATGGGGTCCGGAACAAGATCTAGCATTCGAAGCCGTGAAGAACCTATTTCGAACCACCCCAGTTTTGAAATATCCAACAGCTGATGGACATTTCATACTGGACACAGACGCCAGTAATGACAGTATAGGTGCTGCTCTATCCCAGATGCAAGAGGGGATAGAAGTGCCACTGGCTTTCGCTAGTAATACCCTCAATAAGGCCCAGAGGAATTACTGTACCACTAAGCGCGAATTGTTGGCGGTAGTGGTGTATACGAAGAAGTTTAAGCACTTCCTTTGGGGAGGTGACTTTACTTTACGGACAGATCACTCGTCCTTAAGGTGGCTGTTGAACTTTAAGGAAGCAGAAGGAATGATCGGTCGATGGCTGACCCACTTGTCCGAGTTCGGGTTGGAAAATAGCCAAATCCAACACAGAGCAGGGAGCAAGCATATCAATGCTGACGCCCTTTCGAGAAGACCCATACGGAAATGTTCTAGAATGGATTGCGATGATTGTGGAGCCCATAATGCTGTAATAGCTGGAGTTCGAATGCCGTATGATGTAGGACATTCTAAAGCAATGGAATGGTCCACTGAAACCATCAGGCAATTCCAGAAGGGTGATGCTGTCATTTCGAGACTAATAGAACAGGTCTCCAGTGGTGCCCAACCACAAAGACCAACCATTTCGATTGAGAACCGGGAAATGAGACAGCTACTTGCTCAATGGTCTGAGCTAACTGTTGTTGACGGTATCTTATGTAGGTGGAAGATAACACCGTACAAGGCCAAAATTCGACAAATCGTGATACCCACAGCTATGCGAAGGGATATCATGTATTTCGTACATGGACATCAGACCAGTGGACATTTTGGAAAGAAGCGCTCCCTTGCGCGACTCTCCAGAAGGTATTACTGGCCTGGCATGAGTAAAGATCTGCTTAGGTGGATCTCTACTTGTCCAGATTGTTGTCTGAGCAAACCAGGTGAAGGCCTGGGGAAGTTGCCACTAACTCAAGAGCTTTGGGGAGTTAGATTTGCACGCATAGCGGTTGATATCATTAGTGGCCTAAAAACCACTCCTGATGGAAACACGTGCATGATGGTGATCTCCGACTACTATTCGAAGTATACTAGAGTGTTTCCTCTGAAAGATCACAAGGCTCATACATGTGCTCGTGCATTTGTAAAGGGTTGGGTGCTTCATCTAGGCGTGCCCTTGATGTTGCATAGTGATCAAGGCAGAGAATTCGAATCTGAGTTATGGGCAGCAATGTGCCATAACCTTGCTATATGCAAAACCAGAACGAATCCGTACCGGCCTCAGTCTGATGGTCAAGTAGAAAGGTTCAACAGAACCTTGATACAAGTCCTGAAGCCTCTGGTCAACAGTCAGATGGATGATTGGGACGAGCAATGCGAGTTTGTGGTACATGCTTATAATAGTACGGTGCATGCTTCCACCGGTTGTTCCCCCAATTTGTTGGTATTCGGAGAGGATTTGATTATGCCTGCTGACTTGGTGTTTGGCGTAGCTGGGATAAACGCTGAAACACCCTGTCAGGTGATGTTCGTGGAGGCATTGAGGGATCAATTCAAGTCCGCATACGAGATGGTTCGATGTGAACTAAGCAAATCTGCTTCATGGCAAAAAGTGGGCTATGACGTAGGTTTGAAACTTAGGTCTTTTCGAGTGGGGGATGAAGTAGTTAGGCTACACGACCCCCTACAGCAGCTAAAGTTGTCACCCAACTGGGATGGTCCCTTTACTGGGGTTCGGATTGTTTCAGAATCCACGGTGGTGATCAAATCCTTGCTGGGACGCCTGTATAAATCCAATGTAGCTCGCCTACGCCGGTGGCAGGGTGATGCTTCAGCGCATTCGAAGCCAGGGGAGCATTCGAAGTCAGATAACACTGAGTGGAGAGCGACCACCCCGGAACGACGTGGTCCTGGTAGACCTAGGAAACTAGTGATACCCTCAGATGAGAAAAAACCTATGCCTCCTGGTATTGGTAAATTAAAGCGGGGCCGGGGTAGGCCTAAAAAAAATTTACCAATTCGAGCTTCTAGCAAGAAGGATAAAAAGTGCGGAAAAAAAGTCTCGGCAAATGAAGGTCTGAAGGGGAGGAGGGCTGTCCAATTGACTACTGGACATCCTGTCGAATCTTCCCGGACGACCAGGTCTAAAGAACCCAAGGTGGGGTTAAGACGCAGTCCACGGCATAATCCGGAGACTGCTGTGACCTAATTTGTATACACAACAAGAAGTTTCGATGCCATGATGGTAGTACAGACCTAATTGCTGTCGAGTGAGCAGAGCTAGGATGAGAGTTGATCATGAACGTCCCCGAGGGTGGCAGACGGAACTATCCGGCGGGTATTCTTATGTTACCCGTAATGACATTTGCCTACACTCCTGAAGAATTCATGATTAGCGGTATCCCTGGTACTGTGGAACTGACTCAATAAGGATTACACTCCGGTGAGCTACCCGTTCGATTAGTGGCGGGAAACGCGAGCGTCTCCCGCCGGGTTATCCGTCGGAAAAGGGCTATCCGGTGAAGCGTGAACGCTGATTGGTTGACCTTCGCTCCCGCGGCGGGCGTGGCATCACGAGACAAGAAGGGCGGTCGCCATATTGGATCAGTGCCAAGAAGACGCACGGACGCTGCAGGGCAAAGGAGGAGGAAGAAGGGACTTGTAGTCGACCAAAAGTCTCCAAAACCACATCATAAGACGCGCCAACCTGGTTAGTTCCCGCTCATAGTGTCATTAGGACACGCGGAGCTTCGTACTCCGCAAATCTTCGATTATTAAACTTCGTTTTCGTTGAAAACATTCGACTGCGATGGAGGAGCAGTACACCCCCGGTGAGGGCCTCCAGTCCGACGAGATAGATCTGTTCGGGATGGACGATGGCCAATTCGACAACGCTCATGAGTCGGATTATGAATCCGCCTCTGAATCCACCGGGAGTGCGGTTACCGTTCGTGTAGCGGGGATCGGCTCCTATTCGACGGCTGATCGGGACAGCATGACCATGCCACCCCCGGCTACAGTCAACCTAGGGCCGTTGCCGTGGCGCAATGTCCCGAAACGCGTTGCTTCGAAAGACATAGACAATTCGACGTCAACCCAGCTTAACGCAGCAGGTGATGAGGAAGAGGACGAGATGCCAGAGTTGGAAGAGGTAAGCCAGAAATTGCCTATCCATGCAGTATCTGACGATGAAATGGAGGACTTCGTACGAATATCGCTGGCCCAGCAACAACTCATGGAGGTGCTGGAGTGCGACCCGCCGTTCGACACCTCGCTGAAGCTCCATCCCACACTCATGTCGATGGTGCTAGACAAGCTGGAGGAACATGGATTCGACCACCATGAGGGTACTTGGCTAGAGAGTTACGAAGGAGCCATCCGGGGAGCATATAAAAATGAGATCTTTGGAAAAATCCTACTGCGATGTGGTACAAACTTTCGGCATCTCCAACAAGCCAAGGCTATGGAGGAAGCAGTGCCCTCAAGTGATGGGAGCACAACCAGTACGAAGGGGAAGAAAAAGAAATTTTCCAAGACCAAAGGTAGTCGTAAAACTTCCAACGGCAGTACTCCTCCCCATACTCCGCCTAAGTCCGAGGTATCCGAACCTGCCCCAGTCCAGTCCGAATGCTCTTCGAGTACTTTCCAGTCGGCTTCAACGTCATTCGAAGAACCAACTACGACCACCGGGACTACTGAGTCTCCATCCGAATCTCTTCCGAAAGCTCCGGGACCTTTACCAGTCCCATTCGAAGAAGACTCAGCTAGCGTGGAGTTGGCTCCGCGGGAGATCCATTCGGATACCTCAGGATCAGTTGAGCAAGAAGCTCATTATGCTCAGGTGGTTAGAGAATCCGATGAACTCAGGGCAGCCAATGAACAGTTACGGCTAACTCTGGAAGCTATGCAAACTGCCCCCAGAACGCCAATGACTCGAGCCCAGTCCCGTAAGAACCCCAATCCACAACAAAAAGGACGGTCCGTATCCGACGCTTCGGATCTGGAGGAGGTCCCCTTCGAACTTCCAAAGAGCCAGAAACGGAAGGCGAAAAAGAATGAGGCACGACAGCCATGTGTACCTCATCCTTCGCCTCCCCAAACTACTGCGATTAATATGTCCCCAACCGTGAGGTTGGTGGATGTAGTATCCAGTACGGCCTCTACACCTTCGACGCCTCCTAGGGCCCCCACCCGGACGCATTCGACCCCTCCAGCAACTCCGACTAAGACTCCAGTGCAGGTCGAGGTACCTGCATCTCCGTCTACGTCCTCCGAGTCAGGGCAATCGAACACGCCACCAGTGGTTTCGTCGCCCCCTCCAGCTGCAGGGGCAGGTGCCTCGGCAGACGTCCCAAGTTCTCGGGTGGAGGACATGATTTGGCGCAATGCCAGTGGGGGCTTCAAGAAATTTAGGCCCGAGTGCATGGAACACTGCAAGCGATCGAGGGATATGTATTCGTGTCCCAAAGAACCGGATCATGAAGGATTGACTGATGACGAAGAATGGATGAGATCCAATATGGGTTCACCCAGTTCCTGGTCATGGACAGAAAACTGGTTCGGTCGGCTGCTGGATCGAAAACAGTTCCCCGAGACCTACTACAACCATGAGGGCCGCCCCAAAATACGATGGGCGATGGCCCGGTACAAGGAAGGGGTAAGGGAGGATTGCCCATTCGATTCCTGTCGCGTCTACTTCGCACATGAGAACCGCCCCATGCCTACTCGTCTTCGATTCATGCGACATCTCGTGGAGAAGCACATGCACCACCATGCGATGTATGTCTGCGCTGATGTTGGCAAGTCAAACAAAAGGTGTTCGGGTATGTGGACCCCTCGAAGAGGCCGAATGATCGAGCACCTGATACAATGTCATGGCCAAGCCATGATGTTGGCCAGAAAGAACGTTGGAGATCTCCATGCATCACTGGTGGCAGGCCTGGACAAAGTAAAGTTCGAAACCATTACGATTGAGACCTTCCAATTCGGAAAGGTCCAATTAACCCGGAGTTCGAAACAGTCAGCTGTCTTCCAGCGTACTGATCGACGTGGTCGGCTGGACCTGAACGACACCTTGTACAAGGAATTGTACGACTGGAGAGCGGCCAACCCCCTTCCAGGGAAACGAAGTGAGAACAGGAGTCCAGCCACTTCCGAACCTGACTGCAAAAAGGTCAAATCCGAGGTTCCGGCTCCAAGAGCTCCAACTGCAGCACGAGGGCGCGCGACAACGATTGAGCACCGGTCCCCACTGAAGGACTTGCGTCCTAACTATGGTCCGGACTTCTCAGCCCCCAAGGGTCGTTCCCAGCTGCAAACCCTTCGTCCTCTGACCCCTGGTAACCTGGCCAGTAAGGCTGAGTACCCTTCAATGGACTTCCCTGGTCCGGAGGTACAGACTGAGAAGGATCCGTACAAAAATCTCCCTACGGGCATCTCTGTAATGGATGCCATCCGCCAACCGGACTCACGGGACGTGGAGATGGCGGATTCGGATCACTTTGTGCTGCCTGGGAAAAAGGACTTGGTGGTGACGACCACCAACCTCACTCCTCGGGCAGAAGACAAGGTGAAACCAAAGGCTGACAGTTCTACAAAGTCAGTGGGGCGTAAAACCCCTGCTACTAGTGCGGATTCGACATCCATGAAAACTGAGCCTGTGGTGGACCCGGTTCCAGTGACCACTTCGAACCCAGTCACCACCACACCAACGACAACTGCTGGAGGAGGGAAGGCAGCAACTGTTGCAGCCACCCTACTCACCACCACTACTACTACTGCCACTGTGCCCTATAAGCCCAGTGTTCGTGAGGAACCAGCAGTGGATCCAAACCAGTGGTATGATCTGATGATCAGTGGTGAAAACATTCGGCCGAGGATACAGATTCCGAAGGACTACTTCGAGCCTCCAAAGGCTCCGGATGCGGTGGTGCATAAGGAGCTGTACGAACGATGGTTGCAGGAACACCTGTCTGGCATGCAACGATATGCAGCCGGTGTGGCGAGAGCATCAGCCGACTATGCCATCACCATGCAGGGCAAGGAGGTCGAGAGGCTGAGGAAGATCTTCGAACAGCAACGGATTGACGAACAATCGGAGCCAGATAAGGTGATCGAACTCACCAAGCAGCTGGCACAATCGAAGAAAGAACTCTCAACAGCTCGTTGTCTGCAGAAAGCTGCAGAAGATACTCTGGACGATCAGGCCAAAACGATGAAGGCGCTGAACGTTAAGTTCATTCGGGTATTCGGGATAGGACTCACCCAATGGAGTGGGTCACTCGAAGAACTCCAGAGCGTATTGAAGGACTTATAAGCTAACTTGGGTGTTCGGCTGTTCGATTGTGTGATTGAGGACTTGTGCATATGATGCTTCGATGATACTGTAATAATTGTGTTGTTATTATAAAACATCCATGATTAAGGTCATGATTCGAAGGTAAACATAAGCCAGGTGGAAAATGCATAATTGTCAAGAAATGTCTTCGTTGTCTAAAAAAAAAAAAAAAAAAAAAAAAAGGGGTGTTCATACTTTAAGTAGTATAACTTATACTACATACTATGATTCGAACCAAAACTGTACATAATGTTCGGTGCCTACTTTTATCTCCAAAATTTTTTCTTTTTGGACATAACAACTGGTATTCGGATTTCGAGAGTATATCTATTGTTAAGATATAAAGGCATATATCGGTTGCCTCATATGGAGGCTAATATTACTACATTCCTTGGTTATAAGAGTTAATGTCACAACTATGTTGGTTCCAAGTATTTTTACATAATTCCAATAGTTCACGTAATTACCTCTCCTGGGACGGTTCGCCCACATAAATATTTTCGAGCCATTACTTCTGTGTCATTCCGTCCTAAAAAAGTCACATATTGTGCAATCTCAACTTACCTTAAAATGATTAATGTAGTAACCATTATTGTATCTCAACGAAAACCATACAGAACTGTGATCACTATAGTTAGAAGTAGTATAGAACATATATTCGTATATATTCATATCTTTATTAAAGATGGATACTCACGTATCTATCTTGTCGTTATAGTGTTGGATCTATAAGATCCCTGTTTTGTACATAGAGATGTAAGTGTTGTTTGGTGTAACAGGTAAAATCTAAAAATCTGTAATTGTACTTTCTACATGTAAGTGTAAAAACGTATATCGTACCTTCAAATGTACCCCGGTATTGTCATCATGTACACTGATATTATTCTCCCATATTCGAGTATATTATATTATATCAGATGTATTTCGACCCTGGTTATAATCTGGTGGGGGTGATGTAGGGGCACGAATAATACGTGTACATATAAGGTCCGTGGAGTCAGAGCGGTAAGTGCCTCCAACGGAGACTAGGTGGCAACACCTGAGCCATGTCCTTTCGGTTATCCGGTAGCGGAGCCGGGCAGGGCACTCCAGACGGCGCTACGGAGGAGTGCCACGTCGACACTGCTTGGTCCGCGCTCAGGGTATATAAGAGGCCGAGGTTGGCTACCTCACCAGTTAGTCCTAGGACGAGCTCTGACCCGCACCTTTTGTACCTTCGCTTTGACAGGGGCACCTACACCCCTCCCACGTTATGGACTCTGCACCAGCCATGCTGGCACAGAGCTTAACTGTCCGGTATCGCTAATGCTTCGAACTATCAATAGAATCCTGTGTGTCTTCGAATGGTTGAAAGACCAAGTGAACCGAGTGAAAAACCTTCGTGTACTTTTGAGGCTGTGATCGAATAAAGACCTGTTGCATTCAAACCGAATTTGGAACCTGTGTTCGTGTTGTACGCATATGAAACCCCTACACATGTTTATATGTATTTGCTTGTTGGAAACTATAATGTTTCCATGTACACCTCGTATTGCACAGTACACTCTAAACAGTTTCAAATCATACAGGACAATATAAAACCTAGGTTTACACTACAGAGATCCCGACATAGGTCTAGGCCTACACTTGGTAAAGAAAAAGGCCCATAGGAATAGTTGGGAAGGGGGCGTGGGGCTTGGTAGAAATAATATGGCCAATTTGATCTGCTATGGCCATGCCCTATTCCACCTGATTTTCCGTGACACAGGCAATGGGGATCTAGTATGGCAAAGCCTGTACTTAACGGTACTAAAGGTGTAATATTCAAATAGTAGAATATATACCTCTCTCTCTGTTGGTGGGGTGGGGGCAGGTGTGAATTACAATCCATGTGGTCTAATAAATTCATGTATTACACTAATTGTAGCCTACATGTAAACAAATGTATTGACCAGTTATGTAGTGTTGCTCATTACACTTAATTGAATAGAACTGTTGCGGAGGTGTGGAAACACCAGTCCATGCATCAACATGCCGAGTCAATGGTCAATGTTTTCATATAATTATGTTGTAGTCATTCATAACAGATTACAGTTAGGAAGGATACCCTCCTCCCCGCCCCCGTCCGCTAGCCTGAAGCTGTTGAGTGAAAGCTGTCAGACTCATAGGCCTAAGGCTTGTGGCTCACCTGCCACACCTGGGTAGTGGACTCACGCTACGTCATACACCACGTGACCTACTGGAGGCCTCTGTGCGGTGGTGGAGGCTTTGTTATGGTGTGGAAGCTATGTCGGCGGCCACAACTCACTTACCATGTAGGCTGTAGCTGTTAGAGGCACACTACAACGCACAGAATGATACAGTAAATACGATGATACAAAGTAGTCTGGGTCGTTACAGTGGCCCTGTGGTAGGAGCCTCGTGTGTTCTGGCAGGTCTGTACTGTAGAACTGTAGAACTATATTTATTCATTTATTACTTGGTTTAGTTGTACATTTTAAATTTAAGGGTCACACCAACTGACCAAGGGGCAATTTCAGGGGGTATAGGCCTACGGGGGACACGTGCCCCCCAGGCCACCCCGGCCCCTGGCAATATTAGGCTACCTAGGCCTACACTCCTCATAATCAGTTCTACCTCGCCACTCTACGTGCTATGAACTATTCATAAATGGGCTAGTTATCCGGTTCATGAGCGGGAAAAGTCGACGCTGGCTCAGGTGCGCCACCTAGCGTATAATTCAGAAAACTACTTGCCAAGGCGAACCGATCGTGGCGAGTTCTGATTGGCCGATAATACCAACATGGCAGCTGTCGTCCGGGAGCTGTCCGATTTCTAGAAGCTGAAGTTAAATATCCTTCATTTACACGGAAAGTACGCGAATAAGGCTTAAATGTATGCGTCAACTATCTTCTAGACCTACGAAACACTAAAACAAAGGCAAGTATACATGTATATGACGAGGAAATAGAGTGTAATCAACCAAATAAATCGTCGCCGGCCGGTGTCTCTTGACCGTGGCTGCAGACGAAGTCGCCGGGGACATCAACAAATCGGCTTCGTCCACATGGACCTCCCCCGGTGAGCCAGAACCACTTGTCGGTGACACAGGACTCAGCCACGGCGACGTGTGCTGTTGCATTGTGAACTAATATATCGTGTATCCAAGAGGATTTATGAGCAGATCGTGCCTTAGATTCCAGCGTAGCTGTAAGTGAAAGTATAAAATTATGACTCGTAAATTTGTTTGACATTTCAATTTGTCAGTCGTGACGTTGTCGTTGTCGTGTGTGGACTGTACGGTAGTTATGTGTTAAAACTTTAAATAATTATAGAATACAACCACCAGGTCGTGGTTAAACCTTTCTTTTAGCTTGCTCTGGGACTGCAGATTTATATCATTGTTTATAATATCTACTTCTCTGTACTGTAGCGGATAGGGTTTTCTAGGGGTTTCCTTTAAAGGTTAGGATAGTTACCGTACTCATGGACCTTTGTCTATGCCTAGATTCTACTGAGGCTAGACCTACCAGGGGAAAATATAGAGTAGGCCTATAAACTTTAATATGTTACAGTTTGGGATCAGTTTTCACCGAGGAACATATTTATTAACTCAGAATCCATAAATGAATTATTGTAACTGAAATAACTTAGGTCGTACTGGCTCCAAGTGCCAGTACAATTCAATCACATAAGCACCCTGACCCTTGGTCATTTGTGATGGAAATCACACGTTCAATCTTTTTCAGTCACCTTAAAAACACCATGATCTGTGTGTTACTAGATCTATTAAAGACTATTAAAGTTTAAAGGGGGTGATCAAAGGGGTTGGGGCTTGTTTATCCAGCCTCTTATTCCAGGCCCAGTGCTCCTGATATGCTATAATGATGCTATATGCGCTACAAAAATGTACTTCCTAGCTATCTTCTTCGTCATTTAACTAACATAAGTTTAACATCTTTCAGATGAGGCCTACAGCTAGGATATGTGTACAGCTCTTGGTAGTTGCCATACTCACTTTCCTTATACACGATGCTGAAGGACGGAAAAAGAAACCGAAGGCCAAGTGTACTGTATGTAAAAGCATCTCCGAAAAATTTGAAGAGGTAAGATTCAGTCTATATAAAAACCTAGGCCTAAATGGTTTCTCAGGTTCGTTTAGCAGACTTGTAATTATTAACTGGAACTTAGCGGGGAAGCCACAGTTTAAAATTCACGGAGCGGATCATTGCTTTAAATTCGGGTTCAAACGATTATGTTAAGTCCATGACTAAACCCTCTATACCCAGATATTTATGTTCATTTGTGTTATTGTCTTATTTAGTATTGGATACATAGAGCCTTTCTCATTTGCAGGGGCTAAAGAATACTGCGAAGTCCAACTTCGGCGGAGGAAACACAAGATGGGAGGAGAAAAGTTTGGGGAGCTATCAATTCAGGTAAATTTTGTTGTATACTGACCTTTAATAGTATCAACGTCAAAATGACCACTAAGATGTCAAACACAAACATGATTTTATTCAAGGCCGAACTCCAAGAGCAAATTTCACAATGCTTGGGGCAACCCTATCACCAATGTTTCACGGGCCACTGTTCTAAGTACTTAATTAATGAGTAACTTTATGTTAATGTATTGTAAATAACTGAAGCAAGGATTGAGACTGCATAATTATTGGCCCTAGTGCTTTGACCTGCTGTCGATTTACATATTGTATTAAAAATACGTTTTCTTATTCTTTATTATTTCTTTGTAGTGAAACTCGACTAATAGAAATTACCGAGCAGCTGTGCACCAGCTCTGATCACGACGTAAGTAATCTGGATTGAATTTGGTGAATAGTCAGAGTTACTTCACATTTAAAACAGGAACGGTTAGCAAAAGATGTCTTATGGGTTTCAGTTCTTGTAACTTTATTACGGCTTATTTTTCTGTTCAAACGGACGAAAAGAACACCTATTAGCCAAGCTATTAAACATTTAGAAAGGGTGTTATACAATTTAGCAGAAGTGGTCTACAGGTTGACTTTAAACGTCAAAGACTGATTTTATCATATTCTATCCAGTCAGACACCACTTAGATATTTGGGAGTCAATTCACTTATTAATTCAAATTGGAATAGCATTTCGAATAATATTGTATCGTTTTCTTTTCTTGTCATCGACAGTGTCACAACTTTATAGAACAGTACGAGGAAGACATGGAAAGTTGGTGGTTCAAACGTTTTGCCAAAGGAAAAGATGAGAATTTCCACGACTACTTCTGCATCGCATTTACACAAGGTATGATACGGTTTGCATGTCTTTTTTCCCGTGAGATTGAATTATGATGCCTTGTTAAGTGCTCTTAGTATATGATCGTGTGTTGCTCTATTGGTAGACATAAGGAGTAGTAACAGCAGAGAGACTACGTGTGTGTATATTGCGGCTTGATTAATATGGGTGTCATATATTTTGAATAGCATGCTGTCCCAAGAATACATACGGTCCTGACTGCAAGGTGTGTCCAGGAGGAACGGAACGCCCGTGCAAAGGGAATGGCAAGTGCGATGTAAGTCTAGATCTACTTGTTCTCTTGTTACACCATACAAGTCTTACAAATGATATAACACACTTGGCTTTTTATAAGGACACGAATAGTAGATTATTATCCAACACAGTATAGTCCCTTTGATTTGTAAAATATTTATCGAATGTGTTACCTTCGTTTAAATTGATGACGATTCTCAGAATCCTACAGCCAACTCAACATTTTCTGTATGTTTTTAAATTCATTTAGGGTGAAGGAACCAGAGAGGGCAAAGGCGAGTGTAACTGTGACACGGGGTACATGGGGGATCTATGTGACGAGTGTGCTGAGGGATATTACGGAGATAGCGTGGACGACTCTCCCACTGTGTGTACAGGTAAGGACAACTACTATATACAATATCTGTATTTAGGTTCCATAGTTTAAACTTCTCATTTGGAAATGTGAATGCCATTTATTTTATTTCTACCTCATACAGGATTTCAGTGCGATGTATGTCTATATCTATTTGTGTATTTACAATATTAAAGAACAAGTATTTCATGAATTGTTTTTTTAAACAAGTACTTCATCAACTTTTTTCAGCTTGTCACGATTCCTGTGATGGAGGCTGTGACAAAGAAGGACCTGGTGGTTGTCACGAATGTAAGAAAGGTTGGAAACTGGACCAAGACAATTTTTGCCAAGGTGAGTTACTAAGTGTTAATTATCGAAACTCCAATGCTAACATCATAGACAATCCTTGGCCAAATGCTAGATGTACATTTATGTTAAAAGTAGAACAGTTTTGATAATGAACACTTCTTTTCCTGATACAGATGTAAACGAATGTGAAGAAGACGAAGAGAACAAGTTGTGTGATGCAAGTCGGTTCTGCCGCAACACAGAGGGAAAATACGAGTGTGAAGGTAAGTTATGCAGGTATTAATACTGAAGGATGTTCAAGATAAGTAGGGGACGGATGTTCCACTGTTTTAGCTCAGATAATTCCTCCTGTAAGATGTGGCATACGCTAGCTGCTACGTACCTATATATTGAACACAGATACATTTTAAAAGTATAAAGCTATACATGGAGAAGCCATAAAACAAATAGTTAATTGGACATTTATCCACCTTTGTCTTGCAGGTTGCGATTCAGCATGTGAAGGCTGTACAGGATTTGGTCCAGGAAAGTGTAAAGCATGCAAAGAAAACTACTATAAAGATGGCGAGCTATGCAAAGCATGCGACACGTCATGCAAGTCATCGTGCTCCGGACCGGGCAGGACCGCATGTGATGAGTGCAGAGACGGTTATGAACTTAAGGAAGATGACAGCTGTCAGGGTAAGCTTGTTTTTTCCTTGCTTTAGAGTACATGTACTAACTAATATCTTTGGATTTTTTTGTCTGTTTGTTTTAAGCTCTGTCGAAATAATTTCATGCCGATTCTCAAAAATATCACCAACTGAAGGAGTTTTGACTTGATACATATTTGCATTCTTTTAAAGTTACAAAATTGTCTTTATTGCAGTGGTAAATATACGGTATTAAATTGTACGTTCATAAATCATTGTTTTCATTCCCACCAATTTATTGAAAGCCGTTTATTGAGTGTAATGTGTGGTTGTTATTTACAGACATCAATGAGTGTGAGAAGGAGCCCAACCCATGTGAGGAGAACCAGACCTGCCAGAACACACGAGGCTCCTACCACTGTAACAGTTAGTATCTCACAGATCTATTATATATACAAATTCAATTTAAAACAATCCAAACGTATGCGTAAAGCGCTTTTGTAGATATATACCTTAAATTCCTGCGTATAACCCGCACCTCGGGTATAACCCGCACCCCGACTTTATGTGAGAAGCCCATCACCCGCCCCATGGGTATGAAAATCGCGAATTTAGTACTGTTCTATACTTTCATAAACCCTCGTATTTACATTGTACCCACACCTAGACTTTGAGAATATTGTACAACCCGCACTAGAGCTTTGGTTCGCGTATAACCCGCGGGTATATTTACGTGTAAATGGGGTATGGCACACTGGGTTGTATCAAACAACACAAAGTAATTTTTAGAAATTCCGGAAAAATAAATGGTTACTCAATAGATATAAACCCTCTATATTCCAGATTGTCACAAGGCATGCCATGGATGTACAGGCATCTCAAAGGAGGAATGTAAGGAGTGTGCACCTGGGTACGAGAAGAATGAAGATAGCAAGGCATGTGAAGGTATGTGATTACTCCCTACTTTTGATTATAAACATGTAGGTAATATTTATTGAACAGTTATTATGGAGCGTCATTGCAAAGCAGTAGTGTATCGCTCCCTTAGGCACCTTTAAATCTAACGTTTGATTTGGATGTGTTTTCCAGATAAGGATGAATGTTTGAGTGAGGGTAAAATTTGCAAGGGTGAACACGAGAAGTGCGTCAACTACGTAGGGGGCTACGAATGTGCCTGTATGAAGAGCTATGTACGTAGGGGCGGCAAATGTGAACGGAAACAGAAAGGTAAGTTAGTCAGCAGGCCCCGCTGAAATCACTCACTAGTTCAAACCTCCTCTTCATACATATATTCTATAGTAAAAGACTAATTGAAGAATGGGAACCGGATAAATACCTTAAGGACACATTGGTAATGGGATTTATTGAAGATAGAAAAAAGACGAGTCAATAGGGCCAACCTATAGATTCCATAACAGCTGACCTTCACCTGATTCCTGTTTCAGCTGCTGTCACATACACCAAGCAGGCATGTGAAATCTGCACAGACATAATCAAAGGAGTAGAAAAGGTTTGTCCCGTCAAAGTTATCGTTGTCATGTCAATTTGGCCATTTATTTGGCGTATAACATCGAAACTAACTATAACCCTGTAAAGTGTATGTCATAGTTGTGGTGACATTTTACTTCAGATTTCATAATTTTGATATTGCAATAGAACTGTGAGGCTAGGGCTTAACTAGGAAGAAACACGATAAGAGGAAGTAGAAGGCAAAGTATATATAATAACCAAGATAAGGCAACAGATACAGGAGTTGAATATGCGATAAGATATGATCATCAATCTACTAATGCGACTGTCTGAAAGGAGCTCTCAAGCAGAACTGGCGGTCCTCCTCCGCGCGGTGCCTTATATGTGCCTCGCGGAGGTGGGGAGGGACCGCCCTCCTCCGCACGGCTCGGGCGGAGGAAGCGCTAGCTGTCCTCCGGCTCCGCTACAATATTCTTTAAAGATGAGAAGCATCAATTTTGAGTGTTTTTTGTTGAGTTAACTAGGATCTAAACCCCATTTAGGAGTTACATGGCTATAGTATAACATTCTGACTTTGTGTTTCAGGGCATAGAGAAAACTAACAAACTCAACTTTGGAGGAGGCAACACGCAATGGGAAGAGAAGAAACTTGGCGTCTATGCTTATAGGTATGCTAACCTATTTGACGGAATTTTACCTACATGTATAATGACCTGCATGATAATTGTTACCAGGTTATATTCTTTTGAAATGGGGGGAGGGGCGGCGTTGCTACTTAACAAATTAAACTATCGTTTGAAATAGAGTTGTATCAAACTATACGATGATAGTATTCAGATATGGTATTCAAATGGAAGTTTACAATAAGTGGAAACCTACTAAAAATACATTACTACTAAATACTAGAGTATGTAGTTTGCTTGAATAAAGAAATGTGAGCGCTGTATATGACCGTTTACATCTTTTCATTTTAGTGAGACACGCTTTGTCGAGGTGACAGAAGATGTTTGTACCGAAAGTGACAAAGACGTAAGTATCAAAATGACTTTACATTGTAGAGGAATATTGCCATTTAACACATTTTATATAAACATTTCATGTCCATTTTCAATTTCTGTTTAATATTTGAGACTCATTCAGCTCCAAATGCTTTTCATCTTTTCAGTGTAACAAAATGATGGAGAACAATGAGAAGTTCCTGGAGCAGTGGTGGTTCAGTCATTTTGCTAAACAGAAGGAGACAAACCTCCTCGACTACTTCTGTATCAACAGAGTGGAAGGTACTTATATCTACAGTGTTCTATTATCTCAATATGTAAAGGTGGATATATGGTTTCTTGACATAATAACTTTCATTCACATAATCTAACTCATCAATGTACTAATATTGTTACTCTAATCATGGTTAATTCACATTGTCTCATCAAGGTTATACATACCGGTATGCACCTATTATAAATCCATTAGGGTTTAATTGTTGAATGTATCCACCTCCCAGCTTGCTGCGCTAACGGGACCTATGGGACGTCATGTGCTGAATGTCCTGGCGGGAAGGACAAACCTTGTAGCGGGAACGGCGACTGTAGCGTGAGTTTACTTTACTTTTATCTATTCTCTCTATTAAGGTTTATGATGTAAAACTGCCAATCAAGACTTTATGTGCTATTGATGGGCCACATGATAATGTCCATTGCAAATGGGAAGCCGTCAATGTTCATAAGTGAATCGCATACATGTACTCTATTCCAGTAATACTTCCAAATCAAGTTGTTGCATGTTACTTGCAGGGAGCTGGTACAAGGGAGGGTACCGGGAAGTGTGAATGTAACAGCGGTTACAGTGGGACAACGTGTAACGAGTGTGCCACCGGACACTTCCAGCTCACACCCGACGTGTCACCCATAGTCTGCGAAGGTAGCTATATACATTATGTTTATATATCTTAATAGGGATTACATCCCGGATTACATCCAAACCAATGAAGTTGGATTGTATGAGTAGTTTAACGTCCGATAGGGCCTATCTAGGCAAACCAGACGTTCACAAGGTTGAAGCTTTTCACTTGTTTTGGACAGATATTTATAATGCTACTTGTTCGATACAGTTGTGATTGGATCTATTGAGGATCAAATCTCTGTGATGAATGAGATAAAATTGTACTAATGGTTACATGATCCAGACCGGAGTAGAAAAAAGCACAAATAAATGTATTTTGAAGTTTAAACTAGAACTTGAAGGTATTTTGACAATGAATGAATTGTAGGGGTTTCATATGCGTACAACACGAACACAGGTTCCAAATTCGGTTTGAATGCAACAGGTCTTTATTCGATCACAGCCTCAAAAGTACACGAAGGTTTCTCACTCGGTTCACTTGGTCTTTCAACCATTCGAAGACACACAGGATTCTATCGATAGTTCGAAGCATTAGCGATACCGGACAGTTAAGCTCTGTGCCAGCATGGCTGGTGCAGAGTCCATAACGTGGGAGGGGTGTAGGTGCCCCTGTCAAAGCGAAGGTACGAAAGGTGCGGGTCAGAGCTCGTCCTAGGACTAAATGGTGAGGTAGCCAACCTCGGCCTCTTATATACCCTGAGCGCGGACCAAGCAGTGTCGACGTGGCACTCCTCCGTAGCGCCGTCTGGAGTGCCCTGCCTGGCTCCGCTACCGGATAACCGAAAGGACATGGCTCAGGTGTTGCCACCTAGTGTCCGTTGGAGGCACTTACCGCTCTGACTCCACGGACCTTATATGTACACGTATTATTCGTGCCCCTACATCACCCCCACCAGATTATAACTAGGGTCGAAATACATCTGATATAATATAATATACTCGAATATGGGAGAATAATATCAGTGTACATGATGACAATACCGGGGTGCATTTGAAGGTACGATATACGTTTTTACACTTACATGTAGAAAGTACAAATATAGATTTTAGATTTTACCTGTTACACAAACAACACTTACATCTCTATGTACAAAACAGGGATCTTATAGATCCAACACTATAACGACAGGATAGATACGTGAGTATCCATCTTTAATAAAGATATGAATATATACGAATATATGTTCTATACTACTTCTAACTATAGTGATCACAGTTTTGTATGGTTTTCGTTGAGATATAATAATGGTTACTACATTAATCATTTTAAGGTAAGTTGAGATTGCACAATATGTGACTTTTTTAGGACGGAATGACACAGAAGTAATGGCTCGAAAATATTTAAATGGGCGAACCGTCCCTGGAGAGGTAATTACGTGAACTATTGGAATTATGTAAAAATACTTGGAACCAACATAGTTGTGACATTAACTCTTATAACCAAGGAATGTAGTAATATTAGCCTCCATGTGAGGCAACCGATATATACCTTTATATCTTTAACAATAGATATACTTTCGAAATCCGAATACCAGTTGTTATGTCCAAAAAGAAAATTTTTGGAGATAAAGGTAGGTATCGAACATTATGTACAGTTTTGGTTTGAATCATAGTATGTAGTATCAGTTATACTACCTAAAGTATGAACACCCTTTGTTTTTGTTTTTTTAGACAACGAAGACATTTCTTGACAATTATGCATTTTCCACCCGGCTTATGTTTACCTTCGAATCATGACCTTAATCATGGATGTTTTATAATAACAACACAATTATTACAGTATCATCGAAGCATCATATGCACAAGTCATCAATCACACAATCGAACAGCCGAACACCCAAGTTAGCTTATAAGTCCTTCAATACGCTCTGGAGTTCTTCAAGTGACCCACTCCATTGGGTGAGTCCTATACCGAATACCCGAATGAACTTAACGTTCAGGGCCTTCAGAGTTTTGGCCTGATCGTCAAGAGTATCTTCTGCAGCTTTCTGCAGACAACGAGCTGTTGAGAGTTCTTTCTTCTATTGTGCCAGCTGCTTGGTGAGTTCGATCACCTTATCTGGCTCCGATTGTTCGTCAATACGTTGCTGCTCGAAGATCTTCCTCAGCCTCTCGACCTCCTTGCCCTGCATAGTGATGGCATAGTCGGTTGATGCTCTCGCCACACCGGCTGCATATCGTTGCATGCCAGCCAGGTGTTCCTGCAACCATCGTTCGTATAGTTCTTTATGCACCACCGCATCCGGAGCCTTTGGAGGCTCGAAGTAGTCCTTCGGAATCTGTATCTGGGGCCGAATGTTTTCACCACTGATCATCAGATCATACCACCGGTTTGGATCCACTGCTGGTTCCTCACGAACTCTGGGCTTATAGGGCACAGTAGCAGTAGTAGTAGTGGTGGTGAGTAGGGTGGCTGCAACAGTTGCTGCCTTCCCTCCTCCAGCAGTTGTCGTTGGTGTGGTGGTGACTGGGTTCGAAGTGGTCACTGGAACCGGGTCCACCACAGGCTCAGCTTTTATGGATGTCGAATCCGCACTAGTAGCAGGGGTTTTACGCCCCACTGACTTTGTAGAACTGTCAGCCCTTGGTTTCACCTTGTCTTCTGCCCGAGGAGTGAGGTTGGTGGTCGTCACCACCAAGTCCTTTTTCCCAGGCAGCACAAAGTGATCCGAATCCGCCATCTCCACGTCCCGTGAGTCCGGTTGGCGGATGGCATCCATCACAGAGATGCCCGTAGGGAGATTCTTGTACGGATCCTTCTCAGTTTGTACCTCCGGACCAGGGAAGTCCATTGAAGGGTACTCGGCCTTACTGGCCAAGTTACCAGGAGTCAGAGGACGAAGGGTTTGCAGCTGGGAGCGACCCTTGGGGGCTGAGAAGTCCGGACCATAGTCAGGACGCAAGTCCTTCAGTGGAGACCGGTGCTCGATCGTTGTCGCGCGCCCTCGTGCTGCAGTTGGAGCTCTTGGAGCTGGAACCTCCGACTTGACCTTTTTGCAGTCAGGTTCGGAAGTCGCTGGACTCCTGTTCTCACTTCGTTTCCCTGGAAGGGGGTTGGCCGCTCTCCAGTCGTACAATTGCTGGTACAAGGTGTCGTTCAGGTCCAGTCGACCACGTCGATCAGTACGCTGGAAGACAGCTGACTGTTTCGAATTCCGGGTTAATTGGACCTTTCCGAATTGGAAGGTCTCAATCGTAATGGTTTCGAATTTGACTTTGTCCAGGCCTGCCACCAGGGATGCATGGAGATCTCCAACGTTCTTTCTGGCCAACATCATGGCTTGGCCATGACATTGTATCAGGTGCTCGATCATTCGGCCTCTTCTAGGGGTCCACATTCCCGAACACTTTTTGTTTGATTTGCCGATATCAGCGCAGACATACATCGCATGGTGGTGCATGTGCTTCTCCACGAGATGTCGCATGAATCGAAGACGAGTAGGCATGGGGCGGTTCTCGTGTGCGAAGTAGACGCGGCAGGAATCGAATGGGCAGTCCTCCCTTACCCCTTCTTTGTACCGGGCCATCGCCCAACGTATTTTGGGACGGCCCTCATGGTTGTAGTAAGTCTCAGGGAACTGTTTTCGATCCAGCAGCCGACCGAACCAGTTTTCTGTCCATGACCAGGAACTGGGTGAGCCCATATTGGATCTCATCCATTCTTCGTCATCAGACAATCCTTCAGGGTCCGGTTCTTTGGGACACGAATACATATCCCTCGATCGTTTGCAGTGTTCCATGCACTCGGGCCTAAATTTCTTGAAGCCCCCACTGGCATTGCGCCAAATCATGTCCTCCACCCGAGAACTTGGGACGTCTGCCGAGGCACCTGCCCCTGCAGCTGGAGCTGGAGGGGGCGACGAAACCACTGGTGGTGTGTTCGATTGCCCTGACTCGGAGGACGTAGACGGAGATGCAGGTACCTTGACCTGCACTGGAGTTTTAGTCGGAGTTGCTGGAGGGGTCGAATGCGTCCGGGTGGGTGCCCTAGGAGGCGTCGAAGGTGTAGAGGCCGTACTGGATACTACGTCCACCAACCTCACGATTGGGGACATATTAATCGCAGTAGTTTGGGGAGGCGAAGGATGGGGTACACATGGCTGTCGTGCCTCATTCTTCTTTGCCTTCCGTTTCTGGCTCTTTGGAAGTTCGAAGGGGACCTCCTCCAGATCCGAAGCGTCGGATACGGACCGTCCTTTTTGTTGCGGATTGGGGTTCTTACGGGACTGGGCTCGAGTCATTGGCGTTCTGGGGGCAGTTTGCATAGCCTCCAGAGTTAGCCGTAACTGTTCATTGGCTGCCCTGAGTTCATCGGATTCTCTAACCACCTGAGCATAACGGGCTTCTTGCTCAACTGATCCTGAGGTATCCGAATGGATCTCCCGCGGAGCCAACTCCACGCTAGCTGAATCTTCTTCGAATGGGACTGGTAAAGGTCCCGGAGCTTTCGGAAGGGATTCGGATGGGGACTCAGTAGTCCCGGTGGTCGTAGTTGGTTCTTCGAATGACGTTGAAGCCGACTGGGAAGTACTCGAAGAGCATTCGGACTGGACTGGGGCAGGTTCGGACACCTCAGACTTAGGCGGAGTATTGGGAGGAGTACTGCCATTAGAAGTTTTACGACTACCTTTGGTCTTGGAGAATTTCTTCTTCTTCCCCTTCGTACTGGTCGTGCTCCCATCACTTGAGGGCACTGCTTCCTCCCTAGCTTTGGCTTGTTGGAGATTCCGAAAGTTCGTACCACACTCTAACAGAATGTCACTGAAGACTCCGTTCTTAAAAGCTCCTCGAATCGCCCCTTCGTAACTGTCTAACCAGGTGGGATCGTAACGATAGAAGCCCTCCTCTCCCAGCCTGTCCAACATCATCGACATTAGTGTGGGATGTAGTTTCAGCGAGGAATCGAATGGCGAATCGCACGACAGCACTTCCATTAGTTGTTGCTGGGCCAGCGATGTTCGCACAACGTCTTCCATCTCTTCGTCAGACACTGCGTGGATAGGCAATTTCTGGCTTACCTCTTCCAACTCTGGCATCTCGTCCTCTTCCTCATCACCTGCTGCGTTCAGCCGGGTTGACGTCGAATTGTCTATGTCTTTCGAAGCAACACGTTTCGGGACATTGCGCCACGGCAACGGCCCTAGGTTGACTGTAGCCGGGGGTGGCATGGTCATGCTGTCCCGATCAGCCGTCGAATAGGAGCCGATCCCCGCTACACGAACGGTAACCGCACTCCCGGTGGATTCAGAGGCGGATTCATAATCCGACTCACGAGCGTTGTCGAATTGGCCATCGTCCATCCCGAACAGATCTATCTCGTCGGACTGGAGGCCCTCACCGGGGGTGTACTGCTCCTCCATTGCAGTCGAATGTTTTCAGCGAAAACGAAGTTTAATGATCGAAGATTTGCGGAGTACGAAGCTCCGCGTGTCCTAATGACACTAGGAGTGGGAACTAACCAGGTTGGCGCGTCTTATGATGTGGTTTTGGAGACTTTTGGTCGACTACAAGTCCCTTCTTCCTCCTCCTTTGCCCTGCAGCGTCCGTGCGTCTTCTTGGCACTGATCCAATATGGCGACCGCCCTTCTTGTCTCGTGATGCCACGCCCGCCGCGGGAGCGAAGGTCAACCAATCAGCGTTCACGCTTCACCGGATAGCCCTTTTCCGACGGATAACCCGGCGGGAGACGCTCGCGTTTCCCGCCACTAATCGAACGGGTAGCTCACCGGAGTGTAATCCTTATTGAGTCAGTTCCACAGAACCAGGGGTACCGCTAATCATGAATTCTTCAGGAGTGTAGGCAAATGTCATTACGGGTAACATAAGAATACCCGCCGGATAGTTCCGTCTGCCACCCTCGGGGACGTTCATGATCAACTCTCACCCTAGCTCTGCTCACTCGACAGCAATTAGGTCTGTACTACCATCATGGCATCGAAACTTCTTGTTGTGTATACAAATTAGGTCACAGCAGTCTCCGGATTATGCCGTGGACTGCGTCTTAACCCCACCTTGGGTTCTTTAGACCTGGTCGTCCGGGAAGATTCGACAGGATGTCCAGTAGTCAATTGGACAGCCCTCCTCCCCTTCAGACCTTCATTTGCCGAGACTTTTTTTCCGCACTTTTTATCCTTCTTGCTAGAAGCTCGAATTGGTAAATTTTTTTTTAGGCCTACCCCGGCCCCGCTTTAATTTACCAATACCAGGAGGCATAGGTTTTTTCTCATCTGAGGGTATCACTAGTTTCCTAGGTCTACCAGGACCACGTCGTTCCGGGGTGGTCGCTCTCCACTCAGTGTTATCTGACTTCGAATGCTCCCCTGGCTTCGAATGCGCTGAAACATCACCCTGCCACCGGCGTAGGCGAGCTACATTGGATTTATACAGGCGTCCCAACAAGGATTTGATCACCACCGTGGATTCAGAAACAATCCGAACCACAGTAAAGGGACCATCCCAGTTGGGTGACAACTTTAGCTGTTGTAGGGGGTCGTGTAGCCTAACTACTTCATCCCCCACTCGAAAGGACCTAAGTTTCAAACCTACGTCATAGCCCACTTTTTGCCATGAAGCAGATTTGCTTAGTTCACATCGAACCATCTCGTATGCGGACTTGAATTGATCCCTCAATGCCTCCACGAACATCACCTGACAGGGTGTTTCAGCGTTTATCCCAGCTACGCCAAACACCAAGTCAGCAGGCATAATCAAATCCTCTCCGAATACCAACAAATTGGGGGAACAACCGGTGGAAGCATGCACCGTACTATTATAAGCATGTACCACAAACTCGCATTGCTCGTCCCAATCATCCATCTGACTGTTGACCAGAGGCTTCAGGACTTGTATCAAGGTTCTGTTGAACCTTTCTACTTGACCATCAGACTGAGGCCGGTACGGATTCGTTCTTGTTTTGCATATAGCAAGGCTATGGCACATTGCTGCCCATAACTCAGATTCGAATTCTCTGCCTTGATCACTATGCAACATCAAGGGCACGCCTAGATGAAGCACCCAACCCTTTACGAATGCACGAGCACATGTATGAGCCTTGTGATCTTTCAGAGGAAACACTCTAGTATACTTCGAATAGTAGTCGGAGATCACCATCATGCACGTGTTTCCATCAGGAGTGGTTTTTAGGCCACTAATGATATCAACCGCTATGCGTGCAAATCTAACTCCCCAGAGCTCTTGAGTTAGTGGCAACTTCCCCAGGCCTTCACCTGGTTTGCTCAGACAACAATCTGGACAAGTAGAGATCCACCTAAGCAGATCTTTACTCATGCCAGGCCAGTAATACCTTCTGGAGAGTCGCGCAAGGGAGCGCTTCTTTCCAAAATGTCCACTGGTCTGATGTCCATGTACGAAATACATGATATCCCTTCGCATAGCTGTGGGTATCACGATTTGTCGAATTTTGGCCTTGTACGGTGTTATCTTCCACCTACATAAGATACCGTCAACAACAGTTAGCTCAGACCATTGAGCAAGTAGCTGTCTCATTTCCCGGTTCTCAATCGAAATGGTTGGTCTCTGTGGTTGGGCACCACTGGAGACCTGTTCTATTAGTCTCGAAATGACAGCATCACCCTTCTGGAATTGCCTGATGGTTTCGGTGGACCATTCCATTGCTTTAGAATGTCCTACATCATACGGCATTCGAACTCCAGCTATTACAGCATTATGGGCTCCACAATCATCGCAATCCATTCTAGAACATTTCCGTATGGGTCTTCTCGAAAGGGCGTCAGCATTGATATGCTTGCTCCCTGCTCTGTGTTGGATTTGGCTATTTTCCAACCCGAACTCGGACAAGTGGGTCAGCCATCGACCGATCATTCCTTCTGCTTCCTTAAAGTTCAACAGCCACCTTAAGGACGAGTGATCTGTCCGTAAAGTAAAGTCACCTCCCCAAAGGAAGTGCTTAAACTTCTTCGTATACACCACTACCGCCAACAATTCGCGCTTAGTGGTACAGTAATTCCTCTGGGCCTTATTGAGGGTATTACTAGCGAAAGCCAGTGGCACTTCTATCCCCTCTTGCATCTGGGATAGAGCAGCACCTATACTGTCATTACTGGCGTCTGTGTCCAGTATGAAATGTCCATCAGCTGTTGGATATTTCAAAACTGGGGTGGTTCGAAATAGGTTCTTCACGGCTTCGAATGCTAGATCTTGTTCCGGACCCCATGGAAAAGGCTCCTTCCTTCTACCCGGAGTCCAGTGAGCTAGAGCCTGCAGAGGCTGAGCTATTCTGGCATACCCCGGTAGGAAGTCTCTGTAGTAGCTACAGAAGCCCAGAAAGGACCGTATGTCTTTAGGTCCCTCTGGCTTTTCCCATTCCGATACAACATCTAGTTTCTCAGGATCCGCCTTAACCCCCTCAGTGGATATTATCCGACCGAGATAGCTAATAGAAGTCCTAAACAGGTGACACTTCCTTGGTTTCAATTTCAAACCATGGGTTATCAACCTCTCGAAAATTTTGACTAAAGTAGCCAGGCACGATTCGAAGGTCTTCCCGAAGACAATTACGTCGTCCAGGTACACCAAACACTCCTTCCATAACAGGCCACTCAACAGAGATTCCATCATGGCTTCGAATGTTGCAGGGGCGTTACACAATCCGAACGGCATCACATTGTACTGGAAAAGACCGACATGGCTCGAAAATGCTGTTTTTTCCTGATCCTCTTCCTTCATTCCAACTTGCCAGTATCCGGATTGCAAATCCAGCGTACAGAACCATTGGTTTCCGCCCAGGGAATCAATAGTCTCGTCTATACGGGGGAGAGGATAGGAGTTTTTCTTAGTACAACCATTCAATTTTCGATAATCTATGCAGAAGCGAATTGTGCCGTCTTTCTTAGTCACCATCTGAACAGGACTGGACCAGGGGCTAGTGCTGGGAACAATCACCCCTAACCTCAGCTGATCAGCGATTTCCTTCTCGGCCATCAATTTCTTCTTCAAAGGTAGGCGTCTATAAGGGATTTTGAAAGGTACAGCGTCCTCTGTAGTGATGGAATGTAGCACCTTGTCAGTTCGCCCCAAACCAGTGGGCTCCCCGAAGGCTGCATCATATTTCACCAATACCCGTCTCAACTGATCTTTCTGGTCCCCCGTCACCAAGCTCGAATCGTCCACCAACTTTTGGAGTTCCGGACGTAAATCGGACATCCCCTCAAGGTTCGGTTGGGTATCTTCTGAGAGTATACTGGTGCTTGCCTGTGCAACGATCACCTGCCCCACGGGAGTACCTTTCATCAGATAACGGACTTCACCACCAGGATTCGAAATAGGAATTAGATTCCTACTGCCACTGCCTACGAAAGTATCTGCACTCTCGAGTCCAATTGATGCAAGTCTCACCACATCGGGTTCAACCACCGCCATCTGGTCTCGGAAGATACTGTCACTCGAAAACAGGACATCACATGTCTGTCCTGGGGGTATCTTAACCGTCTGTACCACCGAGGCTACAGAAGATACCTTTCTCAACACGCATTGTACGGCCACCCTATATGGATGTTCTATCTTTAACATCCCCCTACAAGGTTCCAACATTGCACCGTACAACGCAGCGAAATCTAATCCGATGATGCCATCATCACTCAGATCAGCAATAGTAGGGGACAGGAGGTAATCCTGCCCACCTATATTGATTTCGAAAAATGCTTTACCAAACGTCTGCATGCAGCTACCGTCGGCCGAATGAGCTGTTACCCTCGTTGTGAAGTTATCTGGCTCATCGACTACAAGGTCATAGAACCTCTTCGAGATCATGGAGTGACTAGCTCCAGTATCCACTAGAAATTCTGCAGACCTTCCCCTCACTGCTACAGTCAAATACCACCTCTTCCCATCCAATGGTGATGGGTTGACGGTGAAACGTTCGAAATCCTTAGTGACACCAAGATCTACTCCCCGTCGTTTCAAGTGCTTCAAACAGGGGTGATCCGGGGACAATCGGGCACTGCTGACTACTTCCAGCTCCTGTATCCAATTCGCCGCTTCCCCAGTACTTCCTCCTCGGACGTCTACTATTCTGGGTTCATTGGACATACTTAGAAGGGACTGATCAGGCCCCTCCTCTAAGTTTCCAATCTCTACTGCACCTCGGACTTCATCGCTTGCACCGCTGGCGATATGTTGGCTTTCTTTCTCCTTAGGGGTTACTACCTTGCCATCCAGAGCAACCCCGTCTAGTTTTCCGTTTTCTTCTCTTCAGGCTTGGGTACCGGCTTTTCAGCTGGGCATTCTGCAGCAAAGTGTCCCAGGACCTGACACCTGTAACACTTCCTAGTGGTCTTGTCCACTCTCGGCTTCGAATTCCTCCCTGTTGATTGCTGGTTTCCAGACATCAAGTCAGTCAACCTTAACAGAAGTTCTTCCATAGAACTGGGAGTTGAGGAAGTAGTCGAAGGTGCGCTTGTAACTCCTGGGGTCACAGGTGGTGTTTTCCTGTCGGCCTTCGGATAGCGCTTCGAATTCGAATTGGAATAAGATTTGCCGCTGTTCTTTTGAGCAACTGCGCCAATCTCCTCCTCCCTTCCAGAATCACCTTCCTCTGTATCAGAGGCTGGTGGGTCTTGCACCACACTGGAAGTTCTCGAAAGTACTCTCGAAGATAGCAGATGCCGTTTCCTGTCATAGTCTTCTATGGCCATGAACAAATCAGTGAGAGAAGTTCCAGCTTTCCAACTATCACATGCAGCGGTCCGTTCATCAGAATCCCTTAATCCCTCAATGAATTGCGAGAACAAATCATCTAGGAACTGTGGGTCATCTAACTGCCATCTTGGTCTAGCTCTTTGCAAGAGAGATTGCAATTCTAGACCGAACACACGGTGCGACTCGTTTGGCTTTTGAGTCCGCTTCCGGAACAATCGAAGCGGGTCTTCATTACCCACATTACCTATCAGATAACTGGCGCATTCCACCAATTGGGTAAACGATCCGGCACCATGCATCGTTCTCCATCTCGAAACCGCTAGCTTGCCTGGGCCATTTCTCAATGCCCGTAAAAGTTCGTCCAACGATTCCTCTTCTGACCATCGATTATACCTCATATCGTCCATGAAGTCTGCGAACCAGTCCTGCCATGGCTGTCTTCCTGTGAACGGACTCGGAGTGCTGGCAGTGCGTCTAGCAGCGTTGTGGTTGTCCCTGTGCAACAGAAACGACTGCTCGATGCTCCAGTCGACGATATCGGCATTATCAGCTTGTCTGCTAACACAGTCCACTCCCATCTCAGCAATGCAGGGGTTCGTGTCGTAAATCAATTTCATCCCAGGGGACATCGATTCGCGGCGAGATACTCGTCTACCAGCATGTGTAGGAGATCTCCCTGGCCTCCTTGAGGGACCACTCGAACGTTCATTCGGATCAGATCTCGAAGATCTCTCATTCGAACTCGTACGGCTCGGTCTCTCTCGAGAGCTGGAACGACTGGGAGAGTTCGAATGGTCGTCATCATACGACGTTGGGCGTTGGTCACGCCGCGAAGATCTTCCATCCGGATCCCCTGTATCAATGGTCACTCGTTTTGGTCTCCCTCCGGTTGAGGTAGAGGCACTACCCCCACCAGTTGATGAGTTGTATATGCCACCACTGACATGATCGAACCCTGAACGGCTACCTCGAGTTGCCTCTTCATCTCGTTTCTTCTGTAAATCTTCCACCTCCCTGATCAGACGATCCTTTTCGTCCATCATCGCCTTGGTAGCTTCTCGGATCGTATCATGGAGCTCGTCCGAATCATGTATGGTCTTATCCTGACGTTGTTCTAGAGATTCAGTACGTCGCTGCAAGACATTCTGTTGATGAGCGAACTGGTTTTCCATATGTTCCAGTTCTGCCTTCGTTGTGTCTAAGCGGTTCTGTTTCTCCATCGTTGCCCCTTCTAGATCTTCATTCTTGTTCCGAAGCTGTACCAACCGATGACTCAAAGCTTCAAACTCTTCATTCATCCTGTCCATCTCTGCGATCCTTGCTCCTTCGAACCGATTCTTCTCCTCTTCGAAATGACGACGTGTCACTTCCTGTCGCTGGTGTCGTTCAGCATGCAGTATGCTCATGCCTTGTGTTGGCATAGGAGCAATGTGTCTCTTCGAACCACCAGTTTCAAACAAAGAATCATCTAGGTTTGACCCCAGATCTTTTCGAATAGAATCAGGATTGCCTCTCCTTGGTTCTGGTGTAGAACTCTAACGGTTTGGCCCATAATGTTTCTCAAGGGCTGCTACCACCTCCGGATCTGGACTCGAAATAGGATGAAGGGACGCTCCACCCTTTGCCTGTTCAGCCATGTTAACCCACTGACTGTGCTATTCTGTGTTTCACCCGAACTGGTCACGGCACCAATGTAGGGGTTTCATATGCGTACAACACGAACACAGGTTCCAAATTCGGTTTGAATGCAACAGGTCTTTATTCGATCACAGCCTCAAAAGTACACGAAGGTTTCTCACTCGGTTCACTTGGTCTTTCAACCATTCGAAGACACACAGGATTCTATCGATAGTTCGAAGCATTAGCGATACCGGACAGTTCGCCGTCTGGAGTGCCCTGCCTGGCTCCGCTACCGGATAACCGAAAGGACATGGCTCAGGTGTTGCCACCTAGTGTCCGTTGGAGGCACTTACCGCTCTGACTCCACGGACCTTATATGTACACGTATTATTCGTGCCCCTACATCATTATAAACCTCTGTTTTCAGCTTGTGACGAGTCGTGTGATGAGAGTTGTACAGCCACTGGCCCTAAAGGCTGCGACTCATGCAAGAAAGGCTATCAAGAGACCGAGGGTGAAGGCTGCACAGGTAAACCTTTTCAAAGTTTCCTTGAAGATGTCCAGTTAAGAATGGAACCTCCAGTCGTTAAAGTGGGTTATAATGTAGGCATACATGTCTTATATATTTAAAAAGAAAGATATACCGGTATATATATACATGTATATACATCTTGAGAGATGCACATGACAGAATTGACTGCTGAATCGGTTGTATTCACATCTACACATGTTTTAACGTAATTCACAGCTCTAAATCCACCTATATTCTATATATAGCCATAACTGACGTGTTTTTCCTTTATAACTATGTTGGCAGATTTAAATGAGTGTGTCGAGGATCCTGGGAGATGTACTGGGGAAAACTCGTACTGTGAGAACTCTATTGGCTCCTTCTCCTGTCAATGTAAGTGCATTACCGTTACCTATGCATCTAATTGAACTTCCACTATTTTAATTCAAGCAATACTTATTGAAACATTAGTGTGGTTATCCGATCACTTTATCATATTAGATAATTTGTATGAATGGGTATGAAAACAATGATTTCAAAGTGATCCTGACAAGTGAATACATTTAGTATATATGTATCATATCGGTAGTAACATTTAGTATTTAAATACTCTATAAACCTTTTTACTGTACATTTACAGCTTGCAGCTCTGCGTGTAAGGGATGTTCAGGTGCCGGTAACGACAAATGTGCTGAGTGTGCGGAAGGGTACTTTAGTGAAGACGACAAATGTCTTGGTAAGTATAACTCGATGGTACTCTCATTACAACTTAAAATAATCAACCTTATCAGAATTCCTCTGATCTATGAAGTAAGGCATGAAGCTCTGGAGTCTGTCACACTATGTTATAGCGGGTGCATCATTCTATGTTTTCAGAATGTCACAGTGCGTGTGATGGCTGTACAGGACCAGGGGCCAACAGTTGTGTGCAGTGCAGCAGTGGGTGGACCCTGCTCGGTGATACCTGCACAGGTAAATACCCCATGTGGAGGAACACCAAATATTCCCTTCTATTGCATTTACAAACATTGAAGGCAATATTAGAATATATTGTGGTCGATTTTTGTTTATTTCCCTTAATTCCTTTTATATGAGCAAGTGGACTCAGTGGATACTATCTGAAATGGTCTTGAACGTTTGACACGTAAGTTATAGTACTTAACAAAATAATATGGTAGTGAATTATGGATCCTAATACGTTGTATTGTAAACATATTAAAAGCATGGATTATCCTCATGTCTACAGATATAAATGAATGTCAGGCAGAGACGCCCCCGTGTGGAGATGGCCAGTACTGTGTGAACAACCTGGGTTCTTTCAGGTGTCACGGTAAGCGTTTTACACCAACTCCTAATCTATAAACTGAGGTCTGATTGAGGACAGTTATATATACTGTAAACTATGTGATTAATGACCTTGTAGGTCTATCTGCATTATTTGACAATTTTCGAGTTACTCGCAAGGGCCAAATGCATGCATTAAAAAACAAGTACAATATATTTTAAATTCATCAGCTTTCTACGGAAATGGTCTGCATTTAAAATAATTTACTATGTTGCCCTTAAAAGGCTAGGCTAATACGTGTAAATGCACCATGTATGACATAGTGTCTACATAGGTTCATTTAAGACATAATTGGTACATATATTCAAATTATGTCAACAGGTTGCCATTCAGCATGTAAGGGTTGTACTGCCCCTGGGCCTGACAACTGCAAGGAATGTGGGGATGGCTATCAGCCTGAGAGTGGTGAGGAAGGTTCTGAGACTGGAGAGGGTAAATCCAAATGTACAGGTAAGTATTCTACTCACATAGATTAAGAAGGTATTCATAATGCATCAGGCAGCCATTATATTTTACTATTAGCATATACCGTAAATTCCCGAGGATAACCTTTGTACGGGAACCAAAACCCCATGGGCGGGTAGACGGGATTCCCTGTACAGTACTAAAGCAACGCGAATTACGTTGGTACAGAGACATGGCCCTGGTTGGCCCTGGTTGGTACAACTACAGCGCATTGGTCAGTGGTCCAAGTCTGCCAAAATCCTTCTCTATAGTTCCTACTGAACCCTCCTGCTTGGAACTGATCATGACAGCGATGTTGTCGATCAATTCAAATTTACTTAATATAATTATGTTTTCTTCTTGTGTGTTTGTAGATGTTGACGAGTGTGCCACAGGGACGGTGTGTCTAGACGAGGGCGAGGTGTGCGCCAACAGTGTGGGCAGCTACAAGTGTACCTGCGCCGACAAGTACACCAAGAAGGACGGCAAGTGCATCAAACAAAAAGGTAAATTGTCGTCTGCTTCTTGATCAGTGTGGGCACTGCTTCTCTGAATAGTCTACCATAAGTTAGCACTGGCGGGTAAGACTCTGTACGTATTACATGTAGCAGTTGATGTACAATACTGCATTTAATAAGAGACTGTCATATAGCAAAGTATGATAAGAGAATAAAAAAGAATGCATGAAGCCAGTACATGACAATCACATGTACTTGGTATTCCGACAATAGTGATTTTTTTTTGTGTCAGTAGGAATGATTTGGACTTGCACTTTAGGTTAATATTGCCCATAGCAGCAACAAATATCTAATGTAGATCAGTCTTCATCACTCGAAAACAAAAGTGGCTGGGGGAACAGACATCCAATGCCATGTAGTGAAAAAAGAAAGCAGTGACTTGACTTGTATCAGTTGTTAGCTGTAGTTACCAAGATTTAGACCAGGTAGTACCCATGGATTTAAACTTCATGAGTTGGATTCAAGGCAACAATAGACATTTGTCCTTTACCACTGCTGTTACATCCTTTTTCAAATGACCCCATTCTTGAAGGAATATTAGATCAATATCAGTCTTAGATTTGACATGGCGAGCAATGAGTGTCTAGTTCTAGGTTTTGCTACTGTCTTCAGCTTGCTAGCTGCTACTAACATTCGGGTCTTATTGTGTGTTGTGATCTCTATATCGGCACGTCCTCTCGCCTTTGTCTTGTTCTTATGCCTGTTTGCTTAAGTTAGTCTGCAAATGGTAGTGTGTATGTGTGTATCGTTCATAAATCTCTGGTTAGCTAGATTCCGGTGTCACCAGAGCTACATGTCCCGTCCTATGTCCGTTTAGCTTTAGTTTAGCTCGGTGGATTAAAGTCGTTCTTTCTATTCTGTCTTTGTAGTAGAGAAGACCATTCCAAAGTCGGACATAAAGGGCAAGACAAAGCAGGCTAGCAAGAAGACTAACCCACAAGGCAGTAAGCCTAAAATACAGGTTACTCCCGGGGCAGCCGCAGGGAAGAAAAAGGCAAAGAGCAAGAAGAAAGATTTGAGTTCTGAGCATATGAAATATGTGACTTCCCTTATTGGTTTTGGCCTGGTAGGCTACATGTTGAGGAAGAGCTGGTTAGCTCAGCTTGTCTTTACCTCCACCTTCTGGGTCTATCTCTACTGGTTTAGTATGAGGTTTGAGCCTACCAAGAAGCACACACTAAAACTTGGACTATAACTGGTGTGCCTTTATAGATTAAATATCATTCATCCCATTAGTCCATAAACCATAGAACTGCCATCAAGCTGAACTAGAAGGTTCATATCATTTGTTTGTATAGACCCTGTGTACAACGGGTGTTTACAACTACACAGCATCGCCCAACTTGTACTCATGTCTGCATGTCTCATATACTGTATATCAACCACCATTAGCTCTTGGGATACTGTTTGTATTAGATGAAATAATGCAGTATTCTGATTCTGTTCCATCATTGATCAGGAGTTTTTATACTCAAAGCACCTATCTGTGCCACAATTGTTCAACAATCATAGTTTGAGAGCATCATTCCTCTTTCAAGCATTCAATTCTAGAAAGTCTATTCGTGGATATTGCTGGTAGGATTTATTATAAGATGAGAGAGTACTTGGATGGACTAATCAATCCATTTTTTCTTCGCTTGTTTTGAAAGTACATATCTGCTTTTCCAAATAACAGATCTAAGACCATGGTCCCAGTGAAAGTAATTGAATGATCCATGTGATTATTGTATTGTGAATTTAAGATTGCGAATAATAAGAAAGATACTAGTCATATCGGACACCAACAAGTGCTTGTACTTATATACTGTTTACTTAGAAATAACATTAGGATCATATTCATATTGTACCACCGAGTACAAAAATGCAATGTCAAGAGGGGGAGAGTCGGGATTGAATCCCATGGATTCTTGATGCCATCTTACTCTCATCCTATCAATTTTACATAGCATATTTACATATACGGTAGTAACAACTGTGTTTCTGATACAGTATCTATCTCTGGTAGCTGAGGCTGCATTATATAGAATTAAATGTGTTGCATTTGCTTTTGAGTCTAACATGTATAGTACCCATATTGAATTCCCATTGCTTAGCTAGTGTCTATATGTACCTGTCTTCTAAAGAAGATCGTACAGAAAGCGACAGCTCCAGGGTATGCACAAATATCTACACATTCTTGACGTTTTGCAGACTTGATTTTTAGCCATTAGCTTCTGCCGTAGTCATGAAGCTGTTTCTAAAAGTAGTATCTTTTCGTGATATACTGGGATCAATTGAACCGATTCAGGCTTACCTGTATAGAGTAAAGGATATATATTATGTCAGTTGTCGGTTTTGGCTGAACTAAATCTAGATCTAAATATTTACAGGTAGTCCTTGCTATAATTCATTGGAGTAGAAGGATAAATAAGTCTACTTCTTTTGACTATTGTATGCCTCGATCTTCTCTACATGCACATATGTATATGCATTCCTTATGTAATATCAATTGTCAGTACCTACTGTTTGGTAATCTGGGGGTTATTCTAGGAGTTAAAACAGTGACACCGACAATAGTGTGATTTTAACATTGCTCACATAATGTATAGACTTTCAGTCTTTAAGCCGGTAAAATGTTGCAATATGTTTGAGCCTTGGCCATGCAAGTGAATCCCACATGATTCCTTTGATACAGAACTTATTTCAAGGGTGATTGTGTGCTCTGGCCATAGTAATCTATTTGAAAGGATTTACGACATGGCAAGTCTTAAAAAGAGAAGTTCAAGCCCACAGTGATATTATCCCACCTGATTATCTCTGAACACTAATGAATGGGTTGTTTGTTCCTGATGCTATGGGTACTTGAGAATCACATTTGAATCGGTTATAGAATGTGAAAGCAGTGTTTGGATAGAGTAAATCAGTCATTTAGACATCAACCGGGGAGTGTATGTGATAGACATTTCATAAACCAATACCCAACTGGTGTATTAATGTGTACGTGTGTTTGCCAAGGAAATAAAAGTCTGTATGAAAACAGATATTTTCATTTTGTCCATCAATATTTATTTCCCACCAACGGAATTATCAGTACCGGTGTGGGATGAAGTAGATTGAACCTGGAGCCATTGAGTAGGACGTATCATGTAATGTTATTCTGCCTTAGTGATGACATAATACTTTAAAAAAAATTTTTTCATAAGACAGTTTATACATTTCTCCTGTGTTTAAATCTTCTAAAAGTTCAGATATTCGAAATTTCAGAGATGAAAAAGAAAGGCAAGAACAAGAAGAAAAAGAAGGGGGTAAAAGCTGAGGAGAAGAAGAAGCTAGATATCAAGCATGTGGACATCAACTCGTCCCCAGAGGAGACTGCCAGCCAGATAGCAGACCTGATAAAAGAGAAGAGGGAGGAGTTGTGACGACACCAATCTATATTAATATCATAATTTACATATACCGCTACCGGTAGTATGTACTTCCTACAGTTCAATATTTTCTTACGTATCTATCGTTATCAACAGATAACAGATCCCAGTGACCTGAATACTCTCTTTAGGTTAATCATTAATACGATATTTCTTTTAAATTTACTATAATAAGGGTAAGATGAGCTCATGTTCGTGATTCTCGTTTAAAAGGTATACATTCAATGACGTAATATATTTGTGGCTTGACGTTTTAGCTTACCACATTAATAGGTAACATCTTATTACCTTTCTAAGATCATTGTCGAAGAAGGACATTTAACATAAGTGGAGGTATTAAAATCAACATTATTGTAGTTATTCTGTCCATTCTACGCTGTATCCATATGTCATTTCGATGTCTTGACAAGTGATCAACAATCCGTTATCTTTATTCAATATTTAAATGCCATCATTCATCATATTTTCCTTCTTTTCTTGTGCTATTTATTAACTATATGGCCTGAGATGAGCAAGCAAACATAATATATTGAACCATGATTGTTTATCTGCATTATCCATACAGGACAAATGACACTAGGTTTAGGGATGGAACTTACACTTTCACAGCAATATTACTTAGAAAGTGTTAGGAGTTCGATTTCTAATGTGATATGGAATATTTTGACCTTGAAGTGTGTAGAGGACCTAACCTCGTTCTTTTTCGTGATATGAAAGACATGGACGCCAACTATATGAGTGCCTATACATGGGTAAAGATCTACACAAGTGACACATGGGTCTTAAGAATCTGCTTACCCATGTACGGGCACATATGAAGATGTGGTCAATTGAAAATTGTACAGAGTTGAAATATACAAATAAGATAGTGAAGATAGGTAAATTTAATATGTGATAAGATCGATTACTAGGTAGATTGAATTGGTAAAGGGACCATCTGAATTCATATAATGAAGACGAGCCTGTAGCTTAAAAGAGTGCACAAGAAGAAAGCAGTCAATTGTTTCATAATAATATCGATGGGTTATACATTGCACTGCAAGGTTACTACTTTTCACAAGTACCCTGCAATATTACATCACTAAACTGCATTCCCATTAACATGCATAACTGTATTGACATTTACAATTCTAGGTTTCATTGCACTCTGATACTCAGTTTTATTATAAGTGTGTTTGGGTGAATGGGAAGGTTATATCAGAGTGAACGTTTTCGGGTGATGTTGGGTGAGATATTGCACAATAAAACATTCAACTTGTTTCAGCAAGGCCAACCTGGGATAGTAGGCCTACATGTACTATCAAAGTTAGGCCAAAGTGTAACCGATAAATCACTGTATCATGTATACGTAAGCCAATATTTTAAACGGAAAGATATTTATCTCGAGAGAAGTAATTAGATTCTCTTACTGAAGTTTCATCATGCCGATTACTCCACATATAATTCCAATTCCCAGTTTGTGAGTGAATTACTTCATATGCACGACACTGCACCCACCCACGAGTGTGAAAGAAATGCAGATTAGTTGAACTGAATAAAATATCACAATTGCTTAAGATTATGTGAAAAGCTCCCTGAACCAATCAAATTAGCACGTGATAAATTGGAATATAATACAGGATACAAGTCAAGGAGCATTCCAGGACAAGAAAACACGAGCTATACCAATAATGATAATTAATTAATGCAAATTTGATATCTATTCCGAGAAAGGTACATTACAAAGGCCTTGGGCATACCATAGGGGGCATTTAGGATGGAGTTCTTTTTTGTTGTTGTGATGTGTATCTACGATAAAATAAAGAATATGTCACAGTGTATTGCAGTTGTATTTTGTTTTGTCTTATAGAGCAACATGAATTGAATAATACTGGTTCAGGTACTGAATGACCTATTATAGTCTAGGCTACAGGTACATTTTATATGTACCATGTATGGGTATAGGGTCATAGGAACCAGTGAGGAATAGTTTCATCTGCTCAATGAAGCATTACCCATTACAAATGTACTTTTGTAGTTGACTCAGGGTTCATACCCTGAGGCATATACAACGCCCAGCTTTTTCTTTAAGACGTTTTTTAGCCATTTTAGAATGCTTATAACTCAGTTTCTATTTCATTTAGAAACATTACAACAAAAAAGGATGGGCAAGATCGGGGGACAAATATTTCCTTCAAAAAGTAAATCAATATCTCTTTCCTTCTAGTCACAAATCAACTGCGATCTTTGGGTATTTTTTCTCTCTTTTCTTTAAACACTTAAGTACTGTTAAATGACTTCCCTCTAAATGAACTCTGCATAGGCTTCAAGGTTAAAAAAAAAAATTTGAGCTGATAGAAATGCTCTTCTGACCAAACAGGTGTCACATTTCTATCTTTCTGACATCAATCTACCATCTTACATATTAAAATGCCATCCAACCAAGCTAAACTGCCCTCCATATTATTCAAATTACTTAAATGAACTTCTTACAATACCCTGAACATACCAAGAACAAGGATTCGTTTTCGTTCTCATACCACACGTCACATACATGGTGGCGCCACTCGCAAAGGCATGGACCTGTAGCACACGCCGCCCCGCAGCTGACCGACACGGCGAGACGGAAACGGCGATGGTGTCGCTGCTGACGCTCCGATTGACTTGCTTTTTGGCCGAGACGTAAAACAGCGGTTACGCGCTGCCGGGCGCTGACCCCCACAGCCACCTGCTCGCCTCCAGCCACCTGCTTTCCCATAGCCACCTGCTTTCCCACAGCCACCTGCTCACCTACAGCCACCACCTGGAATTCGATTATATATGACTTCCAATATATGAAATTAGGGTAGCTTTTTCTGGCGATTACGATTCTGCCATCAGAAATGAGAAATAACGTATTGTACTCAAATTAGATCACTCATTCGACTTTAAAATGACGAAAGCGGAATGTGAGGCTTGTGGTAGCCTGGTAAGTAGCAGAGAGCTAGCCGACGACATTCACCATATATTTAACCCTTTGAGGCCAACATTACCCATTACTATATTTGTTTTACAAGGTGTACAGGTGTGTTGGAGATGGGTGTATAAAGCAGGCCTTAAGGGAGTGATCATTTTTTATCAACAGGGGGGGGGGGGGGGTTGGTTTGGGGGGGGGGGGAAAAAAATTGGACCCCTTGACCGGGGGGGGTGTAAAAAATTTGGACCCCTCTTGGGGGGGGGGGTCAAAAAAATTTAACCTGTTTTGGGCCAAAAAGCCCGCGCGTTACTATGCTTCAAAGGGCCCGCGCGCGCGCCGATTTACGACCCATAGAGGGGGGGGGGTAAAAAATTTCGACCCGTTGACCGGGGGGGTGAAAAAAATTTCGCGCGCTCCGCGCGGAAAACCACCCCCCCCCCCGTTGTTAAAAAATGATCACTCCCTAAAGGGTTATTATCCAGGTGTTACAAACATATTGCCACTTCCCTTTAAGGGCTGCAATGTGCAGATTAAGCCACCGCGGTACTACTGGGGAGCTTCTATGGGCGGGCTCCAGTGAGTTTTCAAATGCCACTAGCCTTGTCCATCATTCCAGGGCCTAAAACAAGGAAGTAGAAAAATGACCACAGACCACATACAGCTTACCCTGAGTCATCTGTGAGGCCACTCACACGCTCAATCTTTTTCATTTTATAGTGTGAGGGCAAATAAAAGTATACATATTAGAATGGGAGTAGAGACTGACCTACAGTGTTAATATCTCTTACTCAGTAGATGAGGTGGGGGGGTGTAAAACAAGATACCCCCCCCAACACACAAAAAAAGAAGAGGGGTAAGCTCCCCCTTCCCCTCTATTTACCCTCCACCTTCAGCAGTTTTTATTTGATATGGTACTATAGGTAGTATTCATCATTAAAAGGGTTGGTTATTAAACCCAGGATTTGCACAGCAATTCAGTGGTAAGGGAGTGTTCATTTATTATTTACAGGGGGGGGTGGTTGGTTTGGGGGGGGCGTAAAAATGTCCGACCCCTCCTGAGCGGGGGGGCGTAAAAAATTCTGACCCCTCTTGAGGGGGGGGCGTAAAAATGTATGCCCCTTTTTAGCAGAAAAGCCCGCGCGTTACTATAGTTCAAAGGGGGGGGGGGGGCGAAAAATTTTCTGCGCCTTCAGCGAGGGGGAGGCACGAAACGTTACACGCGCTCTTGAGGGGGGCGTAAAAAAATTTCGCCCCTCCACGCGAAATCTCACCACCCCCCCCCCCCTGTAATTAATAAATGAACACTCCCTAAAAAGGTTGAACCTCGGGGTTAAACATGGGTGCAAACGATTCTTAGGCCTACTTGTATGCAGTATTAGCAGAACCAGCTTCATGTAGCCTATTACGGCTTGCACAAATATTAAAGATACCTCAGTAGACCATTTTATTATCTCCAGTATATTCTCCACGCCTGAGCCGCCTGCTCCAGCAAGTCAGCGTCCTGTGCGTGGCGGGAACACGTTGTAGCAGGTTCGGTGATTAAGTGGGACAGGTGCGTGTTTTACACATGAAAAAGAAAAAGGTTTGCAGTGATGGCGGCGCCCAGTTCAAAAACCAAGAAATTGTCACTGTCATTTAAGGCTCGTCTTGACGTAAGATGCTTATAATATCTTGTTTAGTTAGCAGTGAATTAGTAGCATCTACTGGGGTACCGGTTTCACCATAACTTTGCACCTGATCAATCGTTTTGACGAATAGTAGCCCTCGAGCGTAGCCGACCCCTCCACAACTCGGCTCAAGTCAGTCTCAGTTAGTTCCGATGTAACCCACTGAAGCTACGCCTGTGGGTTACGCCGGGGCTGGTTCGCAAATACTGGGTTCTCTTTGAGCCTACCAACATTTCCCGCTAGATGGCGCCACCGTCTATGGGCTGCCTGTGCTTTGCGACCCAGCCTGGGTCGCATTCAATCCCAGCTTTTGCCATCCAGCGGCAGCCCAACCTACACGGAGTAGTAGGTTGGGAAAGCTCAACTAGTCTCAGTTTGTTGGATTGCTTCAAACCTTACATCGACAGTACCGAGGTACGCTGTATGGTTGGACAGGGGCTCATTGGCTAGATCTTATATTTTGGTCCCGAAAAACGCCATTTGCGACTCTCTGCTGTCGCACCTCTCTAGCAGCTGCAAATATGACTTATTTCCTTAGATAATTATATCAACATATACCTTAAACATTATTCTCGAGGTCTGGTGGATATTTGTGGCCCTTCTTTCTTTCCAGATTGAGGAATTGTGAAAATTAAATTATGGCTTAGCCCTCGTCCTACAAAGGTTTGAGCTTTGCCGCCATGACAGTTTGGTCACGTGATCCTTCTTCTGCAGTCTAATTGGCTATTCTTTGAGAGCCACAAGAGGGCGACACCCAAATAACATCTATGCCTCCCTCTAGCGGATTACTTTTTATCTGATATTTTCCAAATGGCCTCCAGTCCAACCTTACAGCGTACCTCGGTACTGTCGATGTAAGGTTTGAAGCAATCCAACAAGTCTCAGTAGCCTAGGCATGCCCGAGGTGGTATGCTCAACTTTGCCACCCCCCTGGAGGAAAAGTATAAGAGATATTTACACAATTCCAAATGCTATCATAAATTAGAACACCTCTAGTTTCGGTATCAGGCCATATTATTATTGAATACTCATTACGAAGGGCATTTTTGGCTCATCTGAAATGAGAATGGCAGGGGTGCTTTTTTCATCAGTGTCAGGAAAAAACCCTGAGACATCCTCTACGAAAAGTCCTCCTGTGCAAATAATATTTACTCAAATGTGCCAATTCCACCTGATTTGTCCAGGGGAAATGTTAGGCTTTACTCTAAGGGGTCATATATAGCTACAGCTTGAATTTTAATGTTTTCATTTTCTTGACCTTAACCATCAGATTGGGCAGGATCAGGCCTTTCTGCAGTGAAAAGGCTCTGTCTGACAGCTTCTCAAACTTCTTGATTTTGGAATCAAAATGATATCAAATTCAAATAAAAACACATTTCTCACAATGCTCACACCCTATGGCGTCTATCTATGCCATTTTAGAAATTTTTCGGGAATATTTCCAAAAAAGAATGCCATGCCTAGTCTCAGTCAGGGCTCAGGCACAGGGAAAGTGAGGGGGCACATGCAGTCACTATTAAATGAGTCAGCACACAGACTGTCATTGTTGATTGTAGACCTAGGCTACATGGCTCTCTGCAGCTTTCAGGTCTCAGGGGCGGATCCAGGAAGTTGGGGAAAGAGGGGGCGCTTAGACCTCTTAGACTTAGTCTATGTCTATGGTAATACTAGCCGGATACCTACACTACAGTATTGGGGGTGTTGAATATTAAAATGGGGGGGGGGGTGGGGTGGACTCAAGGGAGCCGCCGCCCGCTGACCAAATTTCCCATCAGTTGACATGCCCTGCCTTTCAAGGCAGCCAGAGAAGTCATGAAGGCAGGGGCAATGGCCAGAGAAGGTAGATGGGATCAATACGAAAAGATCAATACCACAAATGAAGAAATTGGATAAATATATATCGAAACATATAAAAAATTGTGACAAACATTACCAAAATTCTGTGCTATGTTGCGCACTCTAGACATCTACTGTCGACAGCAAAATGGACCACATGGTTGTACATGTATACAGCGCAATGCTATATGCTGTTTTGCATAGGACTGCATAACAGAAAGGTCGTCGCTACGATGTTCCCACTCATTATCCCAAACCTTTCTATGTATTGATTGCTGTATAGACTATAACACAGGATGTAGGATGTTTCTGGGTTGCTCCAGGGGGAAGGAATCATTCCTCCAGGGCCTGGATCCACATAGGGTTATCTACATGGGATATCCACATGGGGTAGATCTGCATGGGCCAAATTGGATTCTTACTCTTACTGACAGAGCATTTCAACTTGAACTAGCGTTAATGTGAGTTAAATCTTGTTGTGCTAGCAACTTGGACTGGGGGACAGGGTGGGAAATAGGTGTCAAAATCATGCTCTAACATCACTCTGGTTGGATGTGTTAACTGTAATCTATATATCCATCACTATAACATGGCAGGCACTAGTCAAGATTGCGCAAGCCCGGCAAGGTAAGGTACTTATAGGCAACCGACCACCGGAGCTCCTTTACCAATACATGCTGGTACTGCCCCTCTGTTCTCACGACTGGTATAGGAGTGAGGGGGAGGGCTTTTGCCTCTGATGTGCGGCCACTGGCCAGGCAAGTCTGTGTGTGTGTGTGTGTGTGGGGGGGGGGGGGGTCACATTAGAAGGATTTCTTGACATCAAAACAAATAAAACTGGTTGGTACTTTCCAACTATCGTAATGGCTTTTGCTGCAACTTCTGCCGCAGCCCTATGTCTCTCCCCCCACCCTATCCTCTCTCTCTCACCCTACTAGATATTTTAAGAACCCCTCCCTACCCATGATCTCCTGTGATTGCAGTTACTCACTCTTTTTGATTTTGTGTACATTTTGATGTAAATAATTGGTATCAATACACTCCCTCAATACACATTGTCTATCAAGCTGTCAGGCTTATGTCAGGCTTATTTCTTTTGAAGCAAATATTTCAATCAATGAATTCAACCACTTAAGCACCCTGACTCTTGAGTCAATTGTGATGTAGGCCCCTACTCATTTCTGGGAGCTAGAAGTACTAGAACGGCAGGCTGGTCGGAAACCCTTAGCCTATTGAAGTTAGACTAAATGGGATATAACCATAGACATAGATAAGACTAGACATGTCGATATGAGTCGATTTTCATTTAGGATGAGGTCCTTTATTTATTTTCAGCAACTAGGATGCCCATACACGGAAGGTGTAGAGGAATCATGGATCACAGAGTTGATCTTCAGACCAGGAGAACAGCGGATTCGCCTCCTTCAGTGGCTATTTTCTAAGTAAGTTTAGTAGGTCATAAAAGCTAAGGAATGCGATATCTATGTATACCTATATGCGCCACTGTAGATGCAACACTTTTTTTTTTATCCGATTTCAGTTTTAAGTAAGAAAGTAATGATCGAGAGCTCATGGATACATTTACATCATACAAGTATAAGTGCGATAGTAAGTAAAGTATGATACGTATTAGATAGACGACACCTGTACCTTGGTATGCCTCATACCCACTGCCCCACAAGGTCAAGACGAGGTGTTATACACCGAGTCGATGACCAGTGGGCAGTGGGTATAAGGCATACCAAGGTACAGGTGTAATCTATCTGACTTAACCCTTGGGTATGCGAAATAACCAAGGTGCGAATCCTTTGTCTCAGCCGTCCACCCAGGGTTAAGAACTGATAGTTACCGGTATATGTACATAATGCACAATTTAAGTAGGAATCTATATTTGCGTCCTCAGGTTAGATTCCGCTGTACACGACCTCCTGGACACACAGTATGCCTCTGTAGACATGAAAATGGACTCCAGAATACAACGTAAGTGTGGTACAGGTACTCTTAATGTACCTAAATGTCACTGATTTAATTCAATTTTTGTCTACAGGCTGTATGTATAATTATATGTAAAGTACAAGGTATTCACATTATGTTTTGGGCTTTTTCAAATGTGAAAGGTCTAAATGTGATGCAGATGTAGTATGAATGTAGAATAACTTATAGCTGGTTCAACTTTTTCTCAGGTCTTTTATTCGTTGCCTCAACTCTTGGACTTTGTAAGCAAGACGACGCCGAACTTATCCGGGTGAGTAGACAGTGGAATCAGTGGATCCTCTTTATCATAGTACTATCACACATTCATTTAAGGCAACTCCAATGTATAGGTACTATTTGTAAAAGTTAAAGGTGCAAGTTTTACAAGCTGATGTTTCTTGAAAGTCGAATTTATATAAGTGAGGATCTTCATACACTTTACCACATTCTAGTACAATAGAAATTCGCTCTTATATAAATGCCCATCTCTTTATAATTTACTTATAGGCTTGTGTTTTTTGTCTTTTCTTGACATAAGGGAACTGCGCCTGCTAACAAACAAGTGGCCTTCATTGACCAGTTACTTGATATTGTCTGCATTGTCGACGCCGCCGACGATCCATTCATGTAAGTAATACCCTAAAGGTTTCTTGCCAGCACTGAATTTACAATAAATATATTTATCATTCTCATAGGAATTCTCCCAGAATGTTATTCGATAGAATATTCTTACCGGGTAGTCTTATGAAGTCCACCATATTTACCGTCCATGTTTTCCTATTGTATGGGAGCCAACTGTTTGATAAGTTTAATGTTTTCCGAATGTACTAGTGGCATATTAAATATGATGAATAAGTATCAGAAGCATAAAATAGAGAGACAGACCTATGGTTACCCCAAACTCCATGTAAGAATAAATTCGGGGTATAAAGCCCCTTTATGCTGGTGTCCATGTAGGAGCAGTACCGCTGACGCACACCAGGGGGCGCCCGGGTTGGTGGCGTCCTTGGCAACCGGACTGTTTACCGGTACTCACCTGCCAAAATTTGACTTGTAAGGACGTGTTTTAGGTCGCTCCCGCGTCAATCGCCGGGAATGCCTAAAACTTCTTACTGTGCTGCCTGTGGACTGTCTCATAAACCCCCAGTGAACGAGGGGTGTGAGACCCATAGGAGGGATCCTGCTAGGAGTACGAGAAAACACAGCACAATGGAGGTGGAGTCGAAAGCGGTCCAGGAGGCTCTGGAGAAGGTAGAGCTGTCCACGGAGGAGGCCGAGCTGGTGGAGACGCTTAACAAGCTCCAGCAGGAGAGGAACAAGAATATCCTGAAGAAAAAGATCGCCAAGATGCAGGAGGATCTAAGGGCGGAACAGGAGACCCCGGCGGGGCCGCCCCCGCAGGAGGAGAGGGGAGAGCCGGGCGGCTCGGGGAGACCGGGCCGCAGGAGCCGCAGCCGCAGCAGGTCGGGCTCCCGCCGGCACAGGGGGAGCCGCAGCTACTCGAGGGAGCGCGGCAGGACCAGGAGGACGCGGTCCAGATCGAGGTCAAGGTCAAGGGAGGACGCTGCCAGGAGTAAGTACCCCCTCAGGAAGTACATCAGGAATAAAGAGACGAAGGATATAAAGTACGACGAGCTGGTCGAGGCCATGATGTCATGGGGCTATGACCAGGTGGGGTGGGAGGTAGAGGATTACCGACGCTACCTAGGCCACTGTATGTTTGTGGCCCAGAAGGCCCTCTCCAGGACCTTCCAAGACAAGGCAATGGTGGAATACGATGCCACCATCAGGAGGAACGAGAAGGACTGGGGTCTAAAGGAATTCGTGAGGGGGGAGCAGAATGGCGTCATGGCGCACTTTGGCTTTGAGAATACACTCCAGGCCAAGGCTCAGCGCGCCGCGGCGGCCGGCAGCTCCGGCTCACAAGGAAAGCACAAGCACTCCACCCACCACTCAGGTGGGAGGGGGGCCTGTAGAGCCTACAACTACTCACAAGGAGGTTGCACTAATAGGGCATGTAAGTTTGCCCACAAGTGTGACGGGTGCGGCCGCCCGGGCCACATCCAGGCGGACTGCTGGGACGGCCGGGGGCAATCACAACAGCCCGGCACTTCAAAAAAGGACTGACTGACCAGCCCCCTCGGCATGGATACGGATATGGATCAGGACTGTCCTATGGATTATGAAATTGAATGTGATTCTATTGACTCGGTTGCCCGCAATGTTGAAAATGTATTGGTTTGTGAAAATGATATGTGTGTTGATATTGTGGGAAGGGTCTCTACAGCCCGAGAGGGCGTCTGTGAGTCTCACCCCGCCCCTACCCCGGTCAGGGGGGAGGGGGGGGAGGGGGGGGACACTAGTATTGTTGAAGCGGGGAGTGATTGCTTATCAACTACCCCCAAACAACCCATGGTATATGGGGCAGGTCACTGGGAGGCAGTCTACCGACCCAGTGACCCAGTGTGTGAGTTGCCTACTTCAGTGTATGTGGGGCAGGAGGCGGCTGGTTGTGATCAATGTGTTATTAGTGGGAGTGTGTGTACAGGAGCAGGCTGGTTGTGTGTCAGGAGCCTGAGTGATAGCGGATACCCACTCACAGTGTCAGCCATTAATAACATCTCAAATCAGCGTCAGTCTACCAACTTCACGGTCTATGAAGAATGTGTGAGGAGTACATGTGCATGTACACACTCTATAGGGGGAAACCCATCACGCCTACACCCATGCAGAATATATGCAGAGTGTTTTTGCAGAGGGAGTGTGGATGAAGACTGGTCATATGTACTGCACGGAGCAATATTCGGCTATAAAGTGATTAATAAAGACTGCCGTGCCACCTACCGGAAGGGGAACTATAGCTCGGTATTGGACTCTGAGGTTCAGGAAATAATGACAAAAAAGATAGAGAGAGAGATAGACTCTGGTGCTCTGTCCGTGGTACACTCTCCCCCCAGATGCATTCATGCGTTCGGCGCGGTCCCAAAAGACGGAGGTGGGATCAGAACTATAGTCGACTGCAGTGCCAGGGGGGAAGAGAGTGTGAACCAGCACACGGATATGGTGTGCACCAAGTTCAAGTACAATTCAGTGGACACTGTGACAGAGCTGCTCCCACTGGAGGGGTGGACAGCGACCGTCGATATCTCAGACGCCTACCGCCAGGTATCTATAGACGCTGATAGAAGTAGTCTACAGGGCCTGAGTTGGGAGTTTGGATCAGGCACCAAGCTGCTTAGAGACAACCGGCTTAGTATGGGATTAGCCAGCGCGCCCTATACTTTTAGTAAGATATCAGACTTTGTGGTGAGGGCTGCCTACAGGAGGGGGTCCAGCTCAATTGTCAACTACCTAGACGACTACTGTGTGGTGGCTGAGACAGAGGAGAAGTGTAGGGAGAGTCAGCACATCCTAATTGCAACCCTGCGGAGCATTGGATTTGATATAAGTTTCAAAAAACTTACTTCTCCCGCTCAGAAGTCTAGGTTCCTCGGAATAGACATAGACAGTGTCGCCATGACCCTTACCCTCCCCGACGACAAGATGGTGAAATTGAAGTCGTCACTGGAGGAAGTAGTGCGGAAAAAGAAGGTTGACCGGAAGCAACTGGAGAAGACAGCAGGCTACTTGGCTCACGCCAGTAAAGTGGTGAGAGGTGGGAGGGTATTCTGCAGGAGGATTTATGACACAATAAATTCCCTGCGGAGAAGCCACCACAAGGTCAAGGTCGCGGGCGAATTGAAAAAAGACATAGACTGGTGGATTGAGTTCTCTGAACAGTTTAATGGTGTGGCTGCCATCCTGGGGTCCAGGAGAGCTATGCTATCAACCTACAGTGACTCCTCAACGTCGTGGGGCTATGGGGTCATCCATGGGAGTGACTGGCTAGCGGCCCCATGGGAGGAACCTGTGGAAGAGAAGAAGAAGCCAGTGGTGGTGATACCAGACCACCACAAGGGGGACGTCCCCGTGATACCAAGTGAAGATGACAACATCAACGTCCTGGAATTGTGGCCCATTCTAGTGGCCCTGAAAAAGTGGGGTCATAAATGGGGCGACACTAGCGTCTGCATGGTGTCGGACAACACCCAGGTGGTTGCCGCCCTGAGATCTGGGAAAAGCAAGAACAAGACATCAATGTCATGGCTGAGGTCAATATTCTGGGAGGCTGTGACACGCAACCTAGATATAAAATCTGTCTACATTAGAAGTGAGGATAACACTATATGTGATGCACTCAGCCGCCTCTGTGACCATGACGCTGCAGACAGGATTGCTAGGGCAGACAGAGAGGGTCTAATGTGTTGTGCTCATCTGTTTAATTCCAGAGTGGCTGCAGCTGAATGCCGACTGCAAGGAGCTGATGGATAAATGCTACGCAGATGCATCCATCGAGACAAAAGCTGCCCAGATGGAGAAATACCGGAAGTTCTGTGTGGAATTTCAGGACTATGTGGATCCTATCCCTTGTCCCCCTAAGCAGGTGGCCTTGTATGTGAGCTATCTGACGAGGACACTAAAGTATTCTTCCATAAAGGGCTATGTCAGCGCCCTGTCCATGTACTTGAAGTCACTAGGACAGAAAGGGGTGGACTATGAGGATTATAGAGTTATTGCCGCCATGAGAGGAGCAAAGAGGACACTGGGGGACAGTCTCAAGCAGGCCACCCCCATCCTACCCCACCATATCATATCATTGCAGAATCACCTGACTGGGAACCCGGGCCATGTTTCATTTATGGCCGCCCTGCTAATGTCATTTAGGGCGCTTCTCAGGAAGCAGCAAGTGACGGATTCTGACGCGGTGTTACGGAGGAGGGACGTGAGACTGCATGGCTGGGGAGTGATGATATCAGTAAGGAAGTCAAAGACGATTCAATTTAAGCAGAAGGTGCTTAAGATCCCTGTCGCCAGGGTGGAGGACAAGCGCTTATGCGCGGTAACATGGCTGGAGCACCACATGAGGCAGTTCCCAGCCAGTGAGGACTCCCCGCTGTTCCTCATCCCAGGGCCGGGGGGACCAGAGCCACTACCGTATAGTGACTACCAATTGACTTTGAAGCTATTATGCAAGAAAGCGGGTCTAAACCCGGAGGAGTTCAGTTCTCATTCAATGAGGGCTGGAGGAGCGACCTATCTGAGCATGATAGGGGCCTCGGTGGAGGAGATAAAAACCAGAGGGGACTGGTCAAGTGACTGTTATCTAAGGTATTTGAGAACCCCACTAGACATCCGCATTCAACAGGACTTAAGAGTGGCGGCCATTCTGGCCAAATCTGTGGGGGTCCAGGGTTAAAACATACGACACTTCATACTTCTGGGAGCTGCGCCCTGGCCTATAACCCGCCAGTATGGTTGGACAATGCCATACATTACCCCACTACTGTGTCGACTCTTATTCATATATATATATTGTATTGCTTCCGTTCACATTGACTCGGGGTATAAAGCCCCTTTATGCTGGTGTCCATGTAGGAGCAGTACCGCTGACGCACACCAGGGGGCGCCCGGGTTGGTGGCGTCCTTGGCAACCGGACTGTTTACCGGTACTCACCTGCCAAAATTTGACTTTTGTTGGTTGTGGTTTAATTATTTCATTTCAAATAATTGTTCTAATTCAGTATTGTTTGCTAAACAAGTACAATAGACTTATTGAGTTCATGTGAATCAATAAACAGGCTGGGCCTATAACCCGCCAGTATGGTTGGACAATGCCATACATTACCCCACTACTGTGTCGACTCTTATTCATATATATATATTGTATTGCTTCCGTTCACATTGACTGTAAGAATAAAGAATATATATGATGCAGGAGTCCTACAACAATACAATTGTAAAGTAAGCGAATTAAGAATGGAATCAAAAACTTTATAATACATTTCAGGGATGGCTCCAAGTTGGATGACCAGTTTGCTAACGACTGTGTGCTGACTGACAACCTGTTTAAGCAGATCCCACCAGACTCTCTGTACGTAGAGAAACCCAAACTACTCCCTCCAGACATTGTAAAAGTACTGGAACAAATGCGTCAGGAAAAAGGATACACAGAGAAAGACAAGTAAGATTACCTAGTGTTAAATACAGGCTACTGTGAGTCCAATAGATCTACATGTATAAGGGGTTCTTTTATAGGATATATGATTATTATATGTACTAGGATGTATGACATGTGAATCAGTATTTGAGACGGACCACACTTGTGTTCAGTTTTCATTTTAAATAACAATTTCCTAATCATACGTTAACTTTTTTTTGCGCAGGATACTCATACCAGATAGCAGTAGGCTAAAAGAGATGGCGGATCAATTATCTTGCGATCTTGGAAAGCAGAATGAAATCTTAAATGAACTGATGAAAAATGTAAGTTCCCTTTTACCAACAATTCAATATGATAACTTCTCGAAAACGATATAAGATAATTATACATATGTATAATAGGAATCTTTTCCACATGTATAGTGCTGTTACATAGTACACATGCATATATAATTCAACAACTTAGACCAACCAATGAACTCCAATGTGTTAAGCACTTACCTACCATCTGCTTCCCTATGTGGCAGTATGACTACCCCTACAAGGACGAGGTGACAGAGCGGAAGGTGGCCCGCACCTTAAAGTTGGTCTTGTCGGAGTTGGAGCAGCTCGTGATCAGCTTCTCGTACTGCTTCGAGAACGAGATGCGTGCCTGGTGTAACAAGTCGCCGCCGCAGCATACCGAGATAGGCCCCGCCTTCCGCCGCGTGCACAACATGCTGCAACACTTCACCGCTGTGAGTCATACCACCTTCTGTAATCTCTGTGTAGTAGTGGTGGGCCAAGTAGGGTCTGGATATGGCTGTATCCACCCTCTAGCCTAGGATGCTGTGGACATTGCTATATGGTACATTTGTGTATATTATATAGACAAAATAAAGTTAGAACCCAATAGGCACTAAATCTCTATTGAAGATCGCACCTAGCATGCTGAACTACTTCAATGAATTTTTCCTGTTCAGTACAAAGTCACTTGGTATAACCATTGGGGAAATGGTGTCGAAATGATAGCATTGTACTGGTATACAAGAATGGTAAAGGTTCAATACCATGTTGAAAGACAATCTGCCTTTTTGTTTCTTCTTTATGATTACTACTTGAAATAAATTATAAACTACCCGCGATTATAAACAATTCTTTTCTTTTGGCAGCTTTTAAAAGCGCTGGCATCGATACGCGGTAGTTACAGTCACATAACAACAGATGTCCACGAGAGTATAATCGCGCTCTCCAATAAAGCCAGTGCACAAACAGGATCAGGTAATCATATACATTTTTGTAAAACATACACAACTATTCAGTCAGGGGATACAGTAAATCCATATTGAGAAGAAATCTTCTTTTATACATGTACCGTTTAATATATATACAAATGTATAACAAAAGTGTTAAAATATGTTCCAACCAAACTCACCACCCCTTACTACTTGACAATGTTGTCTATGGGTAGTTGTTGAATCGAATAGTCAAGCCAATCTTCTGAAGATAAACAAAATGTACCTGTAAAGTCTCGCATACAAACCGCACCCCTCGTATAACTCGCACATAGACTCGGAAGGAATCCTATAACCTGGGGTATGATTTTAGATACTTTGGTACAGTGATAGATACTCTTGTATAACCCGCACCAGAATTTTGCAGCTTTGTTTCTCGTAAAACCCGCGGGTTGTATGCGAGGCTTTACAAATAGATAATGCAATGAACATAACCATGTGCGCCTCTGTGCCTTTGACCTATAAGAACATTTTCCTGTCAGGTCTGCTAGCAGCTAACGTGGGCGAGGCGGCACTGGAGTGTTTCCAGGACTGTATCGAGGTGCTGGAGGAGTCCACCCATAGACAGGAGCAGTCCCTAGCAATAAACTCCACCGCCAACACATATAATGCCTCCGTCGTCAGGATTGGACAATAGGATTGGTGCATTGTGGGAAAATTACTGTTTTCTATTGCAACAAAAGATCTGTTCTACATTGCCATTTCATGATACAAAGTATCATGAAATTGTACAAACATTCAAGAAAAAATTATCCATTGGTTAAGCATTAGTGTGATCTAGTTCTATTTGTATATATTTATTTTCTTCTGTGAATTTAACAATTGTATATAATAAACGTACCCCAGAGAGAGCCGTGCAAACGGAATTTATGTTTATACCAAAATAAAGCTTATCATTCAGAGAAACAATGTGTTTGTGTCAGTTGTATGCCTTTTCATACATGTAGTTCGAAAGTTTCTTACTCTAAAACGTTAAAAAAAAATCACCCCTTTTTAAAAACTTTAATATTTTAAAAAGAGTATCGGTGATAAAATCATTAGGCATGTTGTTGAGAAAAGAAATACCCCGGTATATCAAATACACTAGGCTTCTAAAGATTACTGTTGAAAATATTGAAAGGACTGGAACTGAACAACTCGCTCCAATCCTATCGAAACTTACAAATTACAATGTAAATCGTGACATGGTTTCTGGAACAACAGCTCAATGTCAGTGTCGGGTCACGTTGTGGAGAGCATGTATGGGTCTAGGTGTTATATATTTAGATTGGCAGTTTTGCATTGATCCAAATGGGATTATCCCAACTCGGTAGGCAGAGGGTCCCGCCCATTTATCCACACTGACTCATCATTTGATCTGTACCAAGCATCAACTCAACAACCCAAGAGTCTGCCTGAAACCTGTTAGGATACCAGAAGTTCATCTGAAAATGGGGATATTTAATACTAAAGTGCATTCACATGGCCAGTACTGCGGCGCCTATTTCACAGGACGTTTGCAGTATGTGAGGAGTTTCTACTGTGAGAACTTCTGCTGTGGGGACTTTTACAACAAGTTCTGCTGCAGAGACAAGCGGCTTGTGTACGACCAGAACAAGGATATCCCTGCCATGACGCCCATAGACATCACACGGTGGAGCGAAACGTACGTCCAGTGATACATCCATGAATATTCATCTTGTAGAGCTATCAGACCATAGACTTTCCAATAGATGATTGATAAAATCGGAAATTTCCCGTTCCTCTGTTTATGTTAGATCTGTTCAGTAGAAATCAGAATTTTCATAACTGTATTCCACGTAATAAGCGCTGGGCGTTTGGAATTTTTAATACTTGGTAGTTTAGTTCTCAGCAAAATTTGTGAAAATCAATGCTTTCTTCTAGTCTGAAAACGATGCCCCAAAAGTACTTTAATAGTTGAAATTGCGGATCCTGTACAATAACTACGAGGCACTGCTTGGAATCTGATGCATATGTAGTCACAATACTGTTTACTAGATACTGAAATCCTTTTTGCACTGGAACTATCTAAACCTATAATTGTAAATTGACAGGTTTTCGGTGATGCTCGGGTGTGTGATCGGCATAATCTGCATGGCCATTCTCGCCATCCTGGTGGTAATATTGTACTGTTGGCGGTCCAACGCTCAGCTTACTGCGTCAGTGGACCCAGGTAAGTCTAAACCGGCATTTTATTATCAGATTAAGACAGTAGAAGAGCCTACATCTAATTTCCTCAGTTAAGCAAAGTGAACCTTCCTGTTTTATGAGTAGTATACATGAAGATGGCATCTTTCTAGAGACAGCTCCATTTAAAATGAAATGTTTCGTTTGGTTCTTATTCGTGTCATTAAAAAAAAAATTCTATCAAATTCCTTTGGTATAAAATTTGAGTCTACCTCATTTTTGACAGCTCGTCGACGCTCTTCAATGGTTACATTTGACAACACTGTGTTTGGTCTACGAGTGACGGGACAAGATTCTGGTGACGAGCATTCACCGGTTACCATTGCCGTTAGCCGGACAGAGGGGGCGCCGGAGCCGCAGGTGCAGGGGCCGAGTTCACGGAGATCGAGTTGTGGAGCCACCGGAGGAACGCGAAAGAACAGCACGACACACAAAGTTGGCTTTTATATCTCAGATGTTAACTATAGGAAGGGCAGTGGCCCCCTGATTTATGTTTGAAGCAACATGATGCAAGAGAATATCAAGACTATTCCTAACGCTATACTCATAGTATTCAGTTACGCATATGTAAGTACTTTGCAGCGTTTATTTGTTAACATAATGATGTATCAGAGATGCCACTCGCTAGCCGACAAAATGTTAATCTTGCTATGTCGGGGAATTCTCTGTACGAAATCAACATAATTTAATACAGAAATGCCAGCGAAAGATAGGAATTATTTAAAAAGTAGGAAAAGTGGCACCTCTGATGTATTAACCCCGCCTCCTCGAATATATGGTTAAGTTGTTGTCACATGATATATGATATCCATTATTCATACAAGCTAATACATAGCACCGAATACATGTATCATGTATTGCGTAAAAACACAAAAAGACGTTCAAATATTAATTAAATGTTTATTAGTCATATGACAAAAATGACATTGTATATATTCATATATAGCTCAGCATGCATGGCCCGATGCCTAACGTACAGCTATAAACTTAGACATGGCAGAGTACACGGCGTGCCTAGTCAGACATTTACACTAACTTCTATTGTCAAAAAAATGTATAACACTGAAAGGTTCCTACTAGAAAATAATCCAACACAGATTTACTCTGGCCACAACAACCTCTAGTTCTGGTTTTCCAACCTCTCAAAACAACATGACTTAGGGGGTAATAATGTACTGTATTTACCATTATATATAGAGAGAGCTACATGAACGGTCAGAATAAATATGTTGTACTTTGGCTATTTTGGTTAAAAAGCCCTGACTCGAAATAAGAAACATGTAGTATATAAGCAATAAAAAATAGACACGGGCAAATCTCCCCCTTCCGATGGCACCACTAGTACAGTTCGCGGAGCGGCTCTGGCCCGTTACGTATTTACATCCTACCAGCCGCATTGCATTCCCTGTACAGAATCTAACACGCATACAAAACCCGTTGTTCGTTTAAATTTGATTTTGGGAGTAGAAAAAATAAGATATCGCAGGGAACACAAAAATCTTATTACATGTGTAGAAAAAGTTCATTGGTGGGACAGGATCTCTCACTGCGCCCTCTTCTGGGTCGACCCAGTACTACAGCTGGTCAGTCGGGGACTGGACGCTTTAAAGTAACTCGTAGTCCGCCTTTTGTACTATATCAACTTGCATCAAGACACAACCAGTCCAGGAGAAACTAAATCTGTCATTGCCTCGACTCCTGTTCATATTGTACCTTATCGTTAACCCGGATTTCGAGCACTTGTGTACAAAATGCATCCCACATTTCAGGTTTACCTGATAATCAAAGAGAACAAATGCACTTGGTATATTTATGTAAGCATACCTGATATCAAATGCAGAACATCTATGATCTTGGGAGGACGACCACAATACACGAAGTGACATGAACATGTATTACTATGGGACATTGATAGAGGGACTTCTTGACTAGTGACATTTACGTACATAGGCTCACCCCATAACACTTATCTACTGGGCAAATTATGTTGTGCTTTTCATGGCAATATCAGTAATTCGGGTAAAGTGAAGTTCAAAAATGTAATGAAAACCCCATTTCATCAAATTATAAAGATGATATTCGGTGTAAACCTGTTTCTGTGGAAATTCCAAATAAACAAGTACTTCACTGCTTGTAAAGTTGTTTTAAAAATGTATATGGTTCACCTATTACAACATACTGTCAGTCCAGCTTATTAAGTCTATCCAATGACAGCTAGAACATTTGATACAATAATTTAGTAAATGCTATTTCAATATACTTTGGTGTATACAAATGTCACAGACCACAAATACAACACGAAGTAATATATATATATATATTCATTTTGCAATATACATGGCAGAGCACGACAGACTGTCATCACTTCTGGAGCTTACATATTTCTGTACATTGTTAAAGAAAAATATGAAAATGCAATTTTATAAAGAATGATGTATCAATTTACACAAGTGGGTATAAATATAAACAAGAATCTAAATTTAAAATCGAGATTCTTGTAAATAAAGTGGGACTGTGTGTAATTAAATAAACTGAACAACAAATGTGGGTTCCGTTAATACCACAAAATAAAATTGTGAATTTGAAAGAAATACTGTACTGATGTTTGGTGTGCTATCTTAGGGACAACAGCCACTTATTTAAACAATGATGGAAGCGAGTTTAGGATCAATCACTAAACCATTTCTCCTTTTGCATAAACTGTGTCACTTCCTATACAATAAGTACTCCAAGCATTGCACCTCTGGGAATATGTTCTTACGCAAACTGATCAGTCGTCAAAGAAACGATTGCACTCCATCATTATGGGACAAGGAATTTTATACTACACTTGTATAACAAATGAGCAAAACTAATTAAGTATTATGCACGTTTCACAATCATACAGCACGGGACTTCTTGACACACAGAAACATAATCAATGAGGATGAAAATCAATTATTCCAAGTATTGCTCGAATGGAATGTCTACATACTGAACATGATGAGCATTACAAGATATCTTACTTAAGACAAGCTATAAGAAGCACAGGTACCCGATAGAGGTATAAATGCATGGTAATTGTAAATGTGGCATAACTTTGTGCATATAGTATAATGAGTATATATATGTACATTATATAAGTACTCGTATATACGTGTACATATATATGGTCCTGTTAATATCTTATCAATTTAGTGTGCGGCATAGATATATAGATTCTTTGGAATACACAAAACGAGGAACCTAAAAATATATTTATACGTAATATCAATGAAGCAATTAGTCTTTTGAATGAATCTGAGGGTAACGTTTTCAGTTGATAATGAATGGATAATGGTAACTTGCGGACACAAGAGTTTAGAACAAATGCATGAAACGATGAACATATATCATATGAAGGTACTACGTCCTATCTACCAGACATTGAAGGTGCCTATACTTATTCTGGTAATTCTTTTTCTTACACTTTTGCTAGTGGGCGTTGCATGACCGGAGCATTAGCATTGCACTACGTGGTGTTGTTAAAAAGCCACCGACTTGAGTGTATTTATGAAGGATTTAATGCCCAAGGAGCTCACATGTGTCAACTATCCCACCCGAAAGCACCATGTCGTCGTGTGGGGTCGGCGACTCCAGGGACAGTGCCCCGACATCATTATTATCATTATATGACTAGTTAATATCCAGAGACATCACCACCTTTTGTATATAATACTCTCAGCCATCAAAGCCCATAGAGTAATACTAGTGTCTGGTGTGCAGGTCCTCATGGGGACCTCCCTGTGTATGTACACTCACTACTCACAACAGGCACAGCATAGTCAATGCGTGCTGTCACGGTGTTGTAGCGTCTTTAGCACACATGGCAGAATGGTATTGTATTTGGTATTACAACCTTAAACTAAATCCCTTATATTACTCTATCCCACGGCAGAAATCCACTCTGCTTCCCAATATAAACAAAGTAAGTAAATAGGGGGAAAATACAACCATGATGGTGTTTCCTTCGTGACCCTCATGGTCACTGATATAAATTCTTATAAGTAATAGCGCCAAGTATGCATAGTCGTAAAATATGTGTCCTCCGCAGGGTGGAATAAAAGTGCCTGTGATGTGAGGCCAGCTCTTTCCACACCAGAGAGGGCCACTCGATAACGGTGTTCTCTCTCAGTTCTTACGGTCTAGTCAAAAATCGTATAGGAAAATGTATAGGAAAAACACAACTGCCTACCACAAGGACATATGCCTGATAGCTAATATAAGATTAATCGAGTACTTACCATTTATATAAGTATGAAGATTAATCGTTGTTCTTCGAGTGACAGACAAACATATCTGTTTAGTACACAGGAGAGGTGACGTCACATCCGGTGGTCAGATTAGCGCCCACTTGCAGTGAATCTTTTGCTGAAAATAAAACATCTGGAAATAGTACACAGTAGTGCTCTTTTTACTTTGTCTAAATAGCACCCTCATGAGTAGGTGAGAGATTATACCGCTAGTAGTAATCTTCTTCATCCTGGGGATGGATGGGTGGGCCTGTGTACTAAACAGATATGTTTGTCTGTCACTCGAAGAACAACGATTAATCTTCATACTTATATAAATGGTAAGTACTCGATTAATCTTATATTCTTCTTTGCGACAGTCAAACATTCTGTTTACACAGGAGACTTCAAAGTTCAGCTAGATTCACTGCTTATTTCCCATAATGTTACTCTCCCATAAAGGACTGTAACTTCTCATATAGGATAACAGAAAATAGATACTTTATTTCACCTAAAGGTGATGTTCTATTGCCTTGTGATATGGTTTTGACTAGGTTGCATGACATTTTGCTATATAGCAAAGAAGGCATAACTGCCATACAGTTCACCACAGCTGTGGCAGTGTAATTGTCCATCACAGAAAAAGTTTTATCACATACAGATACTGCTGCCTCTAGTAAGGCTTATGACTATGATCAGCCAATAGAGTTCATACAAACTATCGTTACGGCAAAAGGGCCAAAATTCTCCCCTTTTGAGGTGTATCTTTTCCCCCCAAAAAGGCTCTGAAAATTTTGTTCCCAGCTACTCGATAGAGTCCTCCAGGAGGATCCTAGCTAGCGTCTTGGGAGGCTTGGGGTTCTCGATAGGCTTGTTGTAGTGCTTAGCCTTGGTCTTGGCACCTTTCCAAGACCCATGTCTAAGCAAAACAGCAGTCGATACACCGAGTCTCCCTCCCGCAGAGGTGCTGGCACCCCTGGTGGAATGAGCTCGGTATACCCTGGTGTCCACCCCAGCTGCGGAAAACACCGCAAGGACCCTTCTCTTTGATGAGTCCTGCCCAATCTTGCCAAATGGCTTGCGGAAGGACAAGAAGAGCGAGTGTTTCCTTCCCCCTTCCTTGTCCAACCTGACTGGCTCCGTGACCCGCACGTAACGTTTCAGGGCACAGACGACGCACAGAGTCTCCTCCTCGTGGAACGGTTCCAGGACCAGTTCTTTGAGGGGTTCCCCCGTACGCGCTGTTTTCATCAGACCCTTCAGAACGAAACGCGCAGACCCCGAATCCAGCCAAGTCAGATTGCGGAGATCAAGCGCTGGGATGACCTGGCCTCTTTGGCCCGACACCAGCAGAATCAGCATCGTTAGCTTGAATCCCAAGAACTGGGTGGACAAGCCTTCATTGGCACCCCAACGCTGGAACATGCTGAACACCAGCATAATGTCCCAGAACTTGTTATATCTGGGAGAAGGAGGATTCCTTCGATAGTCGGTGCGGACGGCCCTGCACACCCAATAGTGGGTGCCCATGGTCTTCCCGTTGTCAAGGTTTTTCACTAAAACCTACAACGCACATCTGGCAGCGTTAACAGTGCCAAAAGCCCTGCCCTTTTCCGAAAGCAAGCGGTGGAAACGACAAACCTCCAAAGTCGTGGTTGACAGCTGCAACGTGTACGTCATGATTGACAGCTGCAACGTGTACAACGTGGTTGACAGCTGCAACGTGTCGGCATGTTTGACAGCTGCAAGGTCTATGACGTGTTTTAACAGCTGCAACATCTACATCGTTATAGCCAGATGCAACATCCTGGTTGACGGCTGCAACTTCTAAGACGTGATTGACAGCTGCAACGTCTAAGACGTGATTGACAGCTGCAACGTGTACGACGTGATTGACAGCTGACGTGTTTACAATATAAAAGTCATCTGCAACGTCTACTACTTGATTGACATCACATGTTTTGCCGGCGGATTGACAGCTGCAACGTCTAGGACGTTATTGACAGATGCAATGTCTACGACATGGTTGACATCTGCAACGTCTATGACATGGTTGACATCTGCAACATCTTCTACGTGATTGACAGCTGCAACGTGTACAACATGATTGGCAGCTGCAACGTGTACGATGTGATTGACACCCGTAACATGTATGACGTGATTGACCGCTGCAACGTGTACGACATGTTTGACAGCTGCAAGGTCTACGTGTTTGACAGCTGCAACGTCTACGACGTGATTGACAGCTGTAATATCTACGCCATAGAATGTCGTCTGCAATATCTACAACATGATTGACAGCTTCAATGTCTGCCACGTAATTTTCAGCTGTAGCGTTTACAACATGAGAGAGAGCTGCATCATCAACAAATGTGATTCACAGCTGCTACATTTATCACGTGATTGACATCTGTAACATGTGCGACTTACAGCTGCAACGTCTACAACATGATTGGCAGTTGCAATAGCTACTACCTGAGTGACACCTATATCATCTACAACATAATTGACAGCTGCAACTTGCTTGACAGCTGCAAATGTCTTTATCGTGAGTGATAGCGGTAAAGTCTACAACATGATTAGCAGCTGCAACGTCTATGACGTGATTGACAGCTGCAATGTCTACAATGTAATTGACACCTGCAACATCTGCGACTTGCTTGACAGGTGCAAACGTCTACTTCATGAATGACAGCGGCAACGTCTACAACATGATTGACAGCTGCAACTGAATGGTACCCCAAAACAAAGAGGTACAAAACCCTAACCAGGTAAAGTGCACTCAAGTATCCACAACTCTTAAGTGATCCAAAATTGTGGGTCTTTTCGGAAACTAGTCCAAACCAAATACAAAAGCGGACAGCGGCTGCGTCTGTGACGTGGATGAGGGCTTAGACAATTGGATACTTAAGAGTATATTGTCAACTGTAACATCTACGACGTGATGGGCAGCTGCAACGTCTACGACCTGATTGTTAGCTGCAACGTCTACAACCTGATGGCCAGCTGCAACGTCTACGGCCTGATTGTCAGCTGCAACGTCTAAGACGTGATTGACAGCTACACCTTCTACGACGTGATTGTCAGCGGCAACATCTACGACGTGATTGACAGCTGCAACGTCTACGACGATTTGACATGCAATCGTCTATGACGTGATTGACAGCTGCTATGTCTACGACATGATTGACAGCTGTAACGTCTACGACGCGATTGACGGCTGCAAATTCTACAACATAATTTACAGCTGCAACGTCTACGACGTGATTGACAGCTGCAAAGTCTACAACGTGAATGACAGCTGCAACGTCTATGACGTGATTGACAGCTGCAACGTCTATGACTTGAGAGACAGCTGCAACGTCTACGACGTGATTGACAGCTGCAACGTCTACGACTTGAAAGACAGCTGCAACGTCTACGACGTGATTGACAGCTGCAACGTCTACGACTTGAAAGACAGCTGCAACGTCTATGACCTTATTGACAGCTGCAACGTCTACAGCGTGATTGGCAGCTGCAACGTCTACAACGTGATTGACAGCTGCAACGTCTACAACGTGATTGACAGCTGCAACGTCTACAACGTGCGCACCAGCGGCTACAACTCTCTTGAGCGCCAGCGGCTATGTATTTTATGTGAGCTCCAGCGGCTACGCCTCAGACGTGAGCGCCAGCAGCTACATCTGCGAAGTCCTAGAAGAACATAGTCTTAATGTGCGCCAGCTGATATCTAGGCCAGCATCTATGCCTCCAACATGAGCGCCAGCAGCTATGTCTGCGCCATCCCTAACATAGACTGGATGTGCGCCAGCTAGTATCAAGCGTCAGTGGCTAGATCTAGGGCATGATTGGCATCAACAATAACGCCATCAATGTGAGCATCATTAACGTGAGACCATTAATGTGAGCAACCGCTGCCACATCTGGTATGCGAGCAACCTCGCCTGCTTCTGGGACGCGAGCGCCAGCGGCCACGTCTGGAACGAGAGCGCCAGCGGCCACGTCTGGGATGCGAGCTGCTATGTCTACTACATGATTGACAGCTGCAACGTCTACGACGTGATTGACAGCTGCAAAGTCTACAACTTGATTGACAGCTGCAACGCCTACAACGTGATTGACTGCTGCAAAGCCTACAATGTGATTGACAGCTGCAACGTCTACAACGTGAGTGACAGCTTCAACGTCTACGACGTGTTGGACAGCTGCAGCATCTACGACGTGATTAACCGCTGCAACGTCTACAATGTGAGAGCCAGCTGCAACATCTACAACGTGATTGACAGCTGCAACATCTACAACGTGATTGACAGCTGCAACGTTTACAACGTGATTGACATCTGCAACGTCTACGACGTGATTGACAGCTGCAACGTCTACGACGTGAAAGACAGCTGCAACGTCTATGACCTTATTGACAGCTGCAACGTCTTCAACGTGATTGGCAGCTGCAAGTTCTACAACGTGATTGACAGCTGCAACGTCTACAACGTGATTGACAGCTGCAACGTCTACAACGTGCGCACCAGCGGCTACAACTCTCTTGAGCGACAGCGGCTATGTCTGCGACATCCCTAATATAGACTGAATGTGCGCCAGCTAGTATCAAGCGTCAGCGGCTAGGTCTAGGGCATGATTGGCATCAACAAGACCGCCATCAATGTGATCATCATTAACGTGAGACCATTAATGTGATCAACATCGCCTACGTCTGGGATGCGAGCAACATCGCCTACGTCAGGGATGCGAGCGCCAGCGGCCACGTCTGGGACGCGAGCGCCAGCGGCCACATCTGGAACGAGAGCGCCAGCGGCCACGTCTGGGACGCGAGCGCCAGTGGCCACGTCTGGGACGCTAGCGCCAGCGGCCACGTCTGCGACGCCAGCGTCTCCTACATGAGGATCAGCTGCAACGTCTACGCCGTGATTGACAGCTGCAACGTCTACGCCGTGATTGACAGCAGCAACGTTTATGCCGTGATTGACAGCTACAACATCTATGACGTGATTGACAGCAGCAACGTCTATGACGTGATTGACAGCGACAACATCTATGACGTGATTGACAGCCGCAACGTCTATGATGTGATTGACAGAAGCAACGTCTAGGGCAAGATTGACAGCTGCCACGTCTACGCCGTGATTGACAGAGGCAACGTCTATGACGTGACTGACAGCGACGTCTGTGACGTGAAACCCAAGGAATTTTTGGGCATAAGGTGTGGGTCTTTTTGGAAACTAGTCCAAACCCAAGGTACCTCCACATGAGTTAAGTCATCTTGATGTTCAAATCAAAGAGACATGTGTGCTAATAGTGTTTTAAGGTGGGGATTAAAACACAAGGCCAAAGAAATTTTCGGCATAAGGTATAGGTATTTTGTGTTACCAGTCACAAACCCTAAGCACATAAATGAGACCCTATAAAAGGTGGACCAGTTAAGTCTCTTTGTGTTTTCATTTCACAACAACACAAACTTCTTAAATGCCTAACTCAAGGAATTTTTCGGCATAAGGTATGGGTAAACTTGTGTATTCAACACAAGCACTCAGTGTGGATCTGTATCAACACAACTGAGTTATTTAATGCCTCAAAGAAATTTTGGGCATAAGGTATATGTCTTGGTAAGGACTGGTCCAAACATGTACAAAGTACAACAAGACACACCTGACACTGACTTGACAGTTCACCTCACTCAAGTCTGTATGAGTGGAGAACAACCTCAAATGTCATTCTTCTATAACTGAGTTATAAGAGAATAACTGAGGTGTCAACTACAAAGTAGCAAGCAAAGCTTTAAGTGTCTTGACTTCAACCAATATCTAGAGTCTGCCAAGCTGTTATGACAGGTAGTAGTTGATATTATTCTGTCTTTGACCATGCATAAGACAGTGGTAAGTCCTTCCTGGTTCTTTATTTTAAAAGTGTATTCACTAATAAAACAGAGATCTACAGTGTTTAACAGGATAAATTTCTATCTCTGCAGATATGAGTTTATCCCATCACAATTTTATTCCTTATGAAAGCTCGTCTCGCTATTGAAACATTCCTCAACAAATGAGGCAGCAGTACTGCACTATGAGCCAACATAACAAATAAAAAGCCAACATAAATCAGTGACTCAGTCTGAAATCCAAGATGGATGACTGGTCTTGCTGAATCATGCCAGCCCCTAGCAGCAACTAAGCTCTACACAATCTAAACTCCAATTTTTCACTATAACTGGATGACAAAATCCATATTATTGTGAAAAACTGAACTATAATTGCACATTTGAGAAATTGCACATTATCTGGATGACCATTCATCCCAATTTCCGAAAATCCCCAATTTTCGCCCACCGGCGGATTTTCGGTCACATTTGCGGTCACATTTTCGGCAATCTGAAGGAAAAATAAACATCAACAACAGGTTGTTTTCTCAAATGTGCAAATATATGTAAAAGGAAAGGTACATATAAGTTCTTACCTGCTAAATTCCTCCAAATATGTGTGTGATTGCTGCTCTAGTGGGCACACCTCTTCCCTCTCAGATTCCGCGCTCAAATCTGGTCACCGGATGTGACGTCACCTCTCCTGTGTAAACAGAATGTTTGACTGTCGCAAAGAAGAACTCAACACATAGTAGTAGCACACGTGTAGCGCCAGCGTCGTGACAACATGTGACGTGTAGTACCAGCGTCGTGACAACACGTCACATGTAACGTCAGCGCCGTGACAACACGTCACGTGTAACGTCAGCGCCATGACAACACCACCGTGGTCACCTCGTTGGCACGTGACCACTTGTAGAGTAGTACTTCGGTTTGACCACAGAACACTTATATCATGAAGGTTTCCATAATGTGGTCAACCTGAGTCATTTTATTGGTAGTTTTCGTCTCTTTTTTTACTTTTCTTCCTCAGTTTCAGCATGTGACTTACTATAAAAAGGGTCACTGCGCTATGCGCATTCTTTGAGTAAGCAGTGCGCGCAACAGACACAGGAGCTCTTTTGGTGCACAGCGGGGGAAAAGTCAGGGTTTACCATGATCAGGGATAGCGACAGACCCATACACTCAAATCGAGTGTCTCTGATAATGGGTAGTCCCTCATCTTCCGACAGCAGCTGTCGTATCACCGGACATTAGCGACGCAGTTTATCCATCCTGACCACGAGAGGCACGATACACTGTTGTGTGCACGATAATCCTTCGGGTTCCATTCTTGATACATCTGATCCCTGATCCATTCTTGGTCAGCTACACAGAGAGCGAGATCTCTAGTCTCCATCCATGGCACTCCATCCTTATTGGCGCGCAGGTTTATCACCACATTGCCTTATATTACGGTGCATAATCACATCTTTCCTCAGTAGACTTTCACCTGGAAATGATATCCCTGAATTAGAGCGGAAAACGTTCACTGGCAAGAGGCTTAGTTTGGCCAGCAGTCTATGATACTAATCCACAGACCACTCTGCCTTGAGGTTCCTAGTGTGGAATAATGTTGCGAGAGTCATATTTTATCCGCGATACCGTCTACTTGTGTTTTTGTAGAGTGTTCACTCAGGACTCAGCACACACTACATGGTTGTTTCTGCTCGCTGGACCTTGGTAAGCTCCACGTCGTTGTGGTCGCTGAAGTGTGTTGGCAGCGTTGCCGGGTAGTTGGCACAGTTTGAGATTCCTGAGTCGCGGTCTCCGGCTGGGGTCGAGTCGCAGACACTCTCCAGTACCTTGTACAGCAGATGATAGTCCTCCTGTAGTAGAAACAACACAGCATTATAATAGGACTCAATGCATTAATACCACATAGAATGTCGTTATTGAAAACAGCTTGTACTAGATATAATATCATGGACCATTTGAAGCAATAAAAACACTTTAAATGATCAAATGTGGGCCCTGAAGAGAGGATTTCTTTGTGTAAGTACGTACATAAGTCGTTGGGACCAAGAGAAGGCTTTGATTCCTGTAAACGTGTAAAATACTTCACAAAACTCTGCATTTGGCATTTGGAAATACTCGTGTAAGTAAAAGATCCCTGGCTCTGAGTTACTCTTAGCTTTGTTATATGAGGGTTTATACACCGGTACGCACCTGTTTGACGAAGATGCCCGGCCGTTTGAGGTGGTAGAGTTTGGCCACCATGTAGATGTCGACGCTGCCCTCGTTATGTAGCTGGTCGTGGATGGTGGAGAGCGCACAGAATGTACCTGCTTCCACTCCACCAAACCTGCAATGTCAACGTACCACAGCATCTTTACTGCCAACTCGAACTGTTAAACATGTCCAACCATCATAATCAACACATACCTATATTCTCTTACTACCCACACCACTATAACCCGCAGCTAGAATCTGAGTGAATGGCATACCCCGCAACTGGGGTCTGATTGTGTAGTGTGCTTCTAAAAACTCGCATAACCCGCACCATGACTTCAGGCAAAACCTATAACGCGGGTAGTATGAGAGACTTTACGCTAGTATATAACACCTTATTCAACCTGATTACTGCACTGGCCATCACTGGACCTAGAAGAATCTGATTATGAAGAGTGGATAGCGTTCCCAGACTACCACTATTGTACATGTCCCTTCTCTGAGTAACCTACTTGTCGATGACGATGATGGGTCCCTCAGTCTGCTGCTGCTCCTGGTGCCATGTCTTCACCGTCTGCACCAAGTCAAACGCCTGAGACAAGGGCGTACAGTTGTCGGGCCAGTAGGATGTCGAGATCATCCGCGTTGTGCACTCGTAATCGTCCTGTTACAGCAAATGTTATTTTAATGTCGTTACAGCACGAATTAAAGTTACTAGTATATATAATGTTGAATTTACTGCGCATGCCTATGTTGGCATTTTCAGAGATGGAAGTAGCCAATCACAAACATTCAAATGTTTAAATAGATCGAGACTTCCAAATACAGGTTCCTCAATAGGTAATTACCAACATACGTCTTTGTATATTTAAAAAACTTGAAATCAAAGAAAAATGTTTCTTCACTTTGATTGCATTGGTGTTGGGCTCTCGTGTCTAATTTATATATACCCCTTTTTTATTGACTCATTTACAATCAGGAATCTGCTTCTAACAGACAACTATTGTACTAACTCTCAATCTCTCATTCTAAAACCACCAACGACTTACCTGAGTAGACTGCAGGATAAAGTCTCGTGTGTGATAGGTTTCATGATGCTCCTCCTCAGTGAAGGTAACCTTGAAGTTACCACAGTCCATCGTCTCCCCTTTAGCCGGCCAGAACTCTATGTACTCCTGAACATAACACAGAGTAAATTAACAAATGCAAGGATCATTTGTGCCTCATTAAAATATACTAGTGACTGTTAGTTTTGCTTTTGTTTATTACTTTTATAAATGAATCCTGAATTGATTTATCACCAAAAATAGTAAAATTCTTAGTTTCTATGCATGAGGGATCATTGGAAATTGAATTTAATAATTGTGATGTTCTTTAATTTGGATTGTTGTTTTGTAAAGGTGTTGTGTACAGAAGTATGCCCTTCATTCAAGATACAGATAACAGACTTGATCGTGACTCGAAGAACAGATGCCGACTGGCTTTACAAAATATGAGAATAGTGCAAATATCATGCAAGCCGAATAAGAATTGTACGAGGAAAGTAAAACAAAGTGTCATACAGAAACAATAATGAAATATTCGTAGATAAAGACAAGATAAAACTAAACGAGGAATTTACAATGAAAGCAATTACAAGTATATAAGATGAAAACATATAAAAGCAGTAAAAGTAGAATAAATGTTGGAAGATAATAGAGGAAGAAATGTATGAACATGCATTTTTATAAGAGCACAACAAAAACAGACCTGAACCAATGAGAACAACTTAGTCTTCTAAATTATTTGAAATACAAAATTTAGGGATTTGACCTCTATTAGTACCTACATTAGTTAAAACTTAACTAGATTTGACAGGATTAGAATTCAGAAAACTGAAACTGGTAAACCCCTGATATTTGTAGAAAAATCAAAGTCTGTCCGGACTTACAGAGTGAGCGAAATTACACTGATAGGGCAAGGTCTCTTGTATAAGACAAACAGTAAAAGAAATCAGTTAAAGTACGACAAATTGCAACAGAAAGCGGACTAAGATAGGAGCACGACAGAGAGAAGGATTCAGGGTTGTAGAGGTATGTGGGTGTGGTGTAAAAGTAGAACTCTACGGTGGCACGACAACTCGTAATACAAATGTATATATATATATATTATGGACGAGGCCGGACAACACCTAGAGAACGGCTACTTGTTACTTGTCATTTACATGTTTGTCTGTGTCTGTTTGCCAGCCCACCTCCGTGTCTGTTTGTGACAGTAAGACTATTGTCATCGAGTTGCGGTCCCACACCATGCGCCAGAGGTCCGTCACTGTGGACTTGAGAGGATGCTGAGTCACGATGTACTCCTCATTGCGGTTGTAGCCCTGAAACATCGACAAACGAGCCATGTAAAATCATGTAAAATAGAGCTTGAGATAATGTCTATGATGGGTGAAAAGAGGGGGTTTCAATGAACTTCTACAACTTAGAACTTCTACAATTACTTTATATATAGATACAATTATTAAATGTTAAGTCACTGCAGGTATGTATAAACTTTTTTACTCCCTTTTACCTCTGTCTGACTAATATCATTCGAACGAGTGGTTGAACAGAAGTCGTTTTTACCATGGTGAATATGATTTAAATTTAATATCGAAAAAATAAACAAAAGGCAGAAGAGTACTGACCTGTAGATAGGAAGCGTTGATGTAGTCTGACCCTTCCTCGCCCGGCTGGGCAGGTAGACGTACCCGACTCAGCTCAACTGGACGCATGGAAGATAACATAGTAGTGGATGAGTAATGACCCCTAGTTAACAGCCTAGACCACCATACATACACTACTTGTACCGGTAGTGGACATTTAACGAGATAACAGTCACAGATGATAGGGTTACACCTCTTTAATTTAAAGACCGTTTCAACACCATTTCATTTCAGGGTGCAAATAGAAGTCTTACATAACATATTGACTGCTTTTTATCTCGTATGTGACATTTATATTGTCAGTCATTAGTAATCGCTGTGCACTCACCAGGAAGAATCTGTTTAGATCGGTTCTTCATGAGGTTAGCGGGCAGCATGGCTGACGTCAGGTGGAAGTCGCACGGGGTGAATGACGTCACCAGCTGTCATCGAATGGTCAAGATAAGTTGTTTTTTTCTATTTTTATTTGATACATTAAATGCAAATGCAAGATATACTACCAAAGCAGCAATTCATACCCACCCAAACTACAGATGTATCTACGATATACCGTAATTATGGCAGGCTATTTCAAATACACAGGTACCTTACATAAACTTAGTCACAACACTACATCTCTTTCCATTCATCACCTGCATAGACACCCATATCCAAAAATCAACAAAAGAAATACCAAAAGTTAATGCACAGTGTACTTTTCACAGCTTTAATATGAATAAAATCTTACAATGAACTGCCGCTCCAGCAGCGTCTCAGTGGGGTTGGTGGTGCATGGTTGGAGAAGGTCTTCATAGTACTTCGAGATGTTGGTGTCTTTGACTTCTGTGTCGCCATCACTCTGGATGTACTCTAGTAGCGCATCATGTGTAAATATGTACTGGTCCTGGTAATCAACCAAAAATAAAGTTAGCATTAACACAATTCTTGTGATCATGAGCATTTCTATACATAACTTTGGTATAAGAGAACACTGGTATTGACACAGGTGTTTTTATTCAGCATCAAGTTGTGACCTTTAAACTGCGCTAGAAAAGCATAGAAGGTTATTGTTAAGTACTGTAGAAATTCACTGGAGATATTCAGCCATATGCACATATACAATACAATTCTCCCTGTCTTGATAATGGACTAATTACGCACTCACAGTGATTACTACAGCAACTTACATATTAGTATTAACAAAGAAACCCACCTCAGTCTGGACAAGATAGTTGCGCTGGTTGCGGATGTGAGACAGGAAACCGTAGACGTTGAGCGTTCCCTTGTCTTTGATCTGCCGCATCATACTGTCCAGTACGATGTACGTCCCCGTCCGACCCACACCCGCACTGCAAAGGAAGGGTTGTAGTACAGACACTATTGTAAATCTGCTGTTTTTTTTCTAGATGTGCTGGTTTGTATATTTAACACCCTACTGATGAACATACATAAGAATGGTAGATAAATGGTAAAATGCAAGGTGGATGGTTTGCTAGGATATAAGAAGTACATACTAAACTAGGAAATGGTACAACATTTATTCTGGAGAGATTTGATATTTTCCTTCAGATCGCCTTACCTGCAGTGTATTATGATGGGTCCTGACTCTTCGCCGGCAGCGGCCACCGACTTACGGACATACATGAGGACGGGTAGGGTGAAGTCAGGCACTCCGTGGTCGGGCCAGTCCGTGTAGTGACACTGGTATACCAACCGCTCTGCAACACCCTTCTGTTAATGAAAGAAAAGCACTATTATAGACATGATTGGTGAAATATAATTTAATTTCCTGATCGGAAATGATAATGATGAGTTTGGAATTGATTGTTTTTTTCATAGTCGATGTGGTGATGTATTTTGAGTATTGACCGGTTGTCGCTTGCTTGCAATTATATTGAATTAAAGGTTATTTGTTCACACGGTTTATGACTCGGACAAAAATTAGGAGTTACTAAAGGGCCATTGATGTACTGTGTTGGGTTTAAAGGGTTGATAAAACATGACAGGGGTTTACATTTAACATGATAGGGGACAGGTATGGTAACAAACACATTGTGGTACATTACACATTCACACTAGGAGGATATCTACATCAGACTTAAAGTTGCAGAAACACCATAGTAACACATAGGACACAACCTCAATGTGGATCCATGATAGCATATTTAATATAATATCTATAACTCATACAATCCAATCAAGTATAAAGTATGAAAACCGGTTTTTGTGTTAAGCTTCAGACCTAACATTTTATTATCTGCGGTACCGAATTTGACTTGTGGTTTAAGATACATCTTAGTATTATTTACATCGGTCCAATGGTGGACCAATGGTATGGGGGTTCTGCAACTTTAGGACTGAATACAAAAACACGAACAATACATAGACTGACATTCAATCTTCTTTCTATAGTCCATGGCTCAGTGTTTCGTTTAGCAAAGGCATATTTACATATTATATATCATGACCATGCTGAGCTTTGAATATACAAACATGTACGCCGAAAGACTGCACCCAAGAGAATTCTAAGTAATGATGTCACCCCCCCCCCCACCCCCCCCCCCCACCCCCCCCCCCCCCCCCCACCCCCACAAGAAAAAAGGATGTGGGAAGGAAATTACATATTTGATGTGTCAGGCCCGAGGGAAATGTTGTTAACTTTGAATAAAGAAGATGAATTGAGAGCCATATTTTCCCACTTTGGAATAGGTTTGTTCTTCGAATTCTTTATGATATTGTAATCATATCGTCACATTTAACGAGAGGTTCTTTATACATATGACATAGAGCTTAACGGTTGTGTCTACACAAAATGCATAGAATACTGCGTACATGACAAATTGACAAAACATAACAGCTTTAGTACCATATGGGCCGATAAATGACATGAACAAAACATTGGCGAACACAAGTTAAGGCTAATTTAAGTATAATTCGAGGAGCGAATACTACCGTAACATACACAATAACCATGCAAAAATCAAATAAATCTGTATTAATTTGGACAAACTAGTATCACGTAGCAGGCGCTCCACTTGCAAACTCATTTTCTTTTTAACTCATACCATTCTCTCTACTTGGGAATTTATCAAATAAACATAAGGGAATCTATACATATAATGAAAGTATGACGACATTTACTGGACTATTTCATTTGAACAGGTTATCATGTATATTTATCGATATCAATGTACAATGTATTTGTCTTCAGTAACATATTTAAAGTCAGCTTTTCTTTCCTCCCTTATCAGGCTTATGACTTTTTATAACTGTCGTATTCAAACGTCTACTCTTAGAGTTATGGTGTTTAGATTTTTTAATAAAATTTGTCGTTTTATTGTCGTTGAAAACATGTAGTTTCAGGTGGGAAAGCAAATAACAAAAATAGTGATGTGGCGTGTTCAGGCAAAAACCTAGAACCCCTTTGTTCTTTGGTGGATTGGGTGATTTGTGTTTGGACTATCATGCTAGCATTTCACTCATACCTGCTGGGGCCCGGCCCCTAACAACCTCTCGCTCGCTGACTTCTGAAAGTGGCCCAAGACACACACAATTTTCAGTGAAAAAGCACAAAAAAGCAACGCACCTATGTTGCATAACACTGGCGACAATTAACAACCTGAACAAAAATATTGGAAATAAAATTTAACTGTTCCGTTTTTATAGTGTATTTATTTTCTCTTCTGATTTGCTTTTTTCTCTTATCGTGAAAAGGCATACTATAACACCTTTTACACACTGTTCACCAGTGTTCTACTTTTCACGAAATACTGTAGTGATCAAATGCAAAGTTTAACGTTTACCCGGTAGATGTACCGAATTTTAAATGCATCTTAAGTTAAACCTATTCGCAACTTAAGCCTTACTCTATCTAGTGCTATCTTTACTTAAGATCTCATCTGTCCTGGGAATGTAAACCTAGAGGTTAAGATATAGGATAGCCATAGAAGCAATTTGATAATTAGGCTTCAGGAGATCCTCACGTTTCTTATAGGTAAACCTTAATATAGAGTTGTTGGGTGATTGGTCTGTGGTATATCGGAGCAGCAGTTTCTGATTAAAGGTGGGATATGCAAATTCCATTAATCAAACCTAAACCTTTTCTCTGCCAAGAACAAGATTAATAGAAATACATCTGACATTTTTGTCGAAATTTAATTAGCAATAATGTGAAAAATGTAGATTTTAAGATAATTGAAAGGGAACGAGCGATTTATTATTTTCTAAAATCTAAAACATATCCCATATTTTAGTCAGACTTCCTTGCCACTTCGGGAACATGGGTGAGGATGAGCTGTCTAACCCAACAGACTTCTTATGTTTTGTGATTGGAGCAGGTAAGGTTTGTTGTTTGGTTTCATTCCAGCCCTGGGTGAGCATAGGTCTATTTGGAGGCTGGAGTAGGTAGGAGTTATACATGTCCCTCACCCCTTTCTTCAAGATGTTCACAATGAGACCATCAGTTGGGATTGTTCAATACTAATGGTTGAATTCCTTAACTTCATTTAAGATAGCCTCTTCACAGAAGGTAAGTTCTCATCTTCTTTATAATTGAGAAGGACTTGAAATGAGTACCCACATTACAAACAAAAACTTAGCAGTCTCAATGTGAACTTCTCCCTCAAATCCATGATTCCATGATCATACTTGTAACGTATATACAGGGGGGAGTGGGAACTAAGTTCCTAAGTAAGTAACCACACTCCATCTCCTCAATCAATCCACCTATGGCGGAAGCGTTCCCAGCTCATTGGTTTATACATATATAGGCTTAACCACCAAGATGCAGCGAGGCGGGTGACTTAGATTTTCTTCATGCGTCTTGGTACAAACCGTGAACCGGCGAGTCGAACCCCTTTTGGCTGGGGGGTTCTCGACGATTTGGCTTAGAGGTCTTTTAGCCTGATCTTTGATGGATGACTTTGGCTTGCGACGAATGGCTGACATCTTTAATGATTAATTATAAGTGACAGTATTTAATACTAGGTTATAAGCATATGTTTAATGTATACCTGTCGCTAGATCTTATGGCTCATGTATTTGGGCGGCTTGGGCGGGTAAATTAACCACTGGGATAGTAAGCAATGTACAGGCTCAAAAACCCTGTATAAATACCCCAAAATGACAAATATATTTTTCTTTAAATTGAAAAAATTATACAAAAATATACCAACACCATCTCGTGCTGGGCAGTTGGATTACAAAAATTGGTTGGCCTGCAGACACATTCTGCCTAGTATACCCCCGACGACCCCCTCTAATTCTCCTCAAGAGAAAATGTCATCTCAATCTCTCTCAATAAAGCTTTAAAATAAAGAAAGCATAACCCAGACTAATCAGGAGCTTATTCCCACCCAGCAAAGTAAAATTGCCTTAAGCAGAAACCTGCTTAGTTTGCTGTCAGTGGATTCCTTTGTGTAGAAACTCACGTGCCTTCCAGAAATGTGAACATGTAGTAGCTGAAAAATTATGTCTGTAACTGTCACCAGTTCACAGTTAACTCTGGGCACTTCTGGTGGGGACAACCCTTCTAGCATTCTAAACTACTTTAGGTAAAGAAATTAGTGGGGGCCACAGAAAAATGAATTCAACAAAAAATGATAAGAACTAAACTAAAGACAAAATCACAGGTTACATATGTTTTAAGGGTTAATACATGACGAACATGTGGGGTCATTTTAGAGCAATATGTTATGACTAATTGATGGGAGAGAGGGATAATGGTCCCCCAGTTTGGTGACACTGATACTATTCCATGTACGATGGATAACAAAAGTAAAAGCAGTTCCTTAGTAGTAAAGCCCACTTACCCTCTTGACTTTGAGGTTCTTTAGTGTGAATACACGCACTGTGTAGTGCGCCATTTTGTAGGTGTTGAGAAGTTTCACAGAGTGCTGACCATATGTCTGCTCCCCATCGTTGGGCCAATATTGGTCACATTTTCTCTGAAAAGGGAAATTGTAAATAGCATGACCCTACACTGAAGAATCCAAAATCTTCAAACATTATTTTCCTCTTCTGTTTTATTCGGGGAGGATTGAATAGGAGTATGAAATATATTTATTGGTTTGTGAGAGGTAAAATACTCCTTGAGAAAAAGAGTCACAATTCTTCATGTATATGGAAAATACTTTGACAAAGTGTTATTCTCTTGAATACAAAAAGTACATTATATGATATCTAAAATTAATCAACAAATTAAAGGTTTTGCCTACAATATCAAACTTATATCTGACAAGAGTAAAGTACTTGTAATGTACTGTATAAGTTATTGTATATTCATTTATTCATATTGAATGGAGTTAAGACAAGCCAGTACTTACGCGGCCCCTCTCTGTGAGGTTGGTGATCATGCAGATGACGGAGGTGTTCTGCTCCCACACCATCCGCCAGAAGTCGGCGAAGGTGGACGGCAGCGGGCCCTGCGTCGCGATGTAGGCCTTGGGTTTGTGGTACCCCTGAGTATTAAGAAGATAGGATATTAAATGGTTATTACCACATGGATTAATGTACTACCATATGATGGTGACAGAGGAATACCCTGATGCCTAATAACCACTTTCTGAATCTGTGGAAGCAGTTTTTTTCAACATCACTTAAAATGGTCCCCATCCAAAATCTCAAATCTCAAAATTTAGTTTACAGCCTACGGTACTTCCTGGTTAACGAAGATATAAAGAGTTCAACTTACGTCTACATAATTGGCGTTGAGGTAATCGCACTGTCGCGGCTTACCAGGCAGCTGTTTCAGCAGTACTCTGCTGTGGTCATCTATAGTTGGGTGTAAATAGAAGAAAACACATGTTAGATGTGGTTTACTTTGTGGTCGTGATGCACTATGCAACAGTTTCTTAATTACATGGAAAAATCTTCTATAATATTTAAATAGTCTACTGAAATATATCTGATAAATAAACTGCCTGCTACGTTTGGCAATGGCAAAGAATTTTATTCGTTAAAACAGGACATCAATATTTAATCAGTTATGATTGCTAAGAGACTACTTTGTATATTAAAACGTTGTACCAAATGTAATACTTACATGCTATGATATTGGTGTAGCGATTTTTATGTTTGTTTTCGGGGTCCGCAGAGTGTTCAAATGTCAAGTCTGTTCTAACATTCCGGTTTATTTCCTGCAAAGAAACAAGTAATGTCGTACCATCTGGTCGTAAAAATGAGAATAGGACAAGTTCGCAGTTGACCTACACATTTGCTTATCAATTATTTTTCTCCCCTCATATGTCACTGTAGAACACAATGCGGTCTACCTGATATTAAATGATGTACTCAATTTCAAAAGGAGCCGGTATTTTGTTCATGTATACAAGCGATTCATAAAGAGTTACTAAAATATCTATCAGGAAATGTTTTCAGTAATTTCATATCATAATAGAAGAAGCACTCACCTCATACTCCTGTGAGAAGCGGAGGTCGGTGTCGGCGTGCAGGTTGGCCACGTGGCTGCCCCAGGCCTCTACTGGAATGGCCTCATGTTCTGTGTCGTCTGAAGGCAGAGCAGACGACATTTAACCACTACACTAGTACGCGGTGTGTTAGTAATTGTAAAGTCAACGATGCTTCAATCCAATAACAAGCACTTTTACGATGCACAGACGTTCCCTTTTAGCCTATATTACTTAGTATGAGGAAGTGTGCTCATATCCCTTAGTGAACTAACTCAGTTATTTCTAAGTGCACTTTACAGTGTTCATACACATCATGACCAATCTACACTGATGCAAATACCGAAACTGATAACATCAGTTTCTTTTATTTCTATATCACCCAAGTTGTTAATGGCGATATCACAAACACACAAGGCTAAACAATGGCATCACTCAAGTTCCTACCATTGTACATACCAATTGAAAAAGAAACTAGACATCTGTCTACATAACACACATCATCATCACTCAGAAAGACTGGAGGGAGCTAGCTCTAGCGTCATAACAAGAGAACTGATGCTGGCATAGAACCGACGATACACTTAGCCCATGTGTGCATCTTCAATGGGATAAATGTATACTTCGATATCTCTATTGGCGAAAGACACAGCTAAACTCTGAGAGGAGAAAGGTGGGAACCCACAACTCTATTGATATGTCATTCAAGTCAATACCATATATTTTGTTAAACACGCGGACTGTGTTCGTCATACTATGCACAATGTTATGTTAATTGTTCTGACAATTCAGCAATCAACATTGTCTTCAGACAAGGCATACAGCAATATTTGTGACACGTTCTGCGAAAAGGGATCTTAGTGCAGGGTGCACAAAGGTCCCTTTTCCCAGGCCATATCACAGGATGATGACGTTAAATGTACAAAGCCACAACAGCCTCTCAATAAAGGCGCATGCGCTTTATTTACCCGGTGGCGGGGTTTCCGGCACATCTATTTCTTGATCTAATTGTTGGTGAAATTGTGTTAGTTTATTATTACATGATTCGGGTTAATTTGATATGTTTTAATTTGACAAGTCAAACATAACAGGATACACAGAGGGGGTTGGGGGTGGGGGTAACTAGTAAAATACCAATCAACAGGAACATGAATATAAGTACTGTAGTGAACAAATCATATTCCTTTACGTAAATCAATGTTTATACATACTGACATAATACAGGCATTCAATACTAACATGACATAACATGTGATCACGATAAATACTGATTGTACATTATGTATGGAAGGTAGTCAACTGTGTATTACTGTTTTATAACTGGAATTTATATCACGCATATCACGTCAAGATCGCTTTCAGGTTTTGTATTGAGGATGTTTTCATTGCTGCTAGTAGTTTGTTCCATCATTTCTTACGAGGCAACTTATGATTTTAGATTTGTGATGACATGATTTTAGATTTGTGAATACATTATACCAAGTCCATGTCCTATGTCCTGAATTAGAGAGCAGTGTATCATGTTTTGACAAGAAAATAAATCTGTAGCATTGTAGTTTTAGTATGTGTAAAATGGGGGACGTTGCCCTATACCAACTATTCCCAACCTACACAGTGGGGGGGAAATAAACAAAACAAATGAAATAGATAAACGCTTCTCACACAAAAACACGCTTAGTATACAGAGATAAGGAAACTGGAATACAAGACAGACAGTCTGGTGTAAATATAACAGTGTGGATGTTGAAAACGGAGGTAAAGTGGAGAAAAGTGAGGAAAAGTACAAAAGTGGGAATGTTGTGACACATGCAGCAGTGGCGCCACGTGGTGAGAGCTGGTGGTAACTTACTCTTCTCTATAACTGGACGCTTGATGGCTGTGGGAGGAGAGAGGCAGTGGTCATTTGTCAAGACAAATATCTGTAAGTACAGCAGAAACCCCTACTCCCACAACGGCAGCAACACTTTTGGTGTACGGTTAGGAAAAAATATATAATGTAGAGTGTGGAAGAAGCTCACCAAGCTTTCAACGACGACAAAATATAAAGACACAAAGCTGGTATAATTCCAACGACGCGCGTGACGCACGCAAACAAATGAATAAATTCAGAAATATTTGAGTAAATAAAAAACCTGGACTACTATCAAAATCACAACGCACACATCTATGCAATAGGAAGCCTGTGAGTGTTAATGTAATATGTCGCGAAGGCATATTCCTTAGCGATGGAGAAAGTTGTGAGCGGACACATTTAGCTGTTTTCACACCCACTCATTCACTTAGAGCGATTTATTCTGCTCTTATAATGAAGCACACGCTCAACGAAAAAAATAGTGATATATTTTCCATGTCATCAATTTGTGCCATTTGTGAGAGTCATGCAATCTAAAGAGAATCATGTTCTTTGTGTTTAATCCACCTCTTACCTAACCATATCTACCCTAGTGTTTTTCATTTGCACATATTGAGTACACTGGAAAGGAACTCACCATAACTCTCCGGCATCGTAATAGTATTGTCTCCCATATTGTTGGAATCTGGGTTGGCAATGAAGTGGTAGCTGCGTTTCATGTATTTCCTGAAACAAGAGAACCTTAGCATCAGGTCAAGTCATACACTAAGATATATCGATAGAGATCTCTAAGTATCTCATAAAGTAGAGGCGTTAAGCACAAATATCAGAATTTTACATTGCATTTGATCAAACTACTACGGTATTATTATCAATTTCTGTATCTAAGGTGTTTACAACACTCAACAGGGCCTGACTGGCTAAACAAACTGCCATATATGTCCTAGAGTACCTGAGAGTGAAGCAGACGACAATGCCGACACCGAAGATGATGGCGGTGACCAGAATCCCTGCTAAGACTCCAAACACTAAGTTGCCTTGTGAACCGCGTCTTGGATGATTTGCCTCAGCTAAAAGGAACATAATCCATTCATTAATGTGGCTTCACATCAACAAGCTATGTGGAAAAATACACGTTTTTGCTACTTTCCCTTTCTCCTCCTGTAGTGATAAACTGCTATTTAGATAACGAACCGGACACGTCCAGGATAACCGTTCTTTAATCTTACTACTAAGATATTGAACGGGTATTTCTATCAAATACATCGGCGATATACAAATGCAACATGAGATGCAGTCTTGAGTTTTTATTCTCCTGAGTTTCCTATCAAACCATTTCTGTAACACAGTGACTGTGTGTAACTTACTTGTTAGGTCGATCGTCACTGAATCTGAAGTCATGCCTGTGTAGAAGCGGTCTGAGAACAGACTCTTGGTTTCACCGGCAATCGTCAACTCGTAGATGGCGTTAGGAATGAGCTTATCAATCGTCTCCGACTCTATTCCCTGCATGGTAAAAATCCGTCATTTTGATGTTACTTTTTATGTTCAATACAGAGTATAGCAGGAGACATTACCACTATATGCACTCAAGCCTGACCTGCTAGGATCTCAGCAACGGTGATTTATATTGGACTCATGTCTTTTCTAAAACTTGAGTTTAGTCATAAATTTAAGTATTCATCTTTAAGCTAGCCCTTTGAAGGCCGCATATTGGATTAATCTGCTGTGTCCTTGGTCAACATGATGTATAAATGCAGCGGTGGCGATTCTACTTCCAAAGGCTGTATTTATGCATCATACAAAACCCGCGGGAGTAGATCAACCCCGTAGGGTTGGCATGATACTAAAGAATGCAGAACTGTCGTCTTACTCGGCAGCGCTGCATTCATACATCATAACAACAAAGGGCATTATGCATGAATGCACTATGCGGCCCTTACAGAGTTAATTAATTCCTCCATGTTAAACCCTACTTACCTCCTGCTGGTTGATAGAGGTGCCGCTGGTGATGTGGATGCGGTCGGCGCTGTCCGTCTCCAGGTTGAGCGGCCGGTACACAATACGGTACTGGTCAATCTGCCGGAAGGTGATGTTGGGTCGGCGCCACTCCACCTGGATGCTGGTGGGAGATGACCGCGTCACATTGGTGATCACCGGGGCACTGGGACCTGCAGGGAGGAGCAAGAATGGTGTTACTGAGCTACTGCTGCATCTGTCTGTAGACTATATACCACTTGTATGTGTGTGCACCCTATTAACAACTCTTAGATACATATAGAACTTCTATCTGTACCTCATTACTATGATAAATGCAGTTCATGTAGGATGTATATACACTTAGGTACATACAAATTATAATCATAATGCATCCTGAACATATATGATAGGTCCAGGAAGTTTTGAGAACACGATACGCTTTAATAATAAGAAAAAGCAGAAAAGCCTTTCCTCCATGCTAAACATGCATTTTAGTGGGCAGAAAGAGATACCTTCATTCTCAGAATCAGACCCTCCTACTCACTCCTGTATGCCCATCAACAGTAAAGGGAAAATCCATTCTGGAAAAGTTTCATAGCTATACTTTAAATATGACACTTACCCCTGACATCGGTGATGGCTGGATACGGCGGGTCGCTCTTCTCGCCATAGCCCCGGGACGTCCGGGCAGCAACCTGCACCTTGTAGTCCTTATAGGTCTCTGTCAGAACAAACACAATGTGACATATAGAATACCACTGGTAAGGTCCAGCACTCACTTATCAAAGTGCTCGAAAAACATGTCGGTCAGGCTTGTAACAATAGGCAGACTGCATGTAAAATCTAGCCACATCATGACTCCAGTTTAACCTGATAATATATAGTCAACTGTAACTGAAATATGATTGTCAGTGTCTGCTCCTCTGTATAGAACTGAAACGGGATGTTTACCTGGTGTTGTGAGCTACTCGTGTATTGCTGACTGTGGACATAACCCAGGAAGCATGTCGGAAGCACGACAAACATGGCCTTATTACGAAAGTAGGCCAGACTACCATTGTGTCCTACATAGATAAGGCTTGTCTGATAAAATAGATGACTGATACCCCCTGCCCCTTCTGTGGCATTGAGAATAAAAGTCACTTTCGTTTATAGTGCGTAAAGATTCAACTCTTGACGGGCTTAGTCATATTAAAATTTAATGTCTTGTATATTAAACTTTTCCAAACTGCCTCTTATTGAAGGTTGCTGAATGCTTTTGGTATAAATAAAGGTAGACTTGTTACAAACCTAGGTTTGTGATGTTGTAACCGAAGACGAGCCCGAGCGTGACATTCCACTCCATGTCCATGTCATTGTTAAAGACATAGAGACAATAGCCGAGCAGGTTCCCATTCTTCTCCACTGGCGCTTCCCACACCACATACACCGAACTGTACGTGTGCTTCTTAACCAGCAGGATCCGCGGCATTCCAGGCACTGGTGGGAGAAAACATGGGCTCTCAGAAACATCGTTTTATCTGAATATCAACACTAATCGTATGACTTAATTATACGAGGGTTTTCCCTGGCGGAATAAGAGATTATAGTTTACTATCGGTTGTTATGATATTTTAACCATCTTAATTTTTAGACTAAATTGTTCTCATACATCTCTGGACATATGGTGAGTTTGATCAACTCATTGGAGTTACAAGCAATGGTTTGAGGAATATGTGAGAGATGATACTTATACCTGTGTGAACTATTGAATATACAGTGTTGGAAACAAAGAATACAGTATTTTGTTCTATAAATCACCCATAATATGATGGGTTTTCCTTAGTCTACGGGAAGACTGTGTGTTTTGTCTAGCTAAGTCATTAGTTTGGTTAACTTTAGCTAAAGCGTTAATGAAGCGGTAGCGTTTTGATATTTTTCCTTCAAGTATGTCTCAGCAATAAGTACATTATTAGCTTAATTAACTTAATCCTAGATACACAAATAAAGCCCGACACAATTTTGTTTTATTCAAATTGATTATTCAAATAAAAATGGATTAATTCAGAACCGGTCAGTATCATAATCGCTAAGAACCTTCCAATTGGCGAGAATGTAAATGAAGCGAAACATCTAGTGTATATTACATTTCCTTAGATATACATTTGTCACAATGCGCTGTGAGTACAACAACGTATTAAAGTGAAGTAAGGCGGAGAGTACCATCTTCCTCCGTGCGCACGACACGTTCCACCTCCGGTCCCTCAGCTTCATTATTGAAGATCTTGATGCTGATGAGGTACACTGTGTACGGCTTTAGGTCAGTGAAGTTGTAACTCTGAAAGGGGCAACAGCAAATTGGGTTACTTTTCAATATGTACTTGGGCGCATAGGAAACAATATCAATTTTATACGTATTTTATCACCCATTGTTCTTGATTTAGAGAAAGGTGATGTTCATGACCATCACTGTTTCAGATGCCACTAAAGATAAATGAAAAATTACCCAATTATTGTTATTTCCGATGGGTATAAAATGATGGGGGAAAACACAAAAATATAATATTTAGGAAACGTGGTACCTCTGTATAGTTATCAATATATATTTATGAACGTATTTCAATCCCCAGTACAGAAATCACTGCATTACACAACCAATTGGTGCTTACCGTGAGCTCGGGATCATATTTGGCACTGACGTGGCTGTCTGGTATCTCCTGGTTGGTGATTTTGAGCAGGTAGCCTGCCAACTTCCCATTGAGGGTGTGTAGCGGTGGGGGCTTGAACTCCACGTAGATAGCCGTCGTGTAGTTCTCAAAGCGGGTGATGCGCGGCTTGGCGGTCATACTGGGCGCTGAGGAGGCCAGACGGCAATACGAAATACCAGACAGATGAAACACCACCACTTATACAGTCAATAGGACATTTTAGAAATGAGACATTCTCCTACTTGAAGTAGGGTACATTTGATTAAAACAAAACCACCATCGCAAATCATATATTGAAACTATTAAACTAAAGGTCAGAGTAAAACATGGAATCTCCCCCTCGTTGAGACAATTAATTTAATTATGATATACACCTCTAGAGACACGAATAGTAACATTTAGAAAGAAATTTATCCGATTTGTGCCATGTGACCAATTTAAGTGCTAAAGCTTATAGATGCTGAAGCATACATACTACATAGACTGAAAGAAGTATGGCTGTATATCTTTTATATCAGGCCTTTCAGTTTGGTCTAGGTCTAGATCTAACCTTCGGCAGACATAGAGGGTTAACAGTTCACTATTCCCCCACCATTAATGGGAATCACCTTTGGTATCTAATCACTTGGCAAGGCTCTTGTAGCAGCCAACTGTCCTTGCATTACGTATACTGGCACAGTCCCCATGCTCGATATTAACCTGCCTTGATGAGGGCATAGCGTAGCCTTTTATCTCAATGTAATGGGATCATACAGATATCAGCTACAGCAAGGTGGATAATCATGACCCTTATCCAAATCTCCTTAGAAACAGGTGGAAGAAAAATATTTAATGATCAGACAATGAGTCATGTTCTAATAATAAAAAGCAGAAAGTACTCATTCCCACAACCCATTAGAATTCGATTTTGAACTGAACCAACTTTTAAATACAGAGTCGTGGATAATTGGGGGTCAGTGATCATTTCTGGACGACAAATGCATGTCTCTAGATGGGATGAGGCATGGGTACTGAGAGGGAAACCTCAGAGTTCATGACCAATGGGTCCAGTGGTAGAATAACCGACAGCTCCTTGGGTAAGTGGGGAAGGTCACATTGCGGTAACATGACCCCAATACCGAGCAGCTCCGGCAGCTTTAACATTCCTGACTTCCTTCATGCTGCACCCATCTAAACCCACACAAACCTCTGTCGAAGAGCTGCTCTCCCCTCATTAGAGCACCTTTTCAGGATTTTTTTTTGAGCAGCTCGCTGGTATCTTGAGCTGCTCATGCTTTGATGGGAGCGGCTCTCTATCACCCATGACCTCATTACCAGTGGCTAGGTGCCAATTATCAACCTGCGCTAATTGATTACATTAGGTCCATATTAATCCACTCACACCGGACAGCCAGTGGCTGAAAGAAAATGGTACAAACTAAACCGATACTTTTTTAGAATTGAGTGCGCCTCGACGTAGCGAAAACAAATCCATATCGTCAACCATGTTGGACACATTCGAGAAAACTTAAAAAAACAACTGAAGTGATGAAGTACAGTTTCTTCAATCATTCTTTTATATTCGGACCAATATTTAAGTAGTTTCTCATATGCAGTCCTAACAGTAACGTCAGACTCATTCTCGAGGCCATACCAGTCAGAAAATGTTTCCATTAGACATAGAGAGATGCAGTTGTATAGCGGAGACGGTAGTCATGACAAACACGAAATAGGTTGACAAAAGCACTTTCAATTTCACAGCCTGAGAACTCTTAAGAGAATAAAACAAGTCTCTTAGACATTACTTCAGCAGAGACCACTAACTGACAGGTTTCCAAACAGAGGACAACATATTGATTGTGACATAGAAATTGTAGTTTAATTCATGGATGTCTATTTGTTGTACTGACTATAAAACAGATATCGATCACACTTACTTTGTGAAATCGATATCTCATTATATTCTACATCCATTATGTCGTCTTTTAACTGCTTTCCCTGGACTCATTAATGAACGGATTTATTTTCCACACGTTCATAGTCAAGGATAGAATCTGATATCTCCATTAGCACAGAACGGCAATTACATGGTTGATCAAGATATATGACAATATTCATATCTAAAACAAGATGAAGAGTCCATATCTACAACAAAATAAAGACGATTCCCTCTTTTGGGTAGGAATGGTTGATAGGGTTCTTCGCTCTGTAATAGAATATAGGATTGTGGTGAAGAGCACTATTAACCTAAAGCACATAACACACACGGATAGCACATCAGAGTAGGGTGAGCAGCAACCAAGGGTAAAGCCGACATCTTCTTGTATACTCAGCAGGCAGACCTGACTTGTTGTATGTACCATCTCCTGTACACCTTTCTAGTTGTTGTACATGTTTAAGGTTGAATTTCTACAGTGTTCAGTGAGTACCTATGTTTGTAAGTTTTAATAGAGACAACGAAGAATCCATGCGACAGTGACGGGTCTTCCCACTTAGGCGATACATGTTGGATGCAGTAAAAAAATCAAAGTAAAATCCTTAAGAGTAAGCATGGTCAAAATGACTTACTCTACAGGACAAAATAACCCACCGTGTTTGATAAACTCATTATAAATGTGTTAAGAATAGGTGTGTATGTAGAAGTTATCAAACATTAAGCAACACCTGGGTGCACTCAGTGTTTGCGCACAGCGAACACTGACGGAAAGGGCCACTGACCAGCCTCGTCAAGCCCACCGCAAAACGGTCTCCCTCAGTCGGAAGGATGTCCTATCGCGTCGGGAACATCAAACATGTTTGATAGTTCCCGATCAAATCGGACGGCCTCCCGATCGAGCCTGGGACATAAACTAGGGTAGATTCACCTTGAGTCAGACACATAACTTGAGGTGGACGCCTCAATTTGTGGTTATTCAAGCATTCTATTAAGCTCTTTATTTGTGAATAATGGTAAAGTTTAAGAGTAATTCTTTCCAACAAAGAACCACTTAGGTCTTATTGTGCATGAACAACCCCAAATTTCAGTCTCCGCCTCAGGGTGTTTCTCTGAATCATGGTAAATCTACCCTACAATAGGGCTCCAATTGGATCAGCCGATTTGCAGTAGCCTTCATAAGTACAATTTTCTCAATGAGTGAAACTACAGGTGTGCGGTGCTTTTGGAAGTAAGGAACAGGGGGTTATTTTAACCAGAAAATCAAATAAGAAGAACAACTTAAAGACATATAAAGTGACAGCAGCGACTGGAAGCACACTTATGTAATCACCTGCACTGGCTATGCCAGTCGTATTCTCAGTCGTATTCTCTCCCTCTCCAGCTGAGTCAAAGGTAGATCAGATCAGGATCACATTATTTCTTTTCTCATTTGTAGATGTTTTTGAATGAATCTCAAAAGCAGTGCTTGAAAGGGACGTTGATTTTCTTGCATAGACAGTTTTGTGCTGCTAGGGGGTAGTAGTAGTAGTGGCGGAATTGAGTAAAACGTTATTGTTTTATGTAAGAATTTACAGGAGATAAAGGTGCCGTATATATCGTAGGGTATTGAGAGTGTATTGAAAATGAATTTGATAATTACAACCAGAACAAGTATCAATACAGAAGTTTGAAAAGATGTAATTTATGTTGATAGGGATTAGGATGTTACTGTGATGTACATTCTTTCCGATAAATTAAAAGGATAGCTGTCTATCATTTTCCTTAATTTCTTTTTCCGTCCTATCTCGGGTAATTCTCTCTTTATAACTCCATAGGAAAAGAAAGAAAAGGTGAACATAGAAAACAATCTGAAAACAAAGAAATAAAAAAACATAATATGTTGCGGGTTGCGGCAGCAGCGTGAGATTACTGGTGTGACATCTGGCTTAGAGGAGCGGAGGTAGGCAGGGGCTGCTGGCAGGGGCGGGGTGGTGGCTGTTAACCCTTTAAGGACCACCTACGTAGTGCTTTAATGCATCATGCCCTTTATCGTCCCGCTGCTTGAAGCATCTTGCCGACCCTACATGGATGATACACTCCCGAAGGGTTGACATGATGCATAAATGCAGCCCTGGCTTGTCCCCTCACCAGGGATGCATTCATGACGACATAGATCACAACACATTAAAGCACTATGTGGTCCTTATAGGCTTAACTTGGTTGGAGCTGACTCTAGACTTACCTGCTTCATGTGTGACGACTCGTTCAGAGAGGGGGCTGGGGTCGCTGGAGCCGATGTCGCTGCGTGCCACCAGGTAGACCTGGTAGGTGGTGAAGGGCTGCAGCCCGCTGATGGTCGTCTCGTTCTCCATGCTGGACACCGTACCCGTGTGCTGAGCAGCGCCCTGGTCTTCCCCTCTGCAAACAAACGGTTTTATTCATTTTAACCATCTAAAAACAGGAAAGTGATTTGATGCATGAATATGCCCGTTTGTTGGTAGGATAATTGAAGCGCCAAGAAGGTGCTGTGTTAATGCTTCATACTGACCATGCACTCATGAAGGGTCGACATGACACATGAATGCAGCGCCGACGAGTTATTCATCGGCTCTCATTGGTGCATCATGAGGATAAATGATGACGAAGTCTGAGGCATCATGCCATCTTTAGAGGAGGAGTAAACTCACATATATTTCTGTTTTACAACAGCAATGAAAAGGCACACTATAGGGGTTTAGATGGGGGTCCCCCATGTCCCTTGCCGATTTTAAGAAATGTTCATGTCCCTTGTCACCGTATCTATTTTCCTCCCGTCGCTGTCACTATTACTAAGCCCCCATGTCCCCTTACGATTTTCAGAAATGCTCCCTTGTCATTGTCGTTTAATTCTTCCTGCCATATTTCACTATGTCATATGTCACCTGTCGATCTCAAGAAAGGGCCATGTCGCCCGGCCGATTTTGGTATTTTAGGTGAAAGGAAGTTCATGAGGGTAAAGTGGAGAGTAAAGAAAGAACATATACACCGGTAACTAGCAATAGATTGCTTTAACATATTACGGCAATCATTGTGATTTGGATATCAGACGGCATGTGAAGACAATATTTATAAGTACATAGAAGAAATAGTATAAAGCCCCCTCTCCTATTTAACAAAAGGAACAACCAAAGTTACGCTCCCCCAGCCTTGACTTCAGAGAAACCAAAGAACTAAGCTCTCGCGCTTGGGATTCAGAAGCAGAAAAAGAGACAGTAAAGAGAATTATGAAAGGTTAAGGTTCAGTCGAGATGAAACAGTCATCATCTTCTGAAGAAAATAACAGGCAGAACACTTCAGAAGTGAAAATGCCAAACCTGTTTAGACTGAAACGTTGACGGCTACTTAAAAGATTCAAAAGACATCGAAATCATAAGTTGAATACCAGGAATGGACGTCACAGTTAAAAGAGTGTCCACCTTGTTTTTGGCTACACAACCCTAATTGTTCATTTCTAATTAGGAAAGATATCGGTTTCAGTGTACTTAGTCATGTGATCTAGCGGTATTTATTTACACCATCCCCCCGAACTACTTCTTCCTGATTTACCAGAAACGATGACTGTAGCTTCGTCCTTTGTTCTATTTGTAGGATATTTCACGTTGGCACGATGTACGACTAGTGGTAACGGCTAACCAGATGTTAGGATGTACACGAAGCCATCCCCACAGGATACAGAATTACTGTTTGAGCACCATATAATATATACACGTACTATAGTTCACTTTGCCTTATCATTTAAGCTTACCTAGTCCTCAAAACTTTCCCCAAAAAGGGGGGGGGGGCGCCTATTACGTCGGATATGGCTTCCTTTATACTGGTCAAACATTGCTTTCTTTGGCATTATTAAAGGTCTTGTTGTATTTTGTGGTACACCATGCTACTGGTATCTGCCATAAATATTGAAGTTGACCAATATCTATTTTATTTCAGTAGAAACCATGAATAATGGTTTAAAATTAGGTTCCCAAAAGCACCTTTCGCTTTCCTTCGGGTAGAATTAAATGCTGCAGATATTTAAGGACCAACCACACTATGAAAAAGTTGGCACTCTTTCCAATTTGGGCTCCAAAAGGTTGCCATTGTCATTCAGCAAAATTGAAAGTTTCCCTATTCAGAAGCATGTTATTTGCTGGCTTTAATAATGTCCCAACCAGAAGCCCTACCATTAAACAGGCCTCAAGCAAAGTACCAAACCACCAAAGTATTATAACACAGCATCGTATATTTTCTACTGAAACGATGCCTATGTGTTAAATCCCTTTAAGCTGCTCCACTGCGACTTTTCTGTGGCCAGAGTCGGCTAGTGAGCTTCCTATTTAAGCAGGATATTGGCTAAATATAGCTCATATAGCTAACAGGTCAGACTAAGTGTCATCCCCATGAGACCCTGAGCTGCTCATCTCCATCTGAGTCTCTGTGAGCAGTAGTGGTAATGGGAGGATCGGGGCCGAGTTACGCCTCATTACATACAGGGAATAGACACTTCTATATCCGTGTAGATTCTGCCTCTGTGTCAATATAGGCTGGGAGAGCTCAGGGTGGACCCCAAGCCCTACAGTGACACATATGGAGTAGAGCACGGGCATATAACCTAGCAGTGCTGTGATAATATGATAATAATTTAGACCCAGAATTCTATGAGTATGTGTATGAATGTATCCAGTCATTATTAGAGCCAGTCGATTAAGGTGCTGCTACTCATATTAGCAGGCACTAGCAGCTGTCCCAAAGCTATTTCCCCTAACTTTTATTATCCTGAGGCCAAACAAAAAGAGAAGGTGCGTTGCAGGCAACATGGTCCAAAAGAGATAGTGTAGGTAGGTCAGATAATGTTGAGAGTAACAGGAATGAAAATATACAAATCAATTTCCAAAAACTGGGGAAAATGCTAGGGTCCGCCCTGTTTTGAAGCTAGGGTCGGGTTGCCTGAAACACACCTTATTTTTGGCCTGAGGTTAATAAGGATATATCATCAATTTCACTTACTTTGTATAAATTAGGTACTCGTCGACAGGCCGGTTGGGCTCACTGATGCTGTGAGTCCACTTAACGCTGACTGAATACGCATCCAGGGCTGCCACCAGGGGCGCCTCGTGTGGCGCCTGAGGGGGACCTGTGGGAGAAAGAAACTTGTATTTAGTGAAAGTAAACCAATATCATTACAGTATTAATGTGAACTTATGTTTATCAACTCAGTTTGTATATAACTGTTTATTACATATTAAATTATAGATTTTACATAAACCGACAGCCTAGACATAGCATCCTAAAAGGGACCACTTCCTAGAAATATCAAGGCGTTGTTGAGTATAGCTATAGCATATTTCCGGTATATGGGAAAATGTTGGGATTCGAGAAAACATGGTGTAACTCATGTTCCTTGAACCGTGCCAACACTGCATAACGAGTTTGGCGAGGCGCCCGGTCTGCCCCTTAGCACTGCGGTAATCGGGCGGAGCGGCGTCTGATAGCACACTGCCGTGACAGCCAAATGTGACGGCGTGTCATCAGCATCAAATGTCATTTTCTACACATTGTTTTATGAGCAAACACATCATCAGCAAAAACCACATTATGTTGCTTTTTGTTTTTTGTTCATTGCTGTTATAATATTACATCACATCTAGAGAGATTCTATGGACAACTGAATATAGTGTATCAAATAACCTATTTTCTTATTTGCTCTTATGTTATCTAACCTCTAGGCCATCCTCTATTAGACTCTTATCCCTAATAACACAATAACAACATAAATATGACCAAGTGTGTGTTTAAAAAAACACTGTTAAGTAAGGAATGGCAATGTGGGCATGTTTTTAACGCTACAAGTCCCTTCCTCAGTATGCCGTAAACAGACATAAAAATGCAATAATAGGCGGGAAGGAAACTCAAATGTCAAACGTGTCTTCAATACAGGTTAAACGTGGGAGGCCCAGTGCTAAAGTACAATGACCCCCTGAACACACTGCATGTAACCCCAGGTGACCTAGGAATAGCCCTAGAGCCTGCTGCTGATCGGGACATACAGGTTGGGGAGGGGGTTACTGGGGGTGTAAACTTGAACTGTGTCCAAACCCAGGTGGATGTGTCAGGTGTGTTAATGTGAACAGGTGTGTCACTGGGGTGATATCATCTCAACCCCCCCCCCCCCCCCACTCCATCCGGCTGTCCTAGAGTGTGTCGATGTTAGGTAGGTAAAGATATACTGCAGGTAATGCCCATCAAGTCTTTTCCTTACACAAACTATAATATACTACAGCCTACATTCCCTTCAGCTTAGACTATTGTATATGATATGAAAGGAATGTAATCATCAGTGGCCTAATCAAAAAAATGTCGACTCAATATGCCGAAATATAATCAGACTGTGCAATATATTGGTTATTGCCATTGGATATCTATTCTGTATATTCACTTTATACCTAGCCGTCGTGCTCCACTAAATTGATACTAGATTGGCCTACATACATGTTCAACTCCTGCTAGACCATGGGTGTTTCCAGGAGGTGACTTAACACTGTCATCGGACCTTTTGTGTCAGACGCACATGACTTCCTGGACTATGGTCACACTTGAAATAACTGGCACTACATGTATCTCATATCATGGGTGCGTGTGTTTTCATAACTATCTTCGGTTCTTTGATAAAGTTACTTGTCATAATAAAATGTGTCACCAGCCCAACTTTCATGCGTCATGTACCCCTGTTAGTGGCTCTTGGTCTTCTGACCTGCCCTCAAAAGCCCGTCATGAAAAGAAAAACACGAAAGAGAGACATTTGTACCATGCAATTCCTGGAGTGAAATATATAGCATTAGATGTCCCCCCCCCCCCCCCTTATCCTCCTCTTCCATAAATCTGAATTCGATCTGGGTCAATGTGCCTAAATATAGTAGTTCTACACATGTATAACGCTCTAACAGAAACACCGTGTAGTGAAGATCAGCAAACTTGGGAGATCATTTTCTTAGAGAGATTACCCTACATTGGGAGCATCCAAGTAAGGCAGTGAGCCGGCTAGTATTGGATGTTATGATCGAGGCAACAGCAGCAGCAATGCAATTAGTTCATTATAGACTGGTTAGAATTAATGAAAAGAGTCCCGGAGAGCCGCATCGTAAATATAGCTCCCATTAGAGGTCATGACAACCTTTGTGAGCAGCTCGGACAGCAATGAGCAGCTCGGAGTAGCTCACAGAGCAGCTCGGCCGGCTCACAAGTGGTGCTATCCTGCTTTTGGTTAATTCTCACCGGACACACAACTCACATGTTGGGTTGCTCCTACTCAGGACTTCCCATCTACTGCTCATACCTTGTCCATAACCAACAGTATGATTAGAAATACTATACTTTTTAGTTCCCTGCTTCAGCTAGTATGCTGCATGTCCAGGCTGCTCCTTCTGGAGATCGTTAGATATGCATAAAATTGCCCATAGTCTTGTATCATCACCAGCTACGGTCAATGGTATAGCATTTCTCCTCCACTGCCTACTTGCCAATTCCTAGAAGAAAATTGACCTTAATACATACAATCTGCCGGTACCTAATGCTTTATATCAGATGGCCTTCAGTTCATATAGAAGCTCTCATGTGTCATACTGCTCACGAGCTGCTCCTCTATTGGGCTCGTGCTGCTAACCACAGACACAACATTAGATGTGCCGCCTGGATGATTAATGTTGTAACAGGAGGCCTTTCATCCCCCTTTATACCCGTCCCACAGGTGTAAAGTGCACTCTCTGACACATTCTCTACTACAACATCTTTTATCACATTACCTGTTCCCCACTGCCTCCCTCAGCATCCCCCACACAGGATGAAATAACGCCTTAAGATGCGGCATATTGGTCCATCTTACAGCATTAGGTCCAGTCTTACACCACACTAAACGTCAGTTATTACGTGCTTTAGGGCGAATTGGCAACCTCCTACGTGCCTCTTCCCACCATTCTTACTGCTTAACCTAGGAATTCTGCATTTCTGAATTATTCCTTTCCTCTCCCATTTCCGCCTGGCAGAAGGGTCCATGTCTTTTATAAGTTGCGGAAACTCTGGGTATTAGTATATATAGCCATATATAGGTAGACAGATATAGCCATATACAGGTAGACATTGATTCAAAAGAAAACTTTCACAGGCCTTCACATGACAGATCTGATTATCTATTTGAAATGGAGCCTTTTTTCATATCACCCATTAAATGAGCTCTTTCCATGGCCACTGACCCTATCTAGGTTTTATCGTCAGCGTTTTCGCCTTGTCAACCTTACCTACCAAAATAAATTACACCATGCACTACAAAACCCCTGTCAAAATCAATATCTAACCATTTTGTCGCCATGGGGCACTGCTGTTATTAAGGATTATCTGTGCGCCAGATAGCAGGGTATTGGGGAGACGTGGCGGCTGGTATACCTGGCCTTTGATGTGTCTACCTGTGTCGGATGGTGGCACCGCTTTGTACCTACACCACCCACCAGGGGGTGCCAGTGTGAGATCAATAACCTGCCGCTTCTACCTGCAGTGCACTGTATTGATTTATACAGGCGTGGTGGGATGGTCTCCGCCTTCTGCCTCTTGTCATGGTAGACATACAGTCACAGAACCAAGATAGCGTAGTGTAACTTAAAGCCGGGAGTCATATATTCCCCTTTTCTCTTTTGGTCGGGAGGGGGAGGGGTCATTTAATTTTGTTTCCCCCTAATTTTTCTCTTTTTATATATCTCTTTTTTTTGGTGGCGGGAGGGGGGGGGGGATTTACATGATACTAGTACAACCGGTAGTGATCCACTGTGACCCGAGGCGCCTGCTTTGTGGTACTTTGCATGGGGGATTCTTCTTTTTTTAAATGACAGGGTCTTTAGCCAAGGGGCTTATATGGATACTCTTGCCTCAGCTCGGGCCTCAGCTGCTTATACGTGGCTGGTAAACACCGATTCCAATCGCATATCTACATTGGTGGAAATCATTCCTATTCCATGTATCTAAGCATATACTTAGTGTGCTCAACTCCAGTTCTTGTCATTTTACAATATGATATGGAGAGAATATTATCATTCGACAGGCTAAGATGGATGCATCAAGTAATTAAAGGTTACTTGGATACCACGAATAAACAAACAGGAAACACATGTATAGCTACCTTTGGTGGCACTAAGCATAAAATATGTAACAAGGTGCCTACACCTGAGAGCGATGAGTCATCTAGGGGCTTAGTCCCTGCAGGTGCCTTCACAATCCTAGAGTGAACGGAAGAAGCCTCACACGCAAATCACAGCCCCCTATGGGATAACATAGTCGGAGATAACCCAAATTCTGACTCTGAATTGTGAAAGGCCCTCAACATTGCTTATCAAGTGGCATATATTCTATCTAAATGTTTTCAGTAGTCACTTTTTTAAATATCTCAGTGCTTTTTATCTCAATTTTTCGCAAGAATGGAAATTTCGGACAGGTTCAATATCCCAGTCAGTCCGCCTCCCATTTTCCACACACTCCGGTCTGGTTAGCATGTGGATTTGTAAATTTGCATCTGCTTATGTGTGGAACTGCATTAATTTGTGTACAGCCAAATGATCTATGAACGGCCCCTATGACCGCCCCCCCCCCCCCAACAACCACCACGCAATGCTTCCAACTAAATAACCCACTGCGTGAATATAACCAGGAATAAACCGAAGCTTAGACCATTGGAAGATATTCTTCTGATTGACCATTTCGATGCTAGCTTGTCTAGATGGGGTCCCGGTGTCTAGAACAGAATGCCCCTGCTGGGAGAGTGACAGGTGCACAGACTAGCTGCCGCCCATGCACGCACGCACGCCAAACCCGCGTAACGCACGTGCAGGATGGGCCAGAACCGCCATTTGAAGGCAGATTTGTGGCCAGCAACATGGAGGCTGTAGATGTAACGAGGGGGATGGGTCACACGGGGTCTCTAAAGGAGAGCTAAGGGGATGGGGCTGGGAGCCACAGCCAAGGGCTGCTAATGGGTAAAGGACAGGGGCATTAATACCAGGCGGTTTAGTGGGAATACAGAGGGGTGGGCACCAGAGGATGTTAAGGAGAGATTTGATATTGGGCTGTTTTGTGTGAGGCTGCAGTGTATTAGATGAAGGGAATGACAAGTGGATCTTGAAGGATTGGCAGTATAAAAATGGAAATGTAACATACATGTGTACACTCAAAATGAGCTATTGAATATTGTAGATACTTGTAGATGACATAGTACCTTAATTTAATACCATTCCCTCTCCTGTACAGTAGCGACCCTTGCCCTCATTATGATTATGTATACACACACATATGTAGAAACCCAAAGAAATATGCTATGTAGTATCAGTACATAGACCAATGCTTAAAAAATATCGATGCATCCCTTCAGTCTGGGGCAATATATGCAAAGCGCGAAGTGGATATTGGATATCTATTTCCTCCATTCAAACTCTCCTAATAGGTCTTTGTAAGCGTACAAATCCTGACTTAATGATTGGGATCAGCTGTGAATCATCCCTCACGCCCCAGAGTAAACATTTGAGTGTGAAAAAACAATTGCTACAAATTAGCCCAACCAACTACAAATTACCAATACTAACAAATGGCCCGTGGAAGTACACTAAATCAGACACCCCAAGCACTGCATTTTTTCCCCTTGTGCCATTCTTACAATATTAATCTGTGATAAATCCATTAGAAATAAGCATCTCTGGCAGTACGCCGCCCTTAAATCCACACCGACTACACTAATAGCTCAACGCACGAGCAGCTCCTTTATTTTCTGTGGTTGTGCTCACGGCTGAGCGACTACGCGGTGTGAAGGTCGGCGTCCTTTTGAATAAATTACCACACCCCAATGAATCATAGTGATCGGCAATGATCCATGTAACGGGTTTGATTAATGATTTGCCATGCACCAGTCGGAGAGAACTGGGTGTGTTTCCATACAGTGAACCATTGATTATCTAGTAATAAGTATTGAATACTAGGAGCAGCAACAGATAGTGTTAGAATTGGGACAGTGGATTAGTATACAATCACATATAGATTAATACCAGATAATATTAATCAACGTTGAAAATCGGGTATGACATAACCATTTCGACTGCTCCAAGCCTCTATTACTAGTAATAGGTAACTGGCAAGAGAACCACGGGAGTGGATGTTGGGGTTGGGGTAGAAACCCGGCCCTTTCACTCAATTGACAAAACTGACACACTTCCCAAAAGAACCCACAAAAATTTGAGTCCTTTTTTTTAAAATTCTAAACTTCCTTGAAATCAGCATCCAACTTCCTGAATTTCTCTTTTAAGTAGCCTACTGATCCTCCAGATATCTTAGGGGAATGAAGTGTGACATTTATTTGATTTTTGGAGCCTAACATGTTAGGGAATAAGACAAGAGACACCTGTAACAAATTGATAAGTCACGTTTGACTCTGTTGGTGATTTACTATGAGGATAGAAGGGATAGAGAACAGTCGATGGTCATGGGGCTCATGGGGAGCGCAGGTGACAAGTTAGACGGACCCGAAGAGAAGAAGAGAGGAGAGGAGAAGAGAGAGGATAAAATAGATGAGAGGAGGAGTGTGTTAATAGAAAACACAGACTATCAGACAAGGAGAGATGAAAAGACGAGTAGAGCAGAGGGAGAGTGTTTGTAGTAAGTCGAAGGGATGTATATATGATATCAAAGCGGATACAGCATGTGTTATACCAGTATGTTAGTAGGATAAGGTACCAATGTACCGGCGTTATGTATTCATTCCACATCCACATCAATGACAGCTGCACACACCCATAATAGGATTAAATTCACTGACTGTGCAGTCTATACACAGTTCAATAAAAATCGAGAAGAATTTGTTCTACAAGAGTGTTTTTATAATACATGTACACCTAGAGTGTTTTTATCACAATCTATTTAAAGATATACATGCCGGAACAGAATATGCATACAAGGAGATAATACACAAGGTCCCTACATCATTTCTCTGGTTTTCTTTTTCTTACAGACTTAAGTAGAACCATTTTCAGCCTTTGGGAGACGGTCACGGCATGAATTCTGAAGCCAAATTAACATGATGCCGCCAATCAATGCCTTTTCTGTCTTTTTAATTCGCTCACGTTGTCATGAAACCGATACCTGTCGGTGGTGTTGTAAAACCGATACCATTCTGGTGCAGTTTCCGCTAATTTGAAACCTTTGCGTCAAGCCCAGTGGGGATAATTTCTTTGATTCCTTTTTATTACTGGTACCAACTTTTACCAATTTCTTCTTTCATTCAATATGCTGACACAAAGGGCTGACACACCATGGTTCTTTCTAATCATGATTATGCGAGTTAAATACCAAGAACCTATTTAATTGGATATACTACCAGATTGTTATATGTAATGCCAATGTTCCCATACATAGAATGCAAAAGTTATTCGCCTCATGTGTTATCTCTTGCACAGATATAACCCTGCCCAGACAGTGAAACTGAATCATTGATCACATCAGCTTCCGGCCTAGACACACAGATACCAAGTACAGAGAGGGTGGGAGAGCTCCGGGTACTCAATACACTATACTACACCTTGGTACTGGGCTATACATGAGCCAAAAAGGATGGGAACGACACATGAGACACTAAGAACATTTTGTCTCCGTTTTTGTTTTTTTACTACACATGTATTTGCCATTTGCCGCATTGCTCTCCCATTCAAAATATTATGTTTTTGATTAATTTTATTTATGTATTACCTTATGTATTACCTTGTAAAAACTTGCTCAGCCTGTTATTCATGAAAACGAGAATATGAGAGATAACCCCTCAGCACCGGTACAACGAAATGGCCACAGGTTGTCTGGTTGGATAGAGAGTAGATGGGTGGTCTCCCCACCCCCCAACACACACACACACACACACACAGCCCTAGGGCTGGGGCGTGATAGGAGTGGGAACGGCGGACGGGAGGGTGTCGACCACGCCCCGGCGCTCGGGCAGGCGTCGCTTCCCGCACCTAAACCATTGCTGCCTATGGGTGGAATGGGCGGGGGTGGGAGGGAGGCTGGAATGGGGGTTGGAAGGGGGGGGGGGGTTAAAGGGAGAAGGGCGCCCTGCTGACGACCCTGGGTGATGAGCACTGAGATCGGGTGGCCGTGATCGGGGCGTCTAATGCCGGTAGTATAATAGGAGATGGCACCGGGGCCGCCACCCCCTGCCCCCGGTGGTGCAGGGGTGGGGCGGGCTGACCTGACACATACCGTATCTACAGTGTATTGGCCATCCACCAATCTATACCCAGCGTATTGTATAACATACGGGCCGGCTAATACTCCCATATAGAGCATACAGTATGTATCAAGATTCATTCATGGATGGGGGCTATTGCCATCATGAAGCCCATCTGTGTGGATAGTTTCAGGGGGTTCCTTTCAGTTTGGTGACATGGTGTAATGATAGGAGACGTTTTATAAAATGTATATATATTGATTGATGCATTCCAAAGATTAATTCTTATTTTAACTAGACAATACTATACTCACATCATTATCAAAAGATCACTACTGGTGATATATTTATTATTTATCATTATTTATTGTTTCTCCTTATTTCTTTTTCTTAGACTTTGCCCAAATTGTACATAGGGGTACAACTGTGCACGCATGTTGAGCCCTGACTCCACCATGACCTTCCGTGATACATGACCCAACATGTTAACTAGATACCTCACAGTGCCAATAGTGCTGGTCTCCACTCAGGCCCGCCATCTCTACATGTTGCATTGTGGTCTCTTTAATTGTGAATGGAGTCGGTGTATGTAATTGACCTGACACGGACAGAGACACTAGCAGCCTGCCAATAGGCAGCTCTGACTGTCACATCAATGTGCCTTGGGCTATATGTACGGTAGGGCATGGACGTGACAGGGGTGTGGAGGGGTCAGCACTGGCTAGTGTCAGTGTCAGACACCCTGCTTAACACGAATCAAAATGTGTCAGCTATTGGTAACCTGTCCAGTAAAGTGATTTAACCTTGTCTACGCTACTCTATTCATGCCAAGCACCTCGACTCTGACTTCCTGATAAAAACAGGACATGGCAAAAGCTAAAATAGCTATAAATGAGAGCTTCATAAGGATATACTCTATCAACCAGTATTTTATATCATAAGTATAGCATATTGTTTTACAGGTGGCACGCCCGAGACACAAAGACTCAAAAGAACAATGTAGCCTGGTAATCAATAGATGCCTTGACAGGACCTCGTCTAACCTGACAAGGTAGGCGTTATCAATACAAACCCATGATACAGGCCATCTATTTTTAATCTTAGTTATACATATCTCACTGATTATACATTTAAGTGTACATTGTATACCTGGAGTTTACCCCCCCCCCCTCCCCCCTCAATATTTTCAATAGGAGACCAAATCTTCATCAACCCCTCCCCTTCCTCTTATAATAGTATAGATAATGTCCTAATAATTGATAGGACTCGGTGTTAACCCTCCGATACTTGCGTCTATAACACCTGCTATTACAGTACTTTCCAGTCGGGTGTGATCAAACCTATAATTTGGTCCATTATAGTGGGCTGTGGTTGGATAGGGGATGAATCTAGTAGTGGAGCGGTAGCCCTTCATCAATCAATGTCAACTGGTGCGGCTAGCGACCTGTTCTATTGTGATTTTCTACATGTGTGCCCATATAACACGAAAGCCGGTAACACATTTCTGGCAAAGCTATTTTAGCACCACTCGTCTCAATATGTGAACTGTCTGGGACAGTCGCGGACCAGGACACCAGCAACTACATTTAACACATTGCTTTTGAGACTGTAAAGAAAATGTTTTTCTTCAAAATCTTATTTTTAAAAAACCTTTATTTTTTTAAGAGTAAGTGTGTGAGGGATATCACAATGTTATTCAGATGCCTGATGAGGTTTTATATTAAGCGAAACTTAGCTGACTTAAGTTTACAATGGCTTGCTATAAAGGAGTCTATGATGTAGTATGACGTCGCTGAAAGGACGTTGCCATAAAAATGGTGGCCCGCGAAACTTTTAAACACTGTTTCTTATGAAGTGTAAGGTATTTTATGGCACAAGAGTTGATCCAGCAGTTGCACCATCTTTAAGTAAATGTGAATCGACGAATGTGTGGCCTGTGTAGCGATATCTTACACAGGCCATTTGTCTTCTACACAGGCCAAATAGAACTAGCGCTTACGCGTTCTAGTAGGTGATTTTATGCAAATCAATGTTGATAAATACAACTGCCAAAATGTATTGAGAAATGTGTAAATCCATTGAATAATGGCTATATGGTCATATCTTTGCTTCTATTATAAATAGGACTATCGGAAAAATTGTGGCCGATGTTTGACGGTCTCACATCGGCCATTACGATTCTACATCGGCCTAATTTTGATATTTTTGGGATTTTAGGCCACCTTTTTTTGATAACTTGGATTACGGGCACTCAGAGCCAATATTTTGGGGGGCGGGAGGAAAAAAAAAGAAAAAAAAAGCTGCCATTTAGTACTAAAATTTTCCAGGGGCGGGAGGAAAAAAAAAAAAAAAAAAAAAGCATTCAAAAAGTCTTATTTTGGCTATTAAATGTAGGTATATTGAGAGATAATGAAGGTATATCGAGAAATATTCCCAATCTTGAAAGTCTAATTCTGGGTGTCTGCCTGTCAGCATGTCCTTTTTTTTTTTTTTTGCTAAAATTCTCAAAAAGTCCCAGCGGAGGGGGGTAAAAAAAAAAAAAAAAAATTTTTTTTTTTTTGCAAAATGCCAAAATTTCCATCGGCGGATCCGTAATCCAAGTTATCAGAATAAAACGGCCTTACCACTAAAAAAAATGTTTTCTTCTAAAACAAAGTTTGACTGAAAAGGTGAGAAAGGGAGGAATTTCTTCTAATAAACCATTAAAAAAAATCAGGTAATTTTTCTTTTAAAATCAACCGCTTTTTTTTTTTTTTACAAGTTACATACCCTAAACACAACTTTTTTTAGGCATAGGCCGCACAATCTCTATAGGTCGATTTATACGGTACTATTTTAGCATAAATGTGCTCAAAATTGAGACTTTCCTCAAGATTTCCACAGCTGATCAGCATAGGCGATACCTGTAGCCTATTTGAAGAAATATTCACCAGTTTGGGCCCTGATAGCAGTGATACATGCTTTATTGGTTAGTCACATGACGACAAAGCTAATCAAAAAGACTACCAGAAAAAAGTGTTCACTGACCTTTGACGGTGACAAGGGTCTCATCCTGGAAGAGCAGCTCCTCAGCCGTCACTGTCGCATTGAGTGTCAATTCATGGTAGCCGGAACACACATAACGCCCACTGTCGAGGAGCGTCGAGTCACTGATGTGCAACGCAAAGGAGTTCAGCTCAAAGCGCTTCCGTTTACTGGCATCTTCGATAAACCAGCTGTCGGTCGCATTGTCTAATGAATATTCTACAAGCACCTTGCCTTCCCACTCCCACCGTAGCAGTGTCATATTGCTGTCCTTGGAGGCTTGCATACAATACACGTAGATCTCTGATCCAGCCTTGTTATAGTTGGTCGCATTACCTGTACGAAAAGAATATGAGACATTTTAGTTTAAGATTTATGAATTGAAATGAGGAATAGAGCTCTGCATTGTAGATGTACATGATAGAATGGAATATAAAATTACACTATCTATACATATAATATTATAGAATTAGTGAATTGATTTCATAACAGAATAAAATATTTTATCATTAAATGAAAATTAAAAATTAGAATGTTCACTTACTCAGTGCCACAGGTAGCAGCATCAGTAGCAGCTGAGCAATAAGTCCAATCATCGTCATCTTGGGAGGGTGGCAGAGTGTGCGAAGACACTCTCTCCCGTCCCGATGACCGCTGGTCAGAAGTTTATCCTGGTACACAACCCACCGGGTCTTCGATGTAAACTTTTAGTCCGATAAACGTAGACACAATCAGAACAAATCCGACTTATTCTACCACGCATACACAGCATGTTTGTTCCGGTGATCCAACACAGCCAAAAGAGTACACATACTTCCACTTTCCTCCCTTTTTCTCACAAGATGTTCACCAATACACCCACAGGATGATTTGAGATGCTACAGATGTTGATGCCTGTCTGGCTGGGATGTTGTGCCAGTCTTCAAACCAAACGTACTCCAAGGTCCTTTTCAAGCTGTCGAGATCGAAGGAATTCTGTACTGGCATCCGACAGGGGCACAGCCTCTGAAAAAAGTAAACGTTATATTTGAATGACACATTATAGTAGTAATATACGTAGTACCGGCACTGTATGCTCACATGGTATAATTCTTATTCGTGGTGTGTTTGTCTTTAATAATGAAAGCTAGATACAACCATGGTTATACTGTTAGCAATGTTTAAGTTGTCACCAAGAAGGCACATGTAGTTCTAAATTCTTTACTTAATATATCAAATTTGTCATTTAACAAATTTCCCTAAACTGGAGCAAATATAATTTTCCCTGTCACTTTCCCTGACTGTGCTGACGATTAGGGATGTCATTGGTATCGAATTTTATGAGTTATCAGTTATCCACTATTTTGGTTTCGATTTAGGTAATATACCAGTTATTCATTATATAAAAAGGAAGAGGTAGATTAGGCCACATTTTCAAAATTTTAGGTTACAGACACTGTTAAGAATTACAGTACAGACGAGGAAATGAAAGAAAATTGTAATATTTGTTTTTTTTTGTGATAAAAATAACACTCAAATTTATAATATCTAGAATAACATTTTGTCTTTCACTTTTTACTACCTAAATCCCTTAATAATGGTCCGATTTGCACTCTGTAAAAACTGACATGAAGCTCAAAAAGAATCCAAGATGGCGGCGTATCGATACCCATTGATTGTCGATTCAGTTATCCAATACATAGAAAATAGCGATGTATCGATACCTATGATACCAATGACATCCCTACTGACGATAGAACATAGTCCTAAATTTGTAGCGTCCAATTTATTTTCATTACCGAGTATTTCAATATTAATAACGGAGGCATTATATTATTATACCTAGCATATGACATTGCTATTCCTACAACATAGGAGCGGCAGATTAACTACGTGTGTAATATACACTTCTGTATTGCGACATGTGCGATACGGAAAATGGTGCGTAAACAGACAGGGTGGTGCGCAAAACAGGGCTATTCGGAAATGTGTGTTTCAGGATGTCTATCGTATTTTATCTATTGTTATCTTCCCAATATCATATGCTAGGTATAATAAAACAAAAAAAGAACTCGTAAAGATACAACTGAATGTACGACGACTCGTTTGGGGGTCCTTATTGCACGGTGCGCAATCGTGCGCAACTCGTTCATTTTTATGTTATTACCCATCCCATCCTGTGTTAAGGCCACCGCAAACGGGATGTTTGGATCAGCTGTCTCGATCAGTAACCAAGGAAAAGCTCTGTTTGCGGGACTCCCACTGATCGGATCAGAGTATATCAAACATGTTTGATATGCTCTGATCCGATCAGATGATCGAGACATCTGATCGAAACACGCTGTTTGCGTTGGCTTTTAGAGGAATATAACGGAGTGGTCATTTTTAACAACAGGGGGTGGTGGATTTTCGCCCTGCGCGAGAATTCTTGCGGACCCCCCTCAGTACACGTCTATTTATTTCTGGCCCACCCCTTCAAGTTAGTTGAATTCACCCCCCCCCCCCCTTGAACTATAGTAATATGCCGGCTTTTCCGCCGACTTTCTGGAGGGGTCGACAATTTTATTATGTTGATGTTGAACATATTACGGTACAGAATCTAGGGGTGAACTCCCCCCAAAGCGAGGGAGGGTCGAGGATAAAATGTTTTGACCCCTTGTAGCCTTCTAGGAGGCTGGGCGTTGGGTTAAAAAAAAAACTCTTTCAGTCTTTGTAGGGGTGTGGGGGGTGGGGGCGTCAATAAAAAGTGTCACCGTCTGGAGTGAAAAAGCCTGCACAGTGACATTACTATGCAACAGGGAGTGCGAATGCGATTGATTTTTCGACTCACCAGGCGATAGTGTAAAAAATGTCGACCCCTCTAGGAGTGGAGTCAAAAAATGTTGTGTGCTCTGTGCAACCCCTCCCCCCCCCCCCCAGTTGTTAAAAAAATTAGCACCTAGGCTAATTAGACTTAAAGAAATACAACGTCTGCAATTAGCTTTCTACATATACATTGTACAACATGTAATATTACTATTAGTAGGCCTAAGGGAGTGATCATTTTTTAACAACAAGGGGGGGGGGGGGGGGTGGTTTTCCGCGCGGGGCGCGCGAAATTTTTTTCACCCCCCCGGTCAACGGGTCAAAATTTTTTACCCCCCCCCCCTACGGGTCGGAAATCGGCGCGCGGGCGGGCCCTTTGAAGCATAGTAACGCGCGGGCTTTTTGGCCCAAAACAGGTTAAATTTTTTTGACCCCCCCCCCAAGAGGGGTCCAAATTTTTTACACCCCCCCCGGTCAAGGGGTCCAAATTTTTTTGCCCCCCCCCCCAAACCAACCCCCCCCCCCCCTGTTGATAAAAAATGATCACTCCCTAATTAGACTATGAAACATATTTCTAGTTCAAGCTGGCTCGTGATTTTGATTCATCTATCAGCATCACTCATAGCCATGGCATTGGTCCAATGATTGAATCATTTTTAGATCCTCAACTTCAACATGAACTTCAAGGCCGGCTCATCCTCGAGTATAAAGTGACTGTGGTCTGTGCATTTCGTGAGATCAATTTACGCTAGGATAGACGAATAGACTGGCCTACTGAAATATGGGTGGAGAGTATGGTAGTAAAGTATTAGCCCTGAAACGGAATACACACTGCTACTACTAGTAGCAGTGTGTATTCCGTTTCAGGGCTAATACTTTAGCAGTGCTACTGTGTTTCGTAGACTGAACTGTGTCTGTGACTGGGGTTTGTGCTACGGTAGTGGAGGCGAAGAGTGAGCTTCCGAGACGGACAAGTCTAGCACTGAAATGTGACCACATACAGCGACCCATCATATAGAAGTCCAATGAGACACATGAACAATATAAGTACCCTTACAAAAAAGTACATATGAATACCTCAATCCTCCAATCTTGAATGGTATTATCCCATTTTTGAGGTGATACACTCGGTCACTCCTTCACTCTTTCTTCCATGACACTCGACCTCATTATGACGGCCCGGCTTGCCGAAAATCGGTTAATTTAATTTTCGTCACTACCCTTATTTCCTTCATACATATTGAAGTTTGGGGAATAAAGAAGTCATATGATGTCAAGTATTGTGAAATATCCTTAGATACTGTGTCTATAATAATTATCGAAAGATATCACTGCACTGCTGCAAATTTGTTGTAAAAATAAAACGCAAGGTGGCAGCACAACGACCGGTGGCGCCATCTGTGGGGAACAGGTGCGTGCCCATGCAAGAGTGACATCTCTCGTATGTGTGCAGAACTAAACTTGTGTAGCCCTTGCCGTTCCCTCAAATATCCGTCCCCCCACTTCAATTAAAGAATCACACACAATTAAACATATATATTCCTCGAAATGTTCATCACTTAAGAGGGAAATGGTTAGCATAAATAACAATACTATATTTAAGATGTATTTGATGTATCTGTTGTAATCGGTAGTTATAGATATCAACAGATAAACGCGCTCTTTGCTGGAGGGAGAATGGACGAAAGCACGTCCCACAATGGCTAAGTTGGCCTTGATGAGCGCTGATTTCTGAGTGGCTGTTCGGTGCTGGATTCTCACTGGCTCGTGGATTGACCAACCAATTTCTACCGGGCTCGTCAACTTTAGGTTTGTTATCCTCGTCCTTTGACCAATAGATTGTCAGGACATCATGTCCAAAGTAGTGAGCCGCGAAATTTAATCTAGGGGCTGGTAAAACAGCAAGATCTTTCCACCATCACCGGCCGTCTGAAATTTTTAGCGCGCAGCCATGTTCAAAATGGAACAAAGATGATGGATTGTCGGCAGGTCGCTTCTCTCATGGAACCGCAATCGCAGACACAATTGGTAAACAAACCCACGTGGATGATACCGGTGATGATACATGTACCATACCCGTTGCGGTAATAACAAGGGAAATGTTTATAAGTATCACAGTCCGATGAGGGTTTATAGTGGAAGCCTGCCCCACCTTTCAAGGTGGGGCAGGCCTACACTGCTACAGGCTACACAATACACTGACTGTAGCCTACACTCACAGTCACAGTGACCAAGTGAGACATACCGTACTCATAGACATAGTCATAGCGGATAGCCTAGGATAGTTGGATTGTTTCCAAACTTACACCAACAGTACCGAGGTACGCTGTACCTCGGTACTGTTCGTGTAAGTTTGGAAACAATCCAGGGCAGGTATGGCCATAGTATGGATAATTAATATTATCATAATATAGGGGAAAGTGGGGGGTACAGTGTGACAGAATATTTTTTTCCCATAGGGCCTGAATTCTGAATTAAACAAATGTTTAGATGTCAACATTCAAAAGTGTATCATTTGCACGCTTTTTGGAGTTAGCGACATATTTGCTGTGATTTATAATGGGGTTTGACCTATGGTCAAAACAAAATATTGTCTCACTGTGCCCCACTATAAAAAATCAGGGGCACAGTGAGACGCTATAGATGGGGCACAGTGAGACACAGTACACTGTGATAGATCAGGTTCCGGGTAATAAGGTGAATATATGAAAAATCTATTATAACTTAAAGGGGCATTCTCACCACTCACACTTACCACATAGCAGACTAGAACAGTACTAGAATTGTGAGTGGGAAACGCTCGGTGAGAATGCCACTTTAAACCATATTTTTAAACTTTAAAACTGAAGAATAACACGTTTTGATAGTTATTCACTTCAAAATTTCCTCAGGTTACTATCTCTCGAAATGTCCACGCTATGTTATCTGTCTCACTTTGCCCCGTGACCCAGCCATTCCACTGTAAACTATGCTATTCTTATGGCTCTTCTCACTGTGCCCCATCATCCCATCTAATCAACACATTTTCTTGTAGGTAAACAAGATCTCTTCCGATAAGGGTTTTAACACCCTTAATCTAACCCCTTTCCAGTGCCCTTAATATCAGGTGTGAGATCAGCCAGTTAAGCCTAAGGCCTAGTAAGGGCTACAGATAGGTGCTGCTCCTAGATATTTTGATTCATACTGAGACCCATGATTTTTCTCACATGTATATAGCCTAACATTACAGAGGGTTCCAAACAGAGGGGTTGATTTTAAGAAATGTAGAGAAATGCCAAAGTCCCTTGGCGATTTTAAGAAATACCGGTAGGTCTTTTCCCTTAATTGTACCCAGCTCTCAAGGTACTTGTCGATTTTAAGACATGCTATAAATCTCCCTAGTCCCTATTCAATTATAAGAAATAGCAGAGACACTGTTATCCCTCCCCCCTCACCAATATTTCCCACCCAATAATAACTCAAAGCAAATTGCATCTTATTGAAGCAGCCATGGAAGGTGACTCAGGGGCTGATGTAAGCAGTTTGAGCGAATCTTTCCTTGCTGCTGGAGGTACACAGTATGTGGTGGAGGGAAGTGGAGACGGTGACGACTCACAGCTTGAAGAGGACAGAGATGATCAACCACTACGAGAACAGGTGAACACCTCCTTCTATTGAACATAGAATAGATATTTTAGATGTTAAAAAGGTAGAAATTAGAGTTATGTAGACGACATGAAACAATTAAATATGCAGTACATGCTATTAATTATCAATCATTTAAGAAAACCTCTCATTGTCATAACCCTTTTGCTTACGGTATATAGAAGACCACCTATTAGTAACTTTTAATATTGATGTTTGAGTTGTTAATCTTTTCAGGACCGATTCCTCCCAATTGCCAACGTTGCAAGAATCATGAAGAAATCTATTCCCAAGTCTGGAAAGGTATGTAGTCCGTGATCGGTTACGTCAGTCGAATTATGAAAATATATCCGATGTGTATGTGGTTTAGTGGCAGTACCATACAGTGTATGTATTTATAACCCCCCAAAAAAAGTATTTATCGCTGCCTTGATTTGGAATAGAATGATTGTGTCTGTTTGAGCCATACATGCGAATTACCCATAACCATTGAAATCTCCAACATTTGAATATCTAGCCCATGCGCTGAGAGCAAGGTAGACCTAATGTGTTGTTGTTATAATATTGCAGATTGCCAAAGATGCTAAGGAGTGTGTTCAAGAATGTGTATCTGAATTTATCAGCTTCATCACCAGCGAGTATCCTTTTCTACAATCGCCTGATAGATTGCACTAGTTGATAAATTAACCTAGATTGATGTATTTAATACCGAAACGTGACCCCTTTCCCTGTCCTTTGTCAGACTGTTACGTTTCTGTTTCATTTATATGATTCATATTCCTTAACTCTATACAAGAGCTAGTGAGCGTTGCCACCAAGAAAAGAGGAAGACGATTAATGGAGAAGACATTTTATTTGCCATGTCAACTCTTGGGTTTGACAGTTATGTTGAGCCACTCAAAGTTTACCTGCAAAAATATAGAGAAGTAAGTTATAGGAAATCAACATTTTCTATAGAGAATTTCATATGCAATTTTGAAATAAGTACTTATCAGTTTCGATCCCTAAAATATTTATACCTTGAGCGCTTTCATTGATTTCGCGTTTTGCACAATAGTATGTGTTTTACTTAGTAGTGGGATTTGGACAAGCTCTTTACTAACGTGTGTAAGTTTTTATGAAATCTGAAGTCATGTCCTGTTTTCGTAACAGAAAATAGAGGAAATATGCAATACTATGAGCTGTTGAATCACATAGTGCTGTATTGTCGATAATAGGCATGGACTTGCATTTATATTTGCTTTATTACCCTAACTGCACTATATCTGCAATGATAACTCTATGAAGTCATTGCAGTTATGAAAACCTGACATATGCTAACACATGAATGTTCTTCCTGCAGTCAACTAAAGGAGATAAGGTTATGAACACGAGTGGACTTGAAGGAGGTATGGAGGAATTAACAGGAGAGGATAGCTTTAGTGAGTATTACACACTTCAATCATATGTCTTTTAATTAAAAGTATATATTTGCAGTATTTCTCATGTAATGATTCATATATCAGTGTTTTCCGCTCACCGATAGTAAAACTCTCAAAAAGCAATGTCTCACACTATTGCTAAAAGCCAGTGTATTAGAACAAAGTTTTAACTAACCATGTCTGACTTCACTCTCGATTGCAGCTATGACAGGGAATATGCTCACAACTGATGGAGTTTCTCAAAATGTCATATACACCACAGCTTATCCAACACAGGTTACTAGTGAAATGGTAAGAATCTTTATGTATATATTTAAACCTCCAGCGCCCTAAAGCTCAGTATCATCCCGGCTTCACTCTGACTGTCGCTGGAGATTTGCGTCTTTAAACATTTAATTTCAAGAATATGTTAGTAGCTGACCACAGTTTGTGAAATAATTCATACTGCTTTTGGTGTAAAAGCAATAAATGTAAATGGAATTAGCTTTCCTAAGTAGGCATAGATAGGAGTTAAGTGAACATAGTACTTAATGAAATGGCTGTAGATCTGTTTGTTATTTATTAATGCTACAATCTATATATTTAGCACTAAAATATTATTAATGTATTTCCTTTAATTTTCCAGAGCCCAACAGAGTGGCAATAGTATTCATTATGCCCAAATTCGTCTTAAACTTTCAATCAGGTAAATGGCCTTTGTGTTTTATATTACTCAAATTAGAGCACCTTCCTATTAGACCTCTTATAAAACCAGATGAATACAACCATACCACCAACTAACTTTTTAGAGTCCAGGTCGGGTTATACAAACGAGGGGTATATGTGTGCTTTCCCTGTCTGGCGATATAGAAGTTGATGTCGGTTTATAATGAGTTGTCCCACTTGCATTGGACCTAAGATCATAGTACTGTATGGAATTCACACGTTAAACGTTTCCCTGATGGTATGCTGTAAGGTCATAATATCATAGGCGTTTGTGGCTTCGAGTATTATCTTTGTCTTACCTTTTAAATTTATACAACATACAATAGAATTGACCGTTTTTTTTCGTTTTTGTGTCTTCAGGGTGAAGTTCTTCATCTAGACCCATCTTCCTTCACATCTATAGAGTCTATTATAAAAGGTAATCCTCGTGAGGAAAGAAGACATTATAAATTGTAGAGAGAAGTAAACTCCATATTTTCAGTGAACATTGACAAAAGTAAAGCATACCAGAACACTTCTCAGATTCAGCGTTTTGTAATTGGTGTTTGACGAGTGGGCAGTTCTAGATGTATTTTTGTATGAAGTCTTGAATACGATCGTAGATGCAGTTGAATGTCATGTGAAGTTGTCATAATGGAGAGAACAGCTACATGTAGCAGCAACTACTGTAGACATGATTATGAATTACAGGGTGTTGTAAAGTGGGTAATATGGGTGGGGATTGTATATAATATGAGGTCATGAGGATAGTGCTACTGCAGTGTCTTTATCACATTCAGCACACAAGTGGTTCAAGTGTATTTGTAATACATTATTTATAGTACGAATATATTATTCAAGTGAAGTATTCTCCAACCAGGGATCATCTTATTTGATACTTTACTAAGACCATCATGAGTGGAGAACGTCGCATTTTCTCTTCTGTTTTCTTTCCTGTGTGTACAATCACGGTCATGAATTGTCAAAGTTTATAGTATTTGTACATTCTCAACATTAGATGTTTAGAATCAATTATAGAAATCAGGGGGGGGGGGATATTACATTTCCAAAACAAAGGGATAACGTCGGGGAAAAAATCAGAAGAATTGTTTTGCAAATTAAAAAAAAATGTGAGAGGGGGTAGATATTATTCAAATGTGGCTTTATAATTGAGCATGTAGTTGTTAAACTATTACTTTGAAAGTGATATATGAATTACATTTTATGAGTGATATATAATCCACATTGTTGGAAAGCACTTTTATTTCCAAGAATGTCTTTCTAGTTTTCCCTGTTCCTTCTGTTACTCGGGTGAAAATGATCAACAAACAGTCATGGCAATAACTGAATCTTTATTGTGACATCTAATCTGTATACAAACTTTGTGTGATCTCAATGTGTACATCTATAGGATGCATGTTTCCAAGGTTATCTCTGATATTTAGTCATTAAAAAGTTGAAATCACAGTTACATCGTTCATCTTTACATTGTATGGAGATTCTGTCAGATTCCTTCCTGGAAACTTCTAACAATTCTGATTTTGAAAAACAAGATATTCCAACAAGTCAGTTATAAGTGTATGCATCTATAATTGAGAAATACCACCTCATTTAAAGAAAAACATACCCTTACTAATAGAAAGACCATAACATTTGAATTAAAAACAAAACAAAAAAAAAACTTGTTACTGAACTGAAAACAGCTTATATGCTGGAAAACACTAACGACGGTCGCATAACATTTCTTCATACAAGTTCTCCTTAATGGGATACGTACATGTATGATACACATGTAACAGTAGTCCATGTGGACTATTGGGGAATCCTATTCACAAGGGTACATCCTTTACGTCTTCTATAAATGCATATGAGGTAGGATGGGCTGTCCAGTAATAAGCAGCCAGTGGCCTAAGCATCCAAACAAAATTCCTGAAATCAACAGTAACTAGTAATGGGATACATAGATGATTTCTGGAATTTTCATGACAGGAATGAGTTAGTTCTCATTACAGGATAAAAAAATTTTTAATATGTGATCTCAATGCGCTTCGTGTTGCAGAGCATCACTGTGAGGGGTGGTATGGACTACGTCTACATGTTAAATGTTACTGGACATACAATATACCTATTTGAACCAATAATACATTAGGCATACTTAAACTATTACATAGCAGTATGTTGATTTAGTAGTATATATGCATGTGTGCTGTTTGATGGTTAGGGCTAATTCTAAAGGTATATGAACGCGGATCAAATAATTCTAATGGGACTCGCTGAGAAGAAATACCAATATGTTAGTTAAAGTGGTCAAATCTTAGTGGTATAACAACCGTGGTATTTACAAGTATTTACAAATTATGTTAATATATATATAAATATACGCAAACTTAATAATATTAACAATTGGTACATCTCACATGAAGGTAAGTAAGGCACGGCCTACTGGATGTGGGTGTGCCAAGGCAGTGGAATTCACAGAAGTCACAGCTAAAATGTCTGTACCGTTCTTGTTCTATGTTAAGATTCTTAAGGAGAGTATTGCAGAGACTAACAAGATGATGTTTATTGACACAGCACACCCTGCACATACAGGCACCTGCTGTAGTGGCACGGGCACCAGTGTGCCACTCTCTGAGACCTTTACACATTGTAGACTACTATGTCTTGTAAAGGTGGACTGGAATTCAGATAGGACCCGCCTAATGTCACAGTCACATTGGATCCTATTGCCTTGACTGACATCAAAGCTGTCTATGGCACTGCGGCTCCTGGAGCCCTGCCCAAAGGCCCCTGGCTGGATGGTGGTGACATTGCAAAAGGCAATGTGAAAGGAGCCCACTAGCCGCAGGCCATTGAAGGAGTCCCTCTGTAGAGTTGGCAGGGATACACCTTCAATCTTAAGTCTGTTCACTTTGATGACATCGTGGAAGGCATTGGGCATGATTATCAACTTGGATAGGTTTGTAATGTCAAATAGTTCAACTCCATATAACTGACTGAAGGCGTGAGGTTGCAGCGTCAGTTGAACGTCTTTATTGTGTCCAATACTGAGTGTTTTGATGGAACCACTATCACGAAATGCATACTCCTCAATATTGGATATCTTGTTCCCATGTAATATGACTTCTTCGAGATTCCTCACAGAAGCTAGACTGTTTGTAGAAAGTGTTTCCAAGGTGTTGTTTCTTATGTGAATATATTTGAGGTGTTCCATGTCCCGAAAGGCAAATGCTTCGATGAACTGCATTGCGTTGTCTGATAGAGTGACCGAAGCAAGGTTTGTGTCACGAAATGCGTCCTGGGGGAGAACAGGGAAATCGGACTTGGAGAGAATGAAATATCCCCCATTGGGATAATTAATTCCATTGGGGATAACCTGTGTAGTGGTGGTTGTGTTTTTGGCATATTTGATACCTGCAAAAGCATAGGTTTCCAGTCGCCTGATGGTGCAGTTGTTTATGTACAATCCACCTAGATCGGTCAGTCCCTCAAAGGTAAAGTTGTGTATAGTAGTTATGGTTGAGTCGCTCAGTTCCAAACGCCCGAGCTGCTCAAAGTTAGTGAATGCTCGTGGCAGAATGGTCAACTCTCTTATTCCAGTGAAGGTGATGCTTGGGACATTGTGCATGCTGTAAAAAGCATAGGGCTTGATGGTCAGTGGCGTCTGGCTCTCCCCAAATACAAGGGACAGATCCTTAACCCAAGCAAATGCGTTTTCCTTTATGAGCTGGAGGTCGTTATGTCTCAGGTCTACGCGACATTGCTCCTGGCCTCCAGATGCCCTGCCTCCAAGACCACTGAAGGCTTGTGCAGGTATTGTCCTTAAACGATTCCGCTTGAGATCCAATAGGACCACCTTGTGAAGCCCATTGAAGGAACGGGGCTCAATGTCCTCAAGGATGTTATCGGAGAGGTCAATGGTGGTCAAGTTGACTAATCCAGGGTACTGAAAAGCACCAGACTCCAGGGATTTGATGCGGTTCTTCTGTAGTAATAGCCTTGTAGCACCTCTGGGCCATATCTGGAAAGATGGCAACTCACTCAGTGCTAGACCAGAGCAGTCTACGGTGTTCAGCCGGTCGCACCTACAGCGATGGGGGCATTGGGCGTCACTTGTTGCCATGCAGAATGCCAGGCAGCAGAGGACAAGGATGTTAAGGATCGAAGCCATCTTGGATGTGGTGGATTTCGTATACGGTAGTTGGGTGTCCTGTACCTGAGTGGCTGGGGCGGGCAGGTCTCCAAAATGCCAGTATCTTTGGAATGCAAGTTACGAGCACCAATATCTGGAAGGAGACAAGAACATGGAAGTCGTCAGTATAATTTTAAAATCATAATTTCGAGTTTAGTGACAGGCACGCGTGCTGCAGGCTCTATTGAAGGCCAAGGCAATAGTTCTTGACAAACACAAGACAGGCTATTTCAACTCCCACTTAACGCATTGGGAAAACAGGGAATTCATTGAATATGGCATATAAAATCGCCTGTCAGGGAAAGGACAGGGAATTTGCCAAACACAGACATAAGTTACTACATTGTATACACATTGTACATGTACATACATTTAACATAATGTTGGTGGTAATGAGGGTGGAATCCCCATTAAATGCGTTCTCATTTGCCTTTGATCATACTATGTTGTGGTATTCCATATAATGTAACTATTATGTAAACATCATTGTATATCCTATATAGAGCACCAGTATCATTTAGACCAAACGTCCTGTACCTTATTCGTTATGACCAAAGGAGTACAAACCATAACAGTAGCAAGTTGTGGACTCGCATTGAACTATGAATAGTATATGTATATAAACACATATATGTATTGAGCTCTAGGTCCTAACCTCACACGTTTAGGCTCTATGTGTATATTAGCTCAATATAAGCTGCTAGGAAGGGGAATCCTAAGTACATAGCACATACACAGCTATACATAATAGCTGTGTATAATCAAACTTGACAGATGCAAACAAAACCTTGAATAACCTATACATGTGACTTTCATACGTCAGAAATGTACTGTTTATACTTGAGTGTTGTTGGATATTATAAGAACAGGGATATTATTATGTAGGTGTAGGTTGTACAGAATAGGTCTTTAGAACATGGTATTTTGGCTTTACCAATGGGGAAGCTGGATCTCAGACCGGGCTCTACCCAGTGAAGAAAAATACGTTATTTTACGTCAAAATAACGTTTTTTTTAAACGTTATATAGCGTTTTGCAATAATAAGGAGTCATAGGGAAACGTCATAACGCTGTATAACGTTTTTCATTCACTGGGTATCCCATACATATCTTAACCACTACACTCAACCTCACCCCATATCCTATTTTATCCTGGGCCTTGTCATAGTAGGACTGTTCTGAAATCATCAAAAGGCTATTGCTATTTCATGTGTCATTGCGTTCTGTCCCATATCCCTCCCTCCTCTTCTACCCAATTGCTATACACTTGTACATGTATTATAAATCAAAGGTACGACTTTTAGGATCCTTCCCAATCTCACTGTGCACAGAGTGAATTGTCAGTGATTACAAACCAGCTCTTGATCATATGTCAGTGTGGTACAGTGTGACTTAAGATTGTCACTATAAATATTCTATGGCTTTACACAATGCATGGAATCGTTAGCCTTTCAAATTCATATCTCTGTCCCAGACGAATTGCCATTGGTTTGATTGCATGAATAGCAATTAAGCTAATGGTACACAACTAAGACACGAAGAAACAATGTAAATCATTTCTTGGCAATGTGACTTATGTATGTACATGTTTGTGTCCTGTCCTGACCCTTACCACAAAGATAAAATATCGAGAGGCCCTTCACATAGATTCATTCTGAGCGAATGGCCTCTACTCACGCAAAGCTATTCAGAAGTGCTAGAACTAGAACTGGCTGCCTCTGTGCCAAGCACCCACACAAGCACCTCTCGGGTTGTAGGGTGGTGGTTGGGGTGTCTGGCTGGGTCGCACTGGTTTTGTCTTAGGTTTCTGTGCGTTTACATAGTTGGCTAGCACAACAAGGCTTCCCTTTGGCTGTGTTTATTTGCAGGGAGTGACTCCGTCCTCCTCGAGGCAGCAGCGACTTTTTAGCCAGCGTCCATGCATTCCACAGAGACAACCATTCTAGGCCATCCAATGCTGGAGATGATATGTTACTGTTTGTCCATGTCATATGATGTAGGGTGCATATATTGTTATATAGTGCTATCGTCTGCTTTCCAAATAGCAGTTCCACATACTATGTCATGTATATGGGTTATTTTCTACATTCTATGGTACACTCTATCAAAAAGAATCATTTCTTTATATAGTAATATAGCTATAGGCCTGCCCATAGAGATATACATCCTTGGCCTGTCCTATTTCAAAGGCAATTGAGGCCTGAGTATAATGTTATTCAGGGTCCTGTTATTTCCCACTCTGTATTGCCATAAAGGAAACGGCCTATTCACCTGATTGACCAAGGCGTCACCCATGCACCCCGTGGGGTCAAGGGCCCAGCTAGGTCATAAGTCGACAACTCCTGGCGCCTTTTGTTGTGTTTGGATGGTGCTCAACGGCATATACATGTGTACCAACAGAAAGGTGAAATAAAGGAATGGGTCGGTCCAGTACCCGGGGTCTATAGCATCGGAACTGAAGGTCAAACCGTGTCAAGCCCAATAAACCGCTGAATCCATGCTTTGCCAAATAACATCAATTGCCCTGTTGATCTAAGTCAGATTGATAGGCTTATGCCATGGGATGCGCTTAGAATGAGATCAGCCTGATAAATAGGGATTGACTGTGATTAGGTGTCTACGGTGTGATGCCAAGGAATTATCTATACACAGATTTAAACCGCCACAAACCACAGTTACTGTATAACCTAAGCCCGGGCCTAAGTCACTATCTCCCCATTAAACTTATAGTATAGTCTCGAGTAGATAATATTATCTTTATCTTTCTGGATAAAGATTCGCAATTGATAATCACACAAATGGTGATGAATGAACATGCGTATACTAGTATACAATTGCAAGTCTTTGGAATAGAAAAAAAGAGAACAAGTGGTACATCTGATTTACAAGTACCCCTCAGCACCCTCATCTGAATGCACTGATGGAATTTCATCCCGGATTTCGTACTACTAGTAATCAGTATTGTAATGATGTGCTTGAAGTGTAATAGGATTCCTTAGCTACTAGACACTAACATACCGTTGGTTAAGACCGTCGTATTCATATCCTGGGACTACTATAGTATATAGGATGACCATATCCTATTCCCTTTGCAAGAGAACATGTCATTATCTGTTAATTAACATAATCAGCATGCGATGTACACACTAGGATGTACTCATGCAGGACCTAGACGATGATTGCAGATGAACGTATTTAGGTATAATTTGGCTATTGGTCGACAAGGGGGTTCCCCGCAATACTTTTTTTTGCCTAATACAGGCATTTGTGTGGCCTGAAAAATGGTCAAATAATGCATGTTTTGATCACATGAACTGCTATATATCTGCATGTAATATAGTGACATATACACTACTATATATGTGACACAATCTGCGAAAAGGGCCCTTTAATGCAGGGTGCACTATTAAAGGTCCTTTTTCCTAGTGCATGTCACACATATGCAGCTCAATATCTTGTCATCTTGTCCTGTCTCTGGGCTACTCACTTTACAAATAAATTGTATAGCGATTCTCCCGGGGCCATTCTATACCATGTCAACTATAGTCCGCAGGGAATATGGTGAAATGGCCACGTGCAAGGTGGGCCACCAAGTATACTTCATCAACTCTACCATCTCTATTTCATCTGATGTAATGTGACTACTAGTACTACTCTCCCAAATGTGTAAACCTAGTGGTGAATACTCCGGGTGAATTCTTAACGTAGAATGATAACTCTAGCTTATCACTCAGATACGTTATCTTGTATATGAACTATAATTGGTTAATATTACACATAAAGTGGCGTACCTATATAGGCTCTTGTGCTAAGTATAGATCCGACGTCAGCGTGCTATATGTTGGATCCTTGTCACAGAGAGGTATATGTGCTGTAGGGTATATCACTACTATACCATTGATCCTCCTGGCCTACATGTCCGCATGGGTCCCAGACTCAGACTGACGTGGTGCCTGTGGAGCACAACTATACTCTACTCTCCTCCTGCGTGGGGGAATTTCTGCGAAGCCTTGGCTACAGTCCCACGTGCCAACGACCAAGTGGAGGTGTACATGTATGTGGTCTTGCGCTGCATTGACGGCCCGCCCACTCCTGGATCCAATGCATCGCACAGTCTTGTACTAGGAAGGGAGTGGCCATTACTGAACAATCGGGAGGGGTTGGGGTAATTCAGTGAGGGCAGGGTTGCAAAAAGGTCACCCCTTCAAGCCCCTTCAGCGATCTTACACGTTATTTTATGCCAACCTATATTTCAAAGGGAGGCAAAAAAAACACCAATGTTGTTAATGTTGTTAAATGCTTTACGGCCAATAATTATGGCGACTTATCGACCTTTGGACAAATTCCACCACAGCATAAAGGCCCTACAAATGGTGACTTTGTGATTTGGATCCCCCTGCATCCCCAATAATGATCACTGCATGCCTCAGGCTTATACACCTGCATGGATACTAGTACAGGAAATTGGTCATCGTTGAAGCATGTCAAGGACGTCCTGTGATCCGCAATCAAAGAAACCACACGGTGCCTGTATGGTTTGTTTGGAGCTATTACTGTTAGCTGGTTAGGCCTCTACGTCTACTTCTCTACTGGGAGTGGTGCTAATGACCACCACCATCCACTCTCGGTAGTGTAGTCAGTGTAGTCTGGTGGTAACGACAACCGCAGAATGATAAACACGGGCAGTGATGCCTGGAATTGTTCTCCTTCCGCATAACCTATGAGCAATTCACACATGTAGCAGCACAGGCATATTAAGCTATTCCAACTAAAACAAACAGCTGCATGCTCCTACGCTATCAAATTACAGTGGTTTTGATGGAGAGGTATTCTAATAAAGCAAGAAAGGACGCCCTACGTCGCAGACATGTATAGCCAACTAAATCAAACGCTGTGAATGTGATCTATTCTGTACTATTATTATGGTATAGCTAGGTAATAATAGGGTTTCGTTCTCAGGCTATATTTTAACACATTAGAACAAGGATATGGATTGGTTTCCCCTATATATATTTATTCAGGCCTTTTTCTTTTTAATATTGAAAGTAGTGGTGCAATATATGTTGTTAGAATGAGGTGTTTAGCCTGGCAGGCCTGGCCTGGGGTCACTATTCGTTAAAGAATTATATGATAGTCCCTATACCGGCTGCGTCCTCCGTATGCACTTTAAAATATATGCCAATCTTTGATGCTCGCCCATGCCGAAATGAGTTACGTGTATGACCCATGGTGCGAGTTAGAGCTGTAGATTGCACCTAATAATAGAGCAGTGGGGGCAAACAAAAGCCACGTGGTTGATAGTTTGTAGGGTGTATGGTGCATATCTCGCCCAGTTAAAATGATACACTGATAGGAATTATTATAAAAATAGACATATATCTGTAAATGGGATCGACACCGTCATACAACACGTACCACGTATCATTATAGTGAAGACTGGAAATAATTAGGGGCCAATTAGAATATGTTAAAATAAGTATTAAAGGAGTGATCGTTGTGATGGTACTATCATGGTGAAACTACCCAACCACGTGGCGGCATGTGTTTGTCCCCCACTCCACACCCTATGACGTAGCAGCAGAGGAAACTCTAACTTCTGCTATAGCTGCCACTGCCAGGATCATACTACATATACATGTACCTTTAAATACCTCCGACCGAGGTGGTGCGCATTGGTTGAGATGCGCACCTGTTGGTGTATGGAGTTTCACCGATGGCTGACGGGTCGGAAACACTTAAGCCGAGGAATTCAAGTCCGGTGTCAATACGGATCTTCTGGTGTGTAGTACGCAGCCCCCATTGCATCTATCTCTTTATCTGATCCCAACCGGGACAACATAAAATTATAGGTAATGGGTAAACCGGGACAAAATACAGTGTTGAAACTCCCGCCCCTATAATTATCATTGTTTGTCATCAGTGTTATCACCCCCCCCTCCCCATTAGACCCCCTAAGTATGATGTTATCCATGCAACTGTGAAAATAAGCAACTAACATACCTCCCTCACCTCAGTTTACTGAGCATAAGAATAGAATCTAATACAAATACGTTACAGAAGTTAAATACTAAATTTAAAGAGTTAGCATCAACTTGACAATGTTGCTCTGCATAACCTATTGTATGTCTCAGTCAATGCCTCCAAGGACTTATTCTGGTAGAGAAGGAATCACTCTTAATCCATGCAAATTACTGCCATGGTGTTCCAGATTCAATAGTCTGTATTGTAGCATGTATGTATGTGTAGGTCCTTCATTCAACCACTGGAGCTCCTCTTGTAGTTATGTCGGGAGTTATGTACAGCATGTACATAAATTCTCCCCTAGTCCCAGCGTCCAGGACTAGCGCCACTAGCACCCCCACCTGGAGGTGACCAGAACTGTCCCTATATAAACTAGCGTCCGCCTAGAATCTTTCCTTTTGCACGACCGAGAGCTCTGGACAGGATCGTATTATCACTGACCCACTGTTAACATGTTCATATTGAAATGTAAAACTGCCGTTATATTGTGAAACTATTGAGATGTAAAACTGTCTTATAAAGATGTTGTTCACAGGATAAAAGCTCCACTTTATATAATTTTGTAGTCCGACTTACTCATTATATCATACGTTCTCATTGATGTTAGCAATGACATATACATGCGTTTTGGTTACATCCTGGTATTTTCTTTGGCCACATAACATTTAGTGGCTGTTCATAGAATGCACTGATGTATGGTACATACCACATTTCTTTTAGACTATTTGTGCCAGTTTGTCTTGGATTCCGGGACAAACACAGTTATATGGTAGGCTGACATTCATAGCAACACATTAACTGTTCTTTTTGCCCGCAGTTATGGCAATTGGTATTCTTGTTTTAGCGAAATACTAAGAAATGATACTTCGTGTGGCCCAATAATGAATGCAATTGCTTTTAGTTCATGAATGGATGCTGTACAGAAGGATGTGTGTCATTACGTTTATTATTTCCAACTTCTATCAGCCCCTATGCAATTATAGCCACATAAGAAGTACATAAGTTTACTTCATCCATCAATTGAGCACATTGGCAGTAGGTGTACTGGGTAAATAGAGCTAGATTTGGTCCAGAAAATCAGTAGCCAGAAACAGTGATGGATAACAATAATTGTGATTAAATACCATCTATTGTAGAGACCGACTGCTGGTAACAAGTGCAACCTACATAATACCAAACAGCTACTGCACGACCAAGAACAAGCAATAACATTTTTGTTAGTTACTTGAGCCTTCATATACTATTGGGTATAGTTAGCTTAAATAAATCAACATCCTGACAAATAGTATTCCTTAATTCTTTGGATCATGAGCTGTCTTGTCCATATATATGACAAGTTATTACTAGTTATGGCTGTAACTCTGATGTATGTAATAGTATAGTATTGTAAGCAGGGCAAATTTACCACAGGCCTATTGCATTGTGTATACATTCAGAAGTTCTGAAATATGGTAGTCAATTCTGCATAGTGTAACGACTCCAGTATCACAGATGAAGACACTCCAATGTCAAGTTGTGATACAGTGTCACCTATCTGATGTAGCTAACGTCTCCAAACACTAGACATAAATTGTTGACCGAAATACCCCTCAGAAAGGTCAAGCAACGGCGCAGTTGTCAGAAACGATATATCCATATCAGGGAAGTGAATTCCTTTCTGAATCATCAGATTATCATTGATAGCGTGGTGTTGATAGCGCACATTTGAATTAAAGGCGCTCTTATCATAAGATGAACTGGTGAACTGAAATGCCTTGCAGAATGTCATAAGTTACAAACTGATTTTGCCTTACAGGCGCTCTGCATGGCCAATGTGCTGTATACCGGATCGTCACATTTGGACATTTAACCAATAATATATGGATATCCCCGAACGCAGGGTGTGTATACTTGAATAACGAACCGAGGTGCGTAGCACCGAGGTTTGTTATTCATGAATACACACCCTAAGTTCGGGGATATTCATATATTATTAGGTTTATTATACGATATTTCCATTCAAATGTCTTTAATTACCTTAAATTCGTCCTAATTTCGCCATTTTGAAGGATATTTAAGCAGACTAGATCGAGCAAGGTGGGCGCCATGTTGATTTTGACATCCTACCAACCTGCTCGCTGATTGGTGGAGTTAAAACGGGACAGCCAATGAGAGGACGCGATACAAAAAGGCTTTGGTACCTGAGCGCGGGGCGCATTCGTTAGATAGACTAGAGCCTAACCAGCGTTTCCCCTCCTTTGTACCATGTCTGCTGTGGCCGAGCGGTTAGCGCTTATGGCTCGCACGCCAGAGGTCCCCGGTTCAAGCCTGAGAGAGGTCGGGTGGAAACGAACCTTTTTCAAAATGCCTATTTCTATGTGAAAAAAAGTCCCTAGAATTATTTTAACGAAAGGCTAAGTAAAGTCCAACTTCTACCTTTATAGTAAAAAAGAAATTAGAAAAAAATTTGGATTTTCAAAGAAACTAGACCAAAAAATGCCTTTTCTTCTGTAACTCGGTAAATAATGGTCCTACAGGGCTGGAAATCCGCCTGTAGACTCCTTGTTTCGCCACCCACCTCTACCAGCGCCTTCACGGCGTGGTGGTTAGCACATCGGACTTCAAGTCTTGATGTAGCGTGTTCGAGTCTCCATAGAACCTCGGATTTTATGGCTGCCGATTCCCATTCAGAATCGTTCTGATATTCTGGATATCAGAACGATTCTGAATGGGGAATTCAGAATCGTTCTGATATCCAGAATATCAGAACGATTTCACCCTCCCAAGTGTGCGCTATGCAGGAATATCAGAACGCGAATATCACCTAAAATGGTCGGTGTGCGCCCATATCGTATAATAAATTTTGATACAGTTAGCAGTTGAGTGGTAATTCTATAGAACAGAGTATTCCATTGCTACTGCACACATATTTGGAGAGGTGGAAAGGTAAAAATACATAATTCAAAATCAGTGCAAATAGAATGCATACAATTTCTATTCAAGGGATCGCCTGAGGATATAGACACCTATTCATCTAATGCTGTAATAGGCCCAGTCAGAGGTCGGTCGGCGTGAGCACACACATAAAACGCCACAGGTGGAGATCTGTTTCAAGTATTTGTTGTGATGGGTGGGTGTATGTCCTGTCACAACTATCATTATATATACTCGATGACCATGCAGGTGAGGCCACCATTCAGGTACAGGTACAATTACCTCTGTCTCGTAGTGTTACAGTCTATGAAATTGGCCGGATGGGACTTGACCCCAAAACTCAGCGGTCCATTAATAAAGGTGGCCTCTACCTTTCATAAACCCATACTACTTAAAAACCTGTCCATTTGATACCAGGTGGATGTCACGAGGAAGATCCAAAGGATGTCTTGACTGTAATCTATGCACACAATCATTTATGCAAGATGTAAGGCAATTTGAAATAGCTTATTAGTGAGAGAGAAATAAAGAGCGTGTGCACGATGAAAGGTATACACTGTAAATAGTTAGTGTAAGTACATATTAGAATCTATCGCACTGTAGACTGGATTTACAGTAGAATCTACTGTAGATTCACAGTGGATTCTACTATTAACCTACAGTAAACTGTTCACCTACAGTAGAATCTACTGTACACCTACAAAAATGGCAACTAACATTTTACAGTGTATATTTGTCGGTGCAACCCCTGGCTCGTTGTATATTCAAAGTTAGAACACCAATAAAGAACGTTTTGTTATTATTCAGGAACTTCACGTATAAATGTACATGCATGGTGCCATTAAAGCGAAAAAAAGACATTGAACAGACTTGAGGGATTCCCTATACGTATTCATTACAGGAAAAATGCTGGGGGGATTCATGTGTGTAGTGTGACCTCATGGTCATTTTATAGGTCAGTCGGCCGTTTCCTGCCTCCCTCCCCAAACTACACTAATTAATGGAGATAAATGCATACAAATGATCAAACGTACTTCCGCTTGAACTCACACGTACACTATACAGGACTCTCCTCCCACTTCCCTTGCATTACCGGATCTATTTATTATGCAGTCTACTTAATATTAATTATTTGACAATAAGTCGGACAATATATGTGAAATGAGTGTCATGATCAACGATTCTCTATCACCTCCATACCAAAACTATCACGCAAGACCCCATTATGATTCCAGGGGGGATCCATGGGGGCTCCTGGGGGTCTGGATCCCCCTTTGCATTAAAAAATAGAAGATATTTCGCTCTGCCGCAAGTCGCGACATTTTCGGTACTTTGGTGTTTGGAGGACCCCCCTCCCCTCCACAAATTCCTGGGTCCGCCCCTGATTTATGATAAACAGAGAGGGACAGAGACTACGAGATAGAACGAGTTACTAATCATAAGTATTGCTGCCCCTTCACCAGGAGTCAGAGAAGAGGGAAACCCGACACTCTGTACCTTACATTGTGGCTATATGCAAGTAACTTTCGTTCAGGAATATAGGAGTTTCCTGGGCATTTTCCCTTCCAAAGGGAGGTCCAGAGTTAATTTGTCCAATAAATATAAGCTATTACTGATCTGTATAATGCCCTATAACCTCATTAGGTACATCTACATGTGCCTTGTTATTCTATTAATTAGCCCACTGGAGAGACATTGTACTTGATAAACCTGATTGACATAACCAATATTTCTCTCATACATAATGCATACATAACTGCGATTTAACACAGTGTCATTTGAAAAGACCGTCAGTATTGACTCAACCCAGTGAACAAAAAACGTTATGCAACATTTTATAACGTTATATAACGTTTCCCTACGGCTCCTTACTATGGCAGAACGTTATATACAAGATTTATAACGTTATTTTGACGTAGATAATGTTTTCTTGTTAGCTGGGAATGCTATAATTGGTCTACATACACGTTGGGATGTGAGCAGGAGGTGGGACTGTCCTCTGGGAATGCAGACAGTCAAGTCTTTGGCGTTCTGTATGTGGCAGGAGGACATGTATATGGGACAGATAGACAATAGCATTTCCTGTCCTTGGCCATTACACAAATACCTGGGTACCACTTATCTCCTGGATGACTTAAACCTCATCCAGAAGTGTCTCTTCTCAGATGTGATAAGGTGATTCATTCCTATCGAGTAAAACGCAATTACGGCCATTGGTGGAGGAAGGCCGGGGAGGGAAGCAAGAGGGATCGAGACATGGTGGTATAGCATTTGTCGGAGCAGCATTTGTGAACTCACAGACAATCAGATTGGTCCAAGACGCCTTGATAACCACACCTAGCAAAATGTGCATTACATGCTGTATCCTTCAAGCATCGCTTTTAATGCATTCACCATAACGCCTATACACGCCTATATATTGGAATTGTATATGAAAGGGCAATGTTTGAGCCCCCTTTAGTTCTGACGGGATCCCCCACTTTTGGCACTTTTCACTATGTAGGAGAGCTACGGTTTGGGAATTGTGTTCATTATATCATAGGGTCCTGGTGACAATTTAGCACCCCCTTTCCTATATGCCACTGACCAGGGTCTTAATCTCTGGGACCGTTTATAAAGCGATATATTGTATATTTATCCAGTCATCCACGGCACTCGACCCTTTTACATGCAAGGCACCCAGTAAACAAATAACGTTATACACCATTTTATAACGTTATATAACGTTATATGTCGACGTTTTTCTAAGGCTCTTTATTATGGCATAACGTTATGTAAAGTTTAAAACGTTATTTTGACGTAAAATAACGTCTTTTTGTTAGCTGGGCAACCAAGGGGGACTGTGCGACTGCGCCCCTATATGGTGCATAGACAAATGGCCATCGGTGAGAGCAAGGCAGCCTGGTGGCATGGTGAAGGCAAATATCGTAGCAGCACTTGTGACCTCACTTCATCACCCGACAATCTATCAGCTTGGTGCAAGTGGCTTTGACAACCACGCCTAGGATGGAAATTATACAATGTATACTTTTGGTAAGCCCACACTGTGCCAATACAAAGTCTCACCATGATTGTCATCAACCCTATATAAGTGTGTTTGTACCTATCGCAGCTGTAACTGTAGGGGTACCAACATGTGGGCATTTAAAGGTCTATGAGGTAACTTCCAAATAGTATACTAGTAGCACATTGACCTTAAGTCATATTTTACATGTCCAATGCCAATGACCTATTCATTCACTGGGACATTTTACTATAGGCAAACATGGGGATGATACAATGTAGGGTATAGGAATATGACAAAAAAAATGCTCAAGACTATGTTCAAAAAGGTGTATAAAATGATAAATCACAGATGTCAGATTTGGGACTAAGACTATAACGCGAATGGATGCATATTCATGCAGGCTACATACTAATTGCAATCACACTTGCCATTTCACGGGAACTGTTTCATTAGTAATTATGACACGGGAAGAGAGAAAAAGGTCCAGCAATTCATAGTAACATCAAACTGTTCAGTTTGCATAACGGCGACGTGTACAATATCACACCATGGTCGCAACAATACGTTGTTTATATATACATACAAATACTACAATGTGTCAATGGAATAATTCATTTTAATTGTACAATCTATGGTGATGGATCCCTAAGTCTCTTAAGCATAAATGATTGAAACAAGAAACTGTAATATACTAACCTCCTGCCCTTCCTGTAAAATTAAATTTAGTATTAATGCAGTTCCTCCATAACACAGGCTTTCTTCTGAGGTAGTATATGATCCAGTTGTAGTCTAGTGTAGACTCGGCATGGTGCTGAAGGAGACTGGGTAACAGACAACCTCTGTGTGCGTGTCCTCTATGTGCTGTGAGGTGTTGTGGGCGGGTGTGTCCTACACCTGTGACTGGCTGTCCCTGTCTGCCTGCTGCTTACCTGGCCTACATGGGCAGTGACCTGCTGCATGCAGTAGTGTGTGCTGACTGGGCCTCCTCCTCCTCCCATGGGCTCCTCCTGCTCCCTCCTCCCTCTGTCCTGCACGCACAGGAGGCAGGTCTGTATACATGTCCCACTAGGAGGCTGCGTGACACAGCTCTAGAGGGCCTGTGTGTATACTTGACAACTACAGTCCCACAAACACACAGCAGCTACATTTACTTTTATGGGTGTAATACACCCGGGTAATACAGCAGCCCCAGATCTAGGCTGAGGTGGATGAGACTGGGGCAGACGGAGGGAGAACCCCTCTTTTTTAAATAGAGCTGATTTCAATATATCCTAATATGCACCATATGTCTGGGCGTCACTAACTTGGACCAGTAGGACATAAAGACAACCAGATGTGAAGATGGGCACTAATGCTTTGTATGTCTTCTTATTTACACGTTGAGAGTGCCTCCACACTGTTCTACGTGCCCTTGATCTCACGGGGGATCACCCCTTCCCCCTCGCCCCGGCCCCATCCCTGCCCACTTAGGGGGAGGGGGTCTGGATCTGGGGTTTGGATCCTTGGCCGTTGTTTGGTTGCTCCATGGCCCAGCTCGGAGTTAATCTGCACTCATGTTCCTCCAGGCAATGATCCGGAAAGCTGGATTTCCGGATCAGACTGCACAGAATGCGTGGGCGTCAGGTATGTGTAGGATGAGTGCTGTGAATGTCGTTCTACATAATACATACAGGAGGAATTGCGTCAAGGTATACCGTAGTGGCTTGAATAAGCGCATAGATCTGCGCTTATAAATCTAGGTAGTTTCAATAACCCTGCGCTTATACGAGACATGCGCATATTCAAGATACAAGAATGGCCTAAATTTCCATTTCAATGCCCTCATTTACCCTGCGCTTATTTAAGACCTGCGCTTGTTTGAGACCCCTGCGCTTAAGCGGTATAGGCGCGGGGTAGGGGTAGTAGGGGTGGGGTCCAGAATGGGTGGGTGCATATTGTGCGACCCCGACGTTTTAGATGGCCCCAACCTTTTTAAAATGCTAATTATTTCTTTTGTCTGTGGTCTAGAAATAGTTTCTCCACTCATTCAATTAAAATCGCTCCATATAGTCATCCTGCTATAAAAGAAATGGTACAGGGAGTTCCATTAAGCAGGTAACATTCACAGATGTAGTCACCTTTATTTTTTGTTATAATAGGCACAATATCTGTGGAATTTTCTTTATATTTTTTCATTTTCTATATATTTTTTTATCCACACTCTATACCGTTGATTGCATAAATATGTCTCGACATAGACCCTGACACCCCCCCCCCCCCCCCCCACGCACCCATGTCACTTTTTGTCACTAGACCCAAAGACCCACCCACCCCCTAGCAGGTGATGTCATTTGTGAACGTTCCCTACAGAAATTAGCAGACGACATTTCCAAACGCCCAGACCGCCAAATAAGGACCACTACAGAGTTGTAGGTATAGCTTCCGTTGTGTCTGGTGGTGTAGCGGATGTGTGGGTCTGTGTTTGACCGCGGGCGGGACACACATCCCGCCGTCCGTCATCCAGCCGCACATTCCTTCACGTGACCGCAGGACAAGGCACCAAGTGGTGCAAAACTGTGTAGAGTTTCCAAGCATATGCTGGATCTCTCTCTCTCACTCTCCCCCCCCCCCCTCTCTCTCTCTCTCTCTCTCTCTCTCTCTCTCTCTCTCTCTCTCTCTCTCTCTCCCTTTCTATCTGTATGTCTCTGTCTCTGTCACTGTCTCCCCTCTCCCCCTGTCTCTTACGGGGAAGTTCATGTTAAGAATGTAATATTATGATTTTTTAAAATGTTGAACAGCCAGGAGATCGCCCCACCTATACTTTCTACCATCGTTTTTCAATTTTTATTTTTCATTTAGGCCAGAGAATTACAATGCGTGTTTCTTGGCTACTCAGGGCGTGGCAATCAGTTTCAAAGTGGTGGGGGGACTCAGGGGGACATGTCTCCCCTGGTTGCCACGCCCCTGACTACTTAGCAAATCATGGCCAAATTCAAGTTTATATTTTTGTTTGTGACCTTTAAAAAATTGTCATAGTCCCGTGGCTAACTGATCCAAAAGTTATAGTGTAGACTATCAGTATGAAAATGTAAAGAAACCCATACTAAAGTGTATTTCCTGACGGGCATACGTTTTGTTCAAATTCAGATCATGTAACAGCTGATTTCAATCCAGATCAGGGTTGTCACTGTGCATAAAGATATAGCAGAGATACTGTAGTACTGGTCTAAGGATATAGTCAATGATGACAAGGTAGGCCAAGGTTCAGTAGGGAAGAGTAAGGCAGAGCATATGAATGTAGAGTAGCAACAGCATGACAGAGCAAAGGCAGGGCAAGGCAGAGCTGAGTAATGTAGAGCAGCAGGGCAGGACAGAGCAAGGGACAGCAGTGTAATGTCAAGTAGAGCAGGGCAGGGTAGGGGAGAGCAGAGCAATGTAAAGTAAATCAGTGCAAGGTAGATCAATACAGAGTAAGCCAAAAAAGTGTAATGTAGAGTAGAAAAGGGCAGCGTAAGGCAGAGCAGTGTAATGTATAGAGCAGGGCAGGATAAGCAGAGCTTGTGCTGTCCTGCTCTGCTCTATACATTACACTGCACTGACTTGTTCTGCATTGCTCTGCTCTACATTATACTGGCCTGACTTGTTTTTTTGCCCTGCTCTACTCTACATTACGCTGCTTTACTTGTTCTGCCCTTCTCTATTATACATTTCTATGCTCTGCCCTGCCCTGCCTTACTTTGTCCGGCTCTATTCTACATTAGGCCAAAAAAAGAGGTTTGTTTCAGGTAAAACGGAAGGAAAATGTAGGGTCGATAGGCCGGACATTTTAAAATCTTTGTTTTTGAACATGAATGTACTCGCCAGCCTCTCTGCATACCAAAATTGACCCAAAAATGATAAAAATACGAAAATGTCTTCTGTTTATAAGAGCTAATATAGATACATCAATCAATAAATGGCTTCGAGTAGGTACTGCATATTCCATTATTGTCCAGTAGGGCCCCCTCATGGTAAATATTGTAATCAGGAGGATAGCCTCTGGTCATCACTGTCATGACCTTACAGCATCAACTGGGTATAATTACCCTCACTCATTAGTACTGATGAGTTTGAAACATGCCTAAGTTTTCAATGTTATGAGGATTATGCTATTTTATACCTGTACTGCACTGGTGATTCGTCTGAGCAATCCGTCTCTTACGAATTGTATTGTATTGTATTGTATTGATAGAAGGTGATGCGGTATATATATCATGTTCTTCTAATTATTGGCGATCGCCAAAGGCTTTCCAGGAAGCCAATACACATTTTTAAACTCAAGCTCAGAGTGAAGACACGGACATCCAAGTTGACATTAAATAATAACTTTATTTGTGGAAGGTTCTAGGGAATATTCGTCATGGGTTGGACACATAACTTGAGTCGGACATTTGGGTTTGTAGTTTCCCATGCACAATGATCCCTCTAGCTGGATATAGTTCGTAAGAATTACATTTAAATTGTAGTGTTATACACAAATGAGGGATCATAGTATTTTTGTAAAGCTACTAAATCTAGTGTCCTACTCACAGTTTGTGTCCGACTCATGGTAAATCTACCTTAGTTGCTCCTATATGTGTATAAACGTTTGAATATAGGTCTACTTCATGATGTTATAAAAGATCTATGAAATCACACACTTGATTGTATCTGCGATTGTCAGATATCCGGATTGATTATGTTCGACCTGTAACAATACAATTGAATTAACAGGCAAACACAGTTATATTTAGTTTCAGCATCCTTATCACTGGACCTCTGCTATTGTAATGGTAATATGTGGACAGTCGAGGGAAAAGGGTCCTCCAAAGGTTAAACTCAATTATAAAATTGAGGTCATCAGCTTTCCAGTGATGTATTTCATTAGCAGGTACCATTTCTAGTTTTTGAGAACTGGCTCCTTGAATATGTGTGGGCACTGTCAAATCTCAAATGCCAATAAGCTCTATCTGACTTTGTTTTAGAGATTATGTTCAATACTTTGGGTTAACGCCTAGATTGATAATAAGAATTAGTACCGTAAATCCTGTTTGACGATACTATTGATAATACTATAGATGGAATGTGTACATTGTAAAAAATAGTAGGCCTAGCAAAGCAAACAAAAAACGTTATACAACATTTTATAACATTATATAGCGTTATATAACGTTTCCCTAAGGCTCGTTATTATGGCATAACGTTATATAAAATTTCAAAACATTATTTTGACGTAAAATAACGTTTTTTTGTTAGCTTGGCTACATATTGATATGACTGTATTTTCTTTCTTTACTCGGATACTCCCTCAAGTATCATAGAGGTGGCTATATAATTATGTAATATATGAAATGCATTATAAATGTGTGAACATTGTCTTGTCTGAAGGCTGTAATAGCATAATATACTCTGGAGTCAATTTTTCATACATGTACATTGATAAGCGACAACCGTATCGTAAACTTATTACAATACAAGTGGCAAGCGATGGGCATCAAGTGACGTCACTTCTGGTCATGTGAGTACTGGGGCTGAGGTGATATCTTAAACTTATCACAATACAAGTGGCAAGCGATGGGCAATATAAAGGATAACAGTACAACCTGCAGAGTTCATCTTATAAGGCAGAGCTTAATGTGCCCCATCCAAGTGGGCACAGCTCCTTGAATCAACGTTGGTCATTGTTTTATCAACGTTGTCTGGGCTAGCCTACATCTGGGGTTTGGTCAATATTGTCCAGGGCAGCCAGTGGGAGCCCAATGGGATTCAATGCGTGTTATAAAATACATTCAACATGCTCAACTATGATTATTTTCAGAAATGACCCATAATTATGAGACCCAGTAAGAAATGCTGACGGGGAGAGGATGTAATGCTGTACAGTCAGCTCCCTAGTATACAGTAACAACTCATTTCTGAGAGCTAATTGTGTATAAGCCCATTGTTTATGATTAAAACGACAATGTATTGACAACCTAAAATGACTATGCATATTACATTTGCCTCTATCACAATGGAATTGGCAATTATGATAGGGACAGTATAGGATAACAGTAATATGTGGATTTTTACAGACTCAGAAGAGTTATCAGATTTCAAACTGTGTTAATAAGATAGCTTTTTCAACCAGGGTGTAAGATAATAAAGCCATCTCCGATTAAACTTAATTGAGATATAGGCAATTATTGCTGCCTATTATTACTAATATCAAATTACACTTGACTATGTTGTATTATCATAGGCATCGGCTGCACATGCATCAGCGATGAATATATTTTCTCCATGTCCACATGCTATGAAAAACTGCGCCTCAGCCAGAAAATGGCATCATGATTTCAAAATGGAAGTATATTGACATTTCTCAGAAATAGGTAATGTGGGGGACGGAAAGCACCATATATATTTTATATATACAAGAATACCACATCCCTGTGTTTAGCATCCTGCATTCGCCTTCAGCAGTGGGTATTCACATAAAACCTCAACAGTAACACCATGTGGAAATTCCCTGTATGTATATCTCAAACACGTCAATGCACCTTTCCCTTTTCCAAGCCCAATATAATACAATATAGAATAACTATCAGTCACTATCATTATCATAAGTCATAATCGTTTTGGAATTCATGTGTTTCGATGGATGGTACGCCGTAATACACCAAAGATCAGCAGTTACAATATTACAACCAACCTTTACATATCAAAAATGGTGTTTATACATGTATATACAAAGAATAAACTTACATAATCATTACCCCAAAAGGAGTTTCTGGTGGTTAATTACTTCCTCTGATTCGAAACCTCTAGTATTTCAGAAGCCCGATACCAAGCTTTCGATGGACACATGTATCATGAAATAAACAAGGACAATTTAATACCTTAACGAGACAAACAGAATAAACATCCATATCCTGTGAGATCGAATGTGTATTGTAATCTAAATAAATCAAGTAAAATCCACAAGTGTGGTGCTGGTAACACACTTAAATAGCATGAGGCAGATTGTCCAGGAAGATTAAATGATTAGAAAACACAGCTGAAAATGAATATAATGTATATAGATGACAATATTAGTTGTTCCGAACGGTCAGGTTATTTTCGCGATGAGAAGTAACATAAGTTGTGTAGAGTACATAATGTATTACCATATGGTGGGGCCCATGCCTACACCACATGCCTTCTTCAGGCTAAGCCACCTTATGTGCATGACATGTAGGGTGGCTTAGTAGGCTAGAAAACATGAGGAAATGTCAAGGACCATATGTTTGTCCTCAATCTATGTTTAATAGTCTGGAGTCACATGTCTCTCCTACCGAAGAGGCAGAATTGGAGATCCAGTAAAATATAAAGGGACTGTTGTAATTCTCACTTCTCTGCATGCTTGTGAGATACTAGTGGATCTATATGCTATTACTGTATTGGGAAATCACTAGACGGATATGTAAGTGTTACACTCAATGGTCTAACAAAAAAAACATGCAATATGCATAAGTGTTAAAATGATGAATAAATATGGCTAAGATTGACTTAAGAATATTACTGTATATAGAATTGATTTAAAGAAATCATATATAGGAGACTATTCTATTAATTGGCTTATAAAATAAAGACTTCTTTTCCTATATGATATAGCTGACTTCTTAGGCATGTGCCTAATAAATGAACATGACTGTATTTATAATGTGACTAATATCAATGTACGTCTGGGTAATCCGGCCCCAGATGAACAATATCATATGATAGATAAAACTCAAAATTCAGTAACTCATATACCCTGTGTCTACCCATGTACCCCCCCCCCCCCTCCTCTCATAAACCCCCACACACCATGCTATGCCCTCAAACCCCACTCTCATATGATATATGGCTGTGGTATGACCGCTCTGATGAGAGGCTGATATTGTTAGCACTTCCTGGCGTAAAGGTGAGACTTCCTGTGGACGGTGTCTTGAAGCCGGGCCGCATGCTGACAGACGGCGTTCCGTTATTTACAGGTGACTGAAGGTGGATGAGAGGAGGCAATGGTTAATGAATGGGTATTGCAATATAATATGTAATATGTACTGGGAATAGACTTTGGAAATTACTTGTACCTAGATCAAGGTCCCTTTTCTCAGATCACGTCAGATATAATATATTATATGTATTCCTACGACATCAATGATATTTAGTTGTTTTTTTCTGTATTATAAGCATGCCTACAGTTTATACGGTGATTAGGTACTACCGATGACTTTACCATTTACATATACATTTGTACCAATATTATAGTGAAAAACACCCCTGCAGTGTCCCAGATAAACCCTTAGACGTACCAAAATCCTCATCATAAACACAACACCCAAGCATATAGGTATTATGTTCGTCTTTTTGTTTGTATACACACACAGAGAAGTAAAGGCGTCGCCATGACTCTTTTACCATAGTCAACTCTAGTTGACTCTTGTAGCAGAGTCATGATGACTCTCGTGGAGGTGTCATAGCCACTCCAGTCATACCCCTTGGACATTGTACAACTTGACTCTACCTTCAGTGCAGAGTCAAGTGCAGTTGACTCTGCCCACGGCAGAGTCATACATAGTTTGACTCTCCATGAAGAGTCAAATGAAATATGTGTTGACTCTGATAGTAGTTGTATATGAAACCACATGATGGGGCAACCTGCACTAGTTTGGTACCAGTGGCAACCACAGGCTAGAGCCACCATCAATACTTCAGACATTTGGTACATGCCAAACAGTTTTGGTCCTTTATACAATAGTGGATGAGAGGAGGCAATGGTTAATGAATGGGTATTGCAATATAATATGTAATATGTACTGGGAATAGACTTTGGAAATTACTTGTACCTAGATCAAGGTCCCTTTTCTCAGATCACGTCAGATATAATATATTATATGTATTCCTACGACATCAATGATATTTAGTTGTTTTTTTCTGTATTATAAGCATGCCTACAGTTTATACGGTGATTAGGTACTACCGATGACTTTACCATTTACATATACATTTGTACCAATATTATAGTGAAAAACACCCCTGCAGTGTCCCAGATAAACCCTTAGACGTACCAAAATCCTCATCATAAACACAACACCCAAGCATATAGGTATTATGTTCGTCTTTTTGTTTGTATACACACACAGAGAAGTAAAGGCGTCGCCATGACTCTTTTACCATAGTCAACTCTAGTTGACTCTTGTAGCAGAGTCATGATGACTCTCGTGGAGGTGTCATAGCCACTCCAGTCATACCCCTTGGACATTGTACAACTTGACTCTACCTTCAGTGCAGAGTCAAGTGCAGTTTACTCTGCCCACGGCAGAGTCATACATAGTTTGACTCTCCATGAAGAGTCAAATGAAATATGTGTTGACTCTGATAGTAGTTGTATATGAAACCACATGATGGGGCAACCTGCACTAGTTTGGTACCAGTGGCAACCACAGGCTAGAGCCACCATCAATACTTCAGACATTTGGTACATGCCAAACAGTTTTGGTCCTTTATACAATAGTACACCATGTCTTTATTTGTCTAAATAATGTAGTTAAGGAATGTCAATGTAAAAGCTTTTCCAATTAACTTACCTGAATCAAATATGATGATAAACTTTACAATACATTCCAAAAACATCAACAGTATACCCAGTAAACAAATAACGTTACACACCATTTTATAACGTTATATAACGTTATATGTCAATGTTTTTCTAAGGCTCTTTAGTATGACATAACGTTATGTAAAATTTAAAACGTTATTTTGACGTAAAATAACGTTTTTTTGTTAGCTGGGTAGAGCTTAGCCACCATATTTGTGGGTAAGGCAAATACACATAAGGCTGGGCACTAACTGTCTGAGATATAATGCATGGCACTGCTTAATACTACACATAGATCTATGATATTGGCATCTAATTTGATGTTTGTGGCCAATGGTCTGCGGAGTGTAGTGTGAGGCAGATATAACTTAGCCCTCTCACATAAGGAGAAGTGGTGGACATGACAACATGTCTTGTTATTGACCTCTCTTGGGCAATAACTTCACCTACTCACTTCTCTCACAGGCCTCACCTGGCCTGTCCACTAATTGTATACACCTGTTGCCCCCAGCCTAGCCTGACATAATTACTAAATCCACCTGACCTGCATGCCCTCATGTATTCAAGTATCAATTTTGACTCCCCCTCCTTTGATGGGTCAACTGTGGTTGACTCTTCAGGAATGGAGAGTCAAACCCATTTGATTCTCCTCTACAGGTGTCGCGTGGGAGACAAACTGCGACTCTGGCTCTCAGTGTCGTAGCGACTCTTTTACTTCTCTCTGTGCAGAATTTCCAAAGAGGTATTATATGTGGCCATCAAATATACCAACCTTAAGTTGAGAATCGCCATAGACCATGCCCCAGTTCTCTATGCCCTGCTGGGGTACATCCTTCTTGGTGCCCGTCCCCCAAGGATCTACAACGAAACCCGGTACATAGTCCACCAGGCGGCGGTGCTTTACCAGTGCTGGACCCCACTCCTCGGTGGGCAAAGTCAGATAGCGAATTCTCTGAAAAGCAATATCAAAGTGACCAAAATTAGAAATTATAATGAAAATAATATTACAGAGCTGTACTTTCAGACATGAAATTCCACGATAATCATTACCAATACCAGTAGAGTACACTGTAAAAATATTCTGTTGAATATACGGAGAATCAGTGTAAAATTTAACGGTGATTCATCATAACATATGATTACGGTGAGGCAATGTAAAATCAATCAATTTAACTTTGAATATCCGTAATCCAATACAGTGAAACACCGTTTATTTTTACAGTGAAACACAGTTCATTTTACGGTGAAGGTGTTGGGCGCTATTCACCAATTTGCGCAGAACGCCAATATTGACATTCTGCGCAGCGCAATTTGTAAATAGCGCTGGATCAGCGCTGCCCAGAATACCAATCTGCGCGGAATACAAATCTCAGGGAATGTGCGAGTACCTTTTTCATTTGGAAGTCGTTGAATCAATACAACCCGAATTTGCAGCAATATAAGTGTGATACCATAAATATTGTTGGATCTTATGCATCCACCTATCAAAAGTGTCTAGATCTGATCAATTTCAATCTAGATGAAATTACTTGATTAGAATCTCGCAGCCATTTGTAAACAGCGCACAGTCGATTGGCGAATAGCGCCGATTGGCGAATAGCGCCCAACAAAGCTACGTTTAATTGATTTCAGTTTTATCACACCAGGTGGCACTTTGGTTCATGAAGAGATTTTCCTGGATGCTAGGAACACCATTTTTGTGGTGATAAGAAATATATATACAGATACAGCTGTAATGTTTGCTCTGTAGCCATCCTAGAGTGACTTCTGCTCATGGACTAGTATAACAAAGTGTCATGAAGCAATCTATGAGGCTTTCATAGACTAATTCCTAATGATTAGGTCTGAAGTCTTGACACTAAGATGATATTGCTGATTGGAACCAAATTGGGTTTGGAACCATATTGAGCATGGAGTTAGGTATAGGGGAATAAATGAACTGAATAACACTGGGACAAATCAGTTCAATTACATAAAATACCATTACAATTATTGTTTAGGCACTGAATCAGAATACAGTGATGTTTTGTATTCTGTTAAAATAACGGTGATTCACAGTTCCGTAGAAATGACGGTGACTTTGGGAAAAACGGTGACCGTGACAATAACGGTGAAAGTCCGGCACCTAGTGTTGCCAGTGAATCACTGTTTTTTTTAACGGAACTGAGAATCACTGTTTAAAAAATTTATAACGGAGATTTCTTGTTTAAAAATAGCGGTGACAGTTCCGTAAAAATAACGGTGACTTAGGAAAAAACAGTGACTGTAAAAATAACGGTGAAAGTCCGGCACCCAGTGTTGCCAGTGAATCTCCGTTATTTTAACGGATTTTTTTTTTACAGATCATGGGATTAACTATAAATGAATAAAATCCACGCCTCCTTTGCATATAACGGATGCTTAGCTATATACTTGTAAATTAAATGTGAGGTCAATTGATATCAACACTATGATCGTTTGACTATGATTTGTAAATATCATTGTTCCAAGAAACGGAAAAGTAAAGTGAAACTGTCTAACCATTTTACGGACGCATTGTAATTTAATTTGCTATTCCCTAGATATCGCCATGCATTAATGCAGCCCTGGCAAGTAACTCGCTACTGGCTGTGTCTCACGACCTTGGTCCAATCTTTTTGTCTCTGACCGGGTGCCAGCTCTGACCGGGTGCCAGCTCTGACTGGGTGCCAGCTCTGACCGGCCTGAATAAAAACGGGTTATTTAGGTCAGATGTAGATATAATTTGGCTGAAAAGTTTAATGGATGTTATAACTCTTTAAACTAGTAATTAGTTGCCCATTCTTATCATCATCTGCCCTAAATAACCCGTTTTTATTCAGGCCGGTCAGAGCTGGCACCCGGTCAGAGCTGGCACCCGGTCAGAGCTGGCACCCGGTCAGAGACAAAAACATTGGCCCAAGGTCGTGAGACACAGCCTACTGTGCTACATTCAAGCATATAAAATGATAAATCCGATCCTACGACCCTGTGAACTCACCTCTAGGAAGGTGCCGTCCTCTTTGACCACCTTGTAGATAGCCATGATTGGGATCCAGATGACAGAGGACAAGGCCATCAACCACCCCAGGAAGTTAGCCCATGGAGGGTAGTAGTAATCCCCGTAGCGCGCCCCCGTACCACTTATCCAGGCGAACAACAGGATAGCCTAAAACAACATGATTTTGTATGGAATTGCGATCAGATGATCGTAATGTAAAAGAGGATATCATTGAACCTGTTGTACAAAATTATGTAATAACATTATGTATATAATTATCTTTCATAATGATCACTGTTACTGTTGCATAGGCTAGTAGGTAAATTTTAAATAGCAGATTACTAATAATCTCAATAATAACCCTTAATGCGGCATCATGATACATAATGACATTAGTCGTCATGATGCCCAGTTCTGCATTCAAGCACCATCTCGAGCCTACGGGGTTGAGACACTCTCGAAGGCTCGGCATGATAAATGAAGGATCGACGAGTTACTCGCCGGGGCTGCATCGGTGCTTCATGACGACAAATGTCATATTTTAGCGATATGCCGTCCTTAAGAGGTTAAGCAATATGGAATAGGTGAAAGGCGTATTCATGACATTATAGGATAACTTATATGTTCAGTTCATACGTACACATGCATTAGAAAAAGGTATGATATAACAGACACTAAGAATGATACAAACATCATAGTTACTACATGTAAACTAATTAGCTAAGAACAAAGGTGCCACAGACAGGTGCATACTAACAAGTATAAGAGCAGGGCTGATAAACTGCCAGCATATCCTCCACCAGAGGGCAGGTCGTTTGCCAGTCATGGTTTTTATGTCGTTGAAATACCGATCTGCCCCTATTGAAGTGGAAGAGTATGATGCTACATGTAGTATGTTTTTATGCCATAAGATGACAGCATATGATGAAAGCATATCATGCCGTCATATGCGGATCCATCTCTTGACTGCCAATGACAACAATTAAGCCGACATCAAAGGATATGCATGGGGTCCCTGTGTGTGGGCTTCTATATATGAGTAAGCACATACGTAATCCTATGTGGCACATGGCAATTAGGTAGTTTATTGACACAGATAGCACTCACAGTCTACACGTGGGAATATACTGGTTGTATGCGGGAGCAATTCTGGCGTTCCCCAGATTGCTAATTCAACAATTCCTTTCTAATCCCTATCTATAATGATGTTCAAATAATGCCATAAGCCACACATAGAAGCATCGTGAGATATACATTAGAAGCATTGTGTTATAGCACATAACATAGCGATAACGAGATAAGCAAGGAAGACATCTCACCATATACCCAAGCTACAGCAAAACACTCTACAAGTCCGATGAGTAGGATGGACCAGCCTCCACAGTAGGTGTCCATCAACTGCAGCATGAAGGCGCCACCCTATAAGAATTGACAAGCAAGAAAGAGATGTAGGCCTATATTGGGTACAGTACTTAAATACTATAATATTATGTATAATCAATATAGCTATACGTCTATATAAGCAGGCTCATTAGAAGTGATTGATTAAAGATAATTGAAAATATTTAGGTTAATATGATTATGTTGAAATAATTATGGGGAAATAGAATTTCCCATATTTCATGTGCTACTTATGAAGAAGCAGCCTTGTCATACACCATGTCCTGTTATACATGAGAGCGGTGTACCACAACATGTGTATTGTGGTTATACTGAGCTCATGTGAGCTGTACACCTACGTGAGTGCACATGGTGAGTCCGAGCAGATAGGCAGACACGCACACGATCAGGATGACTTTGGACTTGTGCGGTCTAAGTTTCGGAAATTGGTCCATCAATGACGTCAGAACAGTCTCCAACATGGCGAACTGTGTGAAGAGAATGATACATTTGAGTACATTTGAGTTATACAAACTATAAGAAGAGAATACATTTATATTTAAAGGCGTTCGTCTAGATTAGTGTTACGGTGGCACTTGGTATATTACATAGCGATCCTAGTAGTGTTATTACATTTTGTAACACTTTTGGAATCAATGTCCTAAGTAGGCCTACCACTTTACGTTCGCTTGAAGGCCATGAGATTGGACATAAATTCATAATTAGTTGTATTTCATACATTTGGAATGCTATACATTATGAATGGGGAAAAGCAGATTGGAAACAACGTACTTGACTGTCCAGACCGAGGGTAACAAGCATAAGGAAGAACAGAATGCCCCATAGTGGAGATATAGGCATCCGTGTGACTGCATCTGGGTAGACAATGAACGCTAGTCCAGGGCCTGGAATTAGAAAGGTGTATGATATAATTACCCGTCATTAAAATCATGTGATATGCCGATACCAATACCAATAACACCCAGCATAATGTATTGTCCTACAGGAAAAACATACAAAACAAGAATTCAGATCCCTTCCAATATAGCCTATTAAGCAGGACCTATAATTCTCAGGATTATCCGGCTACCCAGTAAACAAAAAACGGTATACAACATTTTATAACGTTATATAACGTTTCTCTAAGGTTATACTTACTATGGCATAACGTGATATAAGATTTTTAGACGTTATTTTGACGTAAAGTAACGTTTTTGTTAGCCGGGTATGTTACTCACCACTGTCCACGACCCCCTCCACTGTAGTACCAAGTTCTCCTGCCATGAAGCCCAGGAATGAAAAGATAACGAAGCCAGCGAACAGAGATGTCCCGCAGTTACCAAATGCCACTATTAGCGTATCGCTGAAAACGAAATATGATTAAAACTCTGCATTAATTGGTGGTATATTTGAGAATCAGCAGCTGTTGGAATTCTATATCCCACCTTAAACAAACTACACTTTTTATGTACTACTATGCTTTTGGCTCAGAGGGCACACAATAGCTGACGTCTTACAAATACACAGAATATCATAATTGTGTAATTAGATGAATACATCTGTGTAGGAGTACAAGTAATAGAATGCGGACTATATCATAAACTACTGTGGTGGTACTAATATGTAGAGAATCGTGGAACCCACTAACCGTAAGCAATTATTATGGAATCGGTTGTAACTGGACAGTGCTATTAGGCCGCCCCAGCAGTTCGACAAGGAGAAGAATATTTGTACAGCAGCATCATTCCAAACCTGAAACATTACCAGTTTGAATTACTGTGATTTCACCATACGTACACATACATATTAATGCTCACACCTAAATAAAGGGGCAATTAATAAGCAGGGATCCATTATTCTTTCACTGATCGTTTCTGCAAATGTAAAGAAATCACTGTTTTATAGTTAATTTATTAACCCTTAAAGTCCCTGTTATTGGGTATATTATAATGTATATGCATCAGTGTATTACCTTGGCATCTAGAAGACGCTCCCATCTGGGTACCATGTAGAAGTAGATTCCTGCTCCAGCGTTTGACAAGGTGGCGCCACGGAACAGTAGGATGATGAGCACCGCATAGGGAAAGAGGGCTGTGAAGTATACCACCTGGTGAGGTAAATATGAACCAATCAGATATATACAGCCTTTTACAAATGTATGTCAGACTGCATTACACGCATTGTTTACATTGCATTGGGGACCTTTTCATCACACGTTACCTAATATTACCTTAACTATGGCTATTTAGCCTGAAATGATACAATATGTGGCATGACATGCATTGAGAGGTGAAATCTGCCAATACTGTGCAATACTATTAGATGTATAGGCGTGGAGTGTTCGAGGTGAACGTGGCCTGGACATAGGGCTAGTCAATTTCCTTCGATTTAAATATGACCATAGACATTCGCCGAAGGGAACAAACAACAAACACAGTTAATACTGACCTTCCCAGAAGATTTGATTCCTTTGATCATGCAGAAGAAAGCTATGACCCATGCTGCAAAGAGGCAGAGCGCCAACTCCCATTTGACTGGTCCCATCTCATCAATACCAGAACTCAAGCTCAGCACCCGGTTACTGTAAGCACATAGGGGTCAGTTAGGGGAGTAAGGGTATGCATTCTACTTTTATAGAAAGGAAAGCAAGCATCTTTTGTTTATTCCAAGTACTAAGAGAGAGTCTATATATTTCCAAACCCAAACGCCAATACTGCAATTAACATTCGTTCAACCACAACATGTCAATCCTTACATGTTAATAAAATGTTGATAATGTCACAATGGAGCCCTTCTCCCATTAAACGGCACTATATTGTATAGAGGAGTAAGCCTTAATTAGTATCGGTTCTTACTTGTAGTATTCTTCACTGGGTGAGAGGCGTTTTATGCCTGTGGTGTTGGTAAAGATGGTGTTGTTCCACAACCCTAAGAACTCAGCCCCCGCGTAACATGTGCCATTGTCGTATCGCGTCATGTTGGAGTATTCACAGGCAGCATTTGGGAGTTTATCAAAACAATCTACAAGAGCACAAAAATGTTCAATATTGTAGCAATACATGCACCACAATCGTCAATGAATATACAAGCGCTGTGTCTGTCTTTAAAGATGCACATATAATTATAAAGGGACCGATCAATAATAATTATATAAGAAAGCCATTACTGTCTTAATAAAACATATCAGTGGCCTGTAAGGGGCCACAATCAGGGTCCGAGCTATTTTCCTATATTAAGGGAGGCGCAGGGGCCTAAAATTCACAATTCACATTTCATAACGATGTCAAGGTTACGCACGGTCAGTGTTCCAGACATTCTTGCACGAGTCCCATGGTAGGCCGGGCAGATTGGTGAAGGAGGCTCCAAAGTAGAACAAGGCCCAGGCAATGATCATATTGTAGTAGATGCCCACCATGGAGGACACGATCAGCTGAGCCACTCCAATACCTGCGTGCAATAATCGAGTAGAACATAGTCCTCGTATTGAAAGAGAGACAAAGGTTCACGAGAATCATTCTAAATTGAGGGCTATTTTACGAGTTACAAAGCCGAGTGAAACAAATTAAGTGAAACACAGCTCAATGTCCAATGAGTACTGCATATGCCTAGGCCAACCTCAATTACCGTGAATAACTACCAACTCCATATACTACTTACAACGCTCCCAACACACCCGTGCACGAGCTGCTCTTCTTAAAATAGTCTTACCTTTGAAGATTGGCGCGAACCCCCAGCAAGTCAACGGGCCATTGCTGCAGAACTGTCCCAGTGATAGCTCCATGAAGAACAGAGGGATGCCCACAAACACCAGCATGATGATGTAAGGGATGAAGAAGACGGCCCCTCCATTACGGTAACACAGGTAGGGAAAGCGCCACACATTGCCCAGACCTACAGCGTAGCCGAGACACGAGAGGAGGAAGTCGAGCTTGCCGGTCCAGTTACCCCTCTCCTTGTTCTCGTCCACGCCGAACACCTGCCGCCCGTCGTCCACATCGTCAGGTAATAGGTATTTCTGGTAGACAATGGTATACTCAGGTAAGGTTTTACATACAATACGCTACAACATGGCGAGTCGTCATGTATTCCAGGTAGGCAATGGGGGCAGGACAACAGTATACAATGGTAAGGATACAGTACAGTCTAGGCAATGGGAAATATAGGATGTGACCGCAAGGCAATAGAATAGGGAAGAGACAAGATGTGGTCAATAGTCGGCAATGTATCAAAATGGACAGGAGCTGATCAGTAGGCAAACGGTAAGGGCCATAACCCACTAGCCGATTTGGAGGCATTATCGGCCAATACACCCTCAACAAACAGACCCAATGCAGTACTTTGTAGTATAATATTGTGGATGTATCGGCCGATAATGCCACCAAATTGGGTAATGGGTTATGGCCCTTAGGTGTACAGTGACAGGTCCAGGACGAGGGTCGGGCATCCGATGTACACCCGGGGATCAGAGGCAGAGTTACTGGGGATACTTTCAGCTGCTTTTTGACAATTGTGAAATGGGGTTTGAACGAATCATAGTTGCACATTGTGTCGGCTACAGATAATAAAGAGAAGGTATATTGAAGCGTTTAGTCTGAAGTTTAATGCTGGAATAGAAGTTGCGTTTAATTGTTGGTGTTATTATGTATGACAACTTGATGATGTTGTCCATGTGATTGAATGTGACTGAGGGCCACCGTCCACAGAGCATAAATCGGCCGTATACGGCCATTTTATCCTCAATTTACATAGGAAATGGACGGCAATTTTATCCATATACGGCCGATTTATGCTGTGTGGACGGTGGCCATAATGTGATAGTGGAGCGATTCGCAGCGGCTAGACTAAATGGGCTGAGCGTCTGTGATAAAGTAGATGATCTGTGATAGCTGTGTAATGTAAAAGAAGGTGTGTATTATGACCTCTATAAAGCCAGAATAAGTATCTCGTTGAAATTACTCACTTCATTGCCGACCTGTACGTTCTTTTTTTTCTGTGTAGAGAACAATGATGCTTCTCTATCTTTAATTGTGACCTATTTGATACAAGGAGTCATGTGTGCTCCAATTTCTGTTATATCACACATGCATCGAATGGATCCTTATGCATGTATCAATTGTATATTGACTATACCTTTTATGGTTTTGGTGCATATGTAGAACTGACAGACCTTTGAAAGGCTCAACTAATTTTCTGTCAATAAATCTTTTCAAAACTCAAACTATCGGGTTAGCATCTTGTCCACCTACCTCTCCTGTCTTGCTGCTTGCACCTGTGGCCAGGGACGCCGTGGAGCAGGTGTACAGGCCTTGTGGTAGTGCTGTCTTCACCTGTGGAACTTCTGGAGGAGGTGCCACCCTGTCGTTGGAGATCCCACTTTGGTTGATTCTGTCGTCAGAAGTGGCCAATGGAGGTTCAAAACCAAGAAAGCCATTGCCAAACGTTGGGAGCGCACTGTCACCGTTGTGTGGCTATAAAACGTGTAAATTATGATATTAAGCATCTATATATCTGAAATGATGTACAATGCATTGGCGTTTTACAGTAGCACAATACCCAACACATTTTAGATAGAGCAACCACATTGCTAGGAGGGCGCGAGTGGTCGTGTGATTTACATCACAAGTGAATCAGGTGTGTTTTAGCATGGGCGATGAATAGATAGTGTGACAAATGGAAGGTATGACTATAATATGGATCGTGCTCCCCTTCATGGTATACCACGTCTCATGATAAGATGTATAAAATGTATATAAGCAGCTCTTAGCATTATGTAGATGCACATTGACACTATAGTTCCCCCTCGTGCTATATATCAATTTCACACTCTTGATGACCCTTACAATCATGCGGATCCTACAGACGTTCAAAATGTGTCTTTAGAAGGGCGTCACATACTAAATTATATAGCTTGAATACTGGTCATTATACTGTAGAGCGATGGGACTTTTCTTTTTGGGTCCTGTCCTCATTGACCGATTGACCAATGCACAAATAGAGTACAAATACATCCAAGTACTTCTAGGCCTATTGCATATAGCTGTGTAGTATATAGACATATAAGAGGTACGGGGCACATTGTACACAGTAGACAGGGGTGATTAATGTGCGTGTACACGTATTAATTATGGTTACGTTATTCTTGTACATTCTTCTCAAGTTGATCCGTTTGTATAGGGCCATTGGTTTATATAGAGGTTATTTGGAACGAATAAAGCAGCAATAAACAGATTATTGCGCATTAATTTTACTCTCCTTTACAACTGTGTAGCCTTTTGACACATTTGCTTCACCTGTCAGAATATAATCATGTGTTGATCTGATTGCAGTGACTAAGCACAATGTAAAAACAAAGTTATATAATACACATCACATGGGCAAAAAAAACCACTTGATAGTAGAAGTCCATTACTGTGAGTGCTTTGGTAGTAGACAGACCCAGTGAGCTGTGAGAGCATTGCAAGTACAACAATAGCTCACCCACATAGACGGAATAGATCAATGTATAGGAATTTGGGTCACCTTTCATGGGTCAGCCATATAGCCGTATATATATAGGGGTCCAAGAACATACACCCCACCACTCCCACAGTTTGAACACATTGTACATACCTCCACATACAACACGGATAGCTGGTAGATAGTTATCTATTTAGTAGTAACCAGACTACTTTTCTGTCTCACCTGCATACCAATTGCTTAATTAATATCAGCACATAAATAAAGTTGATGTTCGGTAATTACATGTAATAGAGGGAACTAACGTTAACATTATACATATTATGCAATGCAGTCGGAACTATAGTCGGAACCAAACCAGAGTTAGAGGAAGGAGAATAGGCAGAATGCCCCCCCCCCACCACAATAGGTCGATATATAGCCAGTACAAATGTGTTAAACTCCCATTGACGAGTACTAGAAATATTTGAGCAGTTCGAAGGGCATATGCATTTTAAGTGTTAGGATATCTGTGCAAAATAGCAGTAGCTTGTAAAGGTTCAACGTAAAGAATGTTTTCAGTCTCAGTGGGTTTCACTGCATGTAAATTTTGTGTTTGATATATAGACATCTCTCTCAAGGCAGGTGTACTGAAAGTCAGGAATCAAGACCAGCATCCAGTGCTACATGTATTCTATAGATTTGGCTACTCCAAATAATATCCTTGTTTCTCATCACCGCGCGCATCATGAAAATAGTGTTTTGACGATTTTTTTTGATTTTTTTGTGCAAATTTCAATGTAAAAACATGATAATAATGGACAAAGAATTTCATACCAATTTGAAACTTAGAGTGCTGCAAATACGATGGGATAGAGAAAACATGCATATTCGCAACTTGCAAAGATCATTTATCTTTTCAATAATTCAAGATGAATTTAGTTTGCATAGGACCTACATTTTCCCACCTATCAAGCCCTTAGCAAAAAAAAAAAAGCGCCCTCGTCATATTTCTCATGGTATGGTGATGAGAAACAAGGATATTATTTGGAGAGGCCTTTACATTGATGCAAGTATTAGGTCATAATTTGAAGGAAAAATCAGGAAAAGTGTATCCATCATCCAAAAATGGATTCCCACTGATTTTAATCCATGCATCCTTTGAACCATGATTCACCAAGCCATGACACGATGGGTTATGGTTTGATATTTCTCCGGACCGCTACTCTTAGTAGTACCTGTGTAATGACACTTAGAGCTGTAAGTGGAACCCGGATAGTCCTCTGGAAATAGCTAGAATAGTTTTTCTCTTACAAGGCTAGACACCCTACCTGAAGTTAGTGAGCCAGTACTCTGAAACTATTTGGGATTTTGATTAGACATTTCTAGGGAGCACTTTACATACATGGGGCAATCAGAAAACTAATGAAGAAGAAAATCAGAGATGGTCTGTATAATCTTCACATCGACACCCCTACTGGACAGGCTCCAGTTAGAATTACAATTGAAATATCCAAAGAGGAATTGTCAAGCAAGCTAATGCACTGCACATTATAACTGTGTATAAACAACATCCCAGATGCATGGCACCTCATTGCACATATGGCACGGTGTTGCTATGATAGCAAATACCTTCCTTTGATAGACGATACTTCTCCAAGTGATGGATCACAGTGATGGTATTAGTAGCAATGTGTACGCTTGGCTGGACAGCTGTGGCCTAGACTGGAGGATGTATGTATGCATTTAGTTATGTAATAGGTCTACAGCATGCAGCCATGGTATAATACCTACCACCCAGAATAACCTACTCCTAAACGAAATGTACTTTCCTTGACTTGTCAACAATATTGATTGAATGCAACCCAAATAAGACATGTATTGATTAACAATATATAAAATGGTGCAAGCCTGTGTGATCACACTTAGACCAGTGTATATACTCCTACGTTGGGGAATAACCCCAGCGTTTAAACGTGACCTACAAGGATCTACAACAAGGCTATTATAATGCTGCACTCTCCTGATGAAGCCTATACCTGTAGGTAATGGTGTACTGGGACTCCTCCAGTATGTGTATGTTGTTACGGAACTCACCTGTCTGCTGTCCATTGTCTCAGGAGGAAGTGGTAGAAGGCATAGATCCAGGTACACTGCCACTACTCAGCTAGTATTAAGTGGGGGTTCCTCCAGGGCCGTGGTCAGCCTGTCCGTGTAGTTATTCACCTGCAGTCGGGCCCACCTTTACCTGTACACAGCTGACCGTTAATAGTGGTAGGCTTAACACTGTGCCAGCGGCAGGCAATGCTGGAGTATTGGCGGCGCCGGGCGGGCTTTCATATGGAAATCAGAGCGAGACGGGGGAAGCCCCCAGCTGACTGCCGACTACACACCTGGGCGGGGTGGCTGCTGCAGCACACCTGTAGACGTCACGATACACCAGGTCTCACCCGGGGGATTCTCTGACTCATTGAAGTCATACATCACTTAGAACAGAGGCCAAGTGATGCCACAAGGATGGACAACTATGGAAGTGGCTCTGCTTATCATAATGTCTAAAAGTGTGTATTTGGTGCACCATTTTGCAACAAGAGGACTTTACCACACAGTGTATTAACATTTTGTAAATGGGAGATTGTGGGGTATTCTACAGGTGGGTGGGTAACATACTATTACTTTGTCTCTTGTGGGAACTTTTAGGGGAGGTAACAGGCAGGAGGAGGGTGCAGGAGGGACCTGTGGGAGGCGTGCAATCAATGAGTCATCCCCAGATCTATTAGTATTACACTCCAGGGGGGCTATATTGGGGTGGCAACTCGTATTTCGTTTCCGGCAACATTGATTGATGTTGTCTTCATTGCATTATCCGATGTGTCATTTTATTGGGGCCCCTTTATGCTTATAGATTGTATTTTGGTTTACATAGCCCCGGACATAGCCTATAGTAATGTATCTTTTTGCGGCTCTGATATAAAACGTTAAGAGATAACTATGACCACTATGGTTTACCCGTTATCATAGCGTATATACTAAAAGGTTAGCCATGCACATGTTTATTTTTCTATGTGATATATTTGGATGTGAGGTGTGGCTACCTGTGGTTTGTACAAACTGTGCTAGTCACTACATCTTTAGTTTCATCAAAACTAACTATGGTAAAGCAAATGATTGTTAACTTCTTGCCATACATGGATGTCTTATATTCGGATTTCAGGTGACAAGATATCTGTATACGTGGGAATACTTTTAGGGAACGTTTTATGGGTTCGTAGCAAAGCCGGGCCACAGGTGAATTTGCCCAACATAATGATAAGGGGTGTACGGGGTATCGTCGTCTGCGTGAGAAATATTGCAGATTTTCCGTTGTGACTTAAGATGGGCAGGACTCCCTTATAAACCAGGCCATACTTTAACAGGAATACTAAAAAGAACTAGCAGTCTCAGCCTGTCACCTACACAGCCACTTCATGTAAAATGTATGAGCAAGTGAAGATCGATTTAGAAATCGATGCAAGGTTGAACATAGTGCCATATGCGGCTCACTTCATGTCTACAAAGGGGTCGGGTTAGACTTGTAAATTTTGAAAACTCCTTCGCCGTTTACACATTGATTTCCAAGTTGTAGGCAGTGATCAGCTGACCCCCCCCCCCTATACCGCCCGAAAATAAGATAGGAAATGTGTTCCAGGACCCTGCCTGTCCCATCCCCTCCCATAGACAAACGTTTCTTGGCTGTGCCCCTTCCCCCTACACCCCCTTCTGGATCTGACCCTGGATTCCTTTGATTCAAATGTGTAATAAACGATACTTTGGTCCTCTATAATATTGTTATAGTATTAAGTAAAGGAACAAAGCCAACACAGTTCGGATCAAGTGTTACAGGTTGCGAATCAATAGGTTTATTCAGTAACCTAGACAGGCAAAGCTCTAGCGGTGCGAACTCCCTATAGAGTTCGGAATGGGTCAGTAGGCTTATGCAGCCGATATGATCGCGGGGCCTCTGTCCTAGCGTGGATCCAGAGTGACCGACAAGTCCTATCGGATGCTGGGTATATATAGGCAGCCAGCCTGCACGCGCACACACAGACCGGAAGCCTATAGCGACCTCTGTCCATACCCCAAGCCCGAAGCAGATGCTGCCACCTGCCGTCGGGCTGAAGGGTTCGGACGGAGTTCGCAACACAGCATCCAACAGAACCCGTCATATGAACCCCGCATAACCCTAGCCCCTACAAATGTAACATCGTTCAGGGAGCTAGGGATATAGATAGCACAGATTACGTTCACCAACGAACCTATAATCAGTGGTATATGATTTTCAGGAAGATAAACCAAAAAGTACAAAGTGAGTTTTGGTTCTTGGATAAACCCACATGGAAGGGAAACGACGAAGGGGTTGTAGCGATGGGGCCCGCATAAGAACAAGAACATCATACAATATAACTGAAAAAACAGGAAGATTCATGAAGATACTCTTTGAAATCGAATTTCTGAAATCTTGGGTGTAAGCCAACTGTAGGCTGATCATTCAAGCAGCACCAGCAATGCTGCTTCTGTGCAAGAATTTATGGTATTTCTTATATTCAACATTCATCAAGAGAACTAGATTGATTTTAACAGGATTCAAAGGGTCGGAGCTAAGGGAGCGTTCATTATTAATGCCAGGGGGGGGGGGTGCAAATCAGGGGGGGTCATTTTTTTTAGGGGTATTCAGAGGGGGGGGGGGTCTTTTTTTTTCAACCTATTCTTAGGGGGGGTCTTTTTTTTTCAACCTATTCTGAGGGGGGGGGTAATTTTTTTAGGGGTAGTTTTTTAGGAGGGGGTATCTTTTGACACAACATGACACGAATTTCACAACACATGTCGCGAATTCGGGTCATAAAGACAGCAGAACTAAATTTCCTTGCCTACCCATCAACACTTTGAATGATTCACTACTTTTCTTTTCTTAAAACAACAATAACTGGGGAAAGAACATTAATTCAACACGAGAATAGGAGTACAGATTGTAGGGGGTATAAACAGCAGTGTGTAGCTAGATGAATGTTATCGTGGTACCGAAATATGAGAGTACGGTATCTGAAATAGCTTGGGTTAATTGGACTTTAGCCTCGCCCTATGACGTTTTGGTGTCCATATGCTAGGGTGAAGTTGCCTTCATGTCTAGACCCTGCTTTTCTTCCCAATAGAGGAGCACGGGTACGGTATGCAAGATGCAGATCTACCTCATATATTGATACATTGTAGCTTAGGTCCACTCCAGCAGTTAAAGGTGTGATTACACCAGTCATGATACACACTTTTCCTTTGTGTCTTGTACCAGACCCTGCTAAATGGGCCACAGTGTTTTGATTGCAGAGCTCTCAATTCTTTTTGGAATAACTATCTCCCTGATAGCTCCCTGCTTCTCATAGACTCATAGAGTAAATGTGATCATCCCACTATAAATAGGTGTACCAAATGCCTTGAAATGTAGCAAATAGCCACTAGATACACAGAATTTTCTGCTGCGGATGCAGCTCCTTCTGTTGCCAATTTCAAAATCTCCCTATAGTTTCATCTTTGGCTTCAACAGAAATCAGGCTCTCAATTATCATTGCCACCTGATGGGATCCAAACAGGCACTGCTGGGAAAACATCATTAGCATGATATTCCACTTACAGTGTCCCCTATAGTGTCACATACCATAAAACTTCATACACAGGCCACAGCAAGTTTGCAAGTCAGATTGCCACTGCAGCTTATAATAGGATCAGGACAAAGTCAAGGTGCTGCTTCATGCGGGTTTTTATAGGTTAAACTAGACTACCCGGTACTAAATTCACAATTTAGGCTTAAAGGATTTGTCAAAGTTGGGAATCTGCCTTAAAAACAATGCTTTAATCCTTCTGTAACTGATAACTCAACACTTGACATGGTCTTCTACCATAAAGAAAGACAAGTGCTACTGCCCACACAGAGGGGAGAGTCCTTACCCTAGAACTTTGGAGGCAGGTACCTTATGGCAGCTGCTATGGTCAGCAGTAACCCTCGACAGTAACCCATTCACAGCTAGTGATAGTGGACGACTTTAACAGTGGGTCAAGTATAAAGGCACATAAAATAGTGAAATGTCCGCATGGCTGGCCTTTCCTCAAATGAAGGTTATCGGCTATGGTGCATCCATGCATACCATTGGTGACTTAAGCGATTGTAATTGATCTGTGCCGTTAGGCCTATATACCAAGACACATTCCCCTGTGACTCTTTGTCCAACTTCAAATTCTCACCCTGAGCTCCCTATTTCTTACTGATCCTAGCCTATGGAAAACAAAACTAGGTTTAAATAGTGATCTTGTTCAACTGCAAGTTATATATACCAGGATACATTAAAATGGTCCAATTGACCTCTAGATTTTCAAAATTTTCCTCAGTTTTGCCACTATTATAACGTTATAAAGTATCCCTTCATCAATCTTTGTTTAAAGCTGGGACATTTCATGGTACTTCTACCAACCAGTATCAGCAGGACTTGTAAGTGGGGACCAAAAGAATTACACCCGTTTTTAGCAAAATAAAATCGATGCGCTACGAAACCAGAAAAATGTACGCTCTCCACATGTTGGAGATGAAAAAATATTCAACATAGGTGGCCTACTGTTAAGCCCTATAGCCACTCCCTCAAATAATGGTTAAGCACTTGATATAATAGGTTATAGTATAGTACTATGTACACTTTGTATGTCATTGATGCCATTATACAGCATTTATAAACATCTATGGTAAGGGGGGGGTAATTTTTTTTCAACCTATTTGGAGGGGGGTCTTTTTTTTTTTTACATATTCAGAGGGGGGAGGGTCTTCTTTTTTTTGACCCATTCGGAGGGGGGGTCTTTTTTTTTTGACGTATTCGTTTTGCCAAACGCCCGCCCCCCCCTGCCATAAATAATGAACGCTCCCTAACGCAAATTCGTTGACTCCAATTAACGTATATTAAAGTTATACCAAAACGTTTGAATGTGTGACCTTATTATAACGTTTTTTCATAATGGATTTTGACTGATAAATAACGTTATAAAAAGGTTATTTTACGTTATAAAATTGAGATGGAGAACCTAGGCAAAGCTACAGTATTTAGCAATTGAGAAAATATGGCTTCTTGTAAGACTCGAACCTGTGATGGTAGGCATCATGTGCCAGTGCTTAGACCAAACAGCCATGACATATGTTCATAGTGTGTTGCCTAAATAGAGCGTACTGCAGGCTAAGCTATTTTATTCTAAGTTAAACATTATGTCTCATTATCAGAGGGTAAGGTGTTGTAACCACGCTCATGTTTTTATGACTTTACAATTTTACAATTTACTTTATGCATATCTTTGGGAGAAGTTAAGAAAGAATATATCATATTTCTATTATTGATACATACTTGACATGAAATGTAGTCTTCTCTAGGAAAGAATAAAGATACATGATGGCAGCATGGGTGAGGATCGAACTCACAAACCTCTGATCACATACTCTACGCCTTAGACAGATAGGCCACAGAGCTACATGGTACAGGAGACAGCGTTAATACAATAAATTCCATGTACTGAAACACTGTCACATGTGATCGTTGATGAATAATTACAGTCAAATCAAATACATGCATTGGTGGCAATGCTAAAACCTATGCTAGGTTTTGAATAGATGCAAGATGGCGGATCTCAGCTAGAAGACTCCAAACGCGGGCTCCGTCAAGACTTTACAGAATTCTACGTGATATATTTTAAATAACATAGTGAAATTTGACAGAGTGATTTATAAAGGGCTAAAGCACCACCATAGCGACTTACAAGGCTGAAACTATGTCTTTAACACGCCAGCAGGTAAAAAAGACCAAGTGGCAACCGGCGCTTCCCGAAGGTGCAGGAAATGATGCTATTATCGCCCACATTAACAATTTGGATCGGCGCCTCGACACTGCCTAAAAATGTTATTGCGTCACACACGAAGGATATCGACAAGATAAGTTCCAGGTTAAAAAGCACTTCTAAAATGCTCAACAGAACGGCTAAACTGGTCGACTCTATTGAAAATTGTGTTGCAACGAACGAGACTGAAATACACACCCTGTCAGAGGGGCTGACGGACACTGACACTCGTGTTGACGACAACATGGAGCACATCCAGGAGAATCGGTGTAGGTCTGTTGACAATACTTATAGGCTTGAAAAAATGGACAATGACGAACGGAAAAAAATCATGGTGCTAGAGGGATTCGAAGAGAAAAAGGATGAGCACTTGAGGACCGAATTGGCTACATTATTTACTGATCTGGGGCTAGACTATGGTACCGAAAAGATTGAGTCAATCGCCAGAAAAGGTAAATATATTCCTGATGCCAAACGATCCAGACCTGTTGTTGTGTACATGAACTCTAAAATGGTGAAGGGTGACGTATTCAAGAATATCAGAAAGCTTCAGGGCAAGCCGAAATGGCACGGTGTATCCATCGTAGATGAACTAAATGAGTCTGAAACTCGACAGTATAATGACCCGCGCTCAATCTTTTTCCTGGCAAAATCAAAAGGTCTAGCGACCAAACTCAGGCAGAGATCCATTACTATCGAAGGAAATGTTTTCAACCATACCCACGTCACTATGGGCTACCTTCCAAATGGACTGACCCTTGAGGATACGACCACTGCCAATACCCCTGATGGCATTATGTTTCGAAGCGAACATAATCGCTTGTCAAACCTATATCTGGTTGAGGTCGAATACAACGGGATAGTGTATGACAGTCTGGAGAGGGCGTGGCAGCATATCAAGGCAACCCAACACAGAGACAAAAGGTCAGCTGAAGCAGTGATGGAAGCGTCCAACCCATATGATATCATGACAAGAGGAACAAAGTCAGAGTTGGTGAAAAATGGTCTAGAAATACTGAGACCTTGTTTTATGAACTACTTCAAATTAAATTCATGAACGCCAACTGCAGGCAGAGACTGATGTCTTTTGGGAAAAAGAGGTTCTATGAGGCAACCTTACATCCCATATTTGGGTGTGGTCATCATCTTGGCCAGAATCAGAGATGTACCCAGGATAAGGTGAAGGGTCAGAACTTCTCGATAAAATTGAGGTCTGAACTTAAGAAGAACCAACAAAGAGACGATCTAGCTGCGGCTGCTCAAGTACCACTACCTGTGTCGCCAGCGACTGGACCACCCCCACCGCCCCAGCAACAGGCCGACCTACAACCTGACGCACCAACAGAAGACAAAGGCATCCAGATCACGTCAGATGAAGATTCTAGTCATGATGACGATGATGATGACGATAAAGATGACGATGATGATGACGACGAGGGTGGTACATCTGACTCTCTTGACAACGATAGTGATGCATCTGGGCATGTCGATGAAAATGAGTTGGAATGATAGTAGTCTACCTAATAGCAAGAAATGCTGACTGTAAACACTCAAAATGTCCCTGTTACAAGACCTTGATTAACGATTTAATTATGTTAAATAGATATGTTGAATGACTGCTTACTCCCCATCGACTTTGAATTTGATAACGAATTAAATATAAATGTGACTATGAGTATTACATGTGGAGTCCCCACTTACCATAATTTGATTGTATATTTTTATATTTTCAGTATATGTTTACATGTATACACACGTAAATGCTCAACGTATAGAATTAAGTCTCCAATGTATGTACCAAAATCTTAATAAGTTTTCTTTCTGAAGTCATAATATACACTGACCATATACTTACCGGTACTTTATTTAATTTAATAAGGTTGTGCAGTTCATTACCTACTGGTACCTCAATTAAGGTTAAATTCTGATGACATATCCTATACTTACCGGTACTTCAACGTGTAAAGTCGGTGCATTTATAAATTTAATTCTAAATATAAATGGTTCACTTGGTTGTTGAATATAAAAGTTAACTAGTACTTTAATAGGTCTGAATTTCTGGTAAATGCTAAATGTATAGAATTCAGTCTCCAATGTATGTATCGATACCTTAACAAGTTTTGTTTCTGAAGTCATAATACACACTGACCATATACTTACCGGTACTTTATTGTATTTTATAAAGTTGTGCAGTTCATTAACTACCGGTACCGCAGCAAGGTTAAATTCTAATGACATATCCTATACTTACCGGTACTTCAACGTGTAAAGTCAGTGCACTCATAAATTTAATTTTCAAATATAAAGCTGGGATTCCGCTAGCCACTCGCCAAATCGCCAATGGCGAATCAAAGTTCATTTTGGCTATTGCTACCCATTGAAAATTCGCCAACTTGGCGAATTGTGGTAGTTGTGGGAATGTTAACATATTTGGCTGAAATTAGGGGAATTTCGAAGGTATTTCATGAAAATTTAAAATGAGGCATTTGGTGAAAAGTAAGCCTTGGCTGGACCGATTTTTTTTTTGTCAAAATCAGACCCTTTTGCTGTTTATACAAAATATACCAAGTGCCCTGCCTCCCGGGGGGTTTGACCCCCTATTGACAGTATTGTTATACTTTACAGCGAACATATTTGGCTAATTGATATACAATTTGGCTAATCAGAATTGATGTAAATTCGCCAAATTGGCTAATAGAAAACAACTCCTAGCAGAAACCCAGATAAAGGATTCATATTGGTTGTCGAATATAAAAGTTAATTAGTACTTTGATAGGTCTGAATTTCTGGTGCCATGTTATTCACATATGCTATAATTTATCAGTACTTTAATATAAAAAGCCTGTGCATTTATGGATTTACAAATGTATTTAGTCCACACTGGTACTTTAACCCTTTAAGGGCCGCTGCTGCCTCTGGGCAGCATCTGAAATACCCCTGAAAAACCGCTGCTGCCATAAGGCAGCAAAATTGATACCCTAGGGCATCAATACCACTAAATTACAGCTCCTGCTATGAAACAAAGAATAAGAATTTTTGAATCAATCCAAAAATATTTAACATTAATACTACGTCCCCTTGTCAAAAAGGTGTAAGTGCTGTCTCCAATACAATTTATTTCACTCCTTAGCCACTACTAGTATCCCAGGGAGCACATACTTGCAAAGTGGTATATTCCCATGACATAGGGCTGGTGGTTAAGTCCCAAATGACATGTTTCAAGGCCAGCAGGGAAAGGGTTAATACTAAAGTTTTACATGTTAAATCTAAGGAGCGTCCAAACCTGTCGAGTCCTAGTCTAATGCTAACCGTCATGAACAGCCAGAGAGGGCATACGTTCATTTTTCTTTTTTTTTTACATTAGGTGAAACTGTAACATTTATGATACTTTTGAGTATTCATCCATTGACCGTGACTAGAGTCTCATGTACTTGCTGTATGTATTTCCCACACAGAACTCTTCACGATGATAATGGTTAAGATCCAAGACATTTGTAAGAGCAAAGGTGTACATTTTTTACATGCTAATGTACGTAGTATTAAAGGAAAATGGCCGCGTTTAAAACCTGAGGTTGCCAGACGAAATTTGGATGTAATTTCTTTTTCTGAGTCCTGGTTGAAAGAAAAGGACCCCTCTGCAAAATATAATATTTGGGGATATACCTCGTATAGGCTTGATAGAAAAGTTAAGAAAAAAGCTGGTGGTCTAATTACATATGTGAATGAAGATATGTTTTGTTCCTCAACTCGTTTAGATCTTTTGAATAGAAGCGATAAAAATATAGAAATACAATGGCTTTTGCTGTCCAAAGGAAAATCTAAAAAGTTCATTTTTGCTAATGTATATAGACCACCAAATGGTTGCTCCACCACTTTTACAAATTGTTTATCAGCATTACTTACACAAATTACTGATATTGATGAATACAAGGTATTTATCATGGGAGATTTCAATATTAATTGTTTAACTGATAACGATGTATATGAAAATCTGAATGAGGTCATGGGGGAGTTTGGTCTTCGACAGTTAATACATCAGCCTACTCGTGTTGTACAAAATGCTAACGGTCTGGATTTAATTTTCACTAATACTGAAGAGATTGTAGGGTCTGGCGTAGTTAATATGAGCGCAAGTGATCACATGCCTGTGTATGTTTCTTTCAAACATAAGACCTACAAAGTCGGTACTAAAAAGATAACAGGTAGATCCTATAAAGCGTATGAAAAAAGTATTTTCTCTGAAAGACTTCAAAATGCTGACTGGACACTTTTCGATTCCAAATTGAATGTTGAAGATGCATGGCCTGTTTTCGAAGAGATGATTAATTCATTGTTAGACATTGATTGTCCAATCAAGGAATTCAAGGTGAAGGACGAGGAAAATCCATGGATGACCCATGAGTTACTCGCCAAGATTGATTATAAAAATAAATTGTTAAAAAAAGCCAGAAATACTGATAGTATAAGAGCTTGGGAAAAAGCTAGGTTCCTCAGGGATCAGTCCACCCTTGACTGTCGTAAAGCGAAGCAAACTTACCTAACAAATTCTGCTGAACAAAATGTGAACAACAGTAGACTCTTTTGGGAGACTGTAAATAGAGTAATTCCTGGAAAATGTAAAGGTAAACTTAATATAAATTTATTGGACGATGATAATAATGAAGTACGAGTCTCTGAAACAGCTGAGCATATTAATGCATTTTATGCTGGGATTGGTCCTAAGCTTGCTTCGGCTCATACTGCTGAATGGATTTTACTGGCACTGAATGCCATCAGATTATGGAGGAGATTATTATTAATCCTCAGGATATATTAGAAGTATGTAAAAATCTTGATGTAACCAAGTCATCCATTGTTGATATCATTTCTTCTAAAGTCATGAGAGACGCTATTGTGACTTGTATTGAAAAGGTTAGCAGGATGTTCTCAAATATTATTGACCGCTCGTTCATTCCAGATAATTGGAAAATTGCACGCGTAAACCCACTTTCTAAAGGTGGTGATAGCAGTCAAGTGACTAATTACAGACCTATAAGTCAGTTACCGGTACAAGGGAAAATTTCAGAATGTTTGATCCATACTAAATTAGAAATTTATTTAAATATAAATAATATTTTAACTGATTTTCAATGAGGATACAGGAAAAACAGGTCCACTATCGATACCATAAGTGCTTGAACAGATGAAATTTCCAGACAGAAAAATATTGGAAATATTACAATAGCTACCTTCATTGATATCAAAAAAGCTTTTGATTCCGTAAATTTTGAAATATTATTTAAAAAATTAGAAAAATATGGAATAAAAAATTCAAATTTAAATCTTTTAAAAAGTTATTTGAAAAACAGAAAACAATATACAGTGGCTAATAATTGCTCTTCTACCCTCCTTGATTTACAGTGTGGCGTTCCACAGGGTTCAATTTTAGGTCCTTTATTATTTTTAATTTACATTAATGACTGTATCCCGAAATTTCCAAATTGCAATACCCTACTCTATGCCGATGATTCTGTCATCTACGCTTCTGGACATGATTTCATGACCACCCAAGCTGTAGTACAGAGAGGATTGAATTGTTTTACTGACTGGTCTACTCGTAATAAGTTAAGTATAAATGAGAAAAAGACAAAAGTTATTGTTTTTAGCTCCACAGGGAGATTTAATGTGGTTAAAGGTCAAATGACTCTAAAAATGAATGGCAAACCTCTTGATTTGGTGGAGACAACACGGTATTTGGGTATGACTCTTGATTATGAGTTGTCGTTTAAACCCCATGTAAAAGGTTTAATCAAAACTGTTCAATACAAAGGATACTTGCTAAAACATGCCAAAGATTGTCTACCCAAAAATGCCAGACTTAGTGTTTATAAGGCATATATAGTTCCCATTATCGATTACGGTGATGTCATTTATAATGGTGTTGTGATGGATTTATTACAGAAATTACAGAGATTACAAAATCGTTGTCTAAAAATATGTATCAATGCACATAGGCTTACACCCACCATTGAGGTTCACAGAGAAACTAACATGCCTTTACTCAAGGAGAGAATAAGGTTCCATACCCTGTTAGTAGCATATAAACGGGCTCAAGACCCCAAATTTAGGAGAATTACTGTGCGAGCCACTCGTCTAGCAGACGGCCCGGTATTGAAGTATCATACTATCCATCGTAATACATACCAGCATAGCCTTGAAGTCCAATGTGCTTGGGAATGGCTAACAATTCCTCCTTATAATAGAAACATTGAAAATTTCTTAGAGTTCAAACACCTTGCCAAAAAAGCTCTAGTAAGTAAAATACATGTAGAAGTCCATACCTGTAAATTTTACAGCATTGTATAAACTAACATACATGTACGAAACTACGATATTACAAGTCTTATATACTACCGTAGAGTGAGTAATTATTTTACCCGTTCACCCTTTAATATACTGTTATACCATATTGACGTCTTCCATCTTGCAAATGCATCAAGAAAATGTAAACATATTATTAATAATGAAAGTGACTTATATTGAAAACCAGGCATTGGCTGAAGGCCTTCCAGGACTGTTATTTCAACACGTTATGCTATATCTCATAATCCATTCCATTTATTCTGTAAGATGAACATGATGATGTCAACTTATGAAATTCGTCTTGTGATAATGTATACATCTTGTCATATTTTGTCAGACTTACACTTGTGGATGGATACCCATTGTTACTTTACCTTATTCGTTGAAATAAACACGTCCAAATATTTTCAAAAAAAAAAAAGGTCTATGTTTTATGAGCTTTGGCATTGTTGTAAAGGTCCCTAATACTGATATTTATGTCACGCATAATAAAGAATCTGCACAATTTCGGAACATCTACAGATCAATAAAAAATATGTCAGTATACCCCTCAAGCAGGAAGGTATGGTAACTCCATGATGCACCACCAGACGCAGTAGTGTAGTGGTTATCATGGCTGCCTTCTAATCAGAGGGTTCGGGGTTCTATCACCGCAAGTGCAATGACATTTTTCTTAGATTTTTTTAGGCGATAAAAGATAACAAGGGGAATATCATTATGCAACTGATTTGCAGATGGCAACTGCTAAATGGCCGTCTCACCACAATGACAATTCTTTTTATAAGCCCCCATAGTTAAGAACCTAAAGTCAACCCCCCCCTGGTCGAAATAGTTATAGTTTTAAACGTTATATAACGTTAAATAACGTTATGAAAACAAACGTTTTCGAGAACCATGTAAGAAGGTAAAATAACGTTATATATATAACGTTAAATAACGTTATACATTGTTGGCTCACTCTCACCAAATCAGTGCAACTGAGAAAGTGGCCGTACATGATCGGTGGCCGTACATGATCGGCAAACTACAAAATCCACCTATTACCCCCTGCACTACGATGTCTAACTCTCCTAACCATACCTACAGGCTGTAATATATCTTTGGGGAGTTTATTAGAAAAAAACAACTCCCAAAATATTTATAGGGGCCAAAGGGGGGGGCTCAATGTGTAACCGATCATGTACGTCACATGACGTACATGATCGGCTTGGAATGTCATGTAAAATTTCCTCATTACCCACTGCTTTACATGTCTATGATTACACATATTTAGACCGACATCATATGTACACCTTACTATGATTAATTTATGTTTTAACTATGGTTAGAAAGGGTAATTAAGGCAGTCAATGAATAATGGCCGATCATGTACGTCACATGACGTACATGATCGGTATTTTAAATGTCAACAAAAATTATCTTAATAGTTGCATCTAGACATTTCTGACATATTACATGTCAAGACACACATCATATGTACATCTTGGCAAGATTTATTTATGTTTTAACATGGTCAGAAATGGTAAAGCAGTCAATATTCACCGGTCATGTACGTCACCAATCATGTACGTCACATGACGTACATGATCGGTATTGAAATGTCAATAACAATTATCTTAATAGTTGCATTTAGACATTTCTGACATATTACATGTCAAGACACACATCATATGTACATCTTGGTAAGATATATTTATGTTTTAACATGGTCAGAAAGGGTAGGGCAGTCAATGATTCCCGATCATGTACGTCACCGATCATGTACGTCACCGATCATGTACGTCACCGATCATGTACGGCCGCCGATCATGTACGGCCACCGATCATGTACGGCCAAATAATAGTTGCATCGATTTGGTGAGAGTGAGCCTGTAATGTTTTAGAACGTTAAAAAACGTTCTTTGTTCACTGGGATATTTAAAGAAAGCATTGGGAAAGACTTTCCCAATTGCTTCATTATCCCAATTGTTATTTAGTTAAACCAGTTAGTAACACATGACTAACTGATGGAATTTCCACAGTTACTTAGGCATTCATCAATACTACTAATGCTCTTCATACTTGTAATATTTGATAGTATTCCCAGATGGAATTTCCACTGAGTACCCATATATCATATTCTTCTTGAAAAATTGTCATTCCATTTCATACATAATGTGTCACTACGGACAAAGGAGGTATATAAATAGTCAAAAGTATATATGTTGTATATTGTTTGTACCATGTTCTAAGAATTGTCATACGCAAGGTTGGTAGATGACATTACCACTGCCAGGTTATGATTACCCTCAACTGCCATGCCCGTCATCTCTTGTTATGATAATTAACCCCCACAAACGAGACTGTACATGCACCCCTCAGCCCAGTCTGATATATAAGACAATCAAAATAATGTCAACCCTCATCGTCAGCCCCATACCCCCCCCCCCCGCATTAATATCACTGCACTCATTCATTGATTGTACTTTTGCTTAATTTATAATTTTTTTCTTCATCTGTATATATTTCATCATAAGGCTGCTATTCAGCCTACTTGGCTTCCATGTGTCAAGTTATGTAAACATAATAAGACCTATCTGAAGCATCAATGTATAAGGAGCATATGGAATTTTCAATGCCCCATTATCACATATATATAATACCACATTATATTACTAAAACAATGTACCTTCAATGCATACCCGCCACCTGAACCATGAGATTTAATTTACCTGTTGCTGCCATACTCCCATTCTAATACCAGATATTTCCATATGGACCCAGGTGGCAGAACGGCCAGCCAAACCTGGTAAAAAAACATGTAGCTCGTTACATTTTTGCCCAAATAAAAGCTTGTCAAAAAAAAAAAAAGACATGTAAATCTTCTCTTCAGACATCCGACCGATTTGCCTCTGGACACAGTCTCTTTTGTAGAGATCTGGACTCAGACATGTAAATCCACCCCTTTTAGATTGATGCTTGGTGGCCTGACTAGTCTCGGAGACTACCCCATGGCTGACGTTCCCCTGTTGGCCGATGCTGGATGGCCTGACCGGTGTCCGAGACTGACCGTGGCTGACGACTACCTTTAAGACTACAGTACTGATGTTCGATGGCATTCCTAGGTTTACATTTATAGCCTACCCAAGCGGCTATTTCTCCACTAAATTCACATAGCCTACCTGAGCGGCTATTTTCATTAAGCGTTACATATTGCCTACCCAAGCGGCTATGCTAATTTAAACAGATAACTATATTTTGGTATAGACCTATTACATCTACTTATATATTTTTGTGAGAACTATGACATTTTACTACCAGCAATAAAGAGTATTGAACTGTAATTCTATTTGTTGTCATCTGTCCTTAACTCAGTGTTAACACCATCCTAGCGGTCTGAACAGCAACCTATTTTGAGCGAGAACACAACGAGAAGTCGCGATTACCTCTACAATTGCATAGAAAAAAGTAGGGTCAGCCCTACTTTGATAGGGTCGGTCGGTTTGGCCTGGGACGCTGTACTATTTCTATAGAACCGTGGGACGCTGTACTATTTCTATAGAACCGGATTTGCTTGTTTGGTTGTGCTTACTGTGGCGTATCTGGGCCGCACTCCTGTCCGGACTCCGGTATGTCATTACATAATCCGGCACCTGAGGATTGGTGGAGTGCGACCTGGTGATATGCACTGAGCCGGGACCGCCACGTGTGACCCGAACTTGTTCGGGTACCGCGTCGGCGCGGGAGAAACCGGTTTCAGGTTACCCGGAATTCCTCGGGAACTCAAGTGTTTACGAGTTATGAAGTGGAATTATATAATCCCCGGTATATAAACCCCTGGGTTCTTCTACTCGGGGACTCAGTCTTGCTGTGCATTTCAGCCGGCTTGGTCATTCCGCAACAGAGATTCCTAGAACTCTGTTGTACTTTGTGGACTTGTCCTGCTGCTGCTCCTACCTCGGTGACCCTGCGTCTCTCTCCGTTCCGTCCTTCAGGGATCATTGGAGATAGACGCATTGGTATTCAACTCAGAGTCTGAGTCCCCTTGCGGAGTCTGGCTCATTGGGAGTTTACCGGGATAGGAGAGAGCCTTGGACATAGAGGAATTGTCGATAAGACCGCTCCTGTATGTTCATACATCACATGTTGTTGGAAAGCATATTTGAATATCACCATCTGTCTGCATGATTATGAGCCATATGTCAAATGAATAAAGAGTACTTTCTAACAACCTATTTTCAAATCTGGAGTTTTTCATAGCTTGCGACTATTTAGAATAGGCAACAGCTACATTAGTATCTTAATACAGCTTTAGCAGATAAACATTGCCTGGAACTGACGTATACCACATTGACCTATATGCCCATAACTGTTGTCTAGTGTCAATTTGAAATTTGGTCATTTCCACTGTTCAAGGACATTCATAATATAAGCTTTTTCCTCATTTTTGAATGAAAATTCTGAAGTCAACGTTGGTTATTTAGATCAGGAAAAGTAGACAAAAGTCTCCATGACCCTTATAAAGGATGACTAAAACACAATGGGATATCTGACACATTGGAGGAAAGAGAGGCTACCAAACTTGTGATGTGCAACCACTTCTGTGCAAGATCTATGAGAACGAATATAATATATTAGGATTTTGAAGGTTTGAATAAATGAGAGTTCAAGCCTGAAATAATTGAGTCATCATTGAATAAAGAGGATTCATACAGGCTTTTGATACAGTCAACCACCTCCTCCTGCTACATGAGATAAAGCTACTTGGCGGGTCAGCATCCTGTGTGTCATGGTTCAAAAGTTATCTTGAAAATCGCTGTCAGCAGACATTAGTTAGAGATAAGGGTATTTCTGGTACTAAATTTATTTCTTGCGGGGTACCGCAAGGGTCGGTCCTAGGGCCGCTCCTGTTCGTAATATATATAAATAAAATTGTTCGAGTCTTAAGAAATGCGTCACATTATATGTATGCTGATGATTTGGCGATTTTTGTGGGTAATAAGGACCCTGTGATAGCACAGAGGCTCTAACAGGATGATCTAGAACGTATTGGTAGCTGGTGTGATGAATATAGATTGACTATAAACTCAGGAAAGACACAGGTGTTATGGTGCCACAGCGACAAGGATAATAGGGATTTTACAGCATACAGTTTGGTACTAAAGGGTGAGACGCTGAGAGTGGAAGATCACTTTAATTACCTCGTTGTAATAATTGACAGTACTCTTACTTTTGAGCCTCACTGCAACAAAGTGTTGGGTTCTGGTAGAGTTAAACTTAAACACCTCAGACACCTCAAGAAATATATGGATAAAGATTTATCTCTCCTAATGTATAAACAAATGATTATGCCTACATTCGAATACTGTGATGCCATACTAGAGAGTGGGCCCTCCCTACTTTACAAGGGTGTACAAACTATACAAAATCATTGTTTACGGTGTTGTTTGGATATTATGGATCCGCGCCTAATACCTGTAGTAGATCTACATACTGTATGTAAATGTGTCACGTTAACCTACAGAAGAAATGTAAGCCTATTGGGTTTGGTCTATAAATACGCCGAGTCCCCAGATAATGTGTTGATACCTGTGCGAGTGCTTAGGAATCATGCTATGATAAAAATCAAATTACAGCGCCCTAAAGGTCAACTATATAGAAATAGTCCACTGTACAGAGGCATGTTGCTCTGGGACAAACTGGAGGCGAAGACTCAAAGTATAGATACTTATAATGCATTTATGAATGAAATCAAAAAAGACGAGGTGCAAAGACGTCTATTAGTATGATGTTTAATGCTGATGTTCAATGCTGATGTGAATGGTTGAATCATGCCGCTGTTGGATCGCATGTGATTACTCACGCTTGTTTAGAAATGTGCAATCCGAAATGATGGGTGTATATTATATGACGTTATTATTTCTTACTGATATTTTGCCCAGCGATGTGATACCTACTTGTGATATTATTAGTGTTACTCAATTTCACTGCCTACTATGTATTGTCCTGTGTTTGCTGTGTAGAGAAATTGTGAAATTCTCTATTTTTTGATCTTGTGAAAGTGTATATGACCATACAACTTGTGAATCGCTGAATTTGTACTCAAACTTTGGATATGGTCATATCATAATATTTTCTGTGCATGTATTATGAAATTTTGTATGCATTACTTAGGTGAAGGTATAAAAATCTAATCATCGGACAGACCTTTTGAAAGGCTCAACTTGTTGATATAAAGCTTCTGTCAATAAACCTTTTTCAAACTCAAAACTCAAACTCATACTGTCATCATAGATCAAGCAGGATCTATTATTTCATTCAGGGACCTCAGAACACTGACAATATGCCTGCATAACCTAGTTGAGACAATGGTCTGAAAGTACAAACCACACTTTTCCATTTTCACACATGTGTACAGGCAAGGGGAAAGGGATATCCGACGAAAAGGTCAACTTTAAAATTGATATCATAAGCTTTCCATTGATATATTACACAAGAGGATATCATTTCTAGTTTTTGAGAAATGGCTATGTGAATATGGGTGGGCATGGCCCTGTCCAAACCCCCAATTAGCTTTAAGTCTCTTAGTTTCCAAGATATCTCTATCTAATTAGCATAATTAGAATAATTAGAAAATAATCATACATTTTCCTCCTATAGGCCATAGCTTTTGATGTAGAAATGATAATTTTATTCTGTTTTGACCATAGTAATCCTTGTGAATCATTCTATCAATGGGCTTCTTTATTTTCTGTATTTGGAATGAAAATCATGTTTCCATGGCAACACATATCAACAAAGACACTCATTTAGGCTCTAAAACGTTCTTTTTGCATTCCAAATAAGGAAGCTTTTCACTAAAAATGGAATGTTTTGCATAAAACTACTGAATTCTCCAGAAAAAAGTACCAAAAAACAAATATTAGCCTGTTTCTTCCAATTTAGGCCATGGTGGAGCCCCCTGGTGGCTAAAATTGGTACTAATCCCGCGGGGATACCCCTTTCTGCTTGCCTGCTCACACATGTGCAACACTAATATCTGAAAATGACCTGGGGTACCTAGTGTAACTCATTATCTCCAGCATCCTTTCAAACCGGGGGGGGGGGGGGGGGATGAGTTTTGACAATTCTTGAGATATTCATACAGTGCTACTTTAGTGAGGGCCAGAATTACTGTGATACGTGACCATGTGATTGGTGTTTTGCTCCCTGCTAATAAATGGTTCATACCAAGAGGTATTAATATAGATATTAATCATGGAAACAAGTTGTATGTATGTGGACAGTGAACATGGCATTTACCAGGTAGAAATAACATGTATCCTAGAATTACCTACCAATGAATTGCAGTGATACCTATGTTAATTGCAAACTGATTATGGTAATACATGTGAAAACTTCTCAACCCTGTCACACACAAACCATGCCATTTGGCCTCTAAAATGCCATACCTATGGCAATGTATATCACCTATAAGTATATTTGTGCAATAACAGCTCATACAATTGCTCATTTCTATTTGTTGTCAATATCATATCAGTCTATACGAAATCCTGCCAGACACCGGCTATAGCCGGCAAAAAGCCTGCCGGTCCGGCAGAGAGGCTGGTACTGCCGGCCCGAATGGTAGGCTGTAATGGCAGGATTGCCGGTCCCTCGTCGGCTTGACGCCTGACTATGCCTACATGCCATTTTTACGGCTTGTAAATCGGACAATTATTAAGGTTTCTACAGTGTCAAACAGAGAGCTTGAATATTTTCTGTTATGTTTTTCAGTAATTTACATATCAAATTGATGAATAGTATTGTTATATGCACAGGACCATATTCATATATCATTATTAGTATAAACACTTGCTTTATACTTAATTCTTAAATAACAAAATCACATGCCAATACCCGGGCCTGCAAAAATGAAGCCGGGCCTGCAAAAAGATATTTCTGCAGGACCGAATGTCCTGCATGGTGAAAATTTTTTCGTATAGACTGTCCTATGTGATACATTATACAAAAAAAAACATTGGAAACAAATATCAACACTTAGAACCCCATGCCTTCATGCATTATGTACCTAATTATACCACATGCAAGGGAGCTGTAACTGACGTCACGCAAAGCTGTGTCTATATACTCTGTTTTAAGGCCCACCGTTGGCACACAAGGAATGGTCTGTGGAATGCCTGTCCATAACAGCACACTTTGATACATACAGCTACATATCTACATTTTATAAGAGCTTCTGTCATCCTCAGTAGGACATATTGCATAAGATATGGTGATTAGAGTTATAGTGATAGGAGCAGGAGCAGCTGGCCTGGCTGCCCTGAGGCGGATGTCAGCTGAACCGACTGTCTTTGAAGTGGTTGCCATTGAGAAGGGACCCAGTGTAGGTGGTACATGGGTCTACAATGAGGAAGTCGGCTCTGACAAGAATGGGCTTCCAATACATAGCTCCATGTATGCTAACCTGAAGTAAGTAAATAGGTCTAGCATCTTTATGATAATTGTCCATACAGCCCTGTACATAATATACGGGTACACTGTTTTATAGTTTGTTAGTTAAGCATGCCTACTTCTAGCTTGAGTTAATGATTATGTGAAATCTAATATAATAGTGATAACATTTTCTTTACTATGCAGGACAAATGTCCCAAAGCAGTTGATGGCATACCCAGGTTTTCCATACAAGGACTCTCTTCCATCCTTCCTGACACACAAGCAGGTTCTTGATTACTTGAAGGACTTCACTGATCATTTCAATCTCACAAAATACATACGGGTAACTTCTCAGATTACTATGAATTATCGTTATTATGCACATTGTAAAGTTGTACTGAAAATAGATTGATAGGCACAGTCATGTTTTGTGACCTAGCTCACGGCTTTTCCCCAGAAAAAGCCCTGGGCATGGTATATAAAGCGTTGAGTACATGTACCTGGTCTGCTTTCACTCCGACTGTTGCTGTTTAATATCAATGTTTCGCGATTAATATATACAGAGCGAATATTTATCCAATATAGTCATACTACTACCATATTCCAAAAATCTTGAATTTAAATACTCATGCTCCTTGTTACATTTCAGTTCAATACCGTTGTAGAGAATGTACGGCCTGTGACATCAAACAGTACTGTTGTCTGGGAAGTTTTAACAAGATCTCTTCATCAAAAACTGACAACTGTGGAGATGTTTGATGCTGTGTTTGTTTGCAATGGGTACAGAGAAGTCAATCTCAGTCATTCGATGTAGTCTAGCTTCTAAATATTTGTGACAGAAATGATAATAGCTGTTCTACAGATTCCAGTATTTACATGTTGAAAACGTGTTGATGGTCAACATTCTCTGACATTGATTGATAAATCTTAAGCATTTATGTAACAATGATGAATTCTGCAATGAACCGCCTAATTGAGATACATGGAGGTATTCTAGGATGATACCATTGTAAATTTACTGCTGTACACTCTTTGGGAATGATCTATAGTGGCCTATAAAATACGTGTCTGATGTTGTGTAATCATATGTATCCAATAATAGCATATAATTAATCCCAGTAGGCACAGAAGATTGAAACAACATTGAAAACTGGTTGTCAATATTGATTTCATATTGATTCAACATTGATTCAACATTGAAAGTTCTGAATTTTGTGCCCACTGGGATGTAACCAATGTGTTAGATAGTGAGAGATGAACCGTTGTCCAGGTCCCATGCGTACTAGCAGTTCCACACCAACCCCTCTGTTGTTTGCAACCATTAAGAGTCTCCACCATAAGCCTACAACAGGGGTTGGGATTTTTTCTTCTACCAATTAGCTGTGTAGTTTGTTATTATAACTAAGTATACATTGATGATATTCCAGGCATGATTCTGTTCCCAACATCCCAGATATCCCTGGCCAGGATACATTTACAGGCTATATTGATCACAGCCACAACTACCGCCATCCAGAGCGTTACAGTGGGTTACGGGTTGTATGTGTGGGAGCCATGTCTTCAGGACAGGACATCGCCCTCGATATATCACCATTTTCTAAACAGGTCCACTGTTTTCAACCTTGTAATTTGTAATACACTGGGTATCACTTTTTTGGTGACATTTTCTTACCCTCTACCAGCCAAATGTTTAACTCTCTACCATGGTGGGTGGACCACTGAGGGAGTTGTTCATCGAGCCCAATGCAGGAGGGGAGTGTTTTTTCCACAACAATTCTTTTGTAATTTGCAATATATTCAAAAGTAAAATTAATGTATTTCACTATTGTTTTGAGAATTCACAATTAGCATCGGTTCAGGAGACTGAGCTTTGATACACAACAATTAACATGATATCATTTGTTTTGCAGATATATATTTGCCACAAAAAAGAAAGGCTCTTAGCTACACTCCCTGATAATGTTACCCAGAAGTATGGTATCAGGGCTATTAAAGGCAGCACCGTAATTTTGGAAGATGGGAATGAGCTGAAGAATATAGATGTGATCCTCCTTTGTACTGGGTACAAATACTCCTTCCCATTTTTATCACCAGAGTGCAGTATAGGGAATGGTGTAGACCGGGTTAGGTCCACCTACAAGCATATCATCCATACTGCATGGCCATCACTTGCATTCATTGGCCTTTGCAATGGCATTTGCCCATGTCCACATTTTGATACCCAGGTAAGCTGATTTGACATGACCATAGATGCACCTGATCTAGAATTTACTTAGGTATTTTAGCATCAATTCTATCCTATCCAGATTATCTTATTCATAATTCTTTAACTACGGATATGCAAAGATGACATGTTTGGCCATACAAGTTTGTTTAGCTCTATGAAATGACAACTGCATTCAGTACATTTTACAGTAATGTAACAATTTAGTTTTAATTCATAACTCTGCATATTTCAACATTCAAATAATGCTCTCCCATCTAAAGTTTACAGAAAATACTAATACTTTTTTGTCAATCTCCATTATAAAGGTGAGATTTGCTATGGCTGCAATAGATGGTACAATGGAGTTACCAAGCCATGCAGAAATGGAGGCAGATGTGGAGAAAGACTACAGGTGGCGCCAAAATCAGGGAATGTCAGACAGACAGTCACACTTTTTAGGTAACATGCACCCAGCCTACAATGACATGCTTGCAGACATGGCTGGCTTTGAACCACTGCCCCGAGTGATATATCTTATACATTCTCGTGTGCGAACTCTAAGGGAGAAAGCACTGCAACATTACAGAAAACTAAGCTTCAAGGAGACTGGACCTGATACTTTTGCTGAAGAAGGATGTGAGGGCTTTCTAGAAATGATCTAGATGATTTTTATGACATCTCTATTTACCTACCATCTGTAAGTCATTGATAGCCCAGCAATGTATTTCCCTTGACTATATCCAACGCTCTATCACTAAGGTGCTGGTCGCTATTCTACAATTTAGACAGAATTCTTTATGCTAACACTGAAGAAAAAAATGGAAATGAGTCCCATCGGAAGAATAGTACGTGTATGTGTACTCGAAGGTCAACCATTCTTTTAGGTTATACCATTTTTTACATTATCTAATATCATGTGCAACGTCTGAAGGACCACAAACAGTAGCATTACAGGAAAATTAAGCTTTAAGGTGGGACAATATGATGTCATTTTCGTCTTCTGCGCAGATACAGTCTTTAATCTGACCATAGAGCACCAGGAGACCTTTGTCTCATATTGGAAGTTAAATCAAATTGTCCTAAAATGGACAATGGTGTTGCCTGACCAGCGAGAAACATCAACCTTTAGACATCAAGGCATCCATTCTGCCACTGTGCTATGGAGTCTGTGGTGGTGGTTCACATTCAGAAGTCATACATAACTACCCCTTAGTATATTTCTATTTCCTTTCAACTTCTTTTATCAATGGACAAAAACTTTAGAAATATGCCCAGGACCATATGTTCAAAATTTTATGTACATATGTGGCAAAACACTATATGCTCCTATTATATGAAACATTGACTTAAGGCTTGAATATCTCAGAAAACAGCTTGGGACCCTCCCATTTTCTCAGCTTTGTTGAAAAGTGTATGCTACATGTATTATGGTCTTATGGCAAAAACCTGATGAAAATCTAGCTACTTTTACACCAAGGTATTGACCCACCTTAAGGATACTGGACCTAATACCATTGATGAAAAAGGATTCCGATCAGAAGGGAATACATGCTATTACCCTATTACTTTGTCACTTCAATTGAAAACCGGATACCAACATCTATTTATATTGGTTGCACAACCTGTTTACATGCTGGTGATATACACTCAAGGACTGACTGTAATTTTTTTTTATGAAATTGTGGTCAAGATAAATTTCTAACTTCAACTTCAACTTCAACCCCTTAAACGCAGAACGGGATAAACTGAGAACGGGATAAGCTGAGAACGGGATAAACGGATGAAGGAAGAACGGGAGAAAGGGAAAACGGGAGAAAGGGAGAAAGGGAGAACAGGAGAATGGGAGAAAGGGAGAATGGGATAAACGGAGAACGGGATAAATGGAGAACGCTATAAACGGCGAACGCGATAAACGGCGAACGCGATAAACGGTGAACGCGATAAACGGAGAACGGGATAAACAGAGAAGGGGAGAAAGGGAGATCGGGATAAACGGAGAACGGGATAAACGGAGAACGGGATTAACGGTGAACACTATAAACGGTGAACAGGATAAACGGAGAACGGGATAAACGGAGAACAGGAGAAACGGAGAACGGGATAAACGGAGAACGGGATAAACGGAAAGCAGAGAAGGGGATGAATGGATTAAGAGAGAACGGGAGAAGGGGATGAGCGGGAAGGGAATGAACAGAAAACAGGAAGATAGGCAAGGTCACATGACCTTAGAAACGTTTGTTTCCGATCAACATATATAACAATAGTTATTTACATATTGACTTTTCACTCCATGTCTGAAATATGGGCCCTGGGTGAAAACGCCCTTTTTTAAAGTGCATATACATATGTAAAAAAATGGCCCTAGAATTATTTTAACAAATAGATAAGTAAAGAACAACTTCTACCTTTATGATAAAAAAATAAAATTAAGCAAATCGAGTTTCAAAGAAATTATACCAAAAAATGTCTTTTCTTCTGTAACTCAGTAAATAATGGCCCTATGGAGCTGAAACTCTGCCTATAGACTCCTTGTGTATAAACACCTCCCTTTAAGGGCCGCAATGAAGCACCACCAAACACCGCCCTGTAACGACCTGGCTTGCATTTAGAAAGGGATAAACGGAGAACGGGATAAATGGAGAAAGGGATAAACAGAGAACGCGATAAACGGTGAACGCGATAAACAGCGAACGGGATATTCTTTGAAACTCTTTGAAATCGAATTTCTGAAATCTTGGGTATAAGCCAACTGTAGGCTGATCATTCAAGCAGCACTGGCAACGCTGCTTCTGTGCAAGAATTTATGGTATTTCTTATATTCAACATTCATCAAGAGAACTAGATTGATTTTAACAGGATTCAAAGGGTCTGAGCTAAGTAGTGCACACCAACGGTGTGGTGACCAGCTTACGTTTAGGATATAGGAGAAGGGGAGAAAGGGAGAAGGGGTGAAAGGGAGAAGGGGAGAAAGGGAGAAGGGGAGAAAGGGAGAAGGGGAGAAAGGGAGAACGGGAGAAACGGAGAACGGGAGAAACTGAGAACGGGAGAAACAGAGAACGGGATAAACGGAGAAAGGGAGAACGGGAGAAACGGAGAATGGGATAAACGGAGAACGGATAAACTGAGAACGGGATGAACTGAGAACGGGATAAACGGAGAAAGGGAAAACGGGAGAAAGGGAAAACGGGAGAAAGGGAGAAAGGGAGAACGGGAAAAACGGAGAATGGGAGAAACGGAGAACGGGAGAAACGGAGAAAGGGATAAACGGAGAATGGGAGAAAGGGAGAACGGGATAAACGGAGAACGCGATAAATGGAGAACGGGAGAAACGGAGAACGGGGTAATCGGAGAACGGAAGAAACGGAGAACGGGAGAAAGGGAGAATGGGACAAAGGGAGAACGGGAGAAACGGAGAACGGGTTATAGGGAGAACGGGTTATAGGGAGAACAGGTTAAAGGGAAAAGGGGAAAAGGGAGAAGGGAAAAAGGGAGAACGTGAAAACGCAAAACGTGAAAACGAAGAACGCGAAAACGGAAAACGCAAAAACGGAGAACGCAAAAACGGAGAACGCGAAAACGGAGAATGCAAATACAGAATCATGAGGGGGAGAGTGGGGGCGGGGAGAACGGAGAACGGGAAATTCAATTTAGATCGTAGGCAAAGGCACGGACACGTAGCGTCCGACCAACACTGCGAAACGGCAACGGAGATGACGTCGCTGTTAATGCTCCGATCGACTCACTTTTCGGCCGAGACGTAAAACAGCGGTTACATGCTGCCTGGCGCTGACGCCCACAGCCACCTGCTCGCCCCTATAGCCACCTGCTTTCCCACAACCACCTGCTCACCAACAGCCACCACCTGGAATTCGATTATATGTGACTTCTAATATATGAATTTGGGGTAGCTTTTTCTGGCGATTACGATTCTGCTGTCAGAAATGAAGGTCTACAGTGTGTTGGGTGTGAGTGTAAAGAGCAGGCCTTAAAGGGTTATTATCTAGGTGTGACAAGCATGTTGCCACTTCCCTTTAAGGGTCGCAATGGGTGACAAGAAAAACACTTTTTAATCCCTTTGTTTGACCTAGGTGTCAATGCTATTTATTGAGAATGCAGGGTGAGTGTGAACAACTGTGTCAGTAGACGGGAATGAGCAGTGCATTGTGGGTAGGCAATAGATGTGTTGCAGGTGTATGACTAGACCTAAATTTGGGGAACCTGTGTGGACCACCCATTCAGTTAAGCAGGTGGCTTGAGCGGACCATCATAATAGACCTTTTAGGTACCTTTTGAAGGAGAAATCTAATGGTTCACTCAGCCCTCTTTAAATCTATGGGTGTGTTGTTTGTCTCTTTGAGCTTACGGATTTCTGATATAGCAGTACCATGACCAGGCCATGGCTATGGCGCTGGTCAATAATATAGAATGTCTTTTAAGTTTCCCGTTGACACAACGTAAATGGCACAGACAAAAATGGGCAACTACCTGGTAACAGTGGTGTGTCATGTGCATCTTTGTCTATAATGAATCCCCATGGCCCTTTCCCACAACAAGTAGCAGAGAGTAAAGTGGCATTTGTAAACAAATGGGGAAACTTCTCGGTGCAACTAGTTATACTGAATCTGGCATCTGCTGGCGAGGCTGACAAAGGGCCTGGCTAATGGGTTCTCTGTGGGAGTCTTATAGCTGTGGTCAGTGGTAACAGTGATATCTCAAATAAACCAGACTTCACACCCTATAGACCCCATCCTCCAGTGTATTTAATTGAAGTGTTAATGAAACCATCCCTCCTGTCCCAATTTTTATGGTCTATGATGACACCACCAAAGGGATGAGACTAGCCTCCCCCTGTAGGTGTTACCACTAATAAAAGTACTAATGCCCTCACAGTCAGGGGGCTTGCCAGGAGATGCCAGCTTGAGTATAGCAGGGATGGTGAGCAAAGAATTGTGAGTGATTGGAGGATTTATGAGGGTAAGTCAGCTGAAAATTGTGCAAACAACATTTGGAAAAGGGTGAAGGCGCGAGGTGCTTTTTCTCTGTTGTTATAGTATTTTCTGGAGGTGTGGGATCAGAGTTTTTCTTTCAAGTTGAACACTGTATACAACTTGGAAATCTATGCGTTTTGTGCCTGGGCACTTTACTCCTTTTCAGTGCAAGATTTATCATCTCATAATCACAGCAGGATTTATTTCATCCACGTTTTTATCGTGAAAAAAACTGCAGGTGCCTAGAAAATGCCTGATCTACACCCATCAATTGGACTGCAGTCTGGTCAGCAGAACGATCAACACCTTTCTGTACACCCACATGCACATATAATTATAGTTGATAGGAGGCTGGAGATTTTAATTGTATTATATGATACAGAACAATAATTCTTATACAAAGAAAATCTCCAAGACAATTCAGATTAAAAATCCATGACATTCCATGACAAAATCTCAAGTTTCCATGACACATATTACCTGCTTGGGGGTCAGGGGGCTTGGCCAGAGAAAAGTCTAAAAATCTAGAAAGCAAATGGTACATTCAAGGAAATTAATTAATTCCATTATTTTTATTTTCTATGACAGGTCTAAACCTTGGGTTTAAAGGGGTTGGTGTTGGAACATGTTTAGGGTTAAACGCATCTAGGGTGCAGAAAGTATGGGTTTGGAATCGTTTGGGTCGAAGGGGATAGTGGGTTGGGTCCAAGAAGGTCCCGAACAAAGACGTACATATAAACGTCCTTTTGAAATGTATCGTGTTTATTGAAAATCACTTCGTGAATAAATACGTTATAAACTCAAAAAGACGACTACCCCCCGTGGACGGTGGTGTATCATATTCTCCTAATCCAGCACACACCATATGGTACCACTGACTTCTCGATTTTGGAACAGAAATTGACTCACTAAAGCTATAGCAACATAATGTCACACCACAAAACCCCTTATTTTACCTTCAACCAATGTATTACATAATATTACGTCATAATTATGATTTATGATTATCAATATTCATTTATATTATTATTTACAAAAAGTACAATACTTTATACATATTTGTGATCCATATAGCTATCAAAGTACACCCAGACGTCAGATACGCCTATTTCTCATTTAGCCATGCCAAGTAATCCCCCATACATAATTAATCCATGTCACAAGCTGACCCATATTTACTTATACAAACGTCATGGCCGGCCCCAGATGCAGAGGCGCCGGCCGGACATTCAAACCCTGGACAATAAACAATACACCAGCCCAAGGATTAACGTAAGACAAACAATGATATAACCAGTACGCCCCTAATCAGTATGGCACCCCGGTCCACTTCAAAGGGCTAGGTGCCACCAGGAGGCAGGCGCTAAAGCCCCCAGGTGTACACATTACCTATGACATAATTTATTACCCATAATGCACCGACTGAAAGGCTCCCCACCTCCAGTCCGGTGCATCATGTTAAAGCTATGAATATATAATTAACCAATCAAATGTCAAACCACTGTTATCCAACGAAAACCACTGTTACATGTACCGCCGGTCATGTGGGCTCCCCTTCCACCTGCCGGGCGCCTGTACTTAAGCCCCGGCCAGGCGGAGGAGGGCATCATCATTATACGCTACCATCTTACATCATTGAGCTCTGGCAACTGGTACTCTGCTATTAATATTATTAATAAAGAATATCAAGTACCATATCTGACGTCTCAACTCTCATCTTTACAATCCACATTGACATGACAGGGATTTTCCCAGCCACAATACTGTGGTCAAACTTTATTCCGCTGGGTATATATTTTCGCTATATTCACGGAAATGAAAAATCCGCGAAATTGTTATATGCTACAGTATGGAATAAATACCCGCGAATTCGTCTTTTTTGCCACCTCAGCGAAAATTTACACCCGTGAATATAAGTACTTTCACAGTAATGACAAACATAAACTTAGGAATTCTCATATTATCTTAAATTCACAAATGGCGCTGCTGGAAACATAAATAGGGAATTTATACTTGACAGCTGATTGATAAAAAAACAATGGCTTGGTCTTTACAATGACAGTTCTTTATTGGTATATGTAATTTACACTCCTATAATAATTGAAGATGAACACTGTTGTAAGGTCGACCTACAGGTGGATGCTAATGCATATGCTTCATAATAATACCGCTGAATCACAGGCACATAATTCCAGTTAATTATCATAGAGGGTTGGCGTTGCATATTTCTTCTATAATGTTGCAATTAACACATGGATTTTATTCCACGAATATTCTTTATATCTACGATTACTTATTCTTAATCTATCACCAATTCCGCTCCAGCGGATGATCTACTGCATAACCTTTGGCCTTAAACATCGTCTCTGCTATCCTCTTTTTCACTTCATCACCGTTTTCGTACTTTGCTGGAAACGAGATCAAGAAAAAGAAACTTAAGACAAGTTATATCTAAGAACGTGTTAAGTGTATTCAAATAAGCCCCCAGAATTTTCAATTATAACATGGCTTGTTACCATTCTTCCCTTTGATCTGAAGTTACTAAAAGGCAGACACTCCACCCAGTGCTAACCTTCTTTGATATGTTCCAATCGCCATCCTATCCGCTGACTTGCTTCCCGTGCAAACAACTGTGCCATTAATACCTGTAAAGTTGAAGACCGTAACGGTTATACTATAATAAAAGTGTACATGTGAATAAATTGATATATACTATAGGCCCAATACAAATGCGTAGTTGGCGGCGTTCCAAAATATTATAGGTAAAAGAGATAAGTGATAACGATAAAAAGCCGACGCTATGTAGGTTACCAATTCAGTTATTTAGACACTGGTATAAGAAAACTAGTGTACTGTACTACATGTCTTTACCTCGTGATCAGCGCTTCTCAGGCCTATTGACATCGACCGACTAGCTCTGGCTAGCACAGCGGTCATTCCATACAAGTCTATAGCAATGTCTGCTAGTGTCTTTAGTGTCATCTGGTCATTGACAAGTTCCTGGAAACAAGATGTAGAGTAACTCTTTGGATAGTAATATGGCATCAACTCTAGACAATTAGTACGTCTATGAGTGTTTCTTTATCGCACTTGGCTTATCATTATTCACATATTTTACATTTTGATACAGAAAATACATAACATGTCCAAATATGATAGCATAAACGTTATTATTAATTTGACAAAGGGGTACACAAGCAGGAACTTAATTGTCGATCCATTTAAACTTGCTAGTCACGTTGAACATGTTTTTGATATTATTTACGTGGAAACAGGCATACAGCGACTTACAGACACACCAACTTACCTTTCCATAGGCACTCAGGCAAAACTCAACACTGCCGTGGAATTGATGCACCCGTTTTTCTAATTCTTCAGCGGCAAACTGCAACACAGGACCAAGAGATGAATCCCTGACCTAGTTACAGTCTTCAGTAAACGTCTCTTGATTGGACGAGCATCTCTATAACTAGACATACTCTGTTGTCTATTTCTTAGAGAATTATCAACTATTTAAAAACATGTTCTTTCCTTTGCCCTATAGAGACACCGTTTAGTAAACATCAAATGATAAGTAGAAGGCAACTCACTGATACAGTAGGATGGACGTGGTTGTAGACTTTGTGGCTAAGTTTGGGGTTCTTTGGATCAGATCGTAACATGTTAAAACTCTTTTTGAAAGTATATCCAACGTTGTTGAAAGGATTCCTCATTTTCCTGAAAAGACGTTTTTATGTTAGTATTCAAAATACATTACATGTATTTGCCTTGGCTGAGTATCAATAGTGATGCCCTAGTCAACAAAAGGTAGTGCATTTCATGATGGCCACATTTCTGAGAATTGATATTTTAATACATAAATCCTAAGGAAGACGATAGGGATTACTTCAAACGTAGGGAAAGTGGCATCTCTGATCCAACACACCTCCCATTTCTCATAACACTGTATTCATTGGTTATCAACATAACATGGACTTTTCTATGACAGAAGGAACGTATTAAATGTGTATATATTATGCAACCTGTAGACGGTGCATAGTGAACTTACATTTGATAACATATCAGGGTAAGGACCAAATCTGATTCTTATATAAGAGTATAATAGTACTCAGATCTTCCCATAATCAAAGAAATGTCTTACCTTATTGTTTCCACTAGTTCATGGCCTGCGTGCTGTACGCCGAGTAACGACACATATAACCTCAACATGTCATTGGTTCCCTGTAATGAAGAAATTCGCAATATGCAAGGTGGGAAAGCTTGGGGGAAGTTGTATCATCATACATGAAGTACTGGGTACTCTTAATTCATTGTATTCCACGGTAACAACTCAACATACATTTTGTACATGTCTATTGTTCTTAAATATTAAGTTCAATCAAAATTAGTGAAATGATTTTAAATTGGAATAAGTAGCATGTGATAAAATCTATCAATCTGTGCCTTGAATCCACAAGACGACTGCATGCATGCATTAGTGTAATAAATATTCTTAAAAATTAGAAAATCATTGATTTAGAATGCTACTCATCTGTATGAAATTATCATTACATACTGGTAATATAGTAACAGAAAAAATAACTGCAAAGAAATTGTAATCTTAGTAGCTTAGTTAGTACATGTATATGGTAAATTGTAGCTGTGGGTACTTACCCTGAAGGTGGAGTTGGTGTAGGCGTCCCGCAGGTGCCGCTGTACGGGGTGCTCATCCAGACAAGCAGGGGCACCGAATATCTGCACAAACTCCTTCAGACACTCCCACAACGCCTCAGTAGCATATACCTGCCCAAGTAACACACCGATATCTAGCATGAACAATTTCTAGCATTTAATGTTTTCAAAGGTCTATATATGAAATAGAATTCAGTAGAGGAAAGAAAATGCCACTCTGTAAGTACTAGTTGTGGTGATAGGAAAACGTCAAATGTGCTATGTATAAATATTTTTTGTTTGATATTATCAGTATCTATTTTTGAATCAGAGACACTCACCTTGACTATGGCGGATTCCATTGATGTTTCTGGACATTGGTATTGGTCGTTGATACCCGCAGTGAGATACGTCATACTCTCCAACACGTACGTCATCATACTGATGCGTGCAAATTTATCCTGCAAGACAGTTATTGATTAAGTCTTGGATATTATACAATATCGAACTTTCAAGTCAGGTATTGATAGAATTCCTGAAAGGTACTAAAACACATGAAAATCCCTATTTCGAGTATTGATTTACAGCATTTACTTTGGAGTCCCTATTTTCAGGGGACACCCTGACCACTGATATCTCTGACCTTGCTATCATACACGTTTTTAAGCGGGGGCTCATATTCAATATGCAAGCGAATATATGTGGACCAAAAAATGCACTTCCGTCATCAAAACCTACCTGGATCAAACCGAATTCCCTTAAAGGTTTCTGGAACTGCTTACGGTTGATCACATGGTCTGTGGCCATTGCTAGAATTGAAACATGACAAAGGTGAGCATTGCTGTGTATGATATGTTCAAAACAATGATTAATACCAGTAACAGCATGCTCTTGACCTGCTACTTGATGAAACTATAGTGCAAGCACTTAAATAGTAGATCCCTGTTAGACTTTTCCCCAGTTTTTCTTTGTATTACGAACAGGTCTAATTTGCATACATAATGTAGACGTAATGTTAGCCAGAACTGGGCGGAACTACCGTAGTAAGATCTAAATTAAATCAGAATGCAGAACTAACTTGAATCAAACGAACTAAATAAATTAACTGAATTATTAGAGAATTAATCTTTCAATGTAGACTACATTATCTTGTCTCACCTGTGAGTTTCTTAAGCACTCCCGTGGCGGCAGCACCCTCGGCCACCCGTGACGTACTCATGACGGATAGTGCCATCTGGTCAGGTAATAAACATTGTCATAAGGTGTCTTGCCGTGCGTGTGATTTGAAATCTAAAATTATTTCGGGATATCCTCCAAACTATACCAAATTATGGACACCCATGAAGAAAGTTATCCAAACGGCCAAGACAAGCAATGTACCATACAACGTTATTATCCTTTTGAATATGTCACCCATTACTACCGGGTAATCGGAATCGACTACATATTTAAGGATACTGGGTACAAACTAAGTGCCCCCCTGTGGATCCTTTTGGAACCTTCAGAAACTGTTTGGGAGCACTCGAGCTCCACCTGATGGATGTGCATACAAACACCAATTTGGAAAATATTTTAGTAGTTTTCTCCAAGAGAGCCTTGAACTTAGGATCTCAGGATTTACAGGCAAACTTGCTACTGACTGAGCTAACCAGACAAGTGTCTGTGAGGACTGCTAATGTTATGGTCAGTGGTACTTAGCATGTCTACTTTGAAAAACTTTTTCAGTTTTCCCCAAGAGAGGCTTGAACTCACAACCTATGAATCAACAGGCAGGCATGCTACTGACTGAGCTAACTGGGCAAGTGTCTATGAGCACCGTTCAGATATATATGTAGGATCTGATGACTACAAGTGGAATATCATGCAATGATGGAGTTTGTTAGGTGGTTCTTGTCCATTTGCTAAACATTGGTACCATGTTTGGTGCTGTTCTTTTGATATATTACACCTATCATATATAGCCATGTTCTGACAGACTTTGGTGAAGAATCTATGGGTTGATTCCTTTTAATGAAGGGATTATCTTGCAATTTTCAAGCAAGTCCCCAATATCTAACTCAATAATTTCAACCCTATTAAGATATAATATGTGAATTACATTTAGGATCCTGAGAAATATCCTAAGTCACCTAACTAAAGTAATTTACTGTTGTTATAAACATTTTGATGCCTTGTTTTAGGTTGAAATGATGTCTAGGATCTCTGTAAAAAGTCCCACCAGGTGGGGTGCTTTTACTCTGGTATGGCACCATAAATCTCTTTCATATTTTTTCCCTGTACTATTTATATATATAGGAAGGTGTGGAGCGATTTTCAAGGGGTTTCTATGGTTTTCTGAGATTGTATCCAGTATCCTTAAACTATTTCTTCGATAAATTCTGTAGGCCTAAGTGAATTATTTGTGGGATTTAAAGGCTTAAGGCCCTTTTCTCCTATATTCATATACTAAATAAACTACCGTGCAAAATGACACTATTTGAGTAGCCCTACCTGGAATCCTGAGCCGATTTCCCCAATAATATTTTCTGCAGGGATGATCGTGTTTTCAAAGTGTACATCACAAGCTGCAAAAAAGGGTTGTGAGAAATGTAAGTACGTCTAAACATATTCTAGAATACCTTTGGTCTAAGGTTTGGTCTGACTGTAGTCATTGTCTATGCAATTACAACACATGGGCTTTTTGGGACTCAAAATGGGTTACAGATCATGTACCTAAAATATACAGATGATATACTGAGTAAGCTCAGCCTTTAACAGTCCTATTTGTTTATAATTTATATACTGTAGGTTACGTTGGAAATGAGTTTATGTACTATGAGCAAATGTCTTCTTACTTGAGACGCCATTCAGACCAAGTTTGGAAGTTGGTTCACCGACAGTTATTCCTTCTGCTGTCCGGTCAACGATGAAAGCAGTCACATGTTCCTCTGTCTCTCCCTTTGAATATCATCATGAGTATATCATCATGAGTATAACATACGTTTATTGATATGAATAGTAAAACAACGTATAATGTCGCTATATTTCTGTAGTACTTGTTTTAAAGTTTGACAAATTAGAATACAGCATCACCTCCTGCGACAACACACTTTTATACGTGGTTCCACATATGGGTTTAGAATCATCACTAATGTCTCCCATGGCTTATGTTTAAAATAATATGGCTAGAAAAAGGATATTTTTAATGTGCCAATCTTACCAAATTCTCAACTTCTCCTTTAGCAAAGACGACGAATATGTCGGCCTTGTCTCCGTTGGTGACCCATGTCTTTGTGCCGTTGAGAACAAATGATGCACCATCGCTTGTTGCTCTGGCCTGTGTTTTGATAGAAGATATGTCGCTTCCACTAAACAGAAATAACAATAATATCAAATGTAATTCCCCAGAGACAATTAAATTAGAACTGCATGTACGTCGCACATCTTATTCTTAAGTGCTGAATAATTCAAATCTTTCGAGATCTGTTATTCTATTATCTAAATATTGATTTTGATTCAAGCAAAAGTGAAGAAAGGTGCAACAATTGATAATACGGTAGCTTATTTTGATATGAAAGTGATATCAACCATTGCAGACATCTTACCTGTTTTGCTCTGAAACGCAATACGCCAATATTTTCTTGCCTTGTCCAAGGTCTGCCAAATACTTTTCGTGTTGTTCTTCTGATCCAAACAATAATATCGTCTGAAAGGAATAATTACATATTGAAATATACTCCGAAATAATATCTAAGAATAAACACTAGATAAGACATGAAATATATGAATCAGTATCAAATAAATAAATAAATTGAAACGATTAAATGGATGCACCTGATTTGAGGGTGATTATGGGTTTTCAAAACATAAAACCATAGGTATGCGTTGCATCCTTGCCTTACGCACACTTTGTTTAGTATGTAAAGTCCACTAACCTGCAGTGCCAAATCATGGTGTGCTGCTACGGATGTTGATATTGCACTGTCCTGTCCGATTACCTCATTCACTCTAGTGTGTCCCTTGGAGTTCAGTCCCATTCCACCTACATGGTGGCAAGAGGATTATGTTCTTGATTAAACATCTTAATGGGGTTTCTCGTGAAATGTTATATTGTCAATTCTTGTAGTAACTTTCTTAAAGTACGTTATTCTCTTAGATGTGATTGAAACACGTTGCCATTGGGCTTACAAAGATGTGCAAAATTTAGTGATCTAAATCTAATATATGACTGCGTATTATTTACCTATAAACGGGTGCACTTGCTGCCCAAGCAGCCCCAACTCTTTTATCCGGCTCCATATGTTCTCGGGAATCTGTCCACTTTCATCGATAGCTTTGGAATCAACTATTCAAAACGAAACAAATGATTACAATCAAATAATTATACGCTGCTACTGTATTCATGTTTTCAATCAATGCCACTGATATATATATATACATGTAGGCTATAGGCATTCAATTACCGGGTAGAAATCTCAATTCAAATAATTTGAAGTTCATCAGTTGATTTATCATGAACAAAATGTCTAAAAATGAAAACAATCTCTTCTGCCTGCTTAGCTGGAATTCGTAATTCTAAAGGCGATAAATATGATGTAGAAATAGAATACCCACCTTCTTCGGCTACAAATCTCTCTATAGGCTCAATTTTAGCCTTTAGCTCATTCAAATCTTCCGTTGTTGTGAATTCGGGATAGACAAGTACTTTCTGAAATACAAAAAAAACTGTATATTAGTCTCAGGCTCTGCCTCCCTCTCCGCCAATTTAATAGGTTGTCCCAGACCGCACACCCCTACACACACAAGCTCCGGAGGAGGTGCGCCTAGTGGAATGCTCCGCAAGAGTGCGGTACGCACTCCGTACGCCTCAAACTACCTTATTGAACGGGCCTCAGCTTTCATGTTTAATACTGGATATCTAAACCATAGTGTCAGCAACCACTATGGCAATACCGGTAGCACAAACACTGCAAGTGTGGCGTACCATTAGGCCCTATGTTAGAAAGTAAGCGATCAGTTTTAAATAACATAAATGAGTCATTATGATTGGTGGAGGGTTTGATATTTTTTTTGTGAATGTGTGAAATGGATTCGCCCCTCCTAGAGAGACTACATTTCCCCCCCCCCCTCCCCACGGAAATTTACCCCCCCCCCCCCACCCCCCTTGTTGCTTTAATAACGTCCAAGAGTGCAATGACGCCCTGGATTTATCTCAAGTTAGCATGGTAGCCATCCACAGATAGTAGTAGTCTTGCCTTGCAATAGGACAGATATTTATATGCTGCTTGCCCAATATGGCAGTGACCACATCTATGGATGATCAAATCTATGAAATGAATGACCGCATCTATGTCACGTCTCCTACTCTTTTCGAAGATATGAAGTGTTCTTTTATTTGCATGGTCCTGCGTACCTGGGCTATTACCATAGTAGACAGGGCCAGACAAACCATGGCCTTTAAAATCTCAAGACGTGGTTCACTGAGGAGAGATCACAAGGTACCCGTGCCTGTGCCTGATGGGCAGCGGCAACCAATAGCTTCATTAGTGATGACCAGAGGCCTTCGGCCCCTGGCGAGTCGCATCGCTACCCCCTCCCCCCCTCCACTACTCCCTACCAGTACCACTGGTCTGCACCACCCCCACCCTCCCACCCCAATCCGCGCTCTGGTCAGTGACCTAGTTGATGGCCGTCTCCGTGACCTAGTTACATAGGGTTAGTGTGTGACCTAGTTGGTCGCGTGGGTAGCGCATCATAGCTCTGTATTTTGCACTTTTAAGTGCGAAATTAATCATACATCTTTAGGTAGTTGTACATGGTATAAGTATCAAATGAGAATTGAATCGATGAGTAGTGGTTAATTGGAGGAAATCTTTAAAAAAAGGAAGAAAAAACACGTCACGTTTTCCCAGAGTCCAATGCACATGGCGGCCTCCATACAGAATCTGGTCACGTGTTTCCGGTTAGAAGAAATAATAGTAGTCTCTAATCACAGCAGTCCACCAAGTAACCTCTCAAGTTTAAGTTTAGTTGCCTTTTACGATTCTGGTAGATATTATGGATTGCTCCCAATAGTTATTCTACAGCTATTCTACTCCTTCATGCCCCTTTCATTGAAAGTCACCACTAACATAGGGGGACCGGGGTCCGACCCCCAATTGGGTTCTGGGGGGAGGGGGGGGGGGGGTGGCTTGATGGATCTTCCTCTTTATGCCCCCCCCCCCCCCCCCCCCATTATCCCATATTTATTATTTTTATATATAGGCCTACATCAGGATTCTATGTACCTTGGTCAGTGCTTACTGAAGGGATATTTAATGTCCATTAGTGCGTGTGAATAATACTGCTAGTCATATTTCAACATAATTTATGTGATTGAATGTACTACCGTATCATATTTTCCGAGGAAAAGGTCTTTGACAAATGGTAAATTTGTGAAGGGTTTTGACAGATTCTGCAGATCTCCTTTCCTTCCCTCGGAGTGGTCGCCATCGGTTGCTCGTATGTCACTGATGCTGCGGTGCCATGTTCTGAGCATTGGCCGATATTCACACCTCTCAAATAAGGTCGGCAACCTTCTTAAACATCGCTGATGTTTGGAAAACATTGCAAAGCGTCAAATATCCAGAAAATGTCAAATGTTTTGACGTTTTCAAGGTTGCCGGTCCGCGAGCAGTCGCCACACGTGAAACTAGCCTCGTATTATTTTCAATTTGTTTTAAATGTGTTAAAAGTGTAACAGGTAGGTGAAATCATTAAACTATTGTATAAAATAATTGAAAGGATAATTAAATGAAATTATTTGTCCTAATGATATGCACTTTATGTCGTTAAGAATAAAATCCAAATCCTAGTATTTGTACATCGAGGTCAGTTTCTAGTACCAACGACAGACGGCGCCACAGTCGAACTGCAGGTGCTCAAAGTGGTCACGCGTTCTCACAGAGCAGACAAAATAAAAGGAGTCAACTAAAATAACTAGGCCTACCCGGTACTAGGATCCAACAACCTGGGTTGGCTAACTCATCTAGGATCGGTGCCGGAACATATTATCGCCAATCCCAAACACTCCTGACTGCCTGAGCGCCGGTCGAGGTGCGGGTAAGTAGATAATTATCTAAATATACATCTAGGTCATTTCTGGACACAAGTAAGGGAGTGTTCATTTATTATTTACAGGGGGGGGGTGGTGGGTTTGGGGGGGGGGGGGGCGTAAAAATTTCCGACCCCTCCTGAGGGGGGGGGGCGTAAAAAATTCTGACCCCTCTTGAGGGGGGGGGGGGGCGTAAAAATTTAAGCCCCTTTTTAGCAAAAAAGCCCGCGCGTTACTATAGTTCAAAGGGGGGGGGCGAAATTTTTCGGCGCCTTCGGCGAGGGGGGGCACAAAACGTTCCACGCGCTCTCGAGGGGGGGCGTAAAAATTTTTTGCCCCTCCGCGCGAAATCTCACCACTCCCCCCCCCTGTAATTAATAAACAAGGGGACAAATTCAAGGATTTTACGGCAAAGCCGTAGTGGCTTTGGGTTTTATAGGATTGTTATGAACTACAGGTGAGAAAACGAGGGGGCATAGATTTATAACTTTTGGTGTGTCTGGGGTTCTTATGCAATTCATGTTTGATGGTTTGCAGCAACACTGCACGGTTAATTACATGCACTTAGCTAAATCTTTTTAATTTTTATTGGTTTTACTGCAGCTGGTATAACAATAGAATCCAATATGTGCCAATGGAATCAAATAGGTACCAATGCAACTCCATTGATGCCTATGCAAATACCATCTTGGCAGTCATCTTGAAAATTACCTGGATCAAAAATGGGAGCCTACAAATGGATTCAACACCCCAGAAAACCCTATTATACATGTGTCATACAAGGAAATCAGACAATGTAGAGTTTTTGGTGGCCATCTTGGCAGCCATCTTGGAAATTTCTCGAATTGAAAATCTGAGCCTGAAAATGGATTCTACATCCCAGAAAACCCTACTATCCATGTATCACTTAAGGAAATCAGACAACCTTGAGTTTTTGGTGGCCATATTGGCAGCCATCTTGAAAATTTCTCGGATTGAAAATCTGAGCCTGAAAATGGATTCTATATCCCAGAAAACCCTACTATCCATGTATCACACAAGGAAATCAGACAACCTTGAGTTTTTGGTGGCCATCTTGGCAGTCAGAGGGAGGAGGAGGGGGCAGAAGGAGGGAAGGCAGAGGGAGGGCAGAGGAAGGAGAAGGTAAGGGAGGGTTCATTATTTATGGCAGGGGGGGGTGAGCATTTGAAGGGGGGGGCAAATTTTTTTAGGGGTATTCAAAGGGGGGGGGGCCTTTTTTTTTTACCCTATTCTTAGGGGGGGGCCTTTTTTTTAAAGGGTATTCCTAAAAATGTCGCGAATTTAGTACGTTGAAATGTCGCGAATTTTGGTAACAGCCTGTGTTATATTTTACCGAATAATGTCAATATTTTCAAAATTTTCAAAAATTGTCCTCAAACTCCTAGCAAATTTCTCACTGCATCACTTTTGACACTCAGAATAGCCCACCGTTTTGTCAGTCTTCAAAAAAGTGCCGGCCTCATGTAAGCACTGAGGGTAAGGGAGCTTCCAATTTATAAGCACTGGGGCCCTTAAACTCAACGGTATGTAAGTCAAGTGTAGGTTTGACTATTATCACTCACCAGCGAGTATCATGAGACGTTTACACTAAAACGAATGGATGTATTTGTTGTAAGGTAGTAAATTGTAGGTAAAAAAGTGCCCAGGATTAAATGCATACAATTAGTAGACACCAACATCGTTTTTGTAATAATGTTGAAAACGATCCAGGGTGGGGGGGGGGGCGCTTTTTTTTTCAACCTATTCCGAGGGGGGGGGGGGGGCCTTTTTTTTCAACCTATTCCGAGGGGGGGGGGGGCAATTATTTTTGACGTATTCGATTTGCCAAACGCTCACCCCCCCCTGCCATAAATAATGAACCCTCCCTAACAGGAAGGAGGAAAATGGGGTAGAGGGGGGGAGGAGGGGAAAGATGGGGTAGTAGGAGGGGGCAGAGGGAGGAGGAGGTAACAGAAAGGAGGAAAATGGGGTAGAGTGGGGGGGGGAGGGGTAGATGGGGTAGTAGGAGGGGGCAAAGGAAGGAGGAGAGGGCAGAGGGAGGAGGAGAGGGCAGAGAAAGGAGGGAGGAGGAGGAGAGGGCAGAGGCAGGAGGAGGAGAGGGCAGAGGCAGGAGGAGGAGGAGAGGGCACAGGGAGGCACAGGGAGGAGGAGGGGGCACAAGGAGGACTTGTGATAGCCTTCCTTTAAAGACTGTAAAATATTATTTCAGGGTTGGTGCATGTGTGTTGGGTGGGGGAGGGGTAATTATGTTGGACTTCACAGTTTGTCTTTGGGCGGGCTTGAGTGATTTCAAGAGCCACCCTGGACCCACTCAACTTCTAGTATAGGTCCTGTATGTGCATAGTATGGGAATTGGCATTGACATTGACAGCTTGGCTAGACATAGGAGTCAATAGTTATTAGGCTGGTACCTATCCTTGCCATTGACAGCCACATTAGAGAACTCAAAATATGGCTGTTCACAAGATGTCTGGGCCTTACCACAAGGTACATTGGTTCTACATGTAGTAACTGAAAAGAAGATTTAGGATAAATTAGTCTTGCACATGCCTACAAGGACACATGCGGATACCAGTCCTAGGCAAGGTTTAAGGGCCAGCTAGGGCTATATCTAACAATGAACAAGGGGGCCTATGCTAGTCTTTTCTTGTCGAAAAAGCGACACTCTGGTCATTGGTGTAAATGGCTTTGGGGACAAGGTCCCAAAGCCAATGAACACTCCCTAACTGGACGTTCCCACTGCGATGAGTGGACATTCATATCACTACAAGCGAATTTCTTATCCCTCCAAACTTTCAAATCCATCAGCATAATCTGAGACAGGTCATAAGAGGTATCATAACAGCCCCCTCGGGGGCGTGGCAAGCAGTTTCTAAGTAGGGCGGACAAAGGGGTTTCTGACCCATTTTATACTTTTTACCTCTTGACCTTTTACCAGTAGGTAGGGGCCTAGGGTAAATGTGGGTAATATCGCGCACCTAGTGACGATATCACCCAAATGTTCTTCCCCACCCCAATCCGCTAGCTGTCATTAAAAAACATTTTTATGTGTGTTTTCAAAAAAAAAAAAAATCGAGAAAAAAATAGCAACCCCCTAAACACCGTTGTGATTGTTGTTATATCGCTCACACCATTCTGCTATATCACTCACCCATTGACATACAGTGCAATTGACCATATATGGGTAGTTCGCTCATCTGTTTTCACACCCAAAAGTGTGGAAACAGGGTGCCTCACCCCAAATGCTCTCACACCTGTCTGGTGAGAAGCAGCAGCCCCAAATTTACACAAGTGTTAGAAAACACATAAGGCTACCCTTTAGTCCACTCATTTCATTGTTATTTAATATATTATTTTTTATTCTGTAAACAGGTGCGCGATATACCCGTAACGGCATGCCTGATCGATATTAGCTCTATGGGAATTAGTATAGAAACTGCTGATATAACAAGTACTAAAAATACCAATTATTAGTTTTTTTTGTTCATTTTTGACTCCTGATATATATGTACCCCGGTATAGCACAGGTAGATGATATGCATAAAAATGATACTTAATAAAACGTGGCTAACTTTAAAAAAATGATTGGGAAAAAAAGTTTGAAAAATGTGCCTTTTAGGGGGGTTGCGCGATATTGCCACATGCGCGATAATACCCACATTTACCCTATATAAGTTGCTACCGGTACCAACACTGCAGATCTCCACAAGATCTCAGATGTATCAGCATCAGGTAGGCCTACTCCTGGCCAGGCTTGACAATTTTTTCCTGAACTGTACCATGAGTAGTACCTGTGTAATGGCACATAATACCTTTAACCCTGAGAGTTTCTCCATGGTAGTCCTCTGAAAATGGCTAGAATTGAGGGTTTTCTAGCAGACACTAGTAGGGGGGGCAACTGATATTTGGTAGGAATATGATTAACATGGTACTTTTCCAACTGGAATCTATAGTTTGAAGGGTGCTGAAAAAGAAAAAAGCTCCAATTTTGATTTTAACTTTTTGAGCTATTTCTAGGCTATTACCGGTAATTACATACGGTAATTAACTGGAATTCTAGCTAACTCCAGCTCTCTCTTCCTAGAAAATGGAGCAATCAACAATCTAACAACACCTATCCCCCCAATATCTGCTACAGGGAATATGGTGGTGTGGTTCATTTTTCGGTATATGCGATGGTTGCCTAGCAACAGGCATATTTTGCTAATTATGCATAGCAACAGTACCAATTACTTTAGCAATTCCAGAGGATGCTGTTAGGTAAGTTGATATAGCATATACATGGAATATCCTTGGCTTTAAAACCTGCATGCCAACATTGTACCAACGTTGGCATTTCAACATTGGCACAACGTAGGTTTGGCCAGTGGCATTCCATTTGAGCCAACGTCAGCATGCCAACGTTGGGCCAATGTTGGGCCAAGGTTTACCGAGTCCTACCCTACACCTTTGTCAAAAATTTGTGTCGGCGCTTATTGCGTTTTGGAACCAAACTCTTCATGTTGACGTTGTACCAACGTTGGCATTTCAAAGTTGGCACAATGTCAAATTATTGCCTGCGACAGTGCCAACCATTGCCAACGTTGGCCCAACGTACCCTTGCTAGCTGGGAACTCTGCCTAACAGAGCCATAGGGACACCTTTATTATATCTGTGTGTATTGTCTATGAACAAGGGGAGGATTTTAATCCAGGTTATTAAAAGCAAAATCCCATAGTTAAGGTCCCCACCCGGCTCCATGTACCCCTTCTCTAAGTAAGCCTACACACCGCCATTGAATGTACCTTAAGATCATTTGTTTGTGTACCTAGATGGACACTAGGGGCGGTAGTAATGTTGTATTATAGTTAAGAAAACAAGAATGTTATTATAAAGATGGGGTCAGAAATTACTACCGTACAAAGAATCACCCCCTTAGGCGCATGATGAGGGTAGATCATTTAAACTTGAATGACTGTACTTGTGCCTTAGAGAAAATAAAACTTTACAAACTTGAACTTGAACCAGCATAGAAGATTATACTAATCGGCCAGTAACACAGCGTTGCCAAAATCTTTTCCAGATGTAATCCTGCGTCTTGGGATCTTACAAGGCCATTTTCCCCTCACACAGGCCACATATCATCCTAAATGACAAGCAAGCTAATAATGGCATATTTTGATTGTTTTCTCATTTAAGAAGTTATTAATTCAATTGCAAAATGTTTGAATCTAAAGATATTATAATGTGGTCCTTACATCACTACTAATTGGAGTGTTTGAAAGACTCTTTCATTGTTAGAAAGCTGAGATCACGGTCAGCAGTTATGTCGAGAGGGCTCACGTCGGCCGTTAAGATTCCACGCCGGCTTTTGCCGGCTTGCCGGCATCATTTCAGCAACACTGCAACAGTAGGCTACTTAATAATACAATTGCAACACCAAAGCCAGTTTGACTGACCTCTCTGTTATATACACAGAGAAAAGAAGTAGAATCACTGTGACTCCCGACTTGATCACTGAGGTAACTCTCCCCATGACTCTAATCTTTAGTAGGACTCTATGATAACTCTATAATGACTCCTATTCTAAGACTCTCTAATGATTGGGAGTAACTTTAGAGTCATGTGGAGAGTTAACTCAGTGATCGAGTCCAGACTTCCATTTGGGAGTCACCGTGATTCTACTTCTTTTCTCTGTGTATACAGTAACTCATAATATCGCACTGATGTGGAATACATAGACTCAGCCACAATCCATGCCATAGGAGGGGTCGTGCCAGGGGACCCCACCAGGAGCATACAGGGTCAATAATGTCAATTTGGTGAAGCCGCTCAAGCACCTACGGATCCTGCCGACAAACTGTGTCCTGCTTCATTGAGGGCACGGCGAGGTCAGTTATCCCTGGACATAGCCTGCTACTAACTGGAGGTTGTGTGTGTGTGTGTGTGTGTGTGTGTGTGCGTGTGGAGGGGGGTGGAGTCGGAGGTAGCACAGAGGTAGAACTAGAGGAGGGAGGGTGGCAGAGTGGAGAAGGGGGGACTGGGACAGGAAATTATTCCCCAGATTAGCCTGAGTGGATGGGCCGACAACTGAACACTGCGACGCCTTTGTAACGTGATGATGGCATTTTAAGGCTGGTTTCCTCTCTCCTCAGAGGCTATTAGGTGCACCTTAATGTAATCTTCTGGGAACTAAAGACTGGACGTCTGTTGGTTTGTGTTCCAGTTAGAGTTTTCCTAGATGAGGAATCGGATAGCAGGAGTACATTTAACATAGACCTACTTGAATAGGACAGAAGCAAGCCCACGTATTAATACTTATTTGATTTTAAGCTGCTTGAAGGGTTCCTTTTATGGCATCTAAAATCTGCTCAAACATTTATGCAGCTTCTAGTTTTATGGCTGAGTAATGAAACACAGCCAAAAATAATTTTCTCATTTTCAGAAAATATTTCTTGTTTTAAGTAAAATAAACTAAAAACAAGTTTGTCCGTAGGATAACAAAATTTTACTTGAAAGCATGGTTGAGTTTAATATACTTAGAGTAAGAAAAACAAACAAGAAAAACAAACAAGAAAGAATTTCTTAAATCAAGTATTTTATACTGGAATCAAGATGATATTTCCTGACATATTTCTCAAAATAAGAAAATATTTCTTACGGAATGGACCTTTTTTCTAGAAAACCCTTTTCTTAAGTAAGTTTTAATTTCTTATTCGAGTAAATAAACAAGATTGATGTTCTTGCCTGGGAAAGGGGTATGATTATTCTTAATTTTAGACTTAGAGAGAACGGATTGATGCCAGAGCATCAGAAAGAGGTTCATCAGATTAAATGCAGCTTTTTGTAGCTACAATAGAGGTTTAAGCAAACAGACCTTTATTCAAAGTCATTTCACTTCATGTAATTGGACAGGTAATCCTTCCCTTTATCTAAATGCTATTATCAAGCAAATGGTGTCTCTTATCATTTCTCCCAATAGTTATTATAATTCGTTCACTGGAACAAGGGTTCTTACATCAAATTATTTCCCTTACAAATTTCCCCTTTTCCCACATATTTTTACCCTCTTCTGTTTCTTTGGGACTTAATTTAAGGCAGAAATGTATACCCTGTTTGATAGGAAAGTTGTTGTATTGCATAGTGGTGGCCTCTTGTGGCACAACATGTAACTAATCTTCTTAATTTAAGAAAATAATTCTTATTTAGTAGTCTGATCCCTTTGGAACCTAACTGAACTCACATTCCACACCTATAAAATTCCCAAATAATGGAAGGAATTTGGTGAAGGCATTAAGCATGGTCATAACCATCACATAATAGAGTATACTTGCATTTTTTTGCCCCAATTGACACTTTAGACACATGGTTTCAGGTTAATTCTTAACTGAGCAGATTTTCAAGACATGGCAATCTTAAATCTAGAAATAGAACTTACTTATTTCAAGAATATAAGATATAATCTTGTTGGCTGCACAAATGACCAGTTTTAAGAAAATTCCTAAAGAAAAATAATCTTGAATACTTGTTTCTAGAAGAATACTAGAAAAATATAAGATTTTTTTTTCAGCTTCCCCTTTCTGAAAACATGATAAATGTAATAACTCAGAATGAGTTTATTCCTTGAATCAAGAAAATTTAATCTTGATTCTAGTATCTTCTTGGGGTAAGAAAATTATTTTTGGCTGTGAACCTTAATTCCTCAATCAGTACTTATTGGGGGTGGGCGATTTTTGCTTTGTGAGAACCCACCGATCCCCCCTCTTTCTATCTACCCGGTAGTAAAAGATAACTTTGCCTTTGAGAATCCTGCATACCCCATTGGTACTTGGTGTTCATATATCCCTGTGAGTAGTACATGTATATGGAAATGCATGGTACATTTTGTATATGTAGAAACTGTAAGCAGTATATGGAAATAGGCCCACACAGCCAGCTAGCAGATGTGCAAACTGTAAGTAGTATATGGAAATGAATCCACACCGCCAGCTTGCAGAAGTGGACACTGCAAGTAGTATATGGAAATGGGCCCACACAGCCAGCTAGCAGATGTGCAAACTGTAAGTAGTATATGGAAATGAACCCACACAGCCAGCTGGCAAATGTGGACACTGCAGTAGTATATGGAAATGGGCCACACAGCCGACTGGCAGATGTGCAAACTGTAAGTAGTATATGGAGATGAACCCACACAGCCAGCTGGCAGATGTGGACACTGCAGTAGTATATGGAAATGGGCCACACAGCCGACTGGCAGATGTGCAAACTGTAAGTAGTATATGGAAATTTATACTCCGCTCAGGTGTTGGTCCTATTGTTCTCACTGTAGGTTTATTTTCACATTCTCCTACAAGGAGATTCTAGACACCCTGAGCGGAGGTTTTGGAGGCCCTGAGCGGAGGTTTTGGAGCCCCTGAGCGGAGGTTTTTTCAAATAATCTCCTGAGGAGGTTTTGTAGGTTCATTCCCTCTTAAAACCCTGGTCTTAGTGGGATTCGAACCCAGACACAGATAAACCCTGCCATTTGAAGACCATCGCTCTAACCATTAGGCTACAGGGGACACCTTGTGTCACGGGGCATAGAGCACATTCTGAAGGTGCAGTATGATTGTGGTTAGGCCACTCAAAAAAGAAAGTGGTTTCTCATCACCAAGGACTGAAAAATATGACGAGGGAGGCTTCTTTTTTCTTTTTTTTTTTACTTGCAGGGTAAAATGTATTGATAATAATTGTTTTCCAGAAATTCATATCAAAATTCATATTATAGTAGTCAAGAATTTATCGATCTTTAAAAGTGGCAAGAATGTAAGTGATTTCTATATTACTGCATAGCAGTATTTGCTTTAATCTCGAAACCAAATATGCCAATATTTGTTTATTTTTATCATGTTTTTGATTGAAAATTAGCAAAAAAAAACACAAATATTTAATTTTTTTGAGTGGCCTTACTGTGGGCGGACTATAAGATAGGGAGTCTTGTATTTAGTACAACCCCTATATACAGAGGATATTTTCAAAATATAAGATCATAACTCTTTGTGAATCGAACACACAACCCTCTGTTTGAAAGTAATGTGTCATAGCCATTGGGCCATGGAGCTGGCTATACCATAGGGCATTGTGGAGCTGGCTATACCATAGGGCATTCTATTTGATATATGCAATCTTGCTGTAGCAGGTTCGGATCCCTGACGAATCTCAAAACCGATTTTCATAAAAAAAGCTCGAAATCACTATTAAAATACACCTTGCTATTAGGTAGTTCATGCAGGATGGAGTATAAGCTAGAAAACCTCCTTGGAGGTGTAGTATTTGCACTTAAACCTCCTCGGCTACGCCTCGGAGGTTTTACTGCAAATACTACACCTCCAAGGAGGTTTTCCATCACGAACCCACAAAGACAGCTTGCAGAAGTGGACACTGCAAGTAGTATATTGAAATGGGCCCACACAGCCAGCTAGTAGATGTGCAAACTGTAAGTAGTATATGGAAATGAATCCACACAGCCAGCTTGCAGAAGTGGACACTGCAATTAGTGTATGGAAATGGGCCCACACAGCCAGCTAGCAGATGTGCAAACTGTAAGTAGTATATGGAAATTAACCCACACAGCCAGCTGGCAGATGTGGACACTGCAGTAGTATATGGAAATGGGCCACACAGCCGACTGGCAGATGTGCAAACTGTAACTAGTATATGGAAATGAACCCACACAGACAGCTTGCAGAAGTAGACACTGCAAGTAGTATATGGAAATGGGCCCACACAGCCAGCTAGCAGATGTGCAAACTGTAAGTAGTATATGGAAATGAATCCACACAGACAGCTTGCCGAAGTAGACACTGCAAGTAGTATATGGAAATGGGCCCACACAGCCAGGTGGCAGGTTTGCAAACTGTAAGTAGTATATGGAAATGAACCCACACAGACAGCTGGCAGATGTGGACACTGCAAGTAGTACTGTAAAGGTAGATATTTTCGCTGGTATAAATTTTCGCGGATTTGATCAAATGTACCATTTCGCTGGGATTTAAATTCGCGGGTTTTGACATATGGTATACCTACAACTATATAGGTTAAATTTTCTCTCTGTACATATTTCCGCGGATTTTAAAATCCTCGAAATCCGCAAAAATATGTACAGCGTGAAATATAACACGTTTACAGTATATGGAAATGGGCCAACACAGCCGGGTGGCAGATTTGCAAACTGTAAACTGTAGGATATGGAAATGGGCCCACATAGCTGGCCAGTGGAAACTGTAAATAGCTCATGGAAATGGGCCCACACAGCCGAATGGCAGATGTGCAAACTGTAAGTAGTATATGGAAATGAATCCAACCAGCCAGCTGGCAGATGTGGACCCTGTAAGTAGGATATAGAAATGGGCACACAGCCAAATGGCAGATGTAAAACCTGTATGTGATATATCCCTTTAGACCCCAGACAATTGCATAATTCAGTGTCTCATTTCCCCAGGATTTCCTGTGAATTAGCTAGACTTGCATCAATGATGATGGTATCTCCGAGAAGAGTGATCATTATCATATGCTAAGCATTTACCTTTTATTGTGGATTTCCAGAGAGATACAAAATGAGGTACCTCTATTCACCACCACAGAAACTGTTCCTGAATATTATTTATGACGTGAAATACAGTTGGTTTGTACTAATATATGACAAGCGATCAATATTGACTAAAATCAAAAAGTTTTTAGGAATGTCTCATCATTGATGTAAGCTTTAATCATGGCCTAAAAACGGCAATTTTGCGGCCGTTTGCGGCCGTTTTGGGGAAATGAGACGCGGCCGTTTGGGGTTTAAAGGGATATGGAAAGTGTTGTATATTTATGAGAATACTAGAATGGTGGGGAAAATAGTCCTTTCAGCAAGACCAAAAGTGACTAGTTTACATCCAGTGATGATAACACTAATTGAGTAAGTACGTCGGTGTACTGGTGGTATACTACAAAATGTATAATGCATTTGTACCATCATTGGGTAATGGATAAACAGCATCAATATCCGCACTTTGAGAGAATGCCGTATATGAGTAGGTTTATTGGAGAACCAAATCATTGTAAATAACGGGAGGTACGATGTACAGCATGACTGTGAATATGACACCAAAAATCATTTTCAATTTTAAATGTTAATTAAAATTACATTATAATATTATGTCTATACAATAGTGCCATTCTAATGAAAAGAAGCTAAAATAGAACGTTTTTGTTCCATTTACATTCCACAACCATAGCAACACCAAATAATGGAAGAAGTTTGATGAAGGCATTACATATGTTCATAACCATAATATATTTAGTTTTAACACAATTCTACTGAAATATACGTGGTCAACTGTTTTACCTCTTTACCCTATTGTGCCCCCTTAATAACACTTATTTACAGCGCAGTTAATACTCCATATACTTTTTCTGCACCCTATGTACTAGTCAATGCTTGTATAACCAAGTCGTGTCTTTCTTATAGGATCTGCATGTCATATTGGCTTATTGGTTTTCATAAGTCATACAAAAAATAGGCCTATACTCCATATGATAAAAGACATTTGATACCCACCCTTGATAGTACACTCGTGTTATGACATCAGATAATAATACGATATGGTTACTGTGGCGTGGGAGGCGTACTACACATGTCCCGGGATACATGTAATGTATATATCGATATTCTGTTAGTAGTTGTTTCAGGTTGTGAACACATGGTTTATACCTAGTAAATAATGTATCCACAATTGGTGTAGGGCGGCAGGGTAGAATCAGAACTTATTGGACATACACAGACCATTATTATGTATCCATAGACCAGGTACATGCACATTAAGATGGTATAAATAAAAGAAGTCTACTTCAATTCAGTTGTCTAAGTGTATGCTTGTAATACCATACCGTAGGCGTTATTTCTCAAAGGGATTAACGGTAATAAAAATCAACCATTCACTGGCGAATCAAAACCTTTCGTTCCTACAACCAATAATTTTTTTTTTTTAATTACACCTGGAGAGGACGATCCTGATATCGTGATGACATGGGACAAGAGCATCTTACTTTCCTATTCATCCATACTCTTACCAGTACCCGTATACCTGAGCAAGAATATCGAATGGTGAAGGGAATCCCCATAATCGCAGTTTGACCTATTGCCCTAGACCTCACCTTTGCCCCCAAGACGCCCTCTACAGTTTCTTCCCGCCTTTACACCGCCCACCGCCTCCCACCGCAATGAACACCCTTTCCCCCTCCCACGCCTCTGTCCCTCCGCCCCTCCCCCTTCAGTGTGTCACATCTACGCCCATTGCACCAGACCAGATGCCGGATGTACATAAATGGCAGTTTCATTAGGGCCCAGCCGGATCCATTAGGCTATTGTCATACAAGGTATCCCCTTAGTTGGGAGATCCCTTTAATATGATATGAGGTAAGTTGACTAAGTCTTGAGGTCTTGTAGTATAGTTGGTATTTATTACAAGTTGACAGCAACAGTACAGTAGTACAATGTAGGTTCCACTCAGTTACACCTATCCACACAATAATATAGGTCTTGGTAAATATACCTAATAACCCTGAGGTTAGTACTGGACTAGAGCCAAGGGGGTCCTACACCATGTCTGATAGTTGGGCCTAGTAGGGCATAGCCTATAGCCTTGTTCTCAGTCAGTGGAGAGGTCCTTGCTCTGTGGTGTCCAAGTGTAGAGTGAGGATGGAGATGCCCAGTGCTGGGACCTGACCCTATTTAAGGGGGCCAGGCCACCAGCATGGCATCTTGAGTGTTAGTGTCAGTTGACAGTGGTTGGAGGGTTGTAACAGTCAGAGAGACAGTCACACAATACCCCTCCATAGTTTGTCTACCCCTGTTAGTGTACATCAAAGGGGTGACCCTTATGCTGGTCTGTGGGAAACAATGTGCGGGATGAGCGTCGCCTGGCGGCGGCGGGAGTGCCGACTGGAGCGCCGCCTATGCGGGCCGGCGCGCGCCTGCGTGTGCCGGCGGCGGGAGTAGCGTCTCCCGCCGTCGGCTTGAACACGCGGGCGCCCGCAGCGCCGGGCTCGCCGGGCTCGCCGGTCATACCTGACAGGTGCCTCCCCCTCGGGAAAAAGGACAACTCTCCGTCAGTTGTCATTCCATCTAAAAATTTGGGGTGAATTTTGGAATTTTATCCACAATTTTTGGTGGCAAATAGAATTTACCTTTTGTTTTTGATTTTTTTTTTTTTTGTAGTGAAGTACACTTTTTTTTGTAATATAGATGATGTGAGAGTATGTAAATACCAAAGGTCTGGGGAGAATTTTGGTTTTGTGCTTGGCTAGTCATCTACATTATATACAGTGTAACTTAACTATAAGGTATGTAAACCTTCTTTGTACCAATTTGGTACTTTCTTAATCACATATTATACAGTGTAGTAATACATTGTGTCTTTATCTGACACTTTTCAAATCATTGTTTGAATTATATACACAGCATGGTACATCTTTGTCTTAATTCTAAAACATGATGAAAAATGTGTTATCAAGTAATAGGCTGTCTTTGGTGAAATAGGTGCTTTGTGGAACTGAGTGGATTTTGATATATCAATGTTCACATGTGAATACAAATATACAGAGTATAATGCAAATTATGCAAAATCTTATGATAATCTTTTACAAACTTTTTTGTTTGATACCAAAAAAACCAAGGCCACTTTTATATAAAAGTAGGCCAACCGGCTTGAAGTTTGTTTTCTTATTTCTAGATAGCGCTTATCTATGGATTTGCGTGATATAGCAATCAGTAATGTACATTTTATGCATAGTTATGTGCTTGTCCGGTGGCGGATAAGTGTTCATAATTGTGTCCTCTGACATTTTGCATTACTTAAGTTTGTAAGTTTGTATGTACAAATACAGTCCTTTTTATGCAGATATTTTGTCCTTATCCGGTGGAGGGTAAGTGTTCATAATGTCATGAAAATGACTCGGTATCTTGTTTCTGCAATGATAGTTGAATCTTACAAGATTCTTGGTGTTGGCAATTTGCAACTTGTGGATCTACACTTTGATCAGAAATGTCTTTGCAGTGGGCCGCTGCTGTGAGATTTAAGTCTTTTGTGTAGTATCCTAGGGTTAGTCAGCGGACTATCTCCCTTTTTGCTTCATGTTTTTCTGTAAATAGTCTTACATAATACAAAGGTATACAGTGTAAAATACAGTGCAAATACAGTGTTATATACAAACATGTTTGATTAGCAATCTAGATTGTAATAATACAATTTCATACATATAAATGCATGTTTGAGCAAGTTTGACATGGTTAAGAGTACGCAATTGTTTTTGTAAAACTTCAATTTTTCAAAAATTGGCTGTTTCATTTTGGGATACCTTAAAATTGATTTCCTGATACTACTGACACACACTGAGACCTTGCTTTGACCTTGGGATTGTGAGAGTTTGAAAATTTTGCACTTTGAGCAGATTTTTGAGTGGCACCTTGAGGCTATTGTGTCATGCGGCGCAAGGTGCGTCGTGTGCCGCGGTGACACCGGTGGTTGACACCTTTTGGTGAGCAGATCATGTGCCTTCTCATGGACTTGTCACCTGAAGTGAGGGGATCACTTCAGAGGGTGAACAGTGTCATTTGGGGGTGGGGAGGGGTTATAAAGGCTGTGTAGACCACAGTAGGATCACTTATTCCTTGAGTACCCTTGAGATAACACAGTATGGCGCATATGGCAATTTTGGAGGACGAGTTGGAGGCTGTACCTGAGGTACTTGCATATCTCCCTGAGGCCTGGCTGCAGGGTGACATGCAGGCCTTAGACCTGTGGTTAGGTGATCAAAACACCTTGGAGGGGCTGACTCCTGGTACTCCTTTTAGGAGTATTTTGAGTCGGTATGACTCAGTAAGGACGCGGTGGTTGCATAAAGTCCGGCACGACATTGCCAGTTTTGGTGATGTTTTGGTGTGCCGTCATCACGGCTGGTACTTCCTTGGTGCTGGCGGGATTTCCATGCGCAGGGCGGCATCTCTGGAGCTGTTGGCTCAGGCCCTACGTGATCTGGATGGATATGACCCGCGACTGCTTTTCACCAGAAATGATGGGGTCATCTGGGACTTCCTATTGGCTGTCGGCCTATGTGCTTACACGGTGACAGGTGATGCTGCGGACAGCGCTGAGCATGCTTTGTCTACTTTGGAGGCACGTTTTGTCCAGTGGAGGGAGGAGAACGAGTGGCTCTTCAGTGAAGATACGTGGATTGGATCTCCTGCCGCTGCCGAGTTGGCCGAGTCCTGGGAGGCCTTGGGATGGGGGGACTATAACAACTAGTGGGTGGCATCTATAAATGTCAATATAAACGGTCCTTTTCAGGGCCAACCAACTTTTCACAAAAGTTTTGGTCAATCTCACTCCTGTATAATTGTGTTATTCTTCCCCATGTACTTTCTCACTAGTTACAGCTGTAGGTGGTTGGGTGAGTATGGTGAGTACATTTTTGAATGTATTGGTGCTCTCTCTTTGGTCGTCAATTATGATGTTTTCCAGCTTTGACTCATGGGTATCCATGGTAACGGGCTGGGGTGAAATGTCATTTTGTAGTAACATGGCAAAATCTAGATTGGGTTCCCTGAGCGCTGGTATTATGCTGAACCTGGCACGCCATGGTAGATTGATAGTTTCTGGCAGTAAATATGCGGTCTCTCCTTTCTTTGTAGTAATTACTACTGGTCCATTCCATTCAAATACTAGTCTTGGGAGAGGGTACATTTTGATAATCATATCTCTGTATGTTGGGGCTGAAGCTTTTATAATTGTATCAAACTCATGTGGCACTGGACGCAACGGGAAGGAGAAGTTGGTGTCTCCTTTGTAGACTTTTAGTACTACTGTGGGATTTGTCCTCTTAGTGACTTTTCCCTTTCCACAGTGCTTGGTTGCCATACTCTTTAGATATTTGGTCAGCCTGTAGGCTGAGTAAATGGTAAGTGTGAATAGTATGGCTATGATAAGGGTATGGGTCTCATGTGTGTTAGAATAGGGGTGGGGCCCTGTTCTATTTGTGCCGTGGTGGTGTCCTTCTTGTATAGGGTTTCGAAGGCTTTCTCCATAGGCTTCTCTGTGACAAATCTATATGCTTTTGCAGTTGGCATATAAGCTAGTAGTGTGGATCCTCTGTGCATTTTGAATAAGGTGTAGGTGGCCAAAATTGTAGCTATAACCGAAAGTATCATTGGTATGATAGATGCTGCTGGATGCCGTGCAAATTTGTATAGATAGGACTCTATTAGTCTATTTTCCAGTGGCTTAGCCAGGCTGGAGGCATCATCTAGCAGGGTTTTTGCGAATGGGTTTAGGTCTAGTAATGTTGATTCATCAATATTACTTGATTTTCTTAACATATCCAGTGTCCTGGATAGGTTGACCTTTGGAAAAGGTGGCAGATTTGCCTTGGAGTCTGGTCCAATTTCTTTGATTTCATTTAGAGCCGCGAGGAAAGGTAGGTTTATAGTCTCCAAAGCATAGTGAAATGAAATTGTAGTGTTGCATGGCAACCTAGAATTTGGTAGTGAATAGTGATCTATATTCACTGTACATAGGCATGGTACACCTATGATTGAGTGTGATGGTGCTTTGTGAGTAGTAGCTGGTTTCCCATGACACGTAACTGTGTAGGTGGGAGAATTTGTGGTCACTAGATATTCATCTTGTGAAATGGCTACAGCGTGTGAGATAGGTCTCTTCAAGGGTGAGATAGTAAATTGGCACATTTCCTTGACTTGCTGAGCTTGGTTCAAATAAATTGCTACTGTGCATGTAGGTACATGTCTATGGATTCTCGGGCTAGTTTTGGTACAAATTTTGATCTTAGTTCCTGGACAGGTTAGCATATCTGCATTTGTTAGTTCAATAAATAGTGAACCATCTTCAGAGATAGCCAAAAATTTGACATCAGTAATTAATTGGGTTACTCCCTTTGTAGGTGTCTCCTTGGTGTTGATTGGTACTGGTGTAGTTACCAGTTGAAATACTCTGAAGGTGGAGACAGTGGATGCTACAATGATATCCAGGTGGATGTATATGTGCCGTTCCGAATAGGTGTAGGATATCATTCTTTGGGAATAATAGTAGTCAAGGTCAGTTATGGCGACCTTTGATCCTGGTGAGTGTATTCTGAGTGTCATGTCCAGATCATTCAGATGCTCCGTTAGTTCAGCTGGTGGTACTATGTCAGCAGTCATAATGCCTGCTGATAGCATCCTGAGTGCTGATGTGGTGCGCTGCAATGCTTGCAGATAGTTCATTCTTGCTACAATAATGGTGAGTGCATCAGTTAAAATTTGGATCTTCCTTCTTTGTGTGTGCTCGTGATTTGCATAAGTGTTCAGAGATGTGGTCATATTTTGAGCCCATAGATTCATATTTTGGCCTAGAGTGTTCATGGTTTGGTCTAGCATACTTTTATCCTTAACATATGCCTTGACAAATTTGTCTTGGCGTTGGGTGACCTTATCAATTAATATAGCTGCTTCTTTGTCTTGCTTGGAAAAAGCTTCTAGAATGCCGTCTATGTTCTTTATCTGGTCCATGACCTCTTTGACGTCATCTAGTGTGGCAAGACCTATTGCTCCTCTGAAGAGTGGGGCTAGGAACCCAAGTGGTGCTCTTCTGTACCTTCCTTGACTGTTAATTGGATTTGATAGGAACAAATGGATGGATGCTAAGGTAGAGTTAATTTCCTTGTCTGTTATGTCTATTAACAGATCTAGTTCCCTTGCCTGCTGTAATATTTGACTGGTAGAACTGTCGTCATGCAAGGTAGGAAATGTTAGTGCCATAACCTGGTCCAGTATTTTGGTTTCGGTCTCTGGTGGAGCAGGTATATGGTATGGTATTGCCAATATCATGGTTGTGGTATCGTGCCCATTGACCAATGGTTCAGGTAATGGCTCATATATGGCTCCAACGTTCTGTCTAACGGTGGGCACATATGTGATGGCTTGAGAAGTGGCCATCATCACTAGTAGTAGGATTGGCTTTAGCATGCCTGAAATATAAAATATATTCTATGTCTTAGTAAGACTTCTACTAGTGTTTTTGCAATATACTTAGGTTTAAATTGGTTTGCTGATTTTGTGAGCTATCCTTTTTGCTTATGTGAAGTATCCACTTGGCACTGCCTCTGTGTACATAGTTTTGAGAGCAGAAATCCTGGTTGGTCCCAATAGTAATATAATAATCAATGTAGTGTTTGAACTGTACCTTTTTCCATGATCAAGCTAGTGTTGGCTTAATGTCCAATCTGTGCTAGAGTCCTTTCCCAAGATTGTAGTAACTGGGTATGATATTGTAGAGTGGGTGTGGTCTGCTTTCTGACAGAGTCCCTCCTGCTATAGGAGAACTGGTATGGCTAGGACCAGCTGGTGTGTACCTGACTGCTGCAGGAGTAGAACTGGTGAGTTGGCTATGGAGTCAGGGCCTCTTATGTAGCCCACCCTACCCTCATCCATTGAGGGCCTGGCTTTGTTTCCCTGGTGGCTGTTAACTGCCATCAGTGTTAGCTTGTCTGACTGGGGTAATTATGTCTGGGGTAATTAGTGTGGACTACCTGCATCTGTGGGGGTTTGAATGCCCTGGCAGGTGTGTGGGTCCTTTGAAGGGTAAGGGTGTGTCTAGACAGTAGTCTCTTGGCATAGCACGCTCTGTTTCATGTACTTTACAGGATTTAGGTTCAAACATTTCCATTGTTGCATTCTTTCAAGGATGCTAGCCTTTGATGCAAAAGTATGATAATTGTGGTTTCTTCAAGCTTGGGTTGCTAATCCCTTTAGGTAGTCTCTTTTTGGCTTTTTGTGTGTAGCCTTTTGGGTTTCAGACTTCAACCCTGTAGTAATCTGTCCTTTGATTCTACTTTGTGTGCACATTGTTTTGTAACCTATATAGTGTATATTGTCTTTTCTGTCCTTTGTGTGGGTTCATATCCTATGCTGATATGAAAATTCCTACTTATCATTCTTGATTTGGACAGTTGTTGGAAATTTAATTTCCTTCATATAGAGTGTATATACTTATTTGACTATTATTCATAGTCTGTGGGTATAGATATTCCATATGATCATGTCGATATATAAAAGTAATTTACTTAGATATTCTCCCTTGCCTGGAGTTTCTTTTCACCTTGTGGTGGGCTGGTCTGGGTACTATTTGGTTTAGACCAACTGACTCTTTGGTGAGTGTGATTTGGGATTTATCCCTTGTTATCCTGTGGATAAACTTTGAGGTGTGGGGAATGAGTCTGTGTGCAAACTCATTTTTCCTCAGTGTGGTGACCTTTTTGAGCCTATCAATATGTACTGGTCTGGGGACTAGTAGGTTATTTGATAGGTTCTTCAACCTTGCGCTGGTTGGGGTTGGTCTTTCTGCAACAACATATGGTCCCATGAATAGGGGTTGAAGCTTCTTTGAATCTGTGGTCAACAGAATTCTGGGAATGTTGATATATACAATATCTAGTGGAAGTATAGCTTGTGGTGTAAGCTTTTTGTCATATCTTGACTTCCTTCCTTGTTGTAGCTTTTTGACTCTGTCTATTGCCTTTCTTCTAGACTCATCTTGAGACAGTATCATTCCAGATACATGCTCGGCTACTGTTTTGATTTCTTCCTCTATGTTTAGGGCAGTTTCTACAATGGTTTGAGGGTTTCTGCCATGAAGTAGGAAGAATGGTGTGTAACCTGTTGTCTGGGGCTCTGTGTTGTTCAATGCAAATGTAATTGATTCTATATACAGGTCCCATGTTTTCTGATTCTGAGAACAGAAAGTCCTTAATGCTGTTCCTATACTGGCATTGAATCTTTCCACTAATCCATTTGATTGTGGTCTATATGGACTTGACAGGTCGTGTCTTATCTTCTGGGTGTTCATCAGTTTCTTAAAATTGCTGCCTGTGTAGCAGGTGCCATTGTCAGTTTGAACTGAAGTTGGTACACCTTGCTGACATATGACGTTCTTGTAGAACTCATGTTGTGTGGTTTCTGCTGTGAGATCCTTTGTGGCATATGCTATGACATATCTAGTTGAATAATCTATGCAAACTTGTATGTGTTTGTTTTTCCTGGCTGTTTCTGGGAGTGGTCCCACAGCATCTAAGTTCAGGTGCTTCATGGGGGTTGGCATATAGTCCCTTACAGTCATTGGTGTTTTGTGGGTGTGCACTGCCCTTTTTGCTTTTAGGCAAGTGTCACATGTTGACACATACTGATTGGCATCAGCCATCATAGATTTCCAATATACCCTAGGTATGAGAGAAGACATCATTTTTGAAGTACCTACATGACCTGCCATTGGTGAGTCATGGAAGTGTTGCAGTATGTTTTCAACCCAAGTTTTTGGGACTACAACTTGTAGTGGTACTGTGTCTGTTTTTCTCCATGATGTAGGGGATATGTGTACTAGAATGTTGTCTAGGAGTAGGTAATGCTGAGCATTATTCCTAATCCTTGTTGCTTCAGTGCTTTTTACAGGTAGGTCACCTTTCTCTAGGTAGTCTATAATGGGTATTAGTCCAGTGTCCTTCCTTTGTTCTTCTTTCAACAGTGTGGAGTTGATTGAACTGTCTGGGATTTGGTCTAACATCTGGTCTAATTCCATTATATGCTGTGCCAGCCTTTCTTTGTCTTTCTCTGCCTGGATTGTTTCAGGAGATTTTGGTGCAGGTCTGGTCTTTGTCTGTTTCTTTGGTTGTTCAACTGCTATGTCTGTGTTGACTGTCTGCTCCTTTGAACTGGCTGCTCCTCTGTTTGTGCTGGTGGAGGCGGCCTTTGTTCTTTTGGGATGGGGGTCAGGTTTGCTTTTGTGAGCCTTCTGTGCAGTACCTGCTCTGTCTGAGTGCTTCTGCAAATTGGCTGTGGGTGTGCTGGGTGTTGAAATGGGGGATTTAGTAGGGAAAGAGGATTTGGTTGACACTTTGTTCTTTTTGGCTTTTAGGCCTAATTGCTGAGGGTGGTCATTAGACCTTGTATCCTCTGCAACCGACCGTTTTGCTTTTGAACGTGTGGTGACAACACAAATGTCTCTGTCCTGTTCTTCCTCCATATCCAGCTGTTCTTTTGCAAATCTGACTACCTTGGTGATTGAAGCAATTTTATGCAGTTTTTCTTCCAACTGATTTTCTGATGCACTGTGTGGTGGTTCACGAGGTGTGGTTTTCACCATCTGTGCAATCCTGTTGGTCTCAACCGGGGTAAAACAGTTTTCTGGATACTCTTCACAGTATTCCCTTTCACAATGACAGAACACATAATGGGTGGTCTCTTTTAAGATACCTCTGATCACTGGTTTTGGTCTGTCAATTGCTTTTGGTGGGTCATCTCTGTTGAATGGTATCTTGGTTTGGATTTTAGAGAATTTGGTTCTGGTGGCTGCCCTTTTCCTTCTTGGAGGTGGTGGGGGGTTGGTCATTGGTGGTGCATCTGGATATTCTCTTCTTGACATCACATCTGGAGGAATGTTGTCATCTCCTTTTACGTGTTGTATTGTGAATGCAAATTGTTGGATATCCAGTGCCCATCTGGCCCACCTGTGGGTCAAACCTGTGTTTGTGAGGAGTGGTATTAGAGCTGCATGATCTGTGTACAACTGAAAGTGTCTACTTTCTAAGTAGTGCCTAAAATGTAGTATCCCATATACTACACCTAGTAGCTCTCTTTCTGTTGTGTTGTAGTTTCTTTCATGCTTTGATAGTGTTCTACCTGCGAAGGCTACTGGTCTCAGTACTCCTTCACTACTGCGTTGTGATAGAACAGCTCCTAAGCTCACATTTGAAGCATCTGTTGCTAGACTGAATTCTTTGTCATAGTCTGGGTATCTCAATAGTGCATGGGTACAGAGTGCATGTTTCAATGTTTTGAAAGCATTGTCTGCATCCTCATTCCATTTGAAAACCTTTAGGTTTGTTTGTAGGTCGTACAGTGGCCTAGCAATATTGGCATAGTCTTTGATGAACTTTTTGAAGTATTGGCATAGTCCTGTGAATGATCTGACTTGTTTCACGGATTTTGGGGTGGGAAAAGTTTTGACACTTTCCACCTTTTCTGGGGATGGTTGTAAACCATCTGGTGTGACACGCATTCCTAGAAAATCTATCCTATCTGTGAAGTATTCACATTTTGATTTCTTTAGCTTGAGTTTCCCAATTCTCAGGCTTTTGAAGACATCTTCAAGGTCTGAAAAATGTCGTTCTACATCTGGTGATAGGACTAGAATGTCGTCTAGGTATGGTAGGGCACATTTGTATTTCAGTTTGTTGAGAATTAGAGTTACTAGATGGCAAAATCCTGCCGGCGCGGTAGCCAAACCCATCGGCATCTTTTGATAGACATACTTTTTGTCATTTGCTATGAAAGCAGTTTTGTGTTGATCCTCCCTTCTTATGGGAATTTGGAAAAACCCTTGTTGCGCATCTAGTTTACTGAAAACAGTAGGTTTGAGTGACCCTATCATGTCTAGTGTGTCGTCTGCACGTGGCGTTGATAAAGCTTGGTTTATCATATTAGCATTGACGTGGCGTAGGTCTGTGACTAGACGTTGGCCTCCAGATGCTTTCTGTACTAAAAATGATCTGGATGCCCAGGGTCCCTCTGCACATTCTCTGAGGATGCCCTGTCTGACTAGGTCTTCACAGACTTCTCCCATCTTAGCTTGCTTCTCAGGCGTCTGCCTGTATGGTAGGTAGTGACATGGTACTGCATCTGGTTTGATGTGAATTGAATGTGTATATAGGTGGGTTGTACCTATGTCATTGTCTTTTCCTACAAATACATCTTGATACTTGTGGAGTAACTTTTGGAGTCTCTCTTGTCCAATATCTGTTAGTACACATTTGGGTGGCACATTTTCCATTATGTCTGGCATAATGTCATGAGCCTCACTGTGAATTGTGGCCAATTCATCATCAGTGTCATCTCCACGGTTTGTATCTGGATCTGCATATACTGAGGCACAGTCTGACTCTGTGTCACTACAATTCTCTTCAGTGTCTAGCACTTGTAGTGTGGGTTCCTCAGTAGGGATGTCAGTATCTGGTTGATGTAACTCAGAGGGATCTACCTCTGTGAATAGGGCTATTATATCACCCTTCCTCACCTTGTATGGTCGGTGGCTTGTATTGAGCAGTATGATTGGGTGCCTGTTCATTTCTGAGGGTGTTACTACTCCCTTTTGAACTAGGTATGGAACTCTGTTGTTCCTCTGCAAATTGTCTAATGTGCCTACACATCCTTCTAAACATTTGAGGGATGTGACTTGTCCTAGAACTGCTAGTTCTGTGAAAGGAAGGATTGTAGCCTCCCTAACAGCTCGGACTGGCTTGACTTGTAGCTCTGGGTCTACATTGAATTCGATCTGTGATCGTGTTGCTTTTAAGAAATCTGTGCCTAGGACAACTGGCTTTGTGAGATTTGGAATAATTGAGAATGGGAATTCGAATCTGGTACCATGAATTTTGAATTTCAATACTGCTGCTTGTCTTACATGGCATATGGATCCGTCTGCTAAGTGTACATTGAACTTTCTCTTTTTGATTTCTACATCTCGAGATTTCTGAATTTCCCTAAGAAAAGTATCCCTGACACAGGTGATAGTGGCACCGGTGTCAACTAAACAAGGTATTTCAGTGTGTTCATAGAATCTTGCATTTAAACAGCCATTTTTAAGAAGTTCAACAGAAATTTTGGTACTCTCACCCATTTCCTTTTGCGATGCATCTTGTTGAGGTGTGATATGAATCACTGATGGTCGGCTTGATTTCCCAGTGTGCATCTGGGGGATTGTCTCTGCTATACTAGCAATTGTCTTTGGTTGTCCTAGGGATTGTTGATCTTGGATCTTGATGGGGGGTTGGAGAGGCTCACAACGCACTGGCCCAGCGGCGCTGTGGGTCTCTAGTTTCCCGAGTTTGAAGATCCTAGTAGCTGCTTGATCTGTTGAAGCACGTCAGGCTGGATAGCTTGAGGTGGCTGTTGGGGCTGCTGTTGGGGGTTGTAGCCTTGTGTGTTGGATCTGTAGCCATTGTAGCTGTCTCGACCTCTGCTGTTGTCACGACTGCGGTTGTAGTCATGCTGTCTGTCACGACTATTGCTGTAGTCACGACGGTTTTGATCCCGACCTCTGTTGTAGTCACGATCTCTGCTCTGGTCACGACGGTGGTAATCACGGTCTCTGCTGTTATCACGGCGATTGTAGTCGCGATTTCTGCTACTATCACGGTGTCTGCTGTTGTCACGACTTCTGCTGTTATCTCTACGGCTGGTGTCCTGACTGTTGCTTTGGTGATCTCGGCTGTTATTTTGGCTGTATCCACCTCTGCCTCGTTGTCCTCCTCTGTTGCTATTTCTGAAGTTTGGGTCAAAGTTTTTGCCTCGGTAGCCTCCTCTGTTATTTCCAGAGTTCCTTTGTTGGCTGTTGTTGGGTTTACCTTGATCCTTCAGTGCCCTTTGTTCTTGCCTCCTCACATGTTCATTTGACATGAGGTTTAGGCTTTGGTCTTCATCCTCTGATGAGTGATCCATTTGAACTGTCTTTGGGTCTGATTTGGCTTTCTTTGAGGGGTTTCCATTTTTCTGTGACTTTGTTTGCTTCACAATCATAGAGTTTACATGTGTCACAGACTTCAGTTGTGCCTGCATGGATTCTATTGTTTCCTGTAGCTCTGAGCCTAATTCTGCTTTTATCTCGTTTTTAATGTTACCAGTGGAGACTGTTTGTTGGTTCTCATACTCCTCTGCAACTTCAAGTATTTTATCCCATGTAGTTGCTTCCCTGTGGATGACTACTGCACTGATGTCGTCCCTTAGACCATGTAGCAGGGCTTCCCTTGTTCTCTCCTCAGACTTGTTGTGAGCTGTGGCCATCTTTTGTAAGGCCATGGCATAGTCTGATACAGATTCTTTTGGATTTTGCTTCCTCAATGCCTTAGCATCAAATCTGTCGTCCTCTTTCTTGAAGTATTTCAGGAAAGCTGCCTTCATTTCTTCATAGTCTGCTGTTGGATGGGCTGTCCTATAGGCTTTGTACCAAATTTTTGCCTTACCATCTAGGTAGTTTGAGAAATACTTGATTCTGTTACTGGGATGGTACCCATATCTGGAATCAAAGTATTGTTCATAGTCTGTGCAGTGCCTCCTGGCGGATTGTGTGAGAGAGGACTGTGAAAATTTTTCTGGCTGTAGAATATCACAGTATTTTTCCTCTTTGTCCCGTTTCAGCTGGTCCCTTAACCCACTGAAAGATGCCTCCCTTGCAACTCTTTCCTCTTTCAAGGCATCTAGGAGTGCTGAGGAGGTGTCAGTGTTAGTCAGGTTCACTCCTTGGGTATTGGGTGCACCTGACTTGAGTGAGGCTAGGGCCTCAGCTAGCTGGTTTTTCATTGTCACTTGTAGATGAGCTTGCATATCAAGTAGTGCTTGAGCGGCTTCAGCTTTTTGGGTCTCCATAGAGTTCTTCAGTGCCTGGTTGGCTTGTCTGAGTAATATTAATTCCTTCTCTTGTTCCTCTTTGGCCTTCCTTAAGGCTCGGCTGGTGCTTTCCTCATGTGTGGTGTGTAGGGCTGTTAGTTCAGGCCTAAGTGTCTTATCCACATGAGTTTCTACATTCTGGGCTATGAGTAGAAGTGCCTCAGCCTCCTCTTTGGCTGCCTGGCCTGGGGGTACTGTCTCATCGTCACTCATACCTGATCCTGGGGTATGCTGACCGTTTGAGAACAAGTCACTCTGTGTGTCCTGGATACTGTCCAGGGCAGCTAGGGTGTCCAGGTGAAGCTTGCCTTGGAAGTCACTCTCTTGAGTGGTGTGGTGTGGTGAAGCTGAGGGTGTTGGAGTGGAGCTCCTGGATGACTCCTTGGAGCTGGGTCTCCTCCTCCTGCTGGGTAGAGATCCAGGGGTAGCTGGTCCTTTGCTGCGGAGGTGAGTCTTGGTAGTCTGTGCTGCCAGCTTGTGGGATCTTGTTAGGACTTCTCCACCACTTTGTCATACAAGGTATCCCCTTAGTTGGGAGATCCCTTTAATATGATATGAGGTAAGTTGACTAAGTCTTGAGGTCTTGTAGTATAGTTGGTATTTATTACAAGTTGACAGCAACAGTACAGTAGTACAATGTAGGTTCCACTCAGTTACACCTATCCACACAATAATATAGGTCTTGGTAAATATACCTAATAACCCTGAGGTTAGTACTGGACTAGAGCCAAGGGGGTCCTACACCATGTCTGATAGTTGGGCCTAGTAGGGCATAGCCTATAGCCTTGTTCTCAGTCAGTGGAGAGGTCCTTGCTCTGTGGTGTCCAAGTGTAGAGTGAGGATGGAGATGCCCAGTGCTGGGACCTGACCCTATTTAAGGGGGCCAGGCCACCAGCATGGCATCTTGAGTGTTAGTGTCAGTTGACAGTGGTTGGAGGGTTGTAACAGTCAGAGAGACAGTCACACAATACCCCTCCATAGTTTGTCTACCCCTGTTAGTGTACATCAAAGGGGTGACCCTTATGCTGGTCTGTGGGAAACAATGTGCGGGATGAGCGTCGCCTGGCGGCGGCGGGAGTGCCGACTGGAGCGCCGCCTATGCGGGCCGGCGCGCGCCTGCGTGTGCCGGCGGCGGGAGTAGCGTCTCCCGCCGTCGGCTTGAACACGCGGGCGCCCGCAGCGCCGGGCTCGCCGGGCTCGCCGGTCATACCTGACACTATCACCTCGCCACAGTCCATCACCCTTTATAGGCATGTCTACCGATTGGCTCTATGGTTCCGTTGCCCTGGTGACCTATGCCGGGGACTTATGATTTCGTGTTAGTATGTCCAACCACCCCCATGGCGTCAATGCCTAATATAGAGACGGCCAACGATATATTAAGTTATACTATTTTTTTATTAATGATCCACTCATTTTATTTCACTATTAGATGTAAAGATGTGTATAGTTATAATATATGGGTGTTGTAAATACGACTTGTGAATACTATTTCCTCAAGGGACATCTATATCGCCTTCTGGGGGAAGGGGGTTGATATTGACCAAGAAGGGATGCCATGTGGCCAGAGAAGGTGCCAAATATAGCTATAGTATGAAGCAGACTGCATAGCCATGAGGCTGCTACCAGGTCTATACAGTCCTTGCTCTCCTACAAATACGAGCAGGTGGAAAGGGGTTAAACACGACTCAAGTGGGACTAGCCATTAACCATTGGCAAACATTGGTAAAACCAGCCTGCTTTGGCACAGAAGTCTTAATCTCCCCATTTCCTGATTCTTATTTCCATGTGCTCCATATTTCCCTTCTTACAGCCCCAGGACATTAATCGGTCTCTATAATTAAGTAATTTCCTTGTTTTCTTACCTCAATCGGAGATCCAACGTCTTAAGCTTTCTGATGCCCTACATCTTTAACAGCCTGATTCTTATATTGGCACAGCTTCTGACCTGCTCAGACCATGCATATCTTCCTGTATAGGGTCAAATTATCTTTCCATCACGCCCTTCTAGCATGTTTCCTATTTGCCGCAGAATTACTACAGTCGTTTGGACAACCCGCAGTGTTTAAATTCTGATGATGACATAAAGATAAGTAATGCTGTACAATGTAAAAGGGCTATAGGTTGTGTTGTACGGCTCGTATTCACAGTGTGTAGGGTCTTTCCCGCAAGGGAATCCCACTCCAAATAAACCCACAGGCCTCAGGTCCATGTGATAAACATCACTGTCATAGGAACTGTGTTGCTCATCTTTCACGACATTCACGCAAGGGGGACATCACAGTATCCTTTTCACCATTTTGTGCCCCTGTGTTAAACGGGTGACCTAGACTGTATATTATGTGGTGTAGTCACCGTCAATACCATGCACAATCATACTTCACCCTGCAGGAAATAAAATTATATTTCTGTATACTACTTCCACATGGTGCTACCTTATAAATGCGGCCTACTTTATACGTGTGTCCTATACAGTGGGGATATTCGCCATTCCCTCCTTGTATATATACTTTCTTGCTTCCATCATCCCATACTCGTATACATGCCGAATTAAGATAAAACCGCCAACCTAAAAGATCAACTGCAGAATAGCAATATCCACTAAGATGATATGGATAAACGTGTTTTCTACCCTCTATATACTTTAGTGTGCTGTTTTAGCTCATATTGTTTCCCTCCTGAGTAGAAACATTGCCATATTGATCAGGCTCCCCGGTGTAACTGGCAGGTGGGTGTATGGTGAGGGGCATGGCTGTCGCACCGCGGGTATGTAATTACTCCAGGGGGAAGGCCAGGTATCATGTTTCCTCTCGGTACTGCATGTTCTACACACGATACATGCAGAGTATAAACCTACTTTTGTTTCAGCCTGTCAGAACTGGGACAGTTGATGTCCCCCACCTATGCCACAGCCCTGTAGTTAGGAGTTGGGGGCATGTCTGTTGTATTGCCAATCATAGCATATTATTGTTTTAGACGTCTGGACAATACATGCCAGACAGACACTAAACACGTGATATACACATAGGCTATAATGATAACTATGGAAAATCAGAAAAGATAATTACAGTCTTGGAAAATACTTATGGCGCGCATTTATATAATTAAATACAAATTGCATCTGGATAGTTAGACATCACATTTCTGTTCTTAAGCGGACTGACAAAGGAGCTGGTGCACGGTTAACCTTCCACATACTGTTCTATACTTAGCACTCCCACCAGCAGTCCCTCACCTTGTCTGTTATTGACCAAGGGAAGCGTTTCCCTGACCTCCGACCTTGGTTGGGGGCATTCTCTGGTCGCAGGCAGTTTCCCAATAACACCTTCACCAGGAGAGCTCTTAGCCCACCTACCCCACCTAGCCCACCTACCCTACTGGGACACACCCCATCACCACCAGCATGTCCTTGGTTGGTCTCTCTTGACTTAAGTAGGGACTGGACGATATCGAGTGGTGGCCACGGATTAATGCCCCCTCTGCAGTGCCCCTCCCATAGAGATGTGGCACTGAGAAGGTCAGGATATGTCGATAAACTGGAGAAGAAAATGTTGGTACATTAGAATGGAATAGACCTCCTAGTAAGGGGTGATCCATTTAGTATGTCACGCCCGAGGGGGTGGGGGGGTCTTTTTTTTGTGTGACAAAGTGTGACGAGGGGGTGGGGGGGTGTATAGGATTATGTGACGTCACACTTTCAGATTAAAAAAAAAAACATATATTGAATAAATGCTGTATAATTGGTGATATCTCCAGGCTAAAAACATGCTGGTAGTTGTAGTAGACCTACAACTACCAGCCCCATCCACTATAGACAGATCAGCCTTTATCATCCTTCATCTGCTTAACTGACCTCGGTCACATGACGTACATGATCGGTATTTTAAATGTCAATAAAAATTATCTTAATACTTGCATCTAGACATTTCTGACATATCACATGTCAAGACACACATCATATGTACATCTTGGTAAGATTTATTTATGTTTTAACATGGTCAGAAATGGTAGAGCAGTCAACATTCACCGATCATGTACGTCACCAATCATGTACGTCACATGACGTACATGATCGGTATTGAAATGTCAATAAAAAATATCTTAATAGTTGCATCTAGACATTTCTGACATATTTCATGTCAAGACACACATCATATGTACATCTTGGTAAGATATATTTATGTTTTAACATGGTCAGAAAGGGTAGGGCAGTCAATAATTCCCGATCATGTACGTCACCGATCATGTACGTCACCGATCATGTACGTCACCGATCATGTACGGCCGCCGATCATGTACGGCCAAATAATAGTTGCATCGATTTGGTGAGAGTGAGCCATATCATGCCTAATAACACCACTATTTGTAAGGGGGGGGGGGGGTTGTGAGCAGATTTGTGACATACTTTTCTGGGGGGTGTTTGGAGAAGTGTGACATGGGGGTGGGGGGGGGTGTTCAAAATGGCCCAAAAAAGCGTGACATACTTAATGGATCACCCCTAAAGCGTTATTACAGGCACTTATACTGCATGCATCTCTGTTACGTGGGGTATATTATAGTAGTGGGTCTCTCATAAAGAAATGCCATTCGTAGGGTACATATTCAACAAGTATATAGGACATTATTTCAGTGTCATTACTGTAACTTAGTAGGTATTTAATATCTCCAAAAACTCCCTATCTATGTAAGCACCTAACATGATGGCCCAGTGGAGCTCTAAGAGCGTGGGGGGCATCCATTTTGGTAGGACACAAACTCATGGGCCCATACTCATCCTACGAGCGTAATTTCACGAGGATCCCATTGTCTGTGGGCAGCTTATCAGTGGTATCTTAGGGTAGATATTGGAGCTATGGTCTGAGCTGGGAGAGATGAGGGCCGCACAGGTATGAATCAGACTTGCTCAATCAGTACCCTTTTCCGCCACAAGGACTCCAAATGGGACTGGTAAAACTGCTATATTTAGATTATAACTTCTTACCAGGCTATGAACAGGAACTGGTGTACAGGATTTAAATGGTTAACTTCTGAAGAAAAGTTGGTCAAACAAGTTTTATATGAATTTGCCCAGACTCTACTATTATAGAGTCGGGCCTGAGGCTGGTATGAATTAGCTCCAAGAAGGCTCCACTTAGTCAAGGTTAACCGACTCCTCCTTCACTTTACACACACATGTTTGGTCACTCTCTTAGAGGCATGAGGATGAGAAATCGGACATGGACATTGTGGGAAGTGGTCAAAGTAGACTACACAAAGAGGCTCAGTGCCATCTTGTCTGACCATTTAGCTCTGATGTGTGCCAACGGGTGGTGCCACCCCTTCATATGCTAGAACGCTATATGAGAAATATAACAAAGAGTGTGTTGCAAGTTATCAATTGTTGGGCCATATCACCCATGTGAGAATGTACTAAATATATTATGTCCAAACAAATGTAATGTGTGTTTTGGTTTACTTGCACATATGACACATATGTTAGACAATACTGACCTCGCTTCAGCTTTCTTCCCGAATAACATGAAACATTCATTTTATATTATGGTCTGTCAGCCTTAGCTAGTCAGATGAAGTAAGACCTGTAGAAATCCCCAAGTACCCGGTATGTGCCAATACGTTTAGGACTAGGCATTGCATTGATCTTTTATAATATGTACATTCATGACTGCATACTACTACTAGTCTATAGTTATATACCCAACAGTTCGATCTTAACGTTGCATGCATTGTGGATTCGTCCATATATATTATTTTTACATTATTATCTGATGAGCCACTGTGTAGGCCTACCCCTTGGCCAGCGTCAATTAACGAGGAGGGTATTGGCAAGTTGAAGACAAAATGACGCCAAGGATTCACAGTGATGGTGCCAATATCGCAATAACGAGTACACCATACATGGGGTGGGCCCAGCGTCTAACTCTTTGTGTATATTGTCTATACTTAATACATGTGTCTGTCTGAGATAGCATGTCTATAGTCTGTATGGCTGCTATTCCTTTAACACGATATCCCGGCCCCATTACCCTTTGCACATGCCATGCAATGTTATTATGTACAGGGATGCTAGAATATAGAAATCGGCTCAGTTACAACAGAGCCATTTCATTTGAGAATTAAAATATAAATAATTCAGATAGAACATGCATCTTTAGAAACGTTTCCCGAAAGGTCAGTACCTCTATAAGTGACTGCCTGATTGCTTTATGTAATACTCCTTGCAGGGCCCGAATCTGCAGATCACAATTCGTTCGTCTGTTCATATCACACACACGTACATTCTAACTATCTTAAATCTTTACATCTGAATTTCCGTATAGAATAATCCAATAGCAATACACATAGAGACGGATACAGACCCATGGCATGACAAGTATGTTGATTCTAATTGTAACTGTACTAGATGAATAAGTGGATCATATCATCCCCAGAAAAATACCCACCTGAACTCAATGCACCCATGTTTATTTTGTTTTGTTTGCTTATAATGGTGCCATGCCTTATAAGGCCAAAGTAATATCTATTGGCCACATCTTCTCTCCTACTGGTCGGTTACGTTGGTATGAGCACAGTGTATGTTTGGGGAGAGTGTGTATGGTCACTGGATATCAGTGAGAGGAGGAGCGGTGTGCTGATGTAGAGGGCACTGTGGGCGCACGGCTGTGTCATGTGGGCAGGCCTCCCTAATGAAGCCTGTCGGAGGCCGACTTACAGAGAAAAGAGGTAGTATTTGTAGGTATCCCTCAAATTACATAATTATATGCGTGGCTATGTGCAGTGGAAAGAGCAATGCGAATTCTATAATATGCTTCGCTCATACAGTACTGGACTTTTTCTTATATATATATACACATGTATTGAAAGTATGATGTGCGAGGTACAGTTGCTTAAAACTGCCAATAGTGCATGCATGAGAAAAGGAATCCTTAGAAAAGCTTCCTTGAATGGCCAATACATCCACAAGGGATTGCATACTAGTGCTAGTAATTGCTTTACCTCCTTAACTTGCATTACAGTGTGGCATAGTGTGTCAATCTTTACGTTCACCCTCATGACCAAAGTTTTAGTATTTTGAACAACTAGTTGTTCAAATCAAACAACTTTTTTTTTCTAATCTGTAGATCACAATTACTTCATAGCATCCACGTTAAGATCAATATCTTGGCAACATTCACATTATTTTGCATTACAATTTTCAATAGCCCTCATATCAATATATATAAAAATATGACATAACGTGTTCAAGTGTATATTTCGATCTTAATTTGTTATTGCACGACCAAGCGAGCCATATTATCCCCAGAAAGGTACCCCGGTGGGTCCACTCCCTAGCATTTCTGTAGTAACTATGTGCGTACATCATCCCAAATTTTGTACCTTATAACTACGGTAAATTCTCAAAAAATTACTCCTTAAATAAGGATTTTTGTGGGGAAAATTACTCACGGGCGATTGCTTAATACACCCAAATATAGTTCAATTTTACGGGGGAAATCCAGAGAAAATTTCCATTTTTACAACAATGTTATTATAAAAGCACCCCTTTCCCTGCCAAAACATGGCCTTGACAAAAGCAGAAACACCAAAAATATTATGATCTAGTACATGCTATAGAAATTCCCAAATATGTGCTCTAAAAAGGTACCCCTTTCACCCAAAATGATCAAAAAGGTACCCCTTAGAGACGGCCTGCATGCACAGTTGGCAGGGTCCAAAAAGGGCCCCTTTTCCTTCAGTTTGTGTACACACATAGTAACCAAAAGTCAAGGAGTGAAACCCCCGGGAAAGGTACCCACCCTGATCAAAATAACCAGCAACAGGTGACTAGATTGCAGCATTGCAATTCCCTTTCAAATGTTTAGGAACTCCTATATTATTTTTCTTTGCCTGTTTGCTAAAGTGCCATGCTGCCGTGACCTGGTAAGGCCAATCTAATATCCATTGACCACATCTCCTCTCTCGCCCAGGGCCCCCATCAACGGTCCCGACTGGTTGGTCATCTAAGACGGAGAGGTCGGTATGGGTAGAAGTATGTGGGGGTTGTGTGTGGTCAGTGGAGGTCAGTGGATGGAGGAGGCATGTGCTGATGGAGAGGGCACCGTGGGGGCACGGCCGTGTCAAGTGGGCAGGCCTCCCTAATGAAGCCTGTCGGCGGCCAAGTCAACAAGAAAAAAGGCAGACATTTTTGTAGGGTTCCCTACAATTACATGGCTATATGCAGTGAAAAGAGCAATATGAAGCATCTCACATGCTTCGCTCTCATATATTACTGAGTAGTATTGAAAGTGTGCTGTGCAAAGCAAAGACTGATTTACTATGCACATACAATTCAACGTACATAGCTCATTTAAGCTGTGCATATATAGTATTTGAATGCAATAAAGCGGCTCTATGGTGTTACGGTGGAGGGGTGGGGGTGGGGCAAGCATCCCTTTTGGGGGTACCCTATGATATAGACTTACATATAGGGGACACTGTTACTTTACCCCCCGCCCTTCCTTTTCCCCAGTGTAGCAGTTTTCAGTTGCATTTAAAACTCATTAATTCATAGGAACAAGCAAAAAAGGGGTGGAGTTGAGATGAATGTTGAATATCGAAAAAGTAATTAAGTCGTCCAACAATGTATCTCACTGTAACAATTGGCCTGGCCACAGGCAATCATAGTACTTGTGTAAATAAATGTAATCACAAGAAGAAACCCTGACTCATTTTACTATGTCAATCTCAGCGACACCGCAAGGCACTGCAAACATGCTGAAGACACCTCCCCATCAGAGCTACCCTCCAGGGTAAACATTGTATTGACCTTAATCCCCTGATTGCGGGCTGCTCGACGCCTGGAGGAGGGCCACAGGAGCAAGCTGTGATTGGCATAGTAATGGGTAAGGCATAGTTTATCCATATCTGCGGTAGCGGAGAACATATCAAAGCCCCCTGGGAACAATTACTGTAACATTTGGAAGGTTTCTGGGAGAGGCTTGCACATATCCAGGGGTGTGTGCTGCATTAAATCAGGGATATCTGTGTCCTCATAAGGTGGGTACATGTATATTCCATGTTATAGGAATTCCTGGAAAGCATCGTGCAAGCATCAGTTACAAGTATTGGCCCAAACCAATTCCTGTGTCTATGCTACCATATAGGTGGCAACCGATCAAGTGAATGATATACAGAATTATGTTGTCTTTGTTAGGTGAATAATTAGTACAAAATAAAAATTAATTAGTAACATTAATTAATATGTCTACTGAATAAAAGGAATTACGTCCTTTGTCTATGCTGATCTATACCAGTCTTTGGAATTATCGAAATCGAAATTTTCTAAATGACTCGACATCTTGTTTACTGCATTAACAGCTGTTTCCGGCCGTTACTTTTCCATCCACACCATTCTTTTGATCTCAACAGATTCTCTGCACGCCTAGTTTCGCAGTCTGCAGTGCTCAATTGGTAAACGATACCATTGGGGAGTGTTGTAACTGTTCTGATCTTGCACAGAGAGAAGAAACAGCGTCAAAAGTGAATCCAGGTTGCCTCCAGAATGACTTCCCTCTTTAGGGGAGTCCAGGTCGCCTAAGGGAGCCAAGGTGACTCTCTGGCTGACCTCTGGCAGTCACCTGGGGGAGTCATATGACCCAGCGAGCTTTAGTAGGTGACTCTCTGGCTGATCTAAGGGACTAACCTGGGGTACCTATAGGCTCCCTTTGGTGATCTGGGCTCCCCTGGAGAGGGGAGTCATTCTGGAGGCAACCTGGACTCCCTTTTGACGCTGTTTCTTTTCTCTGTATGGACTTGTTGTGGGCCTGTGCTGCCTGGAGCCCTATTGTCGCGGGCTGCATGCCTCCCCGTGCTGTCTGCAGGCATGTCCTACTGCACGCCGTCTTGGCGATGGATTCCATGTTTGCTTGGCCGTGCTCGTTCCGTGCTGGCGGAGGGCGCGTGTATCGCATTACACCAAGAGGCAATGGACATTTGTCTGCGAGGTAAGCAGATAACATGGCCTCTCACTAAACAGTTATCGAGTGATTTCCCATTCACAAGTATTTGCCTAGTGGGAATAGGGGCAGCACCCGAACCTTTCCTGCTAGATAAAACACAATCTGGCCTTATATTGGACGGCAGGTTTGATATCATTAAAGAAAGACTATGCCAATTTCCAAATTTGTCTGTGGAAAATATAGAGGCCATGCACCTCTTCTAATACACACACATATTTATTTTACTGCCATCATCACAATAGGTTCATTAAAAAGCGTGTAGGGTCTCTGATAACAAAAAGGGGGCACATTTGTGATTATGCACTAATATGAATGCATGATGCCATGCGTAATTGACCCAGGGTACTTTAGTGCACCTGGGTCTTATACAACGGATTGAGCACGTCTCGACTAACCTGGGGTACCTATAGGCTCCCTTTGGTGATCTGGGCTCCCCTGGAGAGGGGAGTCATTCTGGAGGCAACCTGGACTCCCTTTTGACGCTGTTTCTTTTCTCTGTATGGACTTGTTGTGGGCCTGTGCTGCCTGGAGCCCTATTGTCGCGGGCTGCATGCCTCCCCGTGCTGTCTGCAGGCATGTCCTACTGCACGCCGTCTTGGCGATGGATTCCATGTTTGCTTGGCCGTGCTCGTTCCGTGCTGGCGGAGGGCGCGTGTATCGCATTACACCAAGAGGCAATGGACATTTGTCTGCGAGGTAAGCAGATAACATGGCCTCTCACTAAACAGTTATCGAGTGATTTCCCATTCACAAGTATTTGCCTAGTGGGAATAGGGGCAGCACCCGAACCTTTCCTGCTAGATAAAACACAATCTGGCCTTATATTGGACGGCAGGTTTGATATCATTAAAGAAAGACTATGCCAATTTCCAAATTTGTCTGTGGAAAATATAGAGGCCATGCACCTCTTCTAATACACACACATATTTATTTTACTGCCATCATCACAATAGGTTCATTAAAAAGCGTGTAGGGTCTCTGATAACAAAAAGGGGGCACATTTGTGATTATGCACTAATATGAATGCCTGATGCCATGCGTAATTGACCCAGGGTACTTTAGTGCACCTGGGTCTTATACAACGGATTGAGCACGTCTCGGATTTTTTCCCTCAAGTGCATAGTTTGATGTGTTCTAGTGCGCCTACACACTTATAACCTATTTTAAAATGAATAGTCATTAAATGCCTTTCAATATCAATGCATCTGACCGGGGGACAGGGCAGGAAAGAGACCTGAAGTGAAGCGCTGAACTCAATGTAGGTAGTTGCATATGCTATTTGTAATCTATGCATCCATCACAACACGCTGGAATTAGCCAGTGCATATTCTGAAAATGACTTAAAGGAATTGGAGCGCTGGCGTTGTGGTGACAGCTTTGACCGGGGGACATGGCGGGAAAGACATGCATGTTAACTGTACACATCATAACAAGATGGAAGCACAGTGGCGTAGTAAAAGGGGGGGCAGGGGGGGCCGGGCCCCAATCACAGAGGAGGAGGGGAGGGGGGCTGAATATGTTTGGGCCCCCTCTAAATTTGCCGAGACCCCATAATATAACACACACAATTCCCAACCCTTACCTCTGCCACATGGGAAAAGGTGGGGCCGAGGGGAAATGACCCCAATCAGTACTAAATTGGTCTCAGAAATTACTATGTAAGTGTGTGAGTGCGCCTTCATGCATTTAGGTCACTGCTTGAACATGGTTTAGGTGCCCTGTACAACCGTGATCTGCAGTAACTGACGTGATCTGCAGTAGTGCAGATAACGGTAGACCATCCAAACGTGATCTGCATCAAATTAACATGATCTGCATCAATTTATGTGATGCAAAAAGCCATAATATCTGTATCAAGAGAACTTGTCCTCTCCCTGATGCTATCTGCATTAAAACATGTGTGCCCATATGGTCTTTGACTCGGTGTATGTAGAAGTAAATAGCATTGTTTATGCAGATGGACATATAGGGCATCTAGGAAGTATTTTGGGGTTGTTTCGCATTACCCAGGTGTCACCTGGGGCATCTAGGAGGTATAGACTGGGGATAGTTTCACATTGTCCACGGTCCACTTTGGGTTTTTCTTTCTTAAAAATCACCAAAAAGTCAATTTTCCTAAAAAATGGCCAGATTGGTGAGAAAAGTGTTGAAAATTACAAAAAGGTCAATTTTCCTAATAATGGTCAATTTGGCAAGAAAAGTGTCCAAAATTCTGTAGACAATGGTTGAATGGTTTTAGCAGATCATGTTATTTTGATGCAGATCATGTTACTTTGATGCAGATCACGTTTAGATGGTCTGCCGTTATCTGCATTACTGCAGATCATGTTAGTTACATGTTAGTTACTGCAGATGTCCCCCCCCCCCCCCCATAAAGATTTGCTTCCTACGTCTCTGGAAGCAGCTAGTATGAATTACACAAGGGGTGACCAGCAGTCCGACGTCCTGCTGGCATTTAACAACACATCCTAATTAAGTCAATTACACAGGCACTTTTACCCTGAATTCATGTAAATCACACAATCAATCTTTTAAATGCACATCTATTTACAGTTTTCTTCAATGATTGATATCCATTAAAGCGCTGGGTCATCCGTGATCTAAATCACATCAACAATATTATTAAGCACCATCATGCCCAATTGCTGCATCCTTCCCCGTCCATCTCATACAATTTCTATTCCTATGCACACGATACAAAAGAACCATTTCCTCGGTATAGAAGTAGGATGGAATGCCTATTCTACCCTCTATGATCACCATCACTGCCCTTAAAAATACATCAGTTGTCATTTACGGCGTTAAACTACCAACCCAACTTGTTGAATGAAGTGATTTGTAGAATTGGAAAAAGCGCGGGCATGGTAAAAATTGAATCGATCCTTAATAACTTCAATTTTCTACTGGTGAAGATTTCATAACCACCTGTTACCATTTAGTAGGCTATTTAGCCGTTCGATCCTGATAAAATCAGGTCAACAGTAAAAAAATAGCGTTTTATGGACGTCATTCCTGTAAAAAGGAAAATTGATCTCGTGCAGAGTTTGAGTGTCATCATTTATCGAAAAGAAAATGCAGCCCAAAATAAACACGTTTAGATGGAAGAATTGATGGGTGTTCTGGGGTAACTACTCCAGTTTGAGAAAGATGCACCTGCGTCCACGGTGTTTTATAGATATTAATTACAGATGTTTTCCCTGGCAGTTCATCTCTCAATCAGTTAGTGACGTCATACTACGATCAGGTTATATGTAAACTATAATTAAAATAAAGATTATTATCATATTTACATTTCCAGCACATGACAGGCCTAAATTGAATTCTGAGGTTCCATGTAGGTTTACATGTGTGCCCAGATTCACTGTTAAATCCCTAGCGGCTGCTAGCTCTGCAGTCCCAACCTAACCCCGTCTATATATGTGCTCGTAAATGCTTTGGCTGGGGAGGTTGCAGTCTCTCTTTTAGACGACAGCACGCTAATGAGGCCGGGCACATTTGGAGCCAGCCGGCCCACCTAGAGTCCTGATGGAGGAGGTCCTGGAGTTCAGAGGGAGCCACAGTCGAGCAGCAGGAGGAAAATCGATGATGGAGACTGTGTGTTGGAGAGCCAAGCCGGGTTCTGTACGAGCCTGACTAGTATCCCTCCAGCGTCCAACAGGAGGGAGTCGACTGCTGCATTGTATGGCAGCACTGGATAACAAGGAGACACTGGAGGAGAGATAGTACAGTTGTGGCTAGTCCTGCCTACTGTCCAGCTGCCTGTTTTGCTGGAGGTATAAGAGCTCCTGGTGAAGCTGGTAGTATAGCACCACCATCACCACTACCGCCACCGGCGAGCTTGCAGGAGCAGGAGAGGGCTGGTCTGATTCACACCGCCGCTTTTGGCACTGATTCATCCTGCTCCAGCACCACCCTGGATGTGCCGCTATAGGTGGGTGCCTGCAGGTACAGGATATGGCACCATCCCTCTTTAGGAATGGATTTAATTCATTGCACTTTTATTTGGTTGTAGACCAAGGGACTGCAGGCTTGTAGTTGTAGTGGCAGGCCAATCTCCTATGAGTGAAGGAGACCACGGCCAGCGTGGGGAGGAGCATGTGGCCTCACCACGAGAGTTGCAGCAGCTCTCCAACTGGCTATGATTACCATACTCCAAGAAGCTCTTAAACATCTTAATTATTGGTAGGCTCTAATGAAGTAGACGCCTTAATTAAACCTGAAGAGCCTGATCTTTACCGACGACTGGATCTTCTGTGTGTGTGTATAAGATAGAGTGGCTGTCTATAGTACACATAAGCACCCTTATGTGCAGCTCTGTCAGTGCTGGTTGCTGCAGGCCACTCTGAGGGAGCGAGCAGCTCCGACCTGCTCAGGTCATACGCCGTCTCCTGCTCATCTGACAGCACGCGAGCTGCTCCGGCCATTGAGGAGGCCTACGCCCAGTATCTCGTGTGGGGATAACACACAGCCGGCTAGCTGATGTGTAGAGTGAAGGGTCACATTGCTCACTGAGGAGGCAGGAGGCGTAGGAGGAGGTGGGAGGTTGGAGAGAAGGTCGACAGAGGAGAGATAGGCAGTGTCAGCGGAAAAGCCAGGCGTCTTTTCTGTCTCGACATGGCCTCAACGCAGCAGCATCGGCGCAGTGTCTAACAAGGTAGGACTGCCATCTTTAACATAACCCCAGAAAACCTCAGGCAGACATAATCATGTATACATTAGATGGTGATCTCTATATAGTCCAGCGTCGCATCTTTTTGTAAGGGAACTACACACCGCCCATTGTCACCTCGCCTCTGTTGCAGTGCTAGTGTGTGAATCCTCAATGGGGCCATACGAATTGGATGACGATAATAAGCATATTACATGTAGATAAAACGTATAGCGGCTATATATAGGATTGAAGTGTACAATAACTCGGTGTACCTGTTTTCTCAGATTACAAAACTAACACTATGTGTACCTTTATAAAAGTTTCATGTCGTTACTGCTGCTGCGGCTATATATATTATATATATTATGTACCATGATATTTTTACTCTTATACAAACCTTAAAAATAGTATGCACATCCGGCGATTGGAGCAGTGCGGGAGGGGGGGGGCTTGGTAGTCCTACCTTTTGAGTGGGATGGCAACTCTGCTTTTAGTAAAACGGTAGTGTCTTACAGAAATAGACAGTTATAGGAATAATCAGACTGAAGGATGAGTTTTAACACAATAGGGGGCCTCATTCCCACTTTAACGTAATTTCGGTATAAAAAAGGGTAGACCATACGAGAGTCGATCACCTCTTTTACAAAATTGGTCCTTTTACCAGTGGCAGTGCCACTGGGATAAAAGTCTGTCTATGTACATATGCCAATAACCTCATTATATATAAACTGACTTTTTTGCCTCACTCTACTCTATGCATCAGATTACCCATGGTTGTCCATGGTTGTTATTTAGAGGTATGTATCAAACTGAACGCTATATAACGGGGAAGGACTATCATGGCAAACCACAAAAGCCAACCAGACACGGTCAACCTCGTTGAGCAATTATGTTACATTGTAAAAGCCATGTGATACCCTGGCATTATTACAATAATCGATCATATTCAAATCCGCTTACCCTGAAGTATTGTAGATAATCATGTTTACCATGCATCCACTGTGTGAGTTACAACCTCTATGCAAAAACATGTGACAGCATGTGAACAGGCCGTTCCCACCCCCCCCCACCTTTGACAACTCCATATTGTACTTGGCATTCATATTGGTTTATGTTCTCATATTCCTTTACACCCCATGTCATGATGCCCCCCATACATCATGATACAACCCAATTTCGCTGTAGCAACACAAGCTGGCTCGAAAAGGAGAAAGTATTACAATTGACTTCAAGAGAGCAGCCGTTGCCGTGGAAACGCGTGACAAAAGGCGGGTACTGGTTAGGCGAGGAGATATTTACAGATGGCAGACGACTTTTTCATCGGGTAGCGGTTATCTTCGGTAGCTGCCATGTTTTCAGACTCGTGCGCTCTGTGATCGGCGGGAAGTGATCCCCTTTGAAGACGAGCAGTGATGAATGGGGGCCATTGCTGCACCCTGGAGAATTCCTACAGTACTACCCAAATACCCCCAATACCCTACTATTCTAACCATTCCTCGTACAGCCCGCATTGTGCTTGTTCCTTTCTGAGTGGGTTTACAGTGCCCATTCATGCTAGATAACTGAGTATGTGCTTGTATCTGAATCTTCTATTTGTCTGCCCCTGCCTCCTCTACTCCCAACAGAGCGACTGTTTTCAGACAACATGTCCCATCCATTGTATTTCGTTCCAGTTGTCAAGCAGCAGTCCAAATCATGTCTTGTTTCGATCAAAGCTGTATAGTTGACAAGCAGCATCATACTTCTCTGTCCTCATTTTCATAGATTGGATCACAAAAAACGAGCGAATACCATGTGAACGTCTGTACTGCCTAGAATGTCCACCAAAACAAACTACACATTCAATCAAAGAAGTGAGAGCAGGTAGATCCTCTGGAATTATAATGTTATATACCCCATTTTTGGGATCTACTTAGGTTGAGGGTCCGTAACTTTCACGGGTATGAGTTTTCACTACAAATAGGTATATATTGTAGTGCATTTGGTTAATTCTGCTGTCCGTTGCTTATGAAACTCCTTTTCGGTAGGCCCTATCTTTGCTTCAAATACATGTACAAAAATTTAGTTGAATCTATAGATCATCTAAACAATTCTCCTTAACTCAGTGTTATATTCGGACCATCCTTCCTTGTATGATGTATGGCCATGCCCGAGTTCTCCCTCATTCTCCCTGGCCAGCTACTGGTCTGCATGCTGCACTATCCTCTAATCCTCCCACTGCTCTGCACAACTGACTGCACCCTTCCTGTCCCCCTGCCCCAAGCCTCTCCCTTATAGGCCTGTTCCTCTAGCTCCCATACAACCCTCCCTCACCCCAGTTGCCCATCTCATCCCCTCCATCCATGTAGTGCCTGGAGCCATATAGACCCATGACAATTGGCATAGCAGCAGACGCCAGCAGGGTTGTAGCCATGCTTTAGACTACAACCCTCTTGCTGTGTGCACTCCCAGCACGCAAGACTTCCATTGGTGTTTAGCCTATGTTATCCCCCTGTTCCTACGCGTGATTCGCCAGGTATAAATAGCCCCTTACTATATTATCAGTGGAGCAGGTGCATTGTACCGGTAGTGCCTTTATCAGCCCCTCCGGCAACTGGCTACGAGGCTTTATACCTCCCCCAGCCTAATATTACTTTGTAATCATATTGATGTAGAGCTACATAAATACAGACATAAACCCCGACACAGACTAGCCACAAGCTCAATAGATACGCTCAGTGGATGTGAAAAGGGCATCTAGGGTAGGCCTAGATCGGCTTATCAGAGAAATGAGTGATTTCATGCACACATGGTGCTGTCGGGTGGTGGTGCGACTATGGCATAGGGGTGGGGGATTTATGGCTTGTCAAGGTTATACATGCCCAGCAGAGTAATATATTTACATCACATGTTCATAGGAGAACTAGCAGAGCATGTCATTAAAGTGACATTTAACACTAATTTGCTTTTAAGGGTTTTCACTTCAGCCATGACTGGGTGATCATGCTCATGACAGCTATTACCTGAGGCGGAATACATGTCCCCTTTTTATGATTGATCTCTGCAGGCCATAGCATGACATGTTACCTACTCCGCAAACCCAACCCTCATAAAAAGAAGGAGAGGGGGTAGTGAACACTCCACATTCAATCAGTTGAAGTATTAAATTCAAGATTCTATGAATGCTGTAAGCCTCTGTATCAATATTATGTTTCTTTTGGTAGAAACGCCCACTTTCCCTTCCTTCTTGACTGTAGGCTGTTAAAGGTTCCTGTTAGTGATGGATCTATAGTATCCACAACTGTCAATTGGGATCAAAAGGCATTGGCTACCCGCCAACCCCCAGCCCTACCCCAAGCCAATAGACCCTACTGGGCAATGCATCTGAGGAAGTTTTGACATTATTTCAAGTCGCACCACGAGTCCATGTGTCTTTACAAATTATATTATCCCCTAGTCCCGTGCCCCGCAGCTATACAAAGTAAAGACAAGCCGCCTGTGTGGGAGAATTTCGGCGCCAGCATAATGCAATTGGTGCTGATCCTGGGGATCCTGCAGCCCAGAAGCCGCGTTTTGCTGCTGCTTTCTGCATGGACGTCACGCAATGTAGTACAAGGGGTGCCTCGAAGCTTCCCAGATGTATCCCATAGCATCAGGGCGATGTGTCTGCGGTCCCCAGAGCAGGCAGCAAGGTGGATGGTATGGTAAGGTAATGCTATTGTTTAGGCATCTGGGTATGTGAAGAGGGAGTAGAGGTCCATATATGACACAGTATTTGGGCTTCGTAACATGGTGTGTATAGTGGGAAGGCATATATACTCCAGTCTAATATATAGTGGTTACATCGTGACTGGATACATTCACTAAATGTACTAGAGATTTAACCCTTACAAAAGTATTTCATGGTTAAACTTTAAAAATATATGGATGAAATCTACCAATAAAAACGAAGATACATTGACGCATAGGTATGAGAGACCTTTGGGGTTAGGACCCTTTCAAAACATGCCTGGCTGAACAACCGAACAACCCACAACATCCCCTTGGTGGTTGCAAATGAAGAGAAATCGGTTAATGATTAGAGCACCTCACCAAGGAGACATCACATGAAGATGTAGGGTCCTTTGAGGAGGAAGATAGGGAAAGTAATCAAGGGTAAATGATGGCCCCTGATAGCTGCACCGATAGGTCTGTGTGGGGACTCGTGGCCCTGGATGACACCAACATTCTATTGATTCATGAATCTCACGTGTACCATCTATCTTAATGCTAGGAAACCGTAGCTCCAACAATCCATGTTCTATGATTATACTGAGCAAATGACATGTAATTGTACCGCAGATTAGTATGTCCCAAAGGCAATTCCAGATAGATTTATTGATAGGACCAAACAAATAAAAGATGTGTTTCAGGTTATCCGACCCAACTTAGCAAAATACGGCAGACATTCTAAAAGAAAAAATCCTATTTTTGATATGCATCAAGGTTATCGATGAATTATGTAATTTCCCCAGTTGCGAGTACTAACAATGACCAGGTGTTTGTAACGAGATTGCTGCCACATGTATGGGGCCTGTTGGCGGGTGTGAGTAGTACCTGGAAATGGTTGTTTTTACCAGGCTGCATGTAGCATAGAGGTGCCATGTCCTGCTACCTGTATGGCTGCCCAGTGCTCGGGTGGAGCCCTATCAGGTCATATGACGCCGTGTAATTAAGGCTCTATGGGGTCTGCTCATTACCTGTAATTAACCAGGGGTCTCCATTTGTGTGCACCCAGGTTACTGATAGACAGCTAATTAAAACCATGCGGGTGTGGATCAGGGCAGCGCTGTGAGAGATGAAAATGTGTATGTCAGATTAAAATACTCACCAAGGGGGCTACACAGGAGAATGTGCGCATAGGAAAAGAATGTGCTATATGAGCCTAAATGTACATTAATTTTGTATGGAAGTAAAGGTGTGAGAGGAAAGAACTTGAAGATCCATAGGTGGTTATAGGCCTATTTGACTAGAGTAGAAGTAAATTATGAGAGTGTAGTATTAGACTTGTAACATTGTATTATATTTATCAGACCATAGCAACACATTTAACCCTTAAAGATGGTTTAGCGATTTTATATGATATATGCCCTTTGTCGCCATGATGGCTTTATGTACTAGTACCTTAATGTATAGCACTGGCGACTAACTGCAACCATGTATTCCGACCTTACAGGGCTGATACACTCCCAGAAAGTCAGCATGATGCACCAGTGCAGTTGCATTGGACCATGATGATGAAGGTTGCTTTATGTCAACATGCCGTCCTTAAAGGGCTAAAGTCTTGTTAAATAACACCTCCTCCACGGCACAGTGATGTTAGGGCACGGCAAGTGCTGCTGCCGCTGCAGGTGGTGGTTGGAGGGGCGCGTGGTGAATTAGAAGCTATCGGGTAATTGGTGAGCGTGCCCAGCCTGCACTGGCTGCTATAGATAATGAGTGCTGTTTTGTACCTGTCTGCCAATGTTAGTTTGAACAAGTTATCTCTGTTGGGAGGGCGGATCAAAACTCAGGTGCGTGGGAGAATAACTGTATTACCTCAGTCCGATTATAATGAATGTCATGCTCCGTCTGTTCTCTTCCACAAAACAGAAGCGCTTCTAATTAATTAAACGCCAGTTGGTCATTTCACACCTCAGTTTTTAGATTTGTTTGTTCAGTTTCGTTCCAGTTAGGTGTACTCTAAAAGACCATGTCCGTCGATTTGATCCGGCTATTGTTTTATTCTTAAAAAGAAAGACGCTGTACTCACGCAACCATTGCTGAAAATGCAATCAGAGTTAATGTGCCCTGTAATAACAGTCATTTTGTCACAACAGACCAGATCAAATTATGTTGACAACAGGCTAGTATGGGGATGAGCTTAATACTACCTTAAATGGCATACATTGGCTGAATATTGCTGACTGGACGAATTGCCTGTGAAGTGCACCTGTAATCGGTTAGCATTCTTCTCCCTTGGATAATTTTAATTCTGCTCTGTATTAAGCTTACTCTCAGATCTGTACTTTGTACTAAGGTATTATGCTTTGTAATCGTGGAATATGTCCTTAGATATTGTTAAAAGCCTTGTGGCAGAATTGGGTCATAAGGTGCAGGAGCCTGCGAACAGTGAGAGTTGGCTTTTGTACATTACTGAATCCTGTTTGTAGTGAAGAAGGGGGACCCCCTCCCCCATGGGATTTCCCCCGACCTATTCATGTACAGATGACACAGAGCATGCATGTAAACAAGGTAAACGGGAGACAGACACGAGCGTGGCATGAAAAGCCTGGTTCTAGAACAAGCATATGTTTCCCACTTGGCCAATGTAGGTATTCATAACATAATATGAGAAGAAAATGATGTATCCTTTCCATCGTAAAAAACCCAAGGTCAGACTAACCACCCGATCGTCAAAGACCTATATGTCTGTCCTTGAGCCATATCTTCAGTTACATTGCACCTTCACGTCTTGTGTACATCCTTTTTTTCTCTTCATAGACTTCAGATAACACGAATTCATACGTATTATTATTCCGGTTTCATAAGATACACGCCCGCACCTGCCAGAGTCTACGTATCATACCACAGCTCCTCTCAAAATACAACACTCCATGATCCAATTAGTCGATTAATACCACGATATTTTCTGATTAGATCCATGTCTACGACCTATACGAACCACCCTGGCATGGCATGGTGCCTAAACGACTTAGATCAAAGTTATAAAAGGATACAAAGTGTTCCCCAGAGACAGACGTCAGGAGACCCCAACTGCTCGCTCTGGCGCCTCAGGTCTGCACGCAGCATGGTAATGAGCGATTAGTTATGACCTCTTGCTCTGAGCTGCTCGCCCGGAGGCATGAGCTGCTCACACCAGAATAGGGGTCAGTAGGGTCTGTTGTGCCGCGTTTTGACCGCGCAACGCGTTATGACCGCACCGCGATTTGACCGCGACCAACTGGCGCGTTATGTCCGTGCACCGCGTTATGACCGCGACCAACTGCCGCGTTATGTCCGCGCACCGCATTATGACCGCGACCAACTGCCGCGTTATGTCCGCGCACCGCGTTATGACCGTGACCAACTGCCGCGTTATGTCCGCGCACCGCATTATGACCGCGACCAACTGCCGCGTTATGTCCGCGCACCGCGTTATGACCGCACCGCGATTTGACCGCGACCAACTGCCGCGTTATGTCCGCGCACCGCATTATGACCGCGACCAACTGCCGCGTTATGTCCGCGCACCGCGTTATGACCGTGACCAACTGCCGCGTTATGTCCGCGCACTGTGTTATGACCGCGACTAACTGCCGCGTTATGTCCGTGCACCATATAACGTAGGTGTGTTTACTGGGTTTAGTTTCTGTATCCATCAGTTAGCTGAACCTGTATTATTGATTGTGAGTGAGAACATCTGAGAGAGAACAGCAGAGATAAGTACACAGGTCAACATAGACAAACAGTGAGAGATTTTCATTTTATGTCATTTTAAGGTATGTCAAACACACTCATGTTTTATACATATGATCCGGTTTTAACGCAGCAATTGGTCGTAGTCATAACTTAACAGTTGGTTGTGATAATAATGTGGTGTGCGGTCATGATGCGGCAGTTGGTTGCGGTCATAACGCGGTGCGCGGACATAACGCGTCAGTTGGTCGCGGTCATAGTGCGGTGCACGGACATAACGTGGCAGTTGGTCGCGGTCATAATGCGGTGCACGGACAAAACGCGGCAGTTGGTCGCGGTCATAATGTGATGCGCGGACATAACGCGGCAGATGGTCGCGGTCATAATGCGGTGGGCGGACATAACGCGGCAGTAGGTCGCGGTCATAACGCGGTGCATGGACATAATGCGGCAGTTGGTCACGGTCAAAATGTGGCGCGGTCATAACGCGTTGCGCGGTCAAAACGCGGCACAACAGGGTCCCTTCTGACCAGCATTAGTACTCCACTCTCCCACTGACCTCCCTGGTGACGTCATGGGAGCGCGCCTTTTATACCCCTATGGAGGTGTTCCTTTGATGTGTTTTGGGTGGGCCTTTGTTTGTGTCCCTCTGGGTGTGGAGGCACGCCTCTCTGGGCCAGACCTGAGCTGCTCTCTGGAATGCAAAATGACAGCTCGCACAATATATGGCCGGTGAGCTGCTCATGAGGCACTGCGGGGCAGTAGCATTGGCGCCGTGAGCGACTCCGTGCTGAGGCGCCTGATGAATGTCCACGGGTGGCCATCAACTAAAAAGGATCAACATTTTCTTTTGTGCCTCCCAAGTTCTCAGCAAGATCAAAGCCGTTTAGATTTTACCCCGACTGTGCGCATTAGCCGTTAATAATAGAGTGCTTCCCACCGAGAATCCATCAGGGTAAGAGGCCCGCCAATAAACAGCCTGGGAGTGAGGGACAAATTACTGTTGACGGAGACAAGGGGCTGTGTATTGTCCCTGTTAACCCTTATCCCTACACACTTGAGGTTGGATGAATAATATAGACTTTGCCATGGAGCCATCTTCTATAGTCAGAGTCGGTAAGGTATCTAGCTGCAGTTGCAGTTTCAACCTACCTATGGTGAAGTCAGAGCGGCGGCAGAAAGTGCTGACATAAGGGGTAATGGAGGTCCCTTGTAATGGTCCCCTGTGCAGGTGAGAGCGAGCCGCACTGCGGCGTAGAGGAGGTGAGGTAAGCCACATATTATATATGAATGGGGTAAGGTATCAACCGCCACCCTCCCCACCATCTAGGCACTACCCTAGATGGCCATTCTGCTGAGTCGGGTGTTTTCTACACCCCTAAGGCTATGGAGGTTAGTGGCAAGAGCAGCTCAGCTCTGGGTGAGCAGGAAATTGTATCACACCTTCCCACCTAGCAGGCCTTCATGGCTTTATTAGAGCGGCAGCGAAAAACAGGAGTAGTGGTAATTGTCAATGATTGCTTTGTCATCTTTAGCTTGCTGCATGTCTAACATGATCATGTACAGTTTATTTCAGAAGTGAATTGGAGCACACAACAGCGCTGCTGTGTCCTGTTTGAATTAAATTATTTCCCCCATTTGCTGGGCCTACCTCCCTGTAGTTTTAGATAAGATACGCTATTTATAGTTATCCAACTAGGCGGATCTATATTCATCTGTTTATTTTTATATATATGATTGAGGGAGGGTGGGGGGCTCCGCTTACATCGATTTGTGTTGACTCACATGCTCTAACATGCAATTACAATAGGGAAATGCGCATGCATTTATCCCGTATACATTGTATACAGACCACATGACATGTAACATGGACCTTATCCCATGGATCATGTAATGCTGTGTTACACAATGATCCCGGATCCAGGATGATGATCCAGCCAGGGAAGGGGCGGTAGACTGGGATGAGGAGGGTGGTGAGTGTTGCTGCCTAGATGGATCACTGATCCGGGGATCGCTGATACAATCTGCGGCTAGATCAACATCCAGGCGGCAACCATCAGCTATGGTCTCCCCATCCTCCTCCTCCTGCTGCCGGTGGTATAAAACCACCGCCACCAACCAGGGACCACCCCACCACATCACCACCACCACCACCCTCCTCCAGCACGGGATCAGCCAAGCCACACCGGCCACACCCTCCTGCTACCATCAGCCCATCGTCACCCTTCACCATGCTAGACCACACCACACCACACAGTTGAATCAGCCCCCGCCCATCCCCACCAAATGAGTCTATTATTTTTGGGCCGCCTTGCTGGCTGATCCTGCTCTGTAGAAGAGCAGTACTGAGCTGGTTAGGCGAGCAGCTGCGAGTCGCTGTGATGGATCGCAACGCGCGTCGGCCGCCGGCTGATGCAATCACGTTTGGGGAATGGCGTGGCCCGCCGCCAGAGGACCAGCCACAAGATGAACGGCCTTGGCGGCCAGGGGTGGCTGGTCAGCCCGGGATGGGGCCGGGAAAGGGCCTTGTTGAATAAAGATGTGGGAGAACTAAATGTGATGTATATGGAGTGGGGGGGGGGGGAGTATGGTGGTGTGGTCCCCTGAACGCTGATCCACATGTAAAAGGGCCGTTCGTGTTAGTATCCAAGGGACGAGGTCCCGTGCACGTGCATACGGAGGTAGGCCTATACTGTACTGTGCTGGATACGACTATGTGTGCAGCCCCACCATTTTATATTGAATAATTGTTATGTGCTAACATGGTTTGGATTACAATGATTCACCGTAGATGTATCTTCTTCTGTCTTATCCCAGAGGGAGCTACATATAGCGTAGGGGTTATTTTCTGGAGAGTCTGAGCCCTTAATTACTGGAGTATAGGCCTACATGTTGAAGTAATGATACTTTTCAATTAATCTATATGTTTGACAGTTTACCAATTCAAAGTTATAATGCCGCAGGCCCGTAGCCAGGGGGGGTGCTTGGGGTGCTTGAGCACCCCCCCATGCAAGCACAGTGATGAGGAGTTCCACCCCCCCTAAGATTTTTTCGCGCTAAGCCATAGGCATTTTTTTCAGAAATATGAGAATTAGACTTTGTTGGGTGGAACTCGAAGGAGTGGGACCACGGTGGGTGGAACTCTTCAAACGCGGGAATTGGGTGGGTGGAACACTTTTAGTCATGGGAATGGGGTGGGTGGAACTCTTTTTATCATGGGAATGGGTAGGGTGGAACTCTTTTAGTCACGGGAGTGGGGTGAGTGGAACTCTTAATATCGTAGGAATGGGTAGGGTGGAACTCTTTTAGTCGTGGGAATGGGATGGGTGGAACTCCTTTAATCGCAGGAATGGGTAGGGTGGAACTCTTTTAGTCACGGGAGTGGGGTGAGTGGAACTCTTAATATCGTAGGAATGGGTAGGGTGGAACTCTTTTAGTCGTGGGAATGGGATGGGTGGAACTCCTTTAATCGCGGGAATGGGTAGGGCGGAACTCTTTTAGTCACGGGAGTGGGGTGGGTGGAACTCTTTTTTATCGCGGGAATGGGTAGGGTGGAACTCTTTTGGTCGCGGGAGTGGGGTGGGTGGAACTTTTTTATCGTGGGAATGGGTAGGGTGGAACTCTTTTAGTCGCAGGGGTGGGGTGGGTGGAACTCTTTTAGCCGTGGGAGTGGGGTGGGTGTGACTCGTTTTATCGTGGTAATGGGTAGGGTGGAACTCTTTTGGTTGCGGGAGTGGGGTGGGTGGAACTTTTTTATTATGGGAATGGGTAGGGTGGAACTCTTTTAGTCGCAGGGGTGGGGTGGGTGGAACTCTTTTAGTCGTGGGAGTGGGGTAGATGGAACTCTTTTAGTTATTGTAGTATGGTGGGTGGAATTCTTATTACCGCAGGAATGGGTAGGGTGGAACCCTTTTAGTTTGATTTTTTTAACTTTACTCATATACCTCCCCTGTGACGTCACAAACAGAAAAATGTGCGATATAACCCTATGCACGATATTGCCCCATTTTATATGGCTAATGAGTAAATGCAATAATTGCAATTCAACAATGTACTTTTAACTATGTCTCCCATGAAGGGTGCTTGTGGTAACTTCTTTTTCTGTTCCACATCATACACTTTAATACCAGGGCAACAATAGGTCAGGGGACAGACAGGATAGAGGGGAGAGGAAGGAGAAAAAGGCTATTCCTCCGTTTAATGTCATGGGATTATCTCTTCAGAATGCCCCAGATTGCACCATTTTACATGTATTTTTCAAAAATTTCCTGGGGGGGCATGCCCCCAGACCCCCCCAGCTAGTCGCAGCGCTGCGCTTGCGATACGCCCCGCTTTGCGGGCCCAACTTTTGGCAAAGCCAAAAGAGTCCCACCCTACCCAAAATGAGCACCCCCCCACAGCCAAGGCTGGCTACGGGCCTGAATGGCTTTGACAAAATAACCTGATTGCTTGACAATAATTCAGAAGAACATAGTTGTATGAATATATACACCTGCTTTGTGGTAATATAGTGTACATGTATCCCCACAAATTCTGCCTTGTAACAATCCTATAGAGTTCTCTAAAACCTCGTGTATAGGGTTCGGCTAGTACAGAAGTCAGATCACTAATGTGGTGTATACACTAGTTTTTAGATGTATACTACAGTACTGTAGTCACACCAATCATAGCCGCTGTGAGTCTTACAGGATATTTCTATGTCTAGCTGCGGCTGATATGAGATTAGGCTTATATACGAGGCTTTACCATATTGACACTATATAAAACAGTGAATCACTGTAAACTAGAACACTGAGTATACTATAATAGCACTGGCAAAAATGCTGAATCTGCATATTTAGAACAGTGATTTTACAGTGACCCTCACCATTAAAAACAGTGAAAGTTGTCCCGAAAGTTGCCAGGGAATCACCATTTATTTGAACATATTTTTCATACAGTGAGTGAATATGTCTTCAATGTGGCACGTTGCATTATGTAAGGTGTGTATTATGTATCCAGGACAGTATCTAACCCAGGCAAGTACAGTGATGTACTTATATGCAGAACAAACAATAGAGCTAGATCTATATTGGTGGTTGATGCTTAAAAGCATACAGCTTATTTGTCCGCGGTACATCAAGGGTAGTCGGTATACCCTTGGGGTTACTGGTACATACTTACCTCCAGCTCCATCATCGAGCCGACACCGTAGTCTTAGAGCTCAGAAAGTAACCCAACATAGGACTTCTCATATTGCTTGCATGCAGCCTTCCAAGAAAACATTAGACGAGGGACATGTGCTCAAGAAGTTGAGCCCATCTATGAGACAGCGTGACGTGTGTGTGAGAGCAGCTCGGAGCAGCTCTAGTTATACAAAGGGGGACCTGTCAGCTCCTCCAGTTCCTGTCTCATTTACCAAGCCATATAGGGCCAGGCCGGAAGTCCCGCCGGAACCCACATAGGTCCTACTTATCTATAATCATGAGAACATCTGTGCTCGTATGTGTTGTTAATATCTATAGCTGCGTGTCTACCTGCTGGAAATAGCAGAGCCGATGTATACTCTTCTTGGCGTACATATTATTGTGGGTGGGTGTAAGGAAGAAGGATAACACGTGGAAAGAAAAGATCTTGTTTACCCTTGATGTTTTATGAATTTGGTGTCTTGGGACTTGCATATTGTAATAGAAGGCCCTTCTTATCGCCCATCTCGGACGTTTCATCCTCAGTATCATCCTCTTTTTAGAGCAGCTCATGCGAAAGATGCCGCCACCAGAGCCACTCAGGCCTTGGTGCTGATGTTAGAAGGCTGGCGCCGGTCTCAGGATGTGCGGCAAGCCCACTTCAATTATATTTCCCCTGGGACAACCTCTACTTATTTAGTGCATTATACACGCTATTGTATAGCTATAACATATGTCCTCCTCAATCCATAAGGCGTGTCTCTTAAAGGGGTCGAAGACACACACTGTGCAATATACATAATATATATGACTACATATGGATATATTTTATCAATGATGATATGTGCCTTTTTGAAATATATATGTAGCTTATTAGAGGAGGGCCAATATTAAGTCACAGTCAGAGGAGCTCTATTAATGCTATAGGTGCGAGGGTAACCCTGGAAACAAATTCCCGTGAATTCCCCCTGAATAACACGGGTTGAACTGGGGTCAGTCCCGGGAATAACCCGGGTTCTATTCCCGTGATATCACGGGATTCTGTGAGCAAAATTTCCCGTTATATCCTGGGATTCTGGCAAAGAGGGGTGCATGGGTTCGAATCCCATACTAGTAGACCTGAATGGTTCTAGTGCACCTGTCTAGTTTGATTTATCTAAATATTCTTACAAAAATGCCCACATACATTCCTTTATATCACTTACAATCTTACATACATATATGTCCTCAGCCCATACTTGCATAAGTCAGTGGCTTGACCCATATGCTTGCCCTGACCGGGAATTGAACCTGCCACCTGTACATCCATAGTGCCGTGCTCTAGGCCCTCACCTAACGGGGCATGTATTAGGAGAGGTATATGAACTCTGACTAGTGGTGACTGTGTCATAGTACACAGAGTGGCTGTTGACAAAGAGGAAAGCAGGATTGACCTTCAGCAAACCCGACATAGCTTATTTAACCCAGACCTATCCTATCCTTTCAGCACTGCTACGTCTGCATTTAATGAGCTTTTACGTGGTTGCTAAAGGTCCCTAGGGTCAACTGGGATGTTTTCTACAGGGGAAAATACAATTTAACCAGGGGGAAAATATGGATCATGTAGGATGAATGAAATCTCTGCAGCATGTAACTAGTGTGCGTAATCAGATTCAATATTTTATTATGAAATAGATTTAAAATACATACACACATAGATGTAGCAATACTAAAATTATAAACCTCGTGTAGCTCATTAAACAAAGATGTAGCAATGCTGAAAGCATAGGATACGTCTGGGGTAAATGAGCTACGTCGTGTTTGCTTATGTTTTACTCTTTGTCAACAGCCACTCTCTCTACTATGACACAGTCACCACAAGTCAGAGTTCATATAGCTCTCCCAATACATGCCCCGGTTGGTGAGGGCCTAGAGCACGGCACTATGGATGTACAGGTGGCAGGTTCAATTCCCGTTCAGGGCAAGCACAGAAGGACTTCTATTAATCTGTGTTTGCATCTTTTTAAAAGTGTATTCTGGATATCACATGATACAGGTAAAGAGGTTTGCTTGGGTTCGAATCCCATTCCTAAAATACTTGCATGTTTCTAGTGTGCTCTGTAAGCGATTAAAACATTCATATAAAATGGCACATATAAATTACATTTAACCGCATTATGTCCTGACCGGGAATTGAACCAGCCACCTGTACATCCATAGTCCCATGCTCTAGGACCTCACCCACAGGGGCATGTATTGGGAGAGGTATATGAACTCTGACCAGTGGTGACATTGGGGACCTTTAGCAAACCTGACGTAGCTCATTTAACGCAGACGTATCCTATCCTTTCAGCACAGGCCTTCACTGAGCTGTGGTGGAGATCGTCTGCAGTGGGTTGGTAGTATTAGTGTAAAGGCCTGACACTGTGTTGGTCCGGTCATCTTGGTGACCACGTGACCAAACTCTACATATAGGTAGTTCCCAGACCAATCAATAGATGTCATTAGTATAGGCCTGGTGATTGGTCTGGGAACTACCTATATGTAGAGTTTGGTCACGTGGTCACCGAGATGACCGGACCAACACAGTGTCAGGCCTTTACACTAATACTACCAACCCACTGCAGACGATCTCCACCACAGCTCAGTGAAGGCCTGTGCCTTTCAGCACTGCTACGTCTGCGTTTAATGAGCTTTTATGTGGTTGCTAAAGGTCCCTTGTGTCCTAGTCTAGAGAGTAGCTGATGAGGATTGATTTAAAAAGCTACCAGGGTAGTGTTGGAGATCTCTACTACATGGCCTTGTAGCAGAGTCGGTAGAGCATTGCACTATACATCAGAAGGTTGAGAGATCGAGCCCCTAAATAAATAATTTGATAAATAATTTGATAAAATGTACAGTAGTGAAAATCTTATCACATTTCTCAATGACATATTGGGTTATAGCGGTTCTATTGTCTAATTACAAAGGGAGGGCACAGATAAAGGTAATTAGTCATCATGGACTTGTATTTTGCTCCCTGGGAGTTCGAACCCACGTTCTACTGATTGACTGGGGCAAATCCTGTGATATTACTGGAATATACATGTAAATTCACGTCTTTTAATCCCGTGATATCACGGGAAATTTTGCTCACAGAATACCCAAAAATTCCCGGGAATATCTCGTGACTTGTTACCAGGGAAGATTTATCCATCAATATCATGACTCGCGATGTTTACGGTTACATGTATAACAATAAGACCGTTTCTAATAACGACATAAAGATGTGCTTCTAGCTATATATATCTATCTAACACAAACGACCAGATGCCAGCTTGATATCTAATTGCCACCATCCACCGAGCTCTATATGACAGATTAAGTCATGTATATGTTTCTTAGATAAAATCCATATAGGCCCAGTGGACAGTGATTATATTATAGGGGATTCGTTGCACATCCTTTTCCATTCACCATTGCCATGGCATCGTCACTTGAACCAGCTTCATTGTACTTCATTATAATTGTCTGGTGTAAATAGAATTATGTTTCTAGCTAGACACCTTTGGTGTTTGGTTGCCCCTTAGAACCCATGTCTGTACACTCATTTTAACAGCGACAATCCCTTAAGCTGAGTACGATCACTAATGAATTTATTCATCTGTTTTCTAAACCCGACAGGAAACATGCCCTTTGACATCAGCCCTGTAGACATAAGAGATGGATAAAGAACATATTTGTGGAGGAAGTAGATGACCTTTATGAAGGTCAGACAGTGGGGTCATCAGGACGAAAGGTCAGACATGTAAAACCACACACAGTCTTCAAAATATGTTGTTGATTTTTAAATTATGAACAGCACAACTATAATCCCAAGCTTGGTTTCAGAGATGACTTTATTTTATTGAATATTAAGCCTATATTATATATAGAAGTTTTCAAAATAGTGCTTTGGTTTACTTGACACTGGCACTACACTGAAAACTCTATGGGGGGAAAAAGTAATCAAGAGTGATTACTTTTTGTCATCACAGTGATGACGACACCTGTGATTACTTAGTAATCACTAGAGTAATCATATGTGATGACCCAGTGTCATCACCGTGATTACTTTTTTGAAATCATCTATGATTAATTTCATATAACTTATTTCTCTGTTCAACAAGGTATCAATCCCTAATTATCAATAACACCCCCCCCCCCTCCACCTGTCATCATACATTGATTGAAAGCACTTCTAGCCCTCATAGCAAGCCCAACAAGGCCTATATGTGTATAGTAAGCAACAGTATATTCTTGCATTAGTAAATGTGGTTTAAGCCAGACAAAAGGTGTCCATGTGTACACATATATCTGCTCTTGAGAAATTTGGTCAAAACTTAACTGTAAATTACTTGAGTTTCTAATGTGATAATATTCTTTAAATGTTTGATTTTATAAGATCCTTTAATTAGAGTTAATAAGGATATAAATCTATAGATGGCCTGGAGTAGGTCCTTCACATACGATTATTGTCTAGTGGTGCCCTCTGGTGGCACATATTGTAATCGAGATGATGACTTCGGTCATCATGGTGATGACTTTCAGTCATCACCGTGATGACTTTACTCTTACTAATCAGCATGATTACCCAAACTAATCAGTAGTGATTAGTTTCAGATATGCCTAAGTTTTCAGTGTAGTAGTATACTCTCTATAGTGGATTCTGGATAATTACTACATGTACATTGGACTTATTATAACATGTAGTATTTAACGCACAAATAAATATTGGAACAGCCAATTATCACACACTTTGCTCGTCTACTGCCTATATTTGTAACATCTCCATGAGCAGCTGTTGTGAAAAAACTGCAGCAAGAAATCCAACCATGAAGCCCTAGAGGCAGCTTGCATCCATCACTGAATCTGATCGCATCTTTAACTAAAGTAAAACTTTTTAGATCAGATAATTAATATGGGAGGTGGAGATAGTACTGGTCAGTAAACTGCTTACACAGGATCGGCACTGAGATCAGACAGAACCCAATCCTCCTTACTCTACTCCCTATAGCTCCTGCCATGCTTTAATCAAGGGACTCATTCGCTTTCTCTGTCCGACCGGTGCCCGAGCTAATGACATTTCCGCTGTCTTAAGACGGCTTAAAATTCGTTTAATTAGACCTTCATTCAGCCCCCATGATAGTAGGAGCAGTTACAAGGGCAGCTTTACTAGAGAGCTAAAATGCCCACAGTAGCTCCAATGATCGTGAATAAACTGTTGGCGACCTATTACGCCTGTCTGCCTGCTCATTTGTGTGAGTGTGTGTCCAAGAGGAGTGGCCAGAAATAAACTAACCAGCTTGAACTCTTTGTTCTCCTCGTGGTCTACCATTTGGCGGCCAACAGGACTACTTTTGTTACAAGTCATTCACAAAAGGGGAAGCTCCAGTATTTGATTAGTATTCATCGAATGAAGTGGCTGCCAATCGGTCCCACACTGCCTTCATCAATTGGTACCAAGATAGAAACAGCTTTTTGCCTATAGGCTACTCCTGGTGGTTTTTACAGCTACCCTATGTTATTTGGGTCCAGACTGTATAAATCAACCATGATGGCCTGATTAAGGCACGCATGGTACAAACCGGTATTTATGAGTCGTTAGCTCAGATACTAATGATTAAATTCTAATTGAAACAGTGACCAGTAAACAATAGCTAGAAAACAGACAAGTAATGGATCAGCGATTGTTTTATTCCATATAATGTAGGCATATAAAAAGAATAGGGAGCGTTGAGATAATCGGAAATACATGTCATTATAAGTTCCCGATACAGGATACTACAAATATAACTAAAATAATTGTACGTTATTAATACCCAGTGCGTCTGTGACTGTGTTCCCGAGCTGTGTTCTACTGGTCAACAATACTGCCGGAGAAAATGGACGTTTCTTCTTTAACCTAGAGGCTAATTTGAGGCTAGTAGGGAACAAAAGCAGCTTTCTATTTTCCACCAAAGGAGAGAAACAGCCCATCGTCCACTGGGCTCTTGACAGCCGATTGAGCACTACATTTCTAATGTAAATTCGGCTGTATGCAGTCCAGTGGACGGTGACCCTATCACATGAGGCTTGTCTGCAATCATGTAGTTTTTGCTACGAAATAAGACGCATGGGGAGACCCTATGAACGTGTTTTTCCTGGATTGAGCCTTCCCGCGAGCTGCTCTGTGAGCTGCTCCTTGGGATGGCAGTGTGCTGTGGCTGCTCTAGCAGTTCCCCCATATTAGATCAGCACTAATCTATGTTTGCCTCTATCCTTGGTGACCATGGTTCCTATCAGGATCAGACCTGTGTGCTGCTCATATCTGATCAGTAACTGACAATTTATACCGGCAAAATGAATTTCAAGAGAATGAAGAGGGTCGCCCCAAATGTGAGGACAGGACTGATTAATGACAAACTGTCGGAAATGGCTGTCTTTGAAATTGGAAGCTATTTCTGTTTCTCTGACCTTTCTGGTATGGATATTCTCTTTTTTTGTAACTCTGGCTAGCTCGCCATTCTCCCCGTCACTATGGTAACGGGTTCCAAGAATCCTCCTTGAGCCTTGAGCTGGAAGCTACCGGGACAGAAATAGAAAAAATACATGAATTCCTAACCCTCCAAGTACCGGTGCCATAGGCAAGCACTGTTGTCACATATATCTTATGCCATGTCTTGGGGCTGAATAGGCGAGCTGGTGCGTATATATGGGGGCGTATTGTGTCCTGCGCTGGTGCTGGATTGTAGGCCTATATGTTCGCCCAATCCCTGACGTAGCTCTCAATCAGTAATTACCATACGACAAGGTGGGAAACCAAGGCTTGGTCCTGCTCGGAGTTGTCACCAGAGGCCGGGGGCATTGATTTGATGGACTCTGAGGCAGTGTTGGGGGAGGTGGAGGGTGTAGGCATAGAGTCGATAAAGCTCTCCCTGGCCCTGCGCAGGGAAGTAGTAGATAGAAATGAGGGTTTTCCCCGGGTTCACATAATAGAGTCCTCGACTGTTTTATGGATTCTCTATATCTACAGGAGATAGTTATTACAAGCAGGTTACACTAATCTACCCAAGCGGTGTTCTTTTATCCTGGTCATCAGTTTGAGCAGTACCGGGTAAACATGTAATAGATATGTCTGTATTCAAGACACATACAAAGTCACACATATATACCCATAATTTGCAAGCAATAACCATCATGTACACAAGCAATCAAAGGTGCAATGCACCAAAGATTTGTGCGACCCACTTCCTAAGGCTTTTAATATGAGTCTATACACTTATTACAAGCAGGTTACACTAATCTACCCAAGCGGTGTTCTTTTATCCTGGTCATCAGTTTGAGCAGTACCGGGTAAACATGTAATAGATATGTCTGTATTCAAGACACATACAAAGTCACACATATATACCCATAATTTGCAAGCAATAACCATCATGTACACAAGCAATCAAAGGTGCAATGCACCAAAGATTTGTGCGACCCACTTCCTAAGGCTTTTAATATGAGTCTATACACTGTGGACACTCTGGCCACTTTATAGCACAAAGTCCCTATTCTTTGAGGTTCTTACGGCCCATGTCCCTAAATAGCACAACTTTATGTTCCCTCAGTGTTGGATACTCATTCAGGAGACCTCTCCGTGGTGGCTAATGAAGTTGGGGCTGCTGCTTTCAGACGTGAGCAGCTCAGGTAAACGTCGTTCCCCAAATTACCCACTCGCAGCCGCCGCGAGCAGCTCACTCCCCGACAAGGCCTAGAAGGGCTTCATATATTAGTCGCCGGAAAGAGTGCCCACAATGTTCTGGGCGCTTGTCGAGGCAAAATGCCTTTTTAAATGGACGGAAAATTGCAGGGGGTCCCTAACTGGCTTCTTGTTGATATAAAATATCAGAAAGCGCCCAGGACAAACTACGTCGTCTGGATATTTTATAAGCGCATTTTAAATGCATTAGATCGCTGAGAAGGATCAAAACTAATTCACAACATGCAAGTCGTTTGGTGATGGAGATTGCAGTCTAGACTGTTGAATTGATATGCCAGTAAGCCTGATATTTATTCTACATATCCAATACATATAAGCTCATATACAATGTATATAACTATAACTTACAATCATGTACTTGTAACTCTAGAGCCCCCAGTCCCCACATCAACCTATGATAGGAAGCAGCAATTTTATCATGTAGATTAAGTGAGTTCAGACCATCTATCAGCCCTGCTTGTACAGAAGCAAGCATATTGGTACATTGCATATTGCAGTCCACAAGCAGTATGACTATGAGCCGAACAGTTCCATGTATGCTCTGTCCACTTTAGTTCCTACCCGTACCCCCTCAGTGACCCTCATGAGCCGTAAACTACCTGTGACTAAAGGCCCGCATTGCTCTCTGCCCCAAGGCCTTCCTACCCTGGCCTTTGTGGCCTGAAAACGCCCGGCTCTTGGCGTCCACTTGCCATGCAGTCGGCAGGTCGACACCAATGACAAATTGATATTTACGCTGGTTGCCGTACGCTCGGTGACCAGCGGGCCGGACGTAGGTAATGGCGTCGCACGTCCACGCGCGCCGTCCATCACACACCCGGGTTCTACGTCTCCATTGTTTACTGCGGCTCAAATAAGCGGCAGCAGAGGGCATTTCCGGTAATCCAGCCATAAAACTGCGGTGGTTGGGGTTTGGGGGTTGTGGAGGGAGGTCGCCATGCTGTGTGCCCTCTGGGCGTTCAATTTAGTTTTCGCCCATCTGAGTGTCGGGTCGTATTGTGAGTCGGATCGAATACCGGGCCGAATACGCCATGTGGGTTTGTCATCCTGTTGAAAGATGGATTCCCCCAGACCACCCCCAATACCCACAACCCCACCCACAGCAGAGACCTCCCACAGCACCGGCGTCGACACTGAGGGTCGGTTGGCGCTCGGCCAAGGGGAATCATATCATTGCCGCCTCTCTCCTCACCCGCGTGCGTCCGATCAAATCACAATTTGTTCTTCGTCTGCTTACTGTGGAAATGTGTGCCAAGGGCGGACCCTTTCCAAATGTCCCGACACTATCGGAAACGAAAAAGCACAGCTCTACAGCCAGTCAGTCAGTCGATTGGCCCGGGTACTTCGTGGGTCTTTCTATTTCCAGCCTGCAATAACTGTAATATTTCCGCGCCCGAAACGCATTAGGACTGGGCTGCTTTTTGCCGACCGCTCTCGACTCTTGCACAAATATTGCCTCTTGAGATCCCAACAATGAATTTGTTTGCACCGGAACCACGTGTATTGCCTCCGTGTTTAATAGTCCCATTGTGGGTTGTAACACGGCCTAACTGGATATGAAAGGAGAAATATTGAGACAAGACTCACCGAATTCCTTCTTTTGCTCGCTCGCTCATTTAGGATACTCATCAGTGTCATCATTTTACTCGCTCACTCACATAGTCCGATATCGGTACCTACGCGCCCCTACCTGTTCTCTGATGGCCCTTTATAGGTTTCCCACCACAAAGAGGAGTTCAGCCTAATGTTGCCTGCTTCAGCCTTGAGGCCATTATTGCTATGGCCCTATCTACTCACACTATCGTCAATACAGGTCCTGCTGTTTTTTTCTTATTTCCTGCCTCTTCTTCCATACTTAACACCCACTCTCTCTCCCGTCCCTCCCCACCACACAGTAGCCCCTGCCTCTGCATCCCCTACAGGCGTGCCACAAGCCGACTTTCCGTTAGAACAATGCATGTGTTTATGAGCTGCTCGCCTCGGCGCCGGAGCCGGAAACCAAATCCCGTTGCCTGCTGATTATGCGACGCTCAGTTATTTCAACCCGTTCTATTTACTCCTGGCTACAACCAGGCGATTGGTCCCCCACTGGTCCCCCACCAGCCTTGGGTTGAGTCAATATATTTACCAGGGTTTCTCCTCCTCCATCCGTCCCATTCATCCCTACTTTATGTCACGCTGGTGACAGCAACTACGCAGTTCCCTAGTCTACCTTCTCATTGGGGACTATATTATAGAAATTAGTGATTTTTTAGCCTGCGCGTTGGTTATGGATTGTTTCACGCCCCCGTTTCCACGGCAACCCCATCGCCCGTGTTAGATTGGGAGAGGTATAGATACCCACTGTGTAGATTGTTGGTCTACCCGACCGTTTACACAAACACCGACTGTGATAATAGTTATAGTGTAGTTAGCAGATGGGCCATTTCTGACGTTCCAGCATGATCATGGAATCTCTAATGAAATCAACACTGATGAAGGTATTTAAACTAAATTAATGTCGCAAAGTCCATCCCACTGTAATGTGTGTAGAAATAGAGAGTATTTATTGCTAACACCGTAAGGTACCATTGAATGGAAAGATTCACCATGGTAGTACACTGATAATAATACCTATAGTCAGTAGTGACCATACCACCATATTTTGACCCCCGTAGTCAGGGGACTATATAACTTAGTCACATATTAGTCATAAGATAGTCAGTAGTGACTATATGTGGATCACACAAATTGATGATGTCACAGGAATGTGTGCACAGGAAACAGTTAGGATTCAAATTTGAATGGTCCATGGACTTCAGGTAGGCACATCCTCTTCTAAACCACTGTTCTATGGATATCCCTGCTTGTTATATGTTATGTTACAGTTGTCTATGACAACCTAAGATGTTCTAGGGTGCATGAGTTCTCATGTTTGATAGAGTAATCATGGTACTTTGTTCAAATTTTGATAACATAGAAATACATGAACAGTGTATGTCTAGACTGACATAGCATAATAGGCTTACACAGGAGCCTGTAACCTGCCCTGTTTTATACTAGCCTGCCACCTGCCAGGCCTTGTCCTGTCTGTCCCCTGTCATGCCTTATCCTAGCCTGTCCCCTGGCCTGCCTTATCCTGGCCTGTCCCCTGCCATGCCTTATCCTAGCCTGTCCCTTTCCCTGCCCTATCCTAGCCTGTCCCCTGCTCTACCTATCCTAGCCTGTCCCTTGCCCTGCCTTATCCTAGCCAATCCCCTGGCCTGCCTTATCCTAGCCTGTCCCCTGGCCTGCCGTATCCTAGCCTGTCCCCTGTCCTGCCTTTTCCTAGCCTGTCACCTGCCCTACCTATCCTAGCCTATTCCCTGTCATGCCTTATCCTAGCCTGTCCCCAGCCCTTCCCTAGCCTGGCCTGTCCCCTACCCTGCCTTATCCTAACATGTTCCCTGCCCTGCCTTATCCTAGCTTGTCGCTTGCCCTGCCTAATCCTAGCCCATCCCCTGGCCTGCCTTATCCTAGCCTGTCCCCTGGCCTGCCTTATCCTAGCCTATCCCCTGTCCTGCCTTATCCTAGCCTGTCGCCTGCCCTGCCTTATCCTAGCCTGTTCCCTGTCATGCCTTATCCTAGCCTGTCCCCTGCCCTGCCCTAGCCTGGCCTGTCCCCTACCCTGCCTTATCCTAACATGTTCCCTGCCCTGCCTTATCCTAGCTTGTCCCTTGCCCTGCCTAATCCTAGCCCATCCCCTGGCCTGCCTTATCCTAGCCTGTCCCCTGGCCTGCCTTATTCTAGCCTATCCCCTGCCCTGCCTCATCCTAGCCTGTCCCCTGCCCTGCCTTATCCTAGCCTGTCCCCTAGCCTGCCTTATCCTAGCCTGTCCCCTAGCCTGCCTTATCCTAGCCTGTCCCCTAGTCTGCCTTATCCTAGCCTGTCACCTGCCCTACCTATCCTAGCCTGTCCCCTGTCATGCCCTATCCTAGCCTGTCCATTCCCTTACCCTATCCCTACTACTCTGCTCTGCCTTGCTTTGCCCTGCCCTGCTCTTCATTATTTTGCCCTGCCTTATTCTGCCTTGATCTACCCTACTATACTCTACATTACTCTGCCCTGCCATGCTCTGCCTTGCTCTACTTTCCATTACTCTGCTCTGCCTTACTCTGCCTTGCTCTGCATTGCTCTACCCTTCTGAACCTTGACCTGCCTTTCGCTTATTTCTCATGATTGACTATATCTATTAGTCATAGTGACTACTTTAGACCATGAAACCATTAAATTCATAGTCAGTTGACTATATAGCCCAAATCAGCCGATTTAATGGCTGACTATAGGTTGACTATATGACTAACTTACATTAGACATAGGTGACTAACTAGGTATAGCCGTTTTTTCTACATTCACGTGACTATAGAAACGTAGTCCGTAGTGACTAACATTTCCAGGCCCATTATTATCAGTGTAAGATGAACTCTCTCTTGTGTATGGAGGAGTGATCTCAAGAGTCAGAATGTGAGTTGATATTTTTCGGTCCCATTAGTGAATCAATGTTACGACTCGTTGTGCTAGACGTATTTCTAATTCAATTTTAAACTGACAAGACTGATATCGCATCCATTCACTGTGAATATTCTTCACATAAATCATAAATACAAACTTGCCTTACAATAATAAAAGATACATGTATTGTGAAGGCAGACAGTAAGGTAAGGAATATATTAGAATAGTCTATAATCACCTGCATAGAACCTTCATAGAGAATTGTAAAAATAGGTTTGAATGCTAATGCCACTCGTTATATTAGACTTCATAGACGAAGGTTGGCTCAATCAATGATCTCCCCTGCTGTGGGTCTTAGAACGGCTGCACCTACCCACCTCCCATCAACCCTGCTTCAAATCAGCACCAGCCCTATAATGATGACGCTCAGAAGTGGGAAAAGGGAGGCTTTGCAGGTATTGTCCACCCATCGTGCCCAACGCATTGCAACTTATATCGGCGTATGCATAAAGTAGAAGATATGCAGCTTTAACCGCAAGTGTCCTTTATCCGAACTAGAGTATTATAGATGTCTGAAGAATGACATAGTCTGGAGTCAAAAGGGACGAAAAACATATAAAATCACATATTTACTGTGTTATACAGCCCTGCTACATTTATTAGGACCATATATATATCGATGTGCTCCCATAATGGTGCCTCTACATGGGTCCCCCAATTAATGACCATGTCGCCGTGTCGATTTTTAGCAAAAGGGCCGTGTCGGTGTGTAGATTTTTATGTATATAAGGACTTATAGAGAGATAACTGCAGGTCGATTTTTATCCTTTATTTTTCTGTGTCCGTCGATTTTTAAAAGGGCCTAAAACGGCTGTGTCGCCGTCTCGGCCGTGTCGATTTTTACCCATGTAGAGGCACATAATGCAGTTTACCCGAGGCGATTTTGTTGGGTCCTGGTCGGTAGTAACGTTCGCGCCAGGCGCCATGTTGTTTTTGCCAAGTTCTTCGCCCCCCCCCCCCCATGATTGTACCAACTATTTACAGCAGCAAAGCTGCTGGTATAATTACAAAAATGGATACCGTCTCTTCTTTTTTTTACAAAGCCATGCCAATAGTATCTATAAAATGTGTTACTTGAAAACACTAAGGAAAGAAATTCCTAGTGTGGCACAAACACAACGGCTCTAAATGGATTCTAGATGAATTCAAAATTTAAAAAAGTCCATATGATTCAATAAACAAAATGTAGTCCCCAAGTGATAATCCCAGAGGTATGCGGCAGACGACACCCCTCCCTGTTGCCGTCCGCTGGTTCCGTGAGGTGTAGCATACATTATTGATGACGTCAGGTGGCGGCAGCTGCCACGCTAATTACGGACCAGAGATGTGATTTTCTGCCTGCTGACTTGTATGGCATGGTAAAGGGTGCTTAATGAGCACGTAGCTGGGTCAGTGAGGTTAGTGTGGCAGCATGCTGGTCAGGTGTCTGCAGTTAGTGGTGGTGAGGGGGGGGGGGATCTCACACTACTGAACATGTCGGGCGTGGAGACGTGGTGATGAGGTATTATTTATGAATACGAGGAACTATTGTGAGAGGGAGCTTGAAATAAAACATATGAACACATATGTGTTACTTCACTTGGCTGTGTTGAATCAAACTAATCTGTGCTGTGAAATTTCCTTTTCAAACACTAGTATTCCAAAACCTTTTTCAAATATCAAAGTATGATGGGCCCCAGGAACCGGGTTGGGAGAACATTGTATAGCCGGATAATAATTTTGCATCATGATACATTCTACAAACTTGAGAAGAGGACGACTACAGCCCAAGGTTTTGGATTATGATTGTAAGGCATCAAAGCAGGATACCATAGGGGTGGGGAATGAATGTGTCAAGATACAACCATAATGATCTAGTCAGTGATTTACTGCCAGTCATAAACTACTGAACGATCTCTTCAGGTGAAATCTTTTAGTAAGATTGTTGATTTCCAATATTGATCCTGGTTTTGGCAGCGATTGAATGTGAAAACCAGACTTCCCTTGATGTGTAAATCTAGGTTCAGGCAGACATGTAGTCAGAGTAAAAAAAATGCTTGCATTATTAAAGTGTTGGTTCCCTTCCTATGGAGGGAGAGTGGTGGCGCCTATATGGGGCTTATATTCAGTTCACACCATCCTGCCACCACTCGCTCCAAAGCCTCCTCCCTGGGGCTAACAACCGAACCAATTAGATATCGATTTCCCAGCACCAGACTCTATGTTTGGATTCATATGGAATTTCTGTGCGACTCTAGGACCTCTTAAATATAGGGAAGAGGTATGGATGGGGTGGAATGAAGCTTGGTGGGTTCAATCATCCAAAACTGAAGGACAGTAATCATGCTCAATCTAGATTCACTGTCCTATATGTGAACTCCTGTGATTCTGTTCATGGCAGCACATCTTCAGCAGGATCAATACTTAAATGGTGCCCACAATAATTGTGGAAGATTGCTTAATTTGATGGAAAGTTCCAGCCAACATCCCAAGAATTACAAATTGTAAGCCTTGGTAAAATCCCCAATGTGTTATACTACTTACATGGACCATCGATGCTTTCAGTGATCGCAGTTAGAAGTATGTTTACACAGTAGACCTTCTTGAGGGAAGAAACGAAGTGGTGATATTGTTCTAAAAGGAATCGATTGAGGGGGGGGGGTGTTACATGGTTGACTGCTGACCATACCTTTTAAGGCACTGGAGGAGGCGTTCCCCTTGATCGCTCTCCACAAATGTGTGTCATTGGATTACAAAATAAAATTCGGGATTCCCGCTTATGGCATGTTAACATCAATGTTTTGGTCTGGTAGAAGCTTCAGGAACACAAATGTTCCTTTCTTGCGTGGTTTAATTACATGATGAGGTACATTAGACAGACTGTATTGAAGGAGTTCTACGTCCATCACAATCATATCTATATAGAAACCCATTTCTGTGAGTGTCAATATGTCAGTGTTTTCCACGGGGGGACACCTCAGAACCCAATTTGCGTAGATGTCATTTAGCCCTAAAGTAAGAAAATGGAATGCCCCAACAGATGTGGAGGGGCTATATATAGTTGTAATGTGATATATATATTACACAAAAATGTCATATGAGGTTTTGACAAAAATAGATAAATAAAACGTCCTCCGGCTTTCACACCACACAGCCCTATATATACACTGATAATAATAGACCTGGAAATGTTAGTCACTACGGACTACGTTTCTATAGTCACGTGAACGTAGAAAAAACGGCTATACCTAGTTAGTCACCTATGTCTAATGTAAGTTAGTCATATAGTCAACCTATAGTCAGCCATTAAATCGGCTGATTTGGGCTATATAGTCAAGTGACTATGAATTTAATGGTTTCATGGTCTAAAGTAGTCACTATGACTAATAGATATAGTCAATCATGAGAAATAAGGGAAAGGCAGGTCAAGATTTGTCCTGCTCTAGGATAGGATAAGGCAGGGCAGGGGAGAGGCTAGGATAGGGTAGGGAAAGGGACAGGCTAGGATAAGGCATGGCAGGGGACAGGCTAGGATAGGTAGGGCAGGGGACAGGCTAGGATAAGGCAGGACAGGGGACAGGCTAGGATAAGACAGGGTAGAGACAGGCTAGGATAGGGCAGGGCAGGTGACAATCTAGGATAAGGTATAGGCTAGGGGACAGGCTAGGATAAGGCATAGTAGGGGACAGGCTAGGATAGGGCAGGGCAGGGCAAGGGACCGGCTAGGATAGGGCAGGGCAGGGCAAGGGACCGGCTAGGATGAGGCATGGCAGGGTACAGGCTAGGATCAGGCAGGGCAGGAGACAGGCTAGGATAAGGCAGGGCAATGGCTAGGATAAGGTAGGGCAAGGTACAAGCTAGAATAAGGCATGGCAAGGGACAGGCTAGGATAAGGCAGGCCAGGAGACAGGCTAGGATAAGGCAGGGCAATGAACAGGCTAGGAAAAGGCATGGCCGGGGACAGGCTAGGATAAGGCAGGGCAGGAGACAGGCTAGGATAAGGCAGGGCAAGGGACAGGCTAGGATAAGGCAGGCCAGGAGACAGGCTAGGATAAGGCAGGGCAAGGGACAGGCTAGGATGAGGCGTGGCAGGGTACAGGCTAAGATAAGGCATGGCAAGGGGCAGGCTAGGATAAGGCAGGCCAGGAGACAGGCTAGGATAAGGCAGGGCAAGGGACAGGCTAGGATGAGGCGTGGCAGGGTACAGGCTAGGATCAGGCAGGGCAGGAGACAGGCTAGGATAAGGTAGGCTAGGGGACAGGCTAGGATAAGGCAGGGTAGGGGACAGGCTAGGATAGGGTAGGGCAAGGGACAGGCTAGGATGAGGCGTGGCAGGGTACAGGCTAGGATCAGGCAGGGCAGCAGACAGGCTAGGATAAGGTAGGCAAGGGGACAGGCTAGGATAAGGCTGGGTAGGGGACAGGGTAGGATAGGGTAGGGCAAGGGACAGGCTAGGATGAGGCATGGCAGGGTACAGGCTAGGATCAGGCAGGGCAGGAGACAGGCTAGGATAAGGCAGGGCAATGAAATACTAGGAAAAGGCAGGGGACAGGCTAGGATAAGGCAGGGTAGGGGACAGGCTAGGATAGGGTAGGGCAAGGGACAGGCTAGGATGAGGCATGGCAGGGTACAGACTAGGATCAGGCAGGGCAGGAGACAGGCTAGGATAAGGCAGGGCAATGAACATACTAGGAAAAGGCAGGGGACAGGCTAGGATAAGGCAGGGCATGTGACAGGCTAGGGTAAGGCAGGGCAGGTGACAGGCTAGGATAAGGCAGGGCATGTGACAGGCTCCTGTGTAGGCCTATTATGCATTGTTAGTCTAGACATACACTGTTCATGTATTTCTATGTTTAATATCAAAATTTGAACAAAATACCATGATTACTCTATCAAACATGAGAACTCATGCACTCTATAACACCTTAAGTTGTCTTACTCAACTGTAACATAACATATAACAAGCAGGGGTATCCACAGAACAGTGGTTTAGAAGAGGATGTGCCTACCTGAAGTCCATGGACCATTCAAATTTGAATCCTAACTGTTTCCTGTGCACACATTCCTGTGACATCATCAATTTGTGTGATCCACATATAGTCACTACTGACTATCTTATGACTAATATGTGACTAAGTTGTATAGTCCCCTGACTAGGGGGGTCAAAATATGGTGGTATAGTCAGTACTGACTATAGGTATTATTATCAGTGTAGGCTCATCTGAGTGTGGCTGTTTTCTTATCTGCGGCCTACACGTGGAGTAGGCAGGCTGGGAGTGAAGGGCCACCCCTACTGATAGATCCTAGATAGGCTGGCAGCCTCATGACAGGAGGGACCACCCCCATTGCCGCCATACCCTAACATGGCTCCTCAGCACGCGAGGGGCTGCCTCTCAGTGGTCGACTTGTAAGGTGTTGGCCCATTTTAGGAACCATTAGCGACACAGTAAAGGATGTACCCTGTTCTATCGGAACGACAACTGTCACTTAAGCTGTTTAAGGTCGTTGGTTATTTAGGGAAATAGACCATCTCCCTACTGAATACCACCTCAGTCCTATCTGGTATAGTACACAGTGTAGGTATAGCTCTATCGTGGCAAGAATAGATGGGATATCGGTGGCTTCTTTGGCCCATTGCCTCGTGTGAACTCTACTGCCACGGATCGATTTTGCATCGTTGCCATTTGATCATTATAGATGGATAATGTTGCTGGCAAAGTGAAAGGGCTCGGCTAATCTAACTGCCCCGAGAGGCCCTCTCTCACCGTGTAGCCCGGGAAGGGCGTAGAGGGTCAAGGCTGGTCCCGACCCGAGCTGTGATGTATATCACTATGGTATGCCCATTTCTGTCCCATGGCCCCAATTGCATCTTCTCTGCATGGGGAGCAGGGGCATGGGTCCTCCCCATCCACTCCCCCACGTTGCCATGTGATGTGAATCCCCGCAACCACCAGGCAACCCACTTATTTGCCTGATCTGCACCAAGTATTCATCCCGCCTATACCAGCCTGCTTACCCCTAACCACACAGACCCTCCTCCTTTCAGCCATCCACCTTTGATGTGCAGGCTATACTGGATGGTCTAGATGCTGGTCTACATCCTTTGCTAATGGACATATGACCGGACTGTGCTTTTATCTAAAGGACCTTCATCTAAAGAGTTATTCGGCGTACATGTACACATATGCCACACTTAGAACTAAAGGGTCGTCGTTGGCCATGCACGTAATCTAATTTCCTTACCGTGTACCATGCTCTGCTTATACACAATCTCACCAACCTGTTTGCTATATTGCAAGCTCCTTGCTGTGAGTATGAATGCCAGCTCTGGAAAAGGATTGCCCTTTTTATAGTAGTCTAATAGTTTGGGAGAGGCTTAGTATGCTAAGAGTTGTTGCATGGCTTGGACAGAAGCCCTGATGGCAGTCAGGAACAGCTGTGATGAACTATTAGCTGCCGTGGAACATTCAATCCGTTTTAAAAGCAGGGAAGGAAGAGCAATCACTTACCTTTATATGTACAAAATGTCTGTGAATGAGTGCCTCGTAGGGTAGCAATGATCAGAATAATTTATGGGTCCATCAATCATTAGGGGTTCACATGTACTTCCACAAAGCACACCACTGAGTAGCTGCATGCTCATGTATCAAGTGAATGTGAGAGGTGGGTCAAATTAGGGTTAGTGGTCCCTTTGCATGTCTTTCCTGCAAACGATGAACTTGGGCATAACGTCCAAGGACGCCAGGGTGCGTTTCTGGATGTCAGTTCTGATCCTTTGCATTGCTAATAAATGATAAATGATTGTGGAGGCAATGTCATGAATGGTATAGAATGCAATAAGTTAAGTCCACCTCCAGCATGTACAGGCCTTTTTAAGCATATCTTCTTTATGAATATATTTTGCTACTGTTGGCTGAAATATCCACCATACCCTGCTTGCATGGTGGTGTTTTCTATGTTTACCTCTCCAACAGATGATGTATAGTAGAGTATGAACAAAATACTTATCAAATATTGATCAATGCTATGTGGCATGTAAATGTCACTGGGCACCAGCAATTATTAATAATACCATAATAAATCAGGGCGGAATCCTATACCATATAACGTATAGAGGAATCACCATTGCATTACGACCAACCACTGCCATTTGACAAGAATACAGCGATTGCCATAAAACGCCAATATATACAATGCACGCAAAACACAATTGCAGCAACGAAAGGCTGACATTTATGTCCATCTATAAACATGGCCCCAAAAGGACAGCTGCACTTATACCATTGTGCACCCTGTCATGTTCTATAAGGTCAGCATGGTGCCTGACAAGCAGTCCTACCCCTGAGCTGCTCCTGAGCCACTCACTGGCACCCTCCACCCACAGACTGCTCAGACAACAGAGTCGATTTTCTTGTTGGCTACCGCTTCCACGGGGAGAACACTGTCTAGGGAAAGGAGGGAGGCAGGATTTTGGCCGAGGAATACTGCGCTTTTCTTTCCTCCTTGGCAAGGGATATGCCACAGTCGTTTTTGTAATTGATTCGGGAAAGAGCACATGTGTATCAAAGCAATGAGGACTCCTGTCTAATCAATCCTGTCTAGGCCTATCTACAGGCGATGTTCTATTTGTGTGAGAACAATAGCATTCTATTCAGTATTCAGTCATCCAAAGATAGCTACCACAATGCCTAGACCAGGGTTCAGGGGCATAGGAAGCATATTTGTTTTGAGACAAAACATGGGAGTCCAAGGAGATCCATCCCACACCAGTGTCGGACACCCATCCCAATACTGCTCCGGTTCTATACTGTGTGGTAGGATTTATATATACCACATGTGTCTAATGACAAGATATGGGTAGTCATCTGTATAAATCATAGGGTCTAGGTATCTTTCTAACCATTTTAGGGTCGGGGACCAGACATATCACCCTTCTGTGATGAAGGGGGGGGGGGGGTATACGCCTCCTATATCCTCCTATCCTGTTTTTCCCTCCATGCCAATGCATTGCTCTGCCTTATGATGCACTGGAGGAATAAGCAGCAACAGCTGCCAGAAGGAGCAGCTAGCTAACCCTCTGTACTTTATTAAAGATTAAAGTGAGCTCAATCGCCCGTCTTTATAATAGGCGGAGTGTTTGATGGACTGCCAACGACGGACCCCCTACTGTCATGCGACAGGGATGCAGGCGTATCGGAAGAGGGGATTATGATAGTGACAGGATTATATCCATACACATAATGAAGGGGAATTAGGGTGGAGAACCTAAGCCAACCTGCAAGCCACCCAGCAAGCCGAACTGGTGTGCATCATAATGGGCGGATGCACTGTGCCGTGTGAATACCCTATTTGTGCACATTTGCAAGAGGACCCCAGAAATGGCGCCTTTTAAAGATGCTTAATTGATTTTCTGTCGCCCCTCCTCTTATTGGATTTATCTTACACAATGAGGACAAGAGCGGCGGAAGACACTAGTTGTCTCAATTGATTATCTTAACATGGGTGCATACGATGTTGCTGTGCAATGTGGGCCAGCAACACTTTGGTATTTAATTTCAGACTAGTAATTCAAAAAATAGTATTTAAATAATGCAATCTGATCATATGCGTGCATGGAGAATTACTTCTGCACGTTTTAGACATTCTTACAGGGATCCATAAAGACGCACTACATGAAATCATTGTTTACACCTGACATTGATATATATATAATATACATTGTGTACAATGCTTTCTACAAATGGTGTATTTGTTCTATTCAGAGTTAACCCTGACCTTTCATTGTATAGGCTAGCAACAATTACATACAGACCAATTAAACATTAACACTAGCTGTTGGTAATCCTAAAGTTCTTCAACGTGTATTGATTTATTTCCCTTCAACCCAATATTTAATTACTTGTACGATCGTTAACAGTCGTAAAGCCAGGCAACATTAATGGTCTCCTATAAAGTTGGGAGTGGGTTTAAAGCCATCGCAATCATGTACCATGTCTTGATCATTATTTCCACCCAGACCCTAGGCTGTAAGCTGGATCCTCGCCCAGGGACGGCGGTATACGATTTGGACTCACTGGTATTATGAGGCGCCAACTGTTTACATCGAAATGAAAATCGAATTTCACGATAGTGCTGTAGTCTAAATTTAGAAAGTTATGTTATGTTGTACCTGCTTATTATATTATGTCGAGGGTCGCATCATAAATCACCCACTTTTGTGCTTAGATGCTATAATTAAAGTACCAATTCTCTCTGTTCTATAATAGACACTTGGTGATCCAATAAAGGCCAGGATGCAGGGGGCGTGTTCGATCATTTTGCACTGGATCCCTGCGGATCGTGAGGCTTGGTGCCGTGATAACGGACCCTCCACCCACACCCACCTACAAACTGTAAGGTGTAATGGCACACAGTCTGTTTTGGACGTGCCCCAAACCTGACTGAGCTGTAGGGAGCTGGTGGCGAGCAGCTCAGTGGTTAATGCGTGAGCCCATGCCAACCTGAAGAGGGGAGGGTTAACCGCTGCTTTATCTCATTAATTATACCTGAATTCTAACCATAACACTCTCAGTATACTACGCAGGGTGGAGCTGGAGAAGACTATATATAGGGGTAGAACCCAGGTTGGGTGGTTACGCCGGAAGGAGCAATTCGGAGCGAGGGTCACTGGGCATATCTGAGAGTAGATGAGCTGCTCATCCCTCCAGGGGGTCATAAGGTAGGGCGGTGCTGAGGAAATCAATGCTGCCACGACGGTATATAACCTCACGTCTATAAGGGGACCGAATCTACCACCCCATGGGGAACAGAAACAAGGAAGCTTTAATTGTGATCGGGTCGGTAGGTGCAGGTTTTTAATAATGATCATAATATGATAGCAGTTATACATATATGATTATACAGGTGCCTTATCTGCATTCAAGGAGTATTAGGTGGTGTTTAGGAGTGGCCATGTTGTACAATAAGGTAGTTAAATCAAAGCACAGTCATCCTCTTGATGGCTTTAGGCTACCTTTAATGAAAATAGATGATGATTCTTGATTATCTAGAATTGGATTCTCTCAAGTAACCTTTTACGAGAATGGATCAAGATGTTGTTCTAAGCCCCTTTAAACGCATGGGAGCTTCATTGTGTCATCAAACCCTACTGTAGACGCATGCCAAGTAAGGTGCTTGTAGGCCTAGGTTAGAATGTATACTCCGCATATATATGTATATCGAATGGGATTGAACTGATGTAAATGTATTCATCACAGGCTTAAACTGAACAGCATGCTATGCTTGGCTGGTGGTGTTGCTGTTAACCTTACCATAAGGTACGATAATGGAAGGCAGTGATTAAGGACTACCAACTTTTAACACTGCCCCATCTATTTGCACATAGACAGTAGCGCTGACTAGTCCACCATCATCTTTTAACATAAGATGGTGCCACCTGTATGTGGCAAAGTGCATGGGACAGTGGGTTCATCGAATGTTGAACCATGACAGGGAACTTCCATTCCACCATGCTGCTCAGTTTGATCCAGTGGTATCTATACTGAGCACCACATCTGTTTTGATGAACTGATCAATGTAAACCCCTCTATTCTGCTATCATGTTACAATGTATCGGGTCAGTGTTTTATTGATTGTTATGAGATGGGCGGCAACCACTCTCCCTTTAATTTGGGATGGATCTAACATAGCAGTATCATTATATAAAACAAATATATCCTGATGTGGGCAGCTTGTCTGTCAAGTGGGTATAGTATTAGTTGGATCTGGGTTGACAGTTGTGCATGTCCCCCTGCCTTTAAGTTTAACTCAATGACGTCATGAAATTAGTATAAGAGGACCACATAATTATCGGTCATGTAAGCCTATGGACCAAATGACTGAATGTGGCATAACACTGAATGAGACGATATTAGGTCCAGATTAATGTTATATAATACTTAATTAATCTGATGACGCTATGAACATAATATACATATAATATTCATGCCGTCAATCCTGACACATCTACGACTCTCTACCTATCCATCACCCATATTAGGCATATCCTGCATGACGACCATGTATGGTGTGGAGCCCCATCAACTATACAAGTGGTACAGTTTTACCTACAAGTGTCATAGAATAACCAATGAATAATCTCCGATAAGCTAATACCAAAGTCCTTTCACGCTATCTGTAGTAGGTGACACTATGTACTACATGACTGCTAGTCTGCCATAGGACAGATAACAGGTAAGAAAAAGCTACCTGCGGCAATACACTATACAGAGAGGTGCCTGGGCGTCTATGGCGTCGTTAACCTCCTGTACACTGTATATAAGCACTGTCTGTTCGCTTTCCTGTGTCCCCTCCCACCCCACAACCCTCTCCACGGATACATACATTCACCACACCCTCCCCTTACTCCAGGCCTGCCGCCATAATTGGCACTATTGTTGGTAGGCCATTCATCAGAGCAAACACCAGTTGGTATACAGTCCATGTTGTTGTCGGGCTGGTATACGGACATACAGCATTATAGCAGATACATGGATATTCGCTGGGACTGAGAGTGATGGCATGTATGTGGCATCTAGACAGTACTGGAAGGTCCTGATGGAAGGAGCTACCACCCTGGTACAATGGATCCAACCATAGGGATCCCACTGTGTGGTTGACAGGAGGCATAGTGGTAGGTACAGTCTCTCGCAGACATATAGATCTTAGTAGTATAGTACACAAAAATGGCACACACACACACAGTAGCTTACATGGAGAGGCTACTATATGATATATACGACGTGTCTAGACTCTTGCATGGTTCGCGTGCATTTATCTATATATATCCAAGCTGAAGTGTATGTCTATGTCACTATCCCCCATGTTTATCGAAATGTCTAGGATCAATGAGGTATACTACAGTAACCATATCGCCCCCACCATAACCAGCTGCCTACTCCAGGGCTAAAGGTGGGGGTCACATGAGGGTAATAGGTTGATGGAGGCATAGCATGGCAGGTGTCTGAGACTGTGGTGTCTACAACCAGGTCAGCATCCATGCCCCGATTACATACCATCAAAGGGCAGGTCACACATTAAAGGAGTCGGTGCCATTAGACACTGGGTGGTCTCCTCCTGTTAACGTATAGTTGGGCAATGTACCTGTAAATCTATATCAAGCATTTCTTTTTGTAAAGTACAGGTGCACTCGATTTGTTGTCGTTGTTATTGTTGTCTGCACATGATACCACAATTGAAACGTCAATGTATATTGGAACATTGCATTACGGGCAATGAAGCGAATCGCATGGTTACTATACTGGTTATGACTCTCCCAAAGAAAGAAGGTTATGCTGTCACTATAATATTACAGGGGTTGTGGATGTGAGTATATACTATTAATTACAGATGTCTTTTTTTTTACAATATTAATGATGATACCATTGACATGCGGGTCAATAATTGAACAGTGATTGATATGTGATATTATTTCCATGGTTTAGACTAGTAAAAGTAGGACCAGTTTGGAGGGTCCGTTTTAGGGAAGTAAATTGCAGTAGATACTGGTAAAAATAATGAATATGATGGGCATAGGGCGCCAGAGGAATAGGTGTTGACTTAAACCAGAAATACATATTAAATTTTGTGGACATTGATGATTTTGTGTATTGTGCAGCTTTTGATGCTAGGGGTGAGAATGAATGTCACATCGAAAGTATAAGCAAAGTATCCGTTTCTATACATCGAAATGACAGGACAAGGTGACATGCTCACCACCAGGATAATAGACTGAGGTTGGAGGTGAATGAACCAACGAGAGAAGGGGCGGAGAAACTCATTTAGCCCTTGTAAAGACACTCAGGGGGCATGCTAAATAGGTCAGCCCCTGGAGGCGAGGGTCATTGAGTGCAATGCCTGAGATGCCAAAGCACCTTACATTATTGATCCAGAGATACATAAAAGCAATGCGGGCAGCATACACAGTGCTATCCACAGCTCATAATCCCGACATCCTGCGTGATTTATCTCAGCACGCCATCATGTAGACAATATACAATGTGCACATTTGAGTTTGTAAATCACTTAGTCATGCCAGGTCCTTCAGACAAGTAAATGATTATGTGGGAATATAATAGTGTATTCTTACTTCAAGTCTTGCCTTTGACAGCATTGTGTGCTGTTTTATTAATGAGATGCTCGCAGGCAGTGCTCACATTACCGTTGAAACAGAATGGCTGTCATAAAAAATTATGGTCAAATTAACAGGGCAGGCAGCAAAAAATAGTCAGGGACGAGGCATTGCTGAATGATGACACAGTGGCAGTGCTGTCAGTTTTTATGTATGTGTTGTGTGTATGTGTGTGTTGGGGGGGGGGGGTGCTGGCTGTGGGTTCTGGGGGTAGGCCAGGTATGGTGGTGATATTTTAGTCAAACAGTACCACACACCTGATGTGGCCCCGTGGGAACATTAAAACTAACAACAAAGGAGTAAAAAAAACCCATTAACGTGTGAAGGTGGGCTAATACCTGTGGGACGAACTGCACCCGAGGGTACCTGGTGTAATTTAGTCCGAATACCCAGTACAGTACAATGACTTGTATGAGTCGTGACCACTCTTTGGGACGCACTGACCGACGTGTTCTGCTGGGTGGAATTTGGCATCATTCCTTTGGTATGAAACCACACACTGACCCTTTGAGTTAAAGTTATTTAATGGATATGTGATAGGACTTCCTAAGGATAGATTTTGTCAGGAGCGAGTAACAATATTTGCTTTCCCTACGCTCGGATATTAGTTACCAGTCAACCAATGGTAACACAACAGTTTTTGATCCACGGGGATCAAAAGAGAAAAATAACAATAATCTTGAAAGGTTGAGGCAAGCGGAATCTATTGACGACATTTCATTTCATCTTTATATGTGACAAAACGTGGGAAAACGTGACTTTAGGGGAAAACACCTTTATTCAAGTTCATGTCTTCAGCTACAATTTGATACTTCAAGCATCAACATATTTGAAATAGTTGCCGAGAAATGACATCTCAAACATGGGATGGTATGGGCATTTTAAAATTCAGAATAGACTGCAATGCGATCACATATCAATCTATTTTCAAATAATCCATATTAATCATAATTATTAGAAATTAAACCAATAAATGCATATTGTTGTACATAGATTTGGATCTGGTAGGAATATTGGCATTCTGTTTTCAGTTCTGACATCCTCATGTATGGGGCAATTGGATAGGGAAGTTTTTTATTCCAAAAGAATGAATTGATGGTTGCCATGGCAACCAAACATCAACAAATGGGCTAAAAATGGCTTAAAACGTTCTTTTTACATCCCAAATAAGACCAATTTAGAATGAAAATAGAATTTTGATAATAGCTTCAGAAGATTCCTTGAGAAAAATTAGTATAAGGTCATTTTCTCTCAAGTATTCACATTTTTAGCTGTATCTCCTGAAATATCATGTTTAGAGCATTTATGGCTATTCCCCCTAATGTTACGATTTCCCAGGTTTCGTCACATATTACATTCCCGAGAATACGATGCACGAAACCCATAGACCAACTTCTGTATGATCTGTTATTAATAATCAAATCCTGAAACATCTTAGAAGAAAAGTGTAATGTGAAGTTATTATAAAAAGAGTTGCAACACATTTTGAAAATATTATTGGTCAAGGAAGAATGCACCCTGTCTATGACGTTCCTAATATAACCCAAGTTACAGATGAGTGTACACACATTCTACACCCACAGTCCTTCCTGTTTTCACACTTGGGAATAGACACTCGCTCCTTTGTGTTGATCCTATATGTTGACTGGGTCACTGCTGGGGGTCACTGCAGTTCCTGGAGCTCTAGGATACTGGTGTAAGATACAGATGTCATGACCCCGTGACACTATTCACTGACGCTTATCCTGACTTAATCATCGTCGTGACGACGCCTGGTGATGAGACAGATGTGAGGGGGCACTCTAAATCATTATGGTGAATAATGGTTGATAATAGGAACTCCCATAGTCCCCCTGTGTTAGTGGGACCCTTCATGATAGGGGCATGACGGAGAAAAACAGCCCTGTCTGCAATGGTACTAAGTTATGTACAGCTAATTATATAGAACCAGCCAAATAAAAGAGCACTTAGGTATGGCCTCATCCAATGTGAATGTGTTCATAGAATCATCATGCTCAATAAAGCTTTGTCTTAGAATATATAGAGTGCCCCCCCCCCCCCCCCCGTCCAACTACCTGTCTTTCAATATGGACGTGAAGGGTATCCCCGGAAAACGTCTAAGTATGTCTTCCACTTCCTTACATTACTGGCAGACTGGGTGTTGGTGCCTAATGTAGCCTATATATGCGTCATACCCCAACCCACACGTGGACAATATACTTGTGTAGTCTCCATCCTTCAGTATGGATACACTCAGTCTCGGGGCCACATCTGTGGATACCAGTGTGGACTGAACGCTTAAATCACAGCGCACAAATGCTATCATATTAAAGCTGATATACCCTGTGAAGCTGCAGACCATGGATGGGGACATTCAGAAGCTGATACTGCTTCGTTGGTCACAAGCTGTGGATTTTAGTATCATTATAATCTTTAAGTAAGTGCATTTAGAACATATTGTTCCATACAATATCATAATTCTGTACTTTCTACAGGACACATGGCTCAAATGAATATACAGTCCCATACAGGGACCATATACATGTATTATGATATATGATTGTAACAGTGTGCGATCATGAGCTGGAGCTGTTATCCAATAAAGCATTGCATTTGGTTACACGATTCTTATCTAGGTATACATAGATATACACTGTCTATTTTGGCAGGAGGGCCATACAATCCCCCCACCCTCCAACCTCATTATTGTCTGTCTGTTTACACCCTTTGCTGTAGACTTTAGGTCAGACACCACCTATGAATCAGCAGTCATAAAACTACGACCGTGGCATACATTCCCTCGTCCACTGCCACCACTACGCACCTGCCAAATTCCACTGTCAATGACATGCGTCATTTGGCTCAGTACAATGCCAAATATGTCCATAACACACAGTACACATGTATCATGTCAATCTGCATGAGCCTTAATGACGAATACATGTACTCCAGTGCTACTGATGATATCAGAAAATTGGCCGAGATACATTACAGAGATTGGGGATCTTCATTCTCATTGGCACGAACACTACTAGGATTGTTCCAAATGTAGGCCAGTTGTTTTCACATGTAGCTATGAAAACGTGATATGCCATCAAAGGTGTAGTCAGTGGGCCTCAAGGGAAATAGGAGAGAACTACAATAAAGCTGAAAACCACATTATGATCTTATATCAAAAGCGTTAGAATCATAAAAGGATCTGTTTTTATGACGGTTCAGATTTTTGTAATGTTATCTGATGATATAAATATATACGATATTGAAAATGATACAGATGTCGATCAGTCTTACAGGGTCGGATCCCCCTTTTGAAAAAAAAAGAAATTCTATAATGATATTGCGATCAGCCGCGAGTCCTGGGTTCGCTCCTGAGTCTTTTGACTTCACCACTCTTAAGTTCCAGGTCAATCATTTATGATAAACAGAAACCCAAATTAATGAGTTTCCAAACTGCATAAACCGTAGTGTTCTTTCGATTATTGGTACTCAGATACATATTTGCGCCGTAAAACCTTTGAATTCCCATCATTAAATGTCTCTTTTATTTTGGTGTATTTCTAGATGATCCAGTTGGATGGCGGTGTATCTACTCGTGTCAGACCATGTCAGGATGTCTGTCCATGATATCAGCAGCCCCGGAGATGGCACTTAAGGCTGCGGATAACGCGTGGTGAGCTGCTCGCTGAGCTGCTCAGCGCCCCGCCAACCCTCTCTGCACTGTTGGGAGCAGCTCGCCCGGTCCGATAGGATTACCACACCTCGGTGCCGTTAACGCGCGGGGCGTGGCGGGATTATGGCGGCCTGTGACGTAGGACACGTCAACCACGAGCTGCTCGCCCACCGGTCAATAACACCCGATGACCGCGGCAAACATGTGCTGCACATGACCCCGCCACTTCTGCAGCTATCTGGAACTACTTATCACTGAAGTGCTATGTACATACATGCCTAATATACATATCTGACTGCAGGATTCAATATCTTTACGTTGATAATGGCGTTTCTGTGCTTGGTCTTACTGATTGGAGTGGTGAGGGGGCAGCCACATAACCCTTACTATTCAGTATTCGATAAAGACCAAATAAATCCAGCATCAAGTCACTCTGAGGAGGACCTCAATACGCCATCCTTGAAAGCTCTCTTCTTCATGCAGTCTCCCATTGACCATACACACAGACAGCCGCCGGGTGAGCAAACAGGGAACCAAAATACTGGGGATCTGTCACTTGAGCTGCCACCAGGCCTGAGTAAAATGTTCCCTACCTTTACACTAACAGAGCCACCCTCCCACCCGGCAGCAAAAGCTGACCATAACCCCACAGAAGGTACTGGAAAGTCCTCTAAGGGCAAAGAAGCAGCAGTAGACCATCACGCTGGTCCTCCAAAAACTATCGGACTAGTCTCAGGTACTTTAGAGAAACAAGAATATTTAGATCAAGCCCAAAGCGATAGTGATAGTCTTGGATTGCCAGGTATGTTTGCTACTTCCTTGAGTAATCCCAAGCCTGACCGAAAAATTCGTAGATACAGAAACCGCAATCATCATCGGAAAACTAACCAAAGACAAGGTGCCCATGGTACATTTGCTAATGGTACAACAGCGGGAGTAAGAGAGGCTAATAGAAAAACCAAGACTATTGCAAACCAGCATTTCAAGTTTTTATCTGAATCCCCCTCATCTAGTGAAGCTTCTTTGGCTAGCAATGACACCAATACGAGCGGTTATCTTACTAAGCTGCAGGAAATAAATGCTGCGAAAGGCAATGGCCAAATACCCAACCCAGGTCATGGTATTAGGAGGCAGCGGCGTCAGAAGAGGGGTACCAGCTTGCCTGGTGAGTCTTTCTACTTCCGGCGTCCAGATGGCCACAGTGGGGCCGTGATGAGACCACGTGACCATCCTGAGACGAGACAAGAAGACCCTCTGGTACGGAGCTTGGAGCTCGAAGAGGAGGAGGAGGAAGACACAGGTCTCAGTGCACCTGTAGGGGATGGTCCTATCACTAAGCATGAGTCTGCTGAATTACCTAACCCGGGTGATGTGACAGAGGAAGAGGGCGGCACCGCCAAGGAGTCACCAGCCACCTCCCCTGGTGAAGCCATGGAGGAGCCTGGTAACCTACAACAGAACGACGAACCAGCTAAGTCAATGGACGGTAGTTTATCCTCCAGCGCACTCAGTGATAACACCACAGTGAACGAGACCTTGGCCAGACAGATGTTTCGCTCACCTATGTTAGTGGACTACGGCTCCCGAGTGAAGCCCCAAGATGTCATCCCTCCTACAGAGTCGGATCTGGAGGAGGATATGTTACCAGAAACCGGCGTGGAAGAAGAACCTGACCCTCTGTGGCCTGAGGGTGGTGAGGACACGGATGATGATGTAAGTTATCATGTTATTTACTCTCGAAATGACATTACAGTATTGTAGGCACGTGAATAATGGCATGCATTTTGCCACAAAAACTTCCGTATTATCTCAGCATATAATACATAGATCATGAATCTCGATGTTTATTGTAACTCACAATCTGTAATGAGAAACACTTAAGTGCTGGCCATAAATGCCCAAAGGCGAATTGAGTGTTGAAAGAAATATCAATATGTTTGATAGTACATATAGGGTTTCCCGATTGCCTAGATAACAGTTTTCTCTTTATTTGCAGGACATATCATTGGAGGCAGAGGATCCAAAAGTGGAGGACCCACCAAATTTACCTGAGGTCGAACCAGAAACTGAGACCGAGCCAGAGCAGCAGGAGATAATAGAATCAAGGATCGAGCTACCCGTTATACCTCTAGAAGCCAACCTAGACCCACAGGCTGAGGAGGATACGATGGCGGTAGACTCTCCTGAGCCTGAAAGTGAAGCTGAGCCTGAAAGTGAAGCTGAGCCTGAAGCTGAGATCGAACCATTGCCTACTAGTGAGGCTGAAGCTGAGGCAGAGGGAGAGTCTGAGCCAGAGCAGGAAAATGGCTCTGGTCCTGATACACATGCTGAGCCTCAACCCGAATGGGAAGATGCCAAGAAGATGTGGGGACCATGGTGGGAGATCCACATATATGGTTTTGGGATGGCATTCGCTGTCCTCGCTATATATTCATTCATCAGCATTCTAAGACTTTGGCGCAAGAAGAACCTTCTTAGCCAGGGATATTTCATCGCCCTCAATACCATCATGTTCATCATGGGGTTCATCCGAGCCCTGTACTTTCTTGTGGATGGCTACAACTCAAACAATAGTTTCAGCCTTGCTGGCCATTATTTTCTGTACAGTATAGGATTCCCGTGTTTAACCTCGGCCTTCAGCATTCTGCTGCTAGCATTATTACAAACCTTAAAGATGCAGATCCTCTCGCCCAAGGTTCAGAGGACACGTGTTGTCATTGGCATCATTGCCGGTCATTTCATCTTTTCAGTGACGACAGATGTCATTGTTGGATACCTCTCTTCTGCCAAAATGATGTTGTTTGTTTGCCAACTTACCACCGTGCTTTGGGGACTGGTTTTATTCTTTGGATACATTTATGTCTTCAGAAAACTCTACAAAGCTGCCATGTGGCGCCAGAATGAAATGATGCGCTTATCTCTTGCCAAATTCAAATTAGATGGGATATCCCCAATTACGAAAGCTCCACGTTTGACCCTAAACATGGCTGTAAAAATCACTCTTGCCACGGCCATATTTGGGTTGGTTCTAGCAGGACTACAGACATATGGGATGGTAGGAGTTTTTAGTGTTTTCTCCACAGTGGACCCACATCCATGGACGTGGCTAGCTTTCAAAACAGGAATGCTTTTGACTGAATTAGCAATGTGTATTACTATGAGTTACGTAGCAACACAACCTTTTCGCTACAACAGAGGGGGAAAGGGTGGCGACCACCAGCAGTCCCCTTCCTGTATCAGTGGCTTCATGTACATGGCTCCGTGCCGAAGGATCTTTGAGTGTGACTCTGCAACTCTCCATGATGATGACCTCTCTTGGAATGACCTCCCTATCACCAGAGAGACGTGTCAGATGGATGACAATGGTGCCCATGTCATATCAGATGAGGCCACACCTATGACCGCTAACGGCCGAGCTGCCCAGGCTGTTGCGGCGGCTGTGGTCCATAACCAGAATGAGAGAGAGGGCAGCACCAGCAGCAAGAGGTCCAGCAAGATGGCCGCCCGGCCAGCCTCGCTGCTGGTCAGTGACAATGGCTTCATCCGCTTCCGGGAGGATGGGGAGCAGGGGGGCTCCCCTGTCCTCCTATCCACTGATGACGAGCTGGAGAACATCAGTGGTGATAATATGATAAGGAACCCATTCTACCGAGACCTTCTTCGACGACAGGAGAAGGATCGAGCCGTTGGACGGGCTACCTTTGTGAATTCAGACGGTATTACCTTGCAGGATGAGTTTGGTCTGGTGGAGAACCTGCCAGACCCTGAGCTTGTGCCCCCACCCAGAGCAGCCTACCCGGTGAGGGGCAGCTACAGGGGCTACTCCTACCCCAACACAGGCACCAACACACCTGGCACACCAAGATCCTTCTGTAGCACAGACCTAGAATACGCAGCCAGTGAAATCAGCTATCGCCCTCCCTCTTCCATACACCTTAGAGACAGCATTGAAAATGCCCTAAATATTCCTGGTTTCACTTTGCGAACTCCTGACATGCTCGACTCTCCCTTGCATGCAGCGTATTTGCGTACCCGAAGAGGAAGTCTCTTCGGGAACCGTATCGGAGCCCGGCCGATGGGTACGGGTTCCATGAGTGACTTGGAGAGTTTAAGACATTATGGCCCAGGGTCTAGGTATGGTGACTCTGAGGACACCATGGATGTGTTTTCCCATGACAGGGCAGCGTCACCTGACAGCATGTACAGCTACACCTTATCCAACCTTACACGGGCTCCGCTAGTCCGCAGCTACAGTGACTCTATAGGGAAAGCCTCCCATGCGGAGGTCTCCGTTCCTAACAGCCCAGAACGCCGCTTCTATAAAGACAGGCTAAGGGCGAGCATGCTGCGCAATCTGCCGGAAAATGCTAACCAGTTTCAGAACCTGCTGAAAAACATAAATGAAATGTGTAATGTATATAACAAGCTCTCTCCGGACGATCGGGAGGGCGATGAGTGAGCATCAGAGATGAGCGATCATTGTTTTAGGTCTGAAGATTAGGTCTGCTCTTTGATTGACTATAATTATATATATTTGTCTACATTCCTGCTCCCACCACCAATACATTTTCATTGCATTTGCATGGAGTGGTCTACATCATTATAGAAAATTATGTTGTCATGTGAGATATAATGAATAGATTTAGTTCAGGGTGTGTTTGTGGGTCGTCTAAAATGCGAATTGAAAAGGATCCCTGGTGAATAAGAACTTTCTGACCGGTTTGTAGATGGGTTCATTGTAATTGGTTGGACTGTATTTGGGCATAACATATCCACTGCCAAGATGTGTAAATAGATGTCAATGTTGTGAAGATGGTTCCACTGCCCTTGGTACAATGACACTGGTATGGCTCTTTTGTTTTGTATATTGAGCAGATATTTTATCCTGTATGATAGTGTGATTTTAGCCAAATAATGCCTGTTTTCAAAGGCATGCGAAACAGGGGAAATGCTACAATGCCTAGCAGTAGCAGAGTCAGGACAATTCAATCTACCATTACATCCATACTGTTTTAATTGCTTTTGCCCTTCTCTGGCAATTGCTTTTTCATGACAGATGCCATAATGTTCTATTGCTCTTTCCCTCGAGACCTGTCATACTCTTATTCAAATCGTTGTTTTTATGGATGCTTTTATTTGTTGGGGGATGTCAAAGGGGGATATTTGTATTGTAAAGGCCAATGATTCAGAGGGTTGATAGATAAAGCGGGTAGATAAGTATAGAGAACGGTAGTGATCGTTGATCGACAAGTGTGCATGAGGAACCTTTTAAAATTGCCTCGAAATGACCCGCAGTTATTTTCAATCATGACATGTAACATGCGTGAAGTACACATGGAGCTTTTTTTTAAATCCTGGAGCGGGATATATACCGGTTTAGTGTGATACAGAGAGAAAGCTTCGTATTCAGATTCATTGGGATGTACACTAGCTACATGGAACAGTTCTTAGTAGAGTTACCTTATGGTTGGATGATCTATGGGCAATGAGCGATAGACCGACTGACATTTACGCAGAAAACCCCTTCTTCTGAATTTTGTGTGTCTGTCTCCTTTAATATTTCAGCCTGGACAAAGGACCCTTCCTGTGCTAGGCTAGGAAGAATTGATCTAAGAGAGGCACCACTTTTGTACCATGGGGTCAGGGTAGAAAAGGGAGAGGGGAGCTCCCATATCTTCATCAAAGTCAATAACATTATACAGAGCCAATCTTTATTTCCACTATTTATCATATACTTTCCCTTCCATGAGCAGCGACTATGAACATTACTGAATTATGATCTGATTGGATAGATACATTGTCAATTGTATAAGGAAAATAAAGTTTGTGAATAAATGTGTTAATCACGTCTTTTGTGAGATACAAGTGTTCAGTTGTTTCATTTTGTTTAAAACCTTATGCCTTACATCTACAAAGAAATGCAGCATAGGAATTGGACATGAGCCTCATTGTCTTTTTGTGGACAAAATTAATAATAATTTACAGAATCAAAATGCCTGTGTGAAAGTATATACTAGTATAGCAATCATGTCAGTTCCTTACCTTGTTTTCACGGAATGGTTTCAGCCACTGACACAAGGGGGCAACACTGAACCGCCCAAGAGTCGCACGCCAAGAGTCCTTCCTATAATAGATGAGAACTATATCTATAGTACAGCTATTGCAATTCGATTTTGAATAGAGGTATTTACTACATTCTCTTACCGTAATTACAATGAGTGAGTTGAAATTCAATTTGCCGAAGTATCTGTAGGCATTCCTCATGAACCATGTGTTTAGACTAGCCCGTTGGGGATATAGAGAGGTATTGATGGGCTAAGGTGAAGCCTGAAGTAGCAGGAATGTACACTGTAATTGAATATCCCAGATATGCTCATTTGTGGATCAGTTGATAAAATAGCAATATTAGCCCACATTGAGTCAGCATGGACATATCACCCTCCTATAAATGCAGTTTTTTCACTGGTCACATGTTGCAAGGCAATGTGGCTGGTCAGTGTTGCCCCCTAGTGTCGGTAGCTGAAACTATATTCTGACGACACTAGGTGGCAGCATACTAGTCACTGTCCACATGTAGCCAGAATATGGTACCAGAATGATAAACCCTACTCAGCTCTGAGCAGGGTGCATCAGGGCATGGAATATAATAAGCTCGGTCTACCTACATGGTGTGAAGGGTCATTATAACAGCAACTCGACCTCCTCAGACCATGTAGGTAGACCTCCAACTCTAGCATGAATTTAATACTTATAGGACCATCTTTTTTTCTTTAAGGCAGAGCAAAATAGCATAGTATATAAGGCCTCTCTAAAACATAATGGGTTGGTTAAAAATATAGATATTAATCCTTCTGTGGCGGGAATGAAAGCCATCTCTGCAGGCACCAATGCCAATATGACCTCTTGTGGTCAAGGATGGAACTAAAATGGCTTAGTCCTGTGTGGCTAGTATACTTAGAGCAATCAGTACACACTTATGGTGGAGGTCTACATGCAACAAATAAATAGGGAAGTATATATAATGTATAATCTGCATGAATACACATGAAAACCATTATGGTTGTGGATGGGAATAGTGCTTTCATTATGCATATAAATAGGAGCATAGTGAGAGGTAGTTCACCTATAGGAGGCAGCATGGAGTAGGATAACCTGCAGATCGTTATGTCATCCGGTTTACAGTTGGATGACTTTTATTCTCACAGGAGGTATTTCACCTATTTTCATATATAGAAAGAAGCACCCATATCATTTATAAATCAACCTGTCCATATATGAGTCTGTGAAGATTGCTGATATGTTATAATCTAAAATTCGATGCTCGGAGCTCAAGTTGCTGCTTTAAATGCAGCTTGCGGACCCAATTCTCATTCTGTGATTGTCTAGCTGACTTGTGGGCCTTTTTCTTTAAAGTTTAGTCATTCACATCAGACAATCTATGCCCAATCAACTTTCTGACTCACCTGTGAATGAATTGCTTAATTATGGATAGATGTTATAAGATCGCAATGCCAATCCTTTCCTGTTTATTTCCTAGTAGTCTATCATATTCTATAAGCAATAAAGAGGACATTCATTACTATCATATCCACTGCCTCCATCGGCTTGAGGGTCTACGCTTTGCATTTGCCAACCTGTTTGATGGAATAGCCTACATAAAAGCCAGAGGTCCTAAATTGGGCATGACACATCATGGATAGGCACAATAGTAGGTCTCAAATTCGTCCCATCGCTGGTATATTGGCCTGGCCCTACTGGTTAACGTAGTAGTACCTCTGCATTAGTTGCTATACTATCTTAGTGTAGGCGGAGAGTGGTCTCTGAATCACCTGGAATGGGAACAAGTGATGGCCCCTCAAATAGCAGCGATGACTCACTGTAGTGGGAGAGAAGGGAGGAACTTGGGTATATCAACTACTCCGATTCTTCTTCAATGTAATACTCACCATGCAGCTGTGACTGTCAGACCATATTCCTCACTTCGTTGTTGTGATGTGAGGTTCACGCCACATAAGTCATTGGCATTGCTGTCAATGCTATCCCTTATGAATCACCCAATCAGGTTTCTACCTACACTATACAGATTGCCCTGTGCTTACAGCGGTGTTTATGGCTCACTGAAGGCAATCACCCATGACAGACATAACTACTTTCAAGATGTCTCACCTGGTACCATTCTTTCGGCATGCACCATATCATAACAACACCAGTCTGTTTCCCCAAAGTGTTCCTGCTCCTGTTTATCATTGTTTTTATTTCAGAATTGAGAGCATTCAAAGCGATTAAACTTACAAATATATGTTCTTAGCTACAACCTGCCTTGCACATTGCGATACACTGATGATAAAAATCTACTTCTGGGTTCGATATAATATTATAGATATGTTGCAAAATATCTTAGGACGAGATGTGACGCAGCATGGCAGAAAGTACCTGTTTGATTGTTCAACTGCGGAGGCGAGTGTGGACTGTGGTTATGGGCAAGTGAAGTGGTGGGACGTACAGAAATAGAATGGGGTAGATATAATGGTCCCCAATGACGGTGTATTTGGCCTTTGGGATTTTCATACTGAGATTCCAGACCTATAAATGGGCAATAGTGTCTGTCTACATACTGTGAGGTGGATCAAACAGGTATGTTAGTTTTTGTAGCCAACATCTATTCTCACTTGCAAAGGCTAATATGCAGCAAACCCGGTATGAATGTCTGTAATGTCTACGAAAACTAAACCACTAGCATGTCGTCTACATGTACACAATTTGTCCCTATCTAACATCTGTTTTATGTAAACATAGCTAGAGTAATGGAGCATTTCCTAATTTTGTCAACGTTTAATGGAGGGTGCTTCTCCTGATGAGGCCTTGTTCTAAAAAACATTTGGGGCTACAATCATTTCTGGCCATCGCCATGCCCCTTAAATTAGTAGTGGGTAGGTATGTGGCGAATGATCGCATTGTCCCTCGTACAAAACTACTACATGTAATATACTCGGGATGATGATGACATTGGCCCTGTGAGTCTTGAATGATGATCGTCTCATACTTTAATCAGCCTTAGCTTTCGAGGGACAGAAGAGAGTAGTCTATATCACTCTCATCGTTCGAGGTGTCCTTGTAATATTATAGGAGTGGATCCGGGGGTGGATGCACTAGGTGACATAGACATTTCTCATGCGACACGAGGCTATATACACATAGTGACTTTAGAGGAGAGTGATAGGGGGTATAGAAATTTCTTTAAACCGACATTGGACATGAGCATTATTATTAAAGCGACATATGCATGTGACATGGTCATTTCTTCAATTCGACATGAGATCCTCCATCCATACCCCCAATATCGGCTATACCCCCCTCGTATGCACCACACTATAATATCCCCTTGAATAGTAGTTGACAGTGATGTCTATTTATGGGTAATTGGTCCATGTGCTGAGAGCCAATGGGGATAAAATAATGTAAAGCATAGACAGGTAGATTTAGGTATAACCAACCATTGAGAACCTATACTGCTGCCATTACGTACCTGGTATTGGGGATAGGTTGCAGGGCAACTTGATTATCATGATTTTATGGGGAAGGGGTTGGCCCAAGGGTATATGCATTAACCGCTAGCGGTTAGCTACCCAGAATGCAAAGAGTGAATTGTCAGTGAGACATACAATGTAATGTCTGACTGGGCAGTATGGTGTATTGTTTGATCCCCATAAGGTGCCTGGGAGCATGTGTTAGTGGGGGGGGGGGGGGATTGCCTATGCTGACCAGAAATATAATGCTTGGCACACACACTTGTCAAGTCTATTGAGCCAGGTTATATAAAGTTAAATTCAATTAATGAAAGTAAATCCACGAAAATATATGGACGTAAGCATTGTGTTCCCGGACACTATATACCCAAAAAGAACTTTTTCTCAAGCTTTACTTTCTTTAAACCGGAAGTCCTGAGATTCCCTGCATTCTCTGTGAGTGCAGGTATATATTTGTATCCACCGTCCAAGGTGGATTATCAGAACCAGCTTTCAACAAGATACGTGTCCGTTTCACCTCTCTTTCACTATCTACCTGTGTGGCTTGTTATTCTGTCCTTTCATATTTCTTTCAATCAGGCAGACTCCAGGGGTTGAAAGAACTTTCTGAAAAGAGGGCCGGCGAACGATGGCCGCGGTGATTTGGGGTTCTCAACTTGTTCTCAACGGCTTGGGTTGCCCAAAGTGACCCAACGTTCTGCAGTAAGCCCTACCAGGGTGGGGACATTCAGTGGCAGCGATTCAGCTGTCAGAAGGACTGAACTTTTAACCCTGCGGTCGCTGCTGCCCTTTAACCCCCCGTCAGGAAAAATGCATTTCAGGTTTTCATCCTTTTCTGGTCACTAGATAAGGTAAGATTCACCCCAGGCCGGTAAAGGTATCTCATTGCAGTACAAGTGAAAGTGAGCGTATTCAGCTCAGCGGACACATGCCTCTGCTAGTCCACTCGGTCTATAACTATCCTTCACCTTGAAGCAAAGTCATCATTTGCCATCCATACATATGTTTAAAACACGAAGTTAGTTTATCAAGCGCATTCTATAGGTTCAATCAGTAGGTGAGTAACGCAGTAATATAGTCAATAAACTACCACAGAGGTCACATATCTTTTTCGAATAGGGATTAGTGCATGATATGTCCAGCCTTTGTGGTTCCTCTGGTTACAGATGATATCTTATCCTAATCACATAATGTACGGTTTTTATTATTTGTCACTAGTGGCATCCCATGAGGAGATGCATGTCATACATGCGCCTGCGTTCCGCTATTGTTGACGCGTTATAACCATGTGTCAAAACGTCATAAATCATGAGGTGCTTTCTGCGTGGTTTGACTGTCCTTCTTGGTTTCTAAGCAATATGCATTATCGTTGTGACAGAATTATGAGTGCACGCTAGATTAAGCACTTGCACCATCATATATAAGAAGATAAATGACACAGAAATAATTGAAAACCTAGGGGTCCTCCCCTGATTTCCTGTTGGATATTTGCCCTCTTTTTTTTATCCAGAGTGTCACCTGGTGGTAGGGCCCTTTCTCCTGTCCAGGCCCTACCCTGAGAGCCCCCCCCCCCCCCATGTGGTTAACCTGCCCCCTAGCGCTGCCCCAACAACCTGACCACATCATTTCATATAAGGACCTTCACCCAACGGTTCCGCCGCCAGGGAGGCAGCCTCAATGCCGTCCAGGGCTGCCATAGTTCACAAGGTATTCATAGATTAAACAGAGATGCCTCATATTCTGTAATCCCCGGTAAATGTACATTGACCACCGACCGCCTGCACCTGTCCGCTGGTGGGACAGGGTGCTGGGGTGGATGGGCGGAGGGTCGGGGGTTGGGGCGGTCACTGGGCAGCATAATGGGAGTCTGTGTTCTGGTGACACCCAGGGTCAGCCACCCTACCTCCAGTCGGTCAGGTGTGTATCTGTTCCCACATCACACCTGTCCTGGTGGACGCCCATCTTACAAGACACAACGACCAGCACTCCCACCCCTTATATACCTTTTGTTGTAATAGCTACCCCACCCCCACTCTGCCTCTCCCTTATAACTTACCATATACTGAGACGACGTTTAAGAAGCTAGACGTGCCGGTGTTCTCAAAATTCAAAGTTGTGAGAATTTCTAATCAAACTTCAGGATTTTTTGTCAGCAATGTACAAAATAAGGTATTGTAGGGCTATACATATGCCTTACCATACCTTGCAATTATAATAAACCTGGACCGAAAAAAGAAATGACCCCTTTGGCCAGTATCCAGTATACGAACAATAAGACAGCTATAGCATTTTCTGAATTGGTCCTCTCATTACACTTTGAGGATGTCCTAGTGTGTGGGTTCAAACTATGAATAGGCCCCATTAAAAAAGAAAGAAATCACACTACATTTTCATTAGAAACCTATTATATATCATTACCGCAATAGTCGGTATTTAGTACATGTATGCATTTTAACAAAGTAGTATTCACTATAAGAGAAATAAAAGAGTATACAGATGGTTGCCGTTGGCATTCTCAGGCAAGGTCTATACATATGCAGACTCCTATTGCTTTGGGCACTATACCCAACCCCTTTTACCTTGGCCTCTTGTCAATATTCCTGCACGAATTGCACAGGTGTGTGACTGTGCATCTGGAGGGCATAGGTCGTAGCCCAATGATGGAGCACGACAAAGTCTCATAGCCTACACCTGTAAAGCCACCCCCATCAGTAGACTCCCATAATTATCCTAAAGAGGACCAAGAGTTTTAGCCAACGTAGCACACTTTAATATAGGGGAAAATGTGTCTTCCAAGAGAGAATAAGGATTATTTTGTTCCTCTTGTCTGTCCATGATGGTCACATTGTCTTACATATCAGAGCTATGTGGAATGGCCAGCCTGACGTGTGTTCCCACACCCCTTTTACACCAGGTGTATGGGGGGCAGGGTCGGGTGCACCTCACCTTTTCACCCTGGATGACTCTGGCCGAAGCTGCAGCTTTTTGTCAAATTTCAAACTGCTGGGGCCATGCCGCTTTGGGTGTGTGGCTGAGAGGGAGTGGTTGGCTTTACACTACTTAGTACACATACGAAATTCCTGTTTGGACTTGATATGGCCGATATGCTACCTCACATTGTCTCCCCGTATACGGCATCTAGTTTGAATAATTGCATGATCACTAATATGCACTGGAAGATCTTATAAGATTGGAGGCCGTGCACTAATACAATGGGGCTGGCAGATCTGATGAGCTCGACTCCCACAAGAATGGAAGGAGTAATTTTGGACGTGAGACTCGCTTCAGGTAGTCAATTTTCTACGGGGAGTCAGCCAACCTACATCCGTTCGAAAGAGGGTCAGAAAAAGGGACCGAGTCATTCAGTAGGCAAAGCTTCATTTGACTACATTTCCATTCTATATGTTATCATTTATAACACCATTTCACACTATTATTCTCCCAAATATGTAGATATTCTATTACCTCAGGTGTAGCTCTAGCCTTGATTGGCCACGGGCTCTGGAACGGATGCTTGGATGGTAGGCATATCCAATTGCAATGCTCATTAATGTTCTACTGGCCCCTTCGTATAGCTATATCCACAGTAAATGCCAAATCAACAAGGTCCTAAATCATAGTAAGATTACGACTAATGTAGAATATGCCTATCACAGTGATACACTACACACAGAGAAAGGTGAGAGTCATTGTCGCTAAAACTACCTGACTCTCAGGTGAGGTTAGTTTTAGCGACAATGACTCTCACTTTTCTGAGGGTGTAATTCGCAACCCTCGAAATATTAGTAACGGCATTTTTAGATTGCATCGAGAGTCAGTTGAACTGTTCCCAGGGTCGAGCATTGGCTGGCTCTTGTACAACCGTGATAGTTTAAACAACGTGATTTGTATCAACTACACATCACGGCTGACCATGCGAATATGATCTGTACATTTTTTTAAGTGACATGTATACAATCCGACTGTGATGTGTATATAGTAAACCTAGAGCTACCTGAATTTAGACAGTTCCAACCGTTACCTGTACCAATTAACGTTGTCTGTAACAATGAGCATTAATTATCTGTATCATCCTGGCAACTATGCAACCAGGGGCACATGTTCGTTGAACTCTTCCTTGGTCGGGCATTGGCTGGCTTCTGGCTGGCTCTGGTAACAGAGTCAGCTGGACTCACCCTTGAGATACCCTTTGTACAACCGTGATGTGTATATCAACAACGTGATGTTATTGCCAAAAGGAACTGTCAATAAGAGAAAATTAATCTCACCCACTCCCCTATACATGTGTACTCACCCATCCCCCCCCCTTACACACCCGCTCCCACACCCATTACTGTGCCTCTACATGGGTAAAAATCGACACGGCAGACACGGCGACACGGCCGTTTTAGGCCCTTTTAGAAATCGACGGACACAGGAGAGTTGGGGCTAAAAATCGACCCACAGCAATTTTTCTCTAAGTTCTTATATATCTAAAAATGGACACGATGACATAGTCCATCTGCTAAAAGTCGACACGGCGACATGGTCATATATTTGGGTACCCATGTAGAGGCACATTCCTCACGTATTCCCACCATAACCTACACTCCCCTACCATAGGCTACTCAAGGGGACATGATGATAATAATGATGATGATTCTAATTGTTATATTGCCGACAGATGACTGAACCTGTTTTGGTAGTCCAGCTGACTCACATTTTTGTCACTATAGAAACCAGAGGGTGCAATGATGCCCGGCAATAATAACGGGTCCAACTCAGTATAGCACCCCCCCCCCCCCCCCCCCAAGGATATAAACCGATGATATTTCTGATAAAGATGAAGTTTATCCCTTCATTAACACTGATTCTATTGAGTTTTTTGAACTACCTATAACGAGATAGAGCTTAGTATATATATCCGTTTCTAATAACTTTCAGTAAAAAACATTCATCCTGTAATGTGTAATGCCTGATGTATAGTTTTACATGTGTCTGAAGTACCATACTAAAGGCAGAAGCCGTACATATCACCATAAGGTACATATCACTTCTGTGAACCACCTGCAGTGACTACTTTGTACTATGGCGACCCTTAGGACACTTCGTTATTATTTTCTAACTGATCGGCGAGACGGAAAATGGTAGGAATGTCCCCGGTGCTATATTGTTAGCACCCTGGCTGATTAGGCCGGCTGTAAGACTTTGTCCTGCCACAAAAGGTCTGGCACATGATGGCCGCCTGCACTGGGCGCCGCCATATTGAAGCGGTTCGTGGCAGTACAGGAAGTGCGTTGTTGTTGTCGTCTGCGTGAGCAGCTGGAAGAAAGGGGAAGAAAGGGAGGAGGGGGAGACGTTAAGAAGCACACCATCGTTAACAAACATGCCTGATAACACCGTCAGACTAACAAAGGCAAACTACCACAGCTTTATGTACTTTTTCTCGTGTTTTCGTGCCGTCTATCAAAACCTACAAAGGGTGCGCTGAAATCTGCACCTAGAACAAAATCAGTCAATTGCAGACCAAAAAAAGTACCTAAAAGTGTAAGTGGTGTATTCTACACTTAGGAAATACCCTCGTCGCGTGTGTAGTACAAAATAGTGTGGAAGGCGTCAAGTGAATTACCCATTCTCTATTTTAAGGGCCGAATGCTAGACCTAAATGATTTCCATTCACACAATGGCACACTTCAAATATAACAACCATAGAAAGGAATTTCGATAATTAGATAAAGACAAGATATAAGTGCTTGCAACGCGTTCACTTTAGGCCTACACCACAAGCCTATGGGATCATCAGATATGATAGGTCAGGGCTTAGAAATAGATGAAGCAATGGATCCATTACTTTGGAGGTAGCCAGGGTTTGAATAATGGGTTGAGAAGATAAAGGGTTTGGGTTCGTTCACCTAAATGTGATCATGATCAATTATTGAGAAGCCCAAGGGTGGCGGTGTCAGGACTTGGATCAGGCCCCCGCGACCCGGGTCATCCCTTTGTCCGACACGGCCAGACCTGGCTGGCCACTGCCCCCTTTGACCAGGTATGACACTGACCGATGCCTGACCTGTGGTAATTATTACCTGCTTCTGAGCTGACCATAGGATGTGCCCTAGGATGGACCCTATCTGATATGGCGACCTGAAGAAACCCCCATATAGTTTAAACGTAGGCCTGCATACCCCCACATACATCATGACACTATCTCAGCATGGATAGGTGAAAGTATAGCCCAGAGGAGGACTGCTCACGAGTGGGTTATTCTCTGGTCATGCCTGATGCATGAACTCCTGTAATTCTACCTCCAAGGCTGGCCCCACTGATCACCTTCCCCTAACGCTTAACACTTCCACCTGAGAGCATCTGCAATCGCACCTCCACCCACACTTCCAGCCATCCATAAACCCCCATGGGTGGGAATTATTGTCGATACTCATAAATAATGTAGGTATAAATAGGCCCCACTCTACATTTATACCCGGATTTATTCTTAACGTTTCACAAGGAGACGCCGATGTTTACTTAGCATACAATCATGCATCTCGTTAAACATCAAGATACTAAACTTCAGTATTTGAGAATGTCTTGTGACTCTCGTGCATTTCCAACATCCCATTGTAAGATTCCCATCGTCGTTAGACCTGATTGCATGACATCCAGCAAGAATATCCCTACAGACCTATATATACACGTAGTATACCATGGTCTACATTGACATTGTGGGGATGTGCATTGGCCTACATTATAGCACATAGTACATGCACATTCTGGAACAGCATTGAACGCGTGTGTAGAACGCTGATATGGCGTCACCATTCAACTTCAAGCTGCTGTGCACAGCCAAACAGTAGCAGCAACTACCTGCAAGTCATGACCTTCTGGGCCGCGCTGAGTCATTGCCCCCCCCCCCCCTTTACACCCGGCCCCCTGTCAGCGATAACGTGTTCTGATCCGTCTTCAGTCCCTTATGCTATGTGTCAAGTACTAGATGGATCTTAAGTTGTCCTCTGTGCACCCACATAACCCAGTCTCTGGGTCTGACCTATGCCTGCAGCGTTTCCAACCCGGGGTATCCAAGACCCCCCGCCCCCCGTCCTCGATGCCCTTCCTAAAATAGCCCTAAAACATACATGTAGGCTGAATACAAACTGGTATGTAATTGGACCATGGCATAGGGCCGGTTCTGGTATGACACCATGATCACAAATTTCTGTTATGCGTCCATTTCTATTACAATGTATGCATTTTAGTTGGGAACACCCCCACCCCCGCATACACACAAGCACAAATGATTGCACAATCTCTAAGAACGAAATAGGCATTTTATCAGATAATGCATACAAGAATCGATTGTCGTGGTGTTGATGAATTCCAATTTGCTGACTCATCTATTCATTACATGATGGTTCCCACCTTATAACCCCAAAGAGACCACCTATACAATTGATTGCATCAGTTTTACCCATACTGGAATAATCAATAAACTCTTATTAAAAAGAAAGAAAAAAATAATCAAATCGCAACAGACTGCTTTAATATACTCATGTGCGAGGGGGCTGCGAGGCATTCCTTAAGGCGTCACCATTGTCCCATTCATAACCATTGCATGAATACGTTAAGGAATGATGTGCATCAAACAATGGGCAATGTCAGAGAATGTGCTGCTCTGGGTATGGAGGGAGACTTTATAACTATTCTGAGCCCCATTTGAAACTTGCTGGTCGGGTGAAGAGGTCATGTCACACACCCTGCTTCCTCTCCTAAAAGGACCTTGAGAAAGGTTACGCCGGGTTCAAAAGGGGCTCCAACCCTGAAGAAGGGGTATAGGGTTGAACATGATGCTCAGATATTTGGGTTGGCCTTGTTGGGCCCGCTGGGAGATGACCACAGGCTGGCCTTTACTAAAGTTTCCTATGTCCAACGAATTTGATATTATTATTTTGTTCTGCAAGCAGTGCATCTAAATCCCGATCTGAATACAGTTCACAACCTGATTCATTTGTTCTGGGTTTGCTTACTGAGATATTAAAGTAGAATTATACCATACATTAATTCAGTTTCAACTTGTCAATTTTCCAATTCTAAATGTATTGTATAGCACAAAGCAATACTCAGTCTATACGTGTATGATGTGAGGAATCTCCACATAGAGAGGAATGCAAGTCTATTGAATGCTGACCAGCCTGGTCAATGTTTGACCACTGAGGACATGAACCTGAGTCAAAGGTTAAGACTGGCAGGAACGTTGGTGCCCCCAAGCCACCTTATACATGTGGTCGTTGCTTACAGCCCTAATATGCGGATTTGCATCTGTAATATCCTGAACTTCAAGTGTTACCTATCATTTGCATGCATTGTGTAGCTTAAATATGCATATGCAAATGTTACATCTGGCTATCCTGGGTTACTTAATACTGGCATAATTGGATGCCTCTGTGTAAAACTGCCATCTTATTTTCTAAAGTATGTTGATTGGTAATGGTTTGTACCAGCATTTCCATCCTCTGGGGACAATTAAAACGAGCTCAAAATAATTTTGAATTTATGTAGACATATGTCACCACTGCCACCCAATGTATACACCACCCAGTCACACCCCTGTATGAAATTAACCCAATAAGAAATGTGCCTCCTTCTTCAAACCACGACTTCCCAAAGAACACCATAAACGATAAGCATACTATATTTATGGAGATAGTAGTATATGCAAGGTAACTTCTCCATAATGAATTATTTAACTAAATGATAATGAGATGTATTTCATTTTATTTTGCTATAATGTGTTCTGTTATAATGTGTTGCTCAAGTTGATTAACTCAGAAATGAGAATAACCTTTGTCGGAAAATAAAACTTTCTCAGTGAGTAGCTGCTTTGAATGCAGCTTTGCTAGGCTATTTACAGTACCCCCAACGCGTCATTTCTCTCACTATAGCACCAGGGTAGAATGTACCCTGTACTTTCACCGCTGGCTGACCCCTAATGACCGAAGGATGACCTTTCCGCTCTGATTTACCCCGATCTGCGCCTGCGTCGTGACCTAGTTTTAGTGACCACTGCTGCGCACGACGCGTCTCTGGCAGTGGATGCCCCTCCACCTGTTCCTGCTAGTAGATGCTGGGCATCGGTGCCAGACAGAGGAAGGTGGAACCCAGACAGAACTCCAGGAGCAGCAGCAGCAGCATCCATCCCCCCACACACTGCCTCCACGGCCCGCGCGCGCGCCAGACGCGCACACGCCCCCGCTCTCCATGCACAGCAGCAGCTGCTGCAATTGCTGCAGTGGGGAGCTGGGGGCTGGAGCAGGGGCGTTTTTGTTGACGGATGAGGCCCACTGAAGCCCTCCTGCCACTTGGGAGGGAGAGCAGGAGGAGACAGGATGGATGCACTTACAAACTAAGGGGGACATTACCAAGGTGGGAGGAACTCAAGAACTTTCAAGTTTCAGGGAGGAAGAGGAACGTTGACCCATTGCAATACCACATGAGGAACAGCATTTGTTTCGTAATGCTGGAGCTGCTTACAAGTTTGTGTGTTGGAACAGGAAGCTAAAGCCAGCAAGAAAAAGAGGGACAGAACGATTTGTGAAAGCCGTGCTGGCATGCACGCCATCCTGCAGCAGCTACAGAGGACTATAGCATAGAAGGTCAGACTGACAAATAGATCCAGACGGGGACCTCCTCCAGGGATCCTCTACTTGCCCCAAGGCCAGTGACAATAAAGGGCTGGACCTTGGAGTTTGGGGTAGAGAGGTGGGGGTGTGGAGCTTATAATGGGAGTGTCCCATTAGGGTTGTCTGTTGGATGCGGGGGCATCGGACCGGCCCGACGACCTGGGTTATTTCAAGCCTTCACGAGACCGGCCCAAAGTGTACTTGATGACACCAGCCCCCAGCCACCGCCGACAGGCCGGCCACCGAGGGTGAGTTATGCCGCTTCAAGTGGTAGCCCTCCTTTAATTTTGTTTTGATTACTTTTTCTCAGGGCATTTGAAAAAGTTGTTCAACTCTACTTTTTATGCCTGCATGAATGACATTAACATTGCTTTTCAGACGTTTTTGCTATCAAAATGTCTGGTTTATTGCAAAGAATCTTTGAAGTGAAAAAAGTATATCTTCGATATAGTATCGTTATTTTGTTGTAAGGTATATTTGTCGGTAAGATGTCACCATTGTGTTTAACTTCTTTACACAGCAGAACTGGTTTTATATAATTATGTTGATTTATATGATTACAGATTGATCAAATGTGAATGTGCCAAGATACAGAATATCATACAAAGGTGTACAAACATATTTTAAATACCCTGTCGTCTTTATCCTTAATACCTGGTAATGCTTATCATCAGAAATCATATATACCTGCATATAAAACAATGTGACCCAGTTCTAAGTATAATGGAAATGTGTTGGGTTTACTATTAATCTAAAGTGCATGTACATGCACGATTAGGGGCCAGTATAATTAATTTAGATTTGCCAAAGCCCTTTCCTGGCCAGTGTTCGGATATGTAGCCATAACCTATTCACATTTTAGAGAAACTTAAACCTATATGGATAGCATTCTATATTTCATGTATCTTTCTTCCTTGATTATGTACAGGGTGGGCTGTATAATATGTAACATATTATGTTAGTTCATGTAACATGTAACATATTATGCTAATTTATCATTAACCAATATTCAGACACGATGGTGGTTGGCAAGTCTGCTGTGTTCTAGTTGTTGCCCAGCAGCTGGTGGGACGCGGCTGACTGGTGGTTGGTGTGACACTGATTGAGTTCTCCTGTGATTTATGTCACTTAGGGCAGGCAATATTAGTACCACGGGTGGAAGTGGTGTAGGGAGGGGGTAGAGGCTATCCACCCTATAGCCCCTCCTACCCCTAACCCCTGCTGGTACAGATATACAGACACCGGACACATAAATCAGCATTTAACGGACCTTTTTGGCACCATATGAAGATAGAAATTTGAATGTGTCACAGGTATCCTTACAACAGTGAGGGTTGACTCTTCATATTGCAGTCAATCGATGGAACTAATGGACCAACAGATAGTAAAAGTAAAATGGATACATCTGATAATTCAATTAGGTGAAGTAGTTCCAGTTTGCATCATGCCATTTGGTTTGCCAAACATGAGCAAGTTCAAGATGTTAGTTCAATGTACTTTGTCATGTCCTTTATATATGTAGTTCTATTCTTGGTATATTGAAGCTGCATATTTTTGAATTTCTCAGTTATATAATACAGATAGCTCTTGGCAATTGATCTTGTGTGAAATATCCATCGGCACATGCCTTTTGTAGGGATATAGCCAACTTCTGATATGAGAAGCTCCCATGAGCTCAACCGGAAGTAGATATGTCACATATAGGTGATATAGATCTTGCTGACGGGAATGTAGTCATCTGCCAACAGCTGAAGTCATAAATGAATACGTCGTATAGCCCTAATGGTCATTGCCTAATTGTAAAGCTGATGGTATCTGAGCTAAACTGGTCAATTCTGCTCAGGTGGCCACGTGTTGCTTTAAGGGTAGGTGGGTGGGGGGGGGCTTGCTGAATTGGACTACCTTACTAATGAGCTAAGCTATATATAAATGCCGGCTTGGTGACTGAGCTGGGAGAGCCAGTCACGATGTACTCATTAGGATTCAGTTCTGCAATGCTTTGACCAACTTAATTCCAACCTAGTATGGGTTCCACATGTGGACCCAATAACCCCCCCCCCCCCCCCCCCCATATGTCTCAGTTGTTGACTGGAAAACGCAATTTGAAAAGTCGCGAAAGGGCAATTTGCAACAAAGGAAATACCTGGTGTTGTTTGTACATAGTTTGGCCAAAACACTAAAGTAAAACCGCCTATATATGAGCATATGGTTATCTGGCATCGTTACCCGAGCATGAACTTCCAGTTTGGTTCTATGTGGGAAACATAAATACTTTAATTTGCTAATTTGTGTCGTCTGGCAAGTCTGCATGGTCAGTGCCGTTGGCGCATTGTCTGTCAGGTCTGATGCCACAAAAGATCCATCGCGTGTGGCTCTATAGGTGGTCAGTCTAACGACCTCTATCACCTTTGACCCCTGGCTGATGCTGTGTGACCTTGTCTAAAGCCTAATGAGCCGTCGGGGGTCGTCGTGTAAATTAGTCAATGTCAGCATCTGCAAGCCTGCGCCGGACGGAAGTGCACTGCACAAAAGACCCGCTCAGGAGTATAGGGGGCGCTGTGACCGGTGCAGGCGTCTGCAGTTGCTCAGGGCTCAGGTTCCAATGGCTCTTTATGAGTGAGGTAGAAATAAGGTGGCTGGTTTCTGAACGACTGTTTATAGTTTGTAATGAAGGACAAGAAGGGGGTCAGGTGTAAAGCTGATAGCTGGTAGGCTTTGGATATTACGAAAGATAAATGAGCTTATGTAATGTCCTATCAGTTGTATGGGGTTTCTCAAGTAGACCGCGGTTCTCTGGATTATTCAATTTGTGTAACGTGGTGACAGGACATCTTAGTTGGTGTATTTATTACTGTATATTATTGAATAATACATAAGAGCCCATAGTCGTGCAAGGCCCCTACATTCAGTCTTGGCCTATATATTCTAGCCTTCCAGTATATATTCTTTGCGAGTATATAATATATAGTCTGGTGCCCCCCTCCTATATGATAAGTAAATTCAATGGCAACACACACTATTGATGAAAATATACCCAGACCCTTTTGGAATTCAGAAGATAGAGCTGTAAAAATAGATAGTTTACAAGGTTCAAAATAGATGTCATGGATGGGTTGCAATACCGTGTTGAAGAGTGTGGGCCAAACCGACGAGATCGCGGGGAAGATTATGAAGTTTGAAACAAGTTCAAGGGTGGTTTACATTGCCACGTTACCAGTGTGAAGGGTATTTGACATTGGCCATATACCATTTGACGTAAGTTTATACAGCTTATGCTACCGACCTCGTGCCTTGGTGTGGGTCAAAACTTTCAATCGCTGACAATATTATCTTGAACAGAATATGACAGCATTAAAGTGAACACGCCATATCAAAATGCATCCAAATGGAGGTTGAAAGGAAAGGGAAATCAATGGCGGAGTGCCATCAAGTTTTCAATTGCATCCAATAGTGAATTGATACTGAGAGAGGGGTGCCCCTTCTGCTTTATCACAAGTTGCATGCATGCAATAATAGGGGCTGCATTTGGGGTACATGAGGAGAGTGGGTTGGGGTAGTAGTGGGGCACTGAGTATGGGGTGGGCATGAGGAGGGATGGGGGTGCGGTGGGATGGGGGTATTTTTGCGTTTTGTGCATGATTTCCATGGCATGTGCAAGGGGCGCGCAGTGCGCGGCGCGGCGCTGGGGGCCGACTGCACCGGATGACACCGCGAACGGACGCGTACCCAGCCGGCAGCCATGCAGTACCGACGCCTTGTGAGACTCACAGGGGTGGTAGCCGTGCCAGAGGCGCTTTTATGGCTGATGCGTGGTCAAGGTTCCGCTTTTCGTCCACCAGAACACCGAAATTATGAATTGAGTAAACACAGTCTCACCTACTTTGAGAAACCACACACACTTAATTTGGCTTGTTGTCCATAGACCCACTGGGGTGTCCATGTGGCCTTTGGTTTCTCTGAGTCCTATAATTCTGTCCACAAAGTGAGCCTGGTGAGATGCCCTTCAACCCCTTTGTCTTATACTTGTGTATACATTAAGGATACGATTATGTATAATTATCATTATGATTACTTCAGTGGAGTGGTTTCGACACTTTATGGACACAAATTCCACGTGTTTGATAAACGTTCCGTTCATGGCCACATAAGATATATATTTATCTTTGCCATAGTTCAATTAAAGGGGCAAGGCGTCTCAAGTCTTTAATAACCTCCTTATTTCTCCTCATTTAACCCCAAATGTGTGTTTTAGAGGCAATGGCAGTCTAGGGGGTGCTAACAACGTCCCTTCTATGGCTCCCAGTGGCACTAGATAGTGAGAGAATGAGGGTCTGGTATGGGAAGCTGGGGAACGGGGTGGGTGGGTGGAAATACAGTATGGGGGTGTCGTTTGGAGAGGGAGGAGGAGGATGGCAGCATTTTGGGGTGAGAGGAATGGGAAGGGGGCGGGTGCGGGAACGCTAGCGGCTCAACGGAGGGAGGGGAAGGAGAGCTGGGGTGGGGAGGGGGTAAGGCTACCTGACCAACTAACCGCTTGGTGAACTGTGGAGGTACGGGCAACTCCGGCGCCGAATCGATGTGCGGCTGTGAGTGGCGGGGGTGGAGGGTGGAGGGGTGGAGGATGGTGGTGGTGGTGGTGGAGCAGGGGTGAGTAGCAGTGTTCTGACCAGACGGCAGAGTGGCGGTCAGACAAGCAGCAGTAGCGCGTGGGTCAGCGTCTTGTGTCCTACCCATAGAGCACCACCTCCACCACCACCAACCTGTATATATAACGTCCAGGCCCCACACACTGACCACAGGCATGTGGGTCATCTACTTAGGGAATACATATACAACCACACATAAACCTACATACCAGTAGGCAGATGACAACCTTGGTTTCCTGTCGTTTATAGGCGGAATTAACACAAGGAGGAAGGGGTGACAACTTCAGGTAAGTGTAGGCCTACATTGTTAAGAACGCTGTAATAGTATGAATCGAAAGACAGGCTTAAGTTTATTTTCGACTCTACTGACACGTAGTACTATCCTGTGAGTGTGCAAAGGGACCTGTGAATGAAATATGAACTTTTTCCTTTGGTGATATTGATCTCAAGTTCCCTCACTAGCGTCTGTCGGGGTTGTCATTACACCCAGCTACTAATTAATATGCAGATGAGGTCCATTCTGTTCACACAACCCTCAGTCTCTCTTGCCAATCCGATTTACACTTATTATCCTTTGGGTACAGTCAATACATGATTCAGCCAGTGTCCCATACTACCACTGGGAACTTATGGAATCCATGCCACAAGCAGGAGGAGATTTATCGGTTAGCACCCAGGATGGGTATGGAGTCTGGGAGGGGGGGGGGGGTCGGCGTGGCCCCTGACGTGTTGAGCCGGGGTAGCGGGGTCCTGTCGGGGGCGGCGGGGCCCACGCGGCCCCGGCGGCCACTACTTATCGACAAGAGCGGAGGCAGGGCCCGGGGGCGATGGGGGCGCCCATCCAGCACCGCTCGGACAGGAAGGGCCAAGCAGGGGTCACAGAGGGTGGAAGGATCGAGGGCTTCTCCTAGGGTGGGGCGGGGGATGTGATGATTCATCCACCGGGAGGCGATTGTAATAGGACATGAGGCATTAGAGGAGGGGTAGAAGAATCGACAGGGATGGCTGGAGAGGGTGTAACAGAGGTTATGTTCAGTGGGGGGGGGGGGGGGGGGGCTGTCTGGAAGGGATTGAGAGGGGGGGACTGTACTGACTAGAGGCACTCACGCTCCACGGTGCATAATTACACCCACATTGTTGTCAACATGACATAGTCAGCCACTATGAACTGGGCACACGACTGATAATATATTAATGGTCCGTCAATCTGTTGACAACCACAGAGTTTTTAGTACTACTTCGGTGCACTTGCAATTCTATCCAAACATGTAAAACTTACCCAAATGTTCAAAAAAAGAAAAGAAAAAAACTTCTCAGTAATTTTTATGGCAGTATGTTCAAACTGTCAGTGGAATATGTCTGAGTCTTATATAGTTAGATACTGTTTGATGTTAGTGCAAACATCCTAAACCCTTCATCCTCAGACACTGATGGGAGGAGGCCCTACAGGCGTAAAGGCCCCTCGTGGTGTTAATCGGTATGCCCGCCGTAACATTGCCGCACCCACCTTGCGTAATCTGACTCACTATTCCATATACTACTTATAGCCCTCCTCAATTACAACAACACCTGTGCCACGGCCGATTACGTACTGCTGGACAGTTACCAAATTGTTGGTGGAGAGGGACACGCTATGGTACCTAGCGTACTGAGACAAAGGCAGCACGCAACACGCGCGGTACAAGCAAAGGGCAAGCGGTGCAGCGTCCCAACGTTGCCAAAGGCTAAGGATAACAAAAGGCCCACATTTGCATAAATAGTTATGACACCTTACTAATATTCTTATGTGATGTGAGAATTAATTGGGCCAATTGGGGCAGTTGAAATTCAGTAAGAATTGTCATCGTTCATTATGGCCATCCTTTTTACATTTCTGCACCATACACCATCGTTTTCTTTCTACTCTGGAATGCAGAAGCGATAAATCCCAGAGGCGAATCTTTCCCATCGGATGTGTTCTCTTCTTCATCTTTTTTCCCCCAGAGATGGCGATATTAAATCGGTTATTTCCACCATACAAAAACAAATCAGAAGAATGTGGGATCCCAAAGAGGTTTGAACGGATACGGAAAAAACGCCCCTTGTTCATATAAATAGAGGAGAGGTTCTTTTGTCCTTGTGGAATGAGAGCGTGGATTGCCTTTCAAAATTCCGTTTAGGAGTAATTAAGAAAAGGGCATGATTCACCGCTTGGACGGTGTGAACGAAGCACCCATTTGCAATTTGTGTTAAATGCCGTTTTGGAATGATGCTAAAAAGTGGGGTGCAAAATGGGAAGTCTCTGGCTAACATGTGGTAAATAGTGCGAGATGGGACACCTCCAACACTACGTGTTTGGTGGAAAAAGTGGTAGTCCTAACAAATAACACGAGCAGAAGACATTTCTCCCGACCACAGAGTATGCAGTTTAATGGAGAGGGACACGCTATGGTACCTAGCGTACTGAGACAAAGGCAGCACGCAACACGCGCGGTACAAGCAAAGGGCAAGCGGTGCAGCGTCCCAGCCAGCGTCCGCAGGGGAGGAAATCAATTAAAATTTCTCTTTATATTTGCGAAACTGCTTTACGTACGATGCACTGCGTTGTTGGGAAAAAAATCTGGGGTTGGAGTTCATTGGTTCACGAGTTGCGGGCATGCACAGCATGGAGTACACTCAATATTTCCTTGGGTGAATGCACAGAGTTGTCGGGTCGTGTGATTTGTGGTTAGGCTGATCAGTTACTCCAACAAACATGCAGTTGTGGTATATGGACTAAGTACTGCAGGTCCTGAAGGACCAACGTACTGCACTCTGGGACATAGGGGTGTCAGATAATACACATCACCGACTTTGTGTGTTAACGATTGAATTCCTTTGAAAATGAAATCCCAATTGGAACCGGGATAACGCATTTGAACAAGAACTAGGAGATAAACATTACAAATAACTTGCGTTCCATTAGTTTTTGAACGGTATCTACCGGGTAGTTGCAGAATCAGAGAAAGAAGAGGGGAAGTTTGAAATAAATTATGAACAGAAAACACCTGGAAACCATTATAGGTATCGCTGAAATTGAAATTGGCTGCTTTAGGTTAGAGCCTTGAGCCTAGATCTATATCAGCTGGTGATATGGTAGGACCAATGCCTCTGCCCAAGGATAATTAAAAGGTGTGCTTAGTTAGTGGCCATCAGGTGTTATCTTGAGTGTAAATGACACGATAACGGCTATTTGTGATGACACGTCGTCCTTTGTTAATTTGCAGATATCAGTCCCAGACCTCCAGGGACCTCTGAGGGCGTGCTTCGGTTGGACATTCCCAGGTGGCGCTCCGAGCGGTAGGTCTTTGTAAGTGGCGGTCTTTGATGTGGGGAGTGCGCACGCGCGGCTGCTCAGACCTCCAGCTGCCTCTCTGCAGGACAAAGCTGGTGCCAAACTGGACACTACCCTGGTACCTGGTGCTAACCTCCTCCTGCTCTATGCAGCCTTCACTCACCTCACCGATTAGCACGGTATCCCTTTCTTTAATGCCCCTCCCCATTCAGTGCAATTAGTGGTCAGCATTAAGGCCCTTTCATATGGACCTACAGAATAGACATAGGCAGTACCAACCATGTTATAGTTATAAGTACTTTTCAATATATTTTGACCCCAAGATGAACCACAATAGTATTCATATAGAGCATTAGTATGTTTCAAACAATACACCATTTAGGCTTCTATATATACTAGACAGGAATATATTGCCTTTGTGGGAGCTGCAGCCATTGTAATTGTCACCTTTTGTAATGACAGGCCTTTATCCGGGTGTGGACGTGCAGCTGGACGTGACTGGAGACTTCCACATGGGACGGTGTCCGGTTCCAACTTGCAGCCAAATGTCCATGATTTTGCGTAGGCGTTGTGCACAGATGTCCATCTAGTCTCCGTGCATATCACCTAGGTACTGTTGTGGGCAGGGGTACCCATCACGATGTGGATCTGTCATCGCTAATGGCAGCACCATGGAGAAGAATTTATCTACACCTGGAGGCTTACCTGTGTTCATTAATGTGGCCATATCCGACTAAATCACTTTGATGAAACAGAATTTAGACTACTAAAGTATTGGTGACCATTGTCACCATTGAGCACATGGATACAGACAGATGGGGAACTTCCTAATATACAGTGGCTGATATATATCATATATGATTAATTATAATAGGGTTATTCATATGAGAGAATATGGGGATTTGATTAAACTATAGTGTTAAACTATAGTGTTAAACAGGTTTAAAATTTATGGAACCAAAATTGATCTACTTTTTGATGTAAAATATAACAGGCCACTTAAGAAAATTCCATCTTTGATGAAAAAGTTCCATATTTGGAATGTGAAAAGAACAGTTGACAGCCTAAATTGATGTCCTCAGTCCTTACACATGTTGGTTCAATGCCATTGAAATGTGATTTTCTTTCTAAATAGAACAAATTAGGAGGTCACTTGATAGAAGGCCTCACTATAATAACTATGCCTGAAACAAACTGGAAATGCCATTTTATTCAAAGATCAAAATTAATGTTGGAAAACATATTTTTATACTTTTGACCTTAGAATATTAATCATTAAACGTGTGAAATCAAGACGAATCTGCAGTATATATTGACAGATCTTTTTTGCGTTATAACTATGAATATAGTACATAGCTATCATAGGGATATCTACGTTTGTTAGTGTGCTAAAATCGGGGTGTATCTTATAATTTTGGTACAATTATTAAGGAAGCAAGTCCAAAAATAGTTTTAGTAATTCGGCTATTGTGAATATGCGTATGTATACATCATTATATGCACATAAACGATGAAACCCCTATGTTTTGCTATCTACTAGCAAATCAAAGTTCACCATGTAATTTCACCTAAAGTCGGACACCAATTTCACCAAAAGTCGGGCAATTATTCCTGAGCATTTCCTTGTGATTCCTTAATATATGATTATCCTAATATTAATGAAAATACCATATGGAATGTTGAGGGTCATTCTATAATTCAGGAAAATGTAAAAACATGTACTTACCTTTGTTTAAAGAATTTAACATAGGTCATAGGTAAAACTTATTATTATATGCACTCTGATGGTTAACCCAAAGAAAAAAGAGCTTTATACTGTTTGTGCTAGTGGCATTGTGGTGTTATATATACCAGTAGGCCTACCTCCTGTAACAGAACTATTGCTGTAGCAATGCATAAAATAGTCACCTAGATTCTATATAATGTGACCAAGAACAGCCAATGATCAACACACCTGTGAATCTAATATACATGTACAACCCCAGGAAAACTGATTGACCTGAATCCTTACAGTACTATCTATATGGCAATTTCCTCAACATTTCCTTATCAAAATAGGGACAAATGAAAGTGTCCGACTTCAGGTTAATATTGTTATCATATGTCCGACTTCAGGTCGAAATCATCCACTTCCACAGCGTTTGTAAAGTATGAAAAGTGACCCTTGGTAAGAGGGATTTTGGTGAAAAGTGACCCTTGGTGAGAGGGATTTTGGTGAAACGAGGACCCTTGGTGAGAGGGAATTTGCCCAAAAACTACCCTTGCCAGCCGCACACCTGTGTATACAATATATAGGAAGTGACTCCCCCGGGGGCATATGAATTATATGATCATAAGAAACATGTTGAAAAAAAGAAAATAGGGGGTCACGGGCAAAATGAATTTATCCTAAATTTATTAAAATAAATTCTAATCTATTTCTGATATGAATCAACGTGCATGGCAGATAGGAAATATAGTGATCAGGATATGTAGAAGTTATGGCACTAAAATGATGGATAAAGGAAGATCATTTTAAGATCAGATAAGCTCCATAATATTTCTAGTTCTTGGATAAAGCATAGGAAACTCATGTATGTATCAGCCAATTTAATTTTGGCGTATTCTGATGCATTGAAGCCATATGCGCAGGGTTATATTCAGTAGTTGCGACCAACCTTGAGCATCCATTCCACTGTAAGTCCAATCATACAGCAGACCACAAATCAGTCATCTGCTCAAGAAAGGTTATTCATCAAGTTGAATAGAAATAAATATGTCTTCAACGTTTAAGTGAAATTTATACGTCATTATACGTCACTAAACTATGGCTACTACAGACAATATACACACCCATTGATCACTGATGAAGCATGTTCGCATCACTATGTCCAATCTTCAATCAAAGGATTCATCAGGACAATTCATTTTTGATGGTTTCTTTTCTTTTTGAGGTTAACTTCAAATCGTATTTTAAATTCATGTTGCCCTCATGTGCTGTACAGCTGTGATGTGTATCAAATGATGAGATGTGGACATGCTATCAGGCTTAATCCTTCATGTCTGCTTTCCTGTATTGCAATCTCCCATATGTCATGGGTTCCCCCGTCAGGAATCTGCCATATTTATGCTTTCTTATCATGAACCAACTACTGTAAATGTAGATATTTTCGTGTGTAAACATTTTCGCGAATTTGCAAAAAGAAAGACATTTTCGCTGGTATTAAAATTTGTGAATTTCCGTGATTTGGCTATTTTATTCTGTAGTGTATAAATATTCGCTCTGTATATATTTTCGCGGATATTTAAAATCGAGAAAATATGTACAGCGCGAAAATATCTACTTCTACAGTACTTGAAACTATTGATCACGGCTTTTGATCTTGAAATGGTATTTCCTCTCTCTTTTAGGGTAGAAATTATTGGCTTCTTTGATCTTTCTATTTAGAATCAAAATTATGTTTCCATGGCAACCAATGAGTACAAAGATACCAATTAGGCTCTAAAGTCCATAGCTGAGGTAGCTACATACCTGTACCAACAATGACCACGATGTCATATACGCTATAATGGTTAGCTTGATTACCAAGACCTTACCAATCTTTGTCCCTCCACTGCCAGTTTTGGCCATGCACAGTTTTCGTGAGAAAGGGCCAATATTTCTAATTCTTGGATAAAGCATAGGGAACTCATGTATCTATCAGTCAATTTAATTTGGGCGTATTCTAATGCATTGAAACCATATGCAGTTGGTTTAGGCCTATAGCCCAAAATGCACGGCGACATGAAGCTGCGTTAAAATGGTATCGCCCCTCTGCCGCCACTATTTCGCTGCCATTTTGCCCTGCCGTGCCGATTTCGCCCCTGTAACACCGTGGATTTTGGCGGCACAGGCGCGAAAAGGGCGCGGCAGGGCCACAAAACCATTTAAACGCAGATTCCTGTCGCCCATGGATTTTTGGCTTATATTCAGCAGTTGCGATCAACCTTAAGCATCCATATTCCACTGCAAGTCCAATTATTCAGCAGACCGCAAATCAGTCATCTGATCAAGAATGGCTATTTATCAAGTTGAATGTCTTCAACTTATAAGTGAAATGTATACGTCACTACTTCCATCTATGACTACTTGAGACATTATACACACCTTTTGACTTCTTGAGACATCATACACACCTTTTGATCACTGATGAAGTATGTTAACATCACTATACCCAATCTTTAATCAAAGGATTCACTAGGTGAATGGCATTTTTCTTTTTCTTTTTTGATGGTTTCTTTTCTTTTTTAGATTAACTTCAAATCGTATTATAAATTCATGTTGCCTTCATGTGCCGTACAGCTGTGATGTGTATTAAATGACGAGATGTGGACAGGGGATCAGGCTTAATCCTTCATGTCTGCTTTCCTGTATTGCAATCTCCCATATGTCAAGGGTTCCCCCGTCAGGAATCTGCCATGTTTATGCTTTCTTACCATGAATCAACTACTGTAAATGTAGATTTTTTCGCGTGTATAAATTTTCGTAAATTTGCAAAAAATGACATTTTCGCTGGTATTAGAATTCGCAAATATCTGTGATTTGGCTATTTAATTCAATAGTGTATAAATATTCGCTCTGTACATATTTTCGCAGATATTTAAAAATTGTGAAAATATGTACAGCGCAAAAATATCTACGTTTACAGTACTTGAAACTATTGATCACGGCTTTTGATCTTGAAATAGTATTTCCTCTCTCTTATAGGGTAGAAATTATTGGCTTCTTTGATCTTTCTATTTAGAATGAATCAAAATTATGTTTCCATGGCAACCAATGAGTACAAGGATACCAATTAGGCTCTAAAGTCCATAGCTGAGGTAGCTACATACCTGTACCAACAATGACCACAATGTCATATACCGTAAAACCCCACCTATAGGACGACCCCACTTATAAGCCGTACCCCTAACTTGAGAAAAAAAATCGTCCTATACAAAATAGGTTTAAAAATCGTTTTCTCTTTGTTCTTATGTATCAAAACCCCACCTATAAGCCGAACCCCCAATTATAGAAAAGAATTCGGCTTATAGAAAATAAAAACGACAATTAAAATTCGTCCTATAGGTGGGGTTTTACGGGTACGTTATAATGGTTAGCTTGATTACCAAGACCGTACCAATCTTTGTCCCTCCACTGCTCCCAACACTCATAAGTCATTTCATCATGCCATTTCCACTGGTGGTGTTACAACAGGAGAGGCTAAGATTCTGTCCCAGGGAGGGCATGTGTCAGGCCACCAGAATGGGGTTGAGGACCCCGCTCATCCCCCAATCACCTATTTAAGGTTGTCTCTATTATCATATACACAGTGTTAAGATAATGTCTTTAACAGCAGTTAGGCCACACTTTTTTCTTTTTTTTGGTTACGGACACCTCAATAATTTACCAACGCACGGAGGACGAAATAAAAGAAATAAAAAATAAAATAAAGGTTGGCCCATGGGTATTTTATTTATTTGCTATACGGAAAGCTTCAATATCCCAATGACAGAGGGAAAAATAAAATAAAAATCCACAAAAGAAATGATGATCTAATACAATATTTTCTAACTACCGTAAAACCTTGGCTATAAGCCGACCTTGGTTAGGTCAAATGTGAGTTTGAAAGAAAAAATTCGGCTCATGATAAAAGTGTTTGAAATCATTACATTCCTATATATTAAAACCTCGCCTTTATAGCTGAATGGGAGTTTGGGGCTTTTTTTCGGTCTATTCTCAAAGAGGACTGTTCTGGCTTTCCAAAACAGGCTTAATCTTAAGAATTTCACTAGTATTTGCTGATATATGAGGCCTTTTATGAGCATAAGGTGTTCTGTACTGCTGCCAAAAAACACTTTTTGACACTCGTTGAGACTTGATTCCAGATAAACTCAAACATTTTCTCTCGTTTGGCCAGACAAAATGGCACACACACGCAAGGCATTGCCTTTTAACCCCTTCAACACTGGATTTCTGGTAACTCAATGCTATTTTGTGCAATATATTGGCTTACCGTGTGGAAGGGGTTAACCAGGAAGGCAACTATGAATCCATTTGACAAGAGACATGCTTAGGATCACCATTCTCCACAAATTGGTCAACATAACAGGCCATTAGCCCTTGTGACTAGCTTTCATTTGCACCCACTCCCATGTCTCTAACCCTAGCGGTTCATGAGCTAGACTTTAATGTGTTCTAGGCCAATCAAGTTTGCGAAGAAAATTCACTGCCTCCCACAAATATTTAAAATGAAATAGCTCAGCAACCGCTGGTCCGATTGACTTGATTCTTGAAGCATTTGAAATCAAACTCGGGATCCTTATAACTAGCCATATGTAGAAGAGCATTTCCAAAGGGGGGGTGAACAGATGCAGGGGGGGGGACGATCCAAAGTGGAGGGAAAAGAAATCATCCTTTTCTGAGCCTTTTGGCACAGACCCATAAGCCCCAAAGTCACTGGTTGGGTCACAGTTATCTTTAATCATCAGCAAATGGGAGCAGTCAGAAAGGGAGAGAAGCTACTTGCTGCTTATGCTTCATGAAGCAGATGGCCTAGGCTTTCCAGAACTGTTTTAATTTTGTCCATTTTGATGAGGTTTTTCATCAAAATTTGGCAAAAAAAAAAAGAAGTTTTTCCCAAAACCTGATTTTTATGATGCGCGCGGTGATGAGAAACCATTTTATTTTTTTGAGTGGCCTAAGGGAGCGTTCATTATTTATGGCAGGGGGGGGGGGCGGGCGTTTGGCAAAACGTATACGTCAAAAAAAAAAGACCCCCCCCCTCCGAATGGGTCCAAAAAAAAAGACCCCCCCCCTCTGAATAGGTTGAAAAAAAAAGACCCCCCCCTCACCATAGACGTTTATAAATACTTAATAATGGCATCAACGACATACAAAGTCTACATAGTCCTATACTATAACCTGTTATAGCATGTGCTTAACCATTATTTGAGGGAGTGGTTATAGAGCATAACAATATGGTGAACATTTTTGCATCTCCCACATGTGGAGAGCGCACATTTTTCTGTTTCCATGGCACGTTTGATATTTTTGCTAAAAATTGGTGTAATTATTTTGGTCCCCACCTACAAGTCCTGCAAATACTGTTTGGTAGAAGTACCATGAAATGGCCCAGCTCAGGGGCCACGGAAGGTGGATAAAGTTGGGGGGCCCAGCTCCCAAAGCCAGCTGATGAGTGTTGGTTGGAGGGAGAAACAAATGGTTGTTTCGAGGCGGCAGCCCCCAGGAAACCTTTATATTAGTGTATTCAGAGTGGTCTGAAGTCTACTATATAATCCATTGAAAATTTTGTAATTTTACATTGAAATTGATGTGTTCTGACAGACTTTGACCTTGTCATTCAAGAATATTTTAGGAATTTTACCTCGAGATTGGTGTATTCTTGTCTAGAATGTTCATGTTTCCCAAAAAGATTGGATCCCCAACTTTACTAGGCCCCCCCTGTTCCGCCGCTACTGCAGCTTTAAAAACAAAGATGTTTGATGAAGAGACGCTCTGGAAATTATAATAGTGGCAAACCTGAGGAAAATTTTGAAAATATAGAGGTCAATCGCCCATTTTAATGTATCCTGGTATTATAACTTGCAGTTAAATGAACAAGATCATTATTTAAACCTAGTTTGGTTTTCCAAAGGCTAGGATCAGTAAGAAATAGGGAGCTCAGGGTGAGACTTTGAAGTTGAACAAAGAGTCACAGGGGAATGTGTCTTTGGTATATAACAGCATGGATCAATTACAATCACTTAACCCATCAATGGTATGCATGGATGTTACATGCACCATAGTTGATAACCTTTATTTGAGGAAATGCCATAAGGTACCTGCCTTCAAAGTTCTAGGGTGTGGTCAGTATGACCAAGCCATGGGAATGCATTGACTGCAAAAAAGTAAAGCTTTAAAATAGTGATGAATAACTCACTGATAACCCTGCAGAGCGTCGGAAGCAACTTGACCAGAACCAAATATAGAGCTCTAAAAATTCTGATGAGGCCAAGTAGCGATGAGTAGCAATGATTATTCAGTGCCTGATTTCTGTTGAAGCCAAAGAGGGAGATTTAGAAATTGGCGACAGAAGGAGTGGCATCCGCAGCAGAAAACTCTGGATCTGGTGGCTATTTGCTACATTTCAAGGCGTTCGGTACACCCAATTTATAGTGGGATGATCATGTTTACTCTTTGAGTCTTCTGATTTTATGAGTCCTAGAATCTCTGAGAAGCAGGCAGCTATCAGGGAAATGGTGAAGGTATTCTTAAAAAAATGAGAGCTCTGCAATCAGAACGCTGTGGCTCATTTAGCAGGGTCTGGTACAAGACACCAAGTACGTATGTGTATCATGACTGGTGTAATCCCGCCTTTGACTGGTGGAGTGGACCTAAGCGACAATGTATCAATATGCGAGGTAGATCTGCATCTTGCATACCATGCATGTACTTCTCTATTGGGAAGAAAGGCAGGGTCTAGACATGTAGGCAAGTTCACCCTTGCATATGGATGCCAAAACGTGATTGGCAAGGCTAAAGTCCAATTAACCCAAACTATTTCGGATACCGTACTGTCATATTTCGGCGCCACAATAGCATTCATCTAGCTGCACAATGATAGCTTTGCTGTTTAGACCCCCTACATTCCGTACTCCTATTCTCATGTTGAATTAATGCTCTTTCTCCAGTTATTGTTGATTTAGGAAAAGAAAAGTAGTGAATAATTCAAAGTGCCGATTGGTAGGCAAGAAATTTAGCAAAGTTCTACTGTCTTTATGACCCCAATTCGCGACATGTGTCGTGAAATTCGCGTCACGTTGTGTCAAAAAATACCCCCTCCCAAATAAATACCCCTAAAAAAAATGAACCCCCCCTCAGAATAGGTTAAAAAAAAAAGACCCCCCCTAAGAATAGGTTGAAAAAAAAGACCCCCCCCCCTCCGAATACCCCTAAAAAAAATGACCCCCCCCTGATTTGCACACCCCCCCCCCCCCCTGGCATAAATAATGAACGCTCCCTAAATTCCAAATTTTATTTTTATTCCGATTTTGGCCTTTCCTAGTGCGGCGGGCCAGTAACCCAAATAATAAAAAAAAAGCACCCCCTGATAGAGGGATAGTAACATACACTATTATATCTTCTCCGCGAAACCACGTGACCAGATTCTCTATAGGGGCCGCCATGTTGTCCGAGGCAACTAGGTCATGGGACAGCTATAAATAGAGCGCGGACGTCGCACCCTGGAGGAAGGGGGGCGGGTCGGGGGGTGTCAGTCACACATGAGGGTGAGACCAGCGGTAGGGAGTAGATGTATACAGAGGGGGGGGGGGGAGCGGTGCGACTCGCCAGAGGCCGAAGGCCTCTGGTGCCTTTTAATCATGCTGATAGTCATCTGTGGTATTTGGTAGGGTCCAGCATCCCCATGATGAGCATTACCAGCCCTGGATAATGTGCTCTAATCACATTTTGATGAGGCTGCTGCACCCCTTTTGTACCCCCTCCACCACATTCTCTACCCTCTCTATTTTCAACTAGTCTCCACAAGACACTCATATTCATGGTGGTCTAAATCATTTTTTAATTAAACAAAATTTTACATTTTCATAAGTATTTCTATGGTGGGTACACAGACTATCTCCCTGTTTACACCTGTGATTGCTAAGCGATGGGGAAATTCTTTCCATCAGAAAAGGACATAAGCATGTGAGGTGTCTTTGCCCCCATGATAATTCAGACAAATTGGTGGCAGGACCCTATGGAGATGTTTAGAACCTTTAGAAATTCACTCCCCCTACCTGGTGGACGTTTTCAGAATCTTGAGAAATTCAGATACTCCCCCTGCTGTGTGTTGGTTCAGGGCTATTTTTTTATTTTTTAAAAGTAAGTTTTCCCAAGAGAGCCTCGAACCCTTCACCCTCGGATTTAGAGTGAGGCATCCAACTGACTGAGCTAACCAGGCAAGTGTTAGCATGGTCTGTTGATGAGATATTCAATGGTTCATGACTATAGTTTAGAATGTCCCATTTGAATGATATGTTGGCTATTCATTTCCTCAGTTATCATAGAAACTATAATGATAACCCACTCTGATATTTTGATATGTTACAGTATGGATATGAAATTGTTCCCAACCTATGACTAAGTCTGGGGAGGAGTCCATACACCATTCTTAATAAATGAATGTCATTAGGACAGAACTCTGTCATTTTCAATGTGGAGATACCCATTCTGTGAAAGGCTGCAGTATCAATATGGTGTGGTCAATCACTTCCATATTTGGGTTGAGCATTGATTATATGTTGTAAATGACATAATTATAAGAAGTCTCAAGGGGTTTATTTGCGGTTTTGAGATAGTCCGAATGATCCTTAACCTGGAGCACAGGGTTGCCCTGGTAGCATCCCATCATGCCCATCCTGCCCTCTAGTGGAGACGCTTGATAAAAATCGAACGTGTGACTGCATCACAAATGACTCAGGTTCGGGGGGAAATGTAGTATCATCATATAGGAGTATACATATAATAATATTGTTCATCCCCAAATCCCAAGCTAATGTCCCAACCCCATGTCCCAACCCCCGAGTCTCACCCCCGAGTCCCACCCCCGAGTCCCAACCCCGAGTCCCAACCCCGAGTCCCTCCCCCGAGTCCCAACCCCGAGTCCCAACCCCGAGTCCCAACCCCGAGTCCCAACCCCGAGTCCCAACCCCGAGTCCCAACCCCGAGTCCCAACCCCTAGTCCCACCCCCGAGTTCCACCCCTGAGTCCCAACCCCGAGTCCCACCCCCGAGTCTCACCCCCGAGTCCCAACCCCGAGTCCCTTCCCCTTCCCCTTCCCCCGTTAACTAGACTCAGGGTCAGGTAGAGGTGTGAATGGAAATGTATCATTTATCATAGTAAGAAAGAGAAAGGGTGCACTCTTGTATTAATGGGATTCTTAAAGATGTGACCTTTGACCTTGATTTTGACCTTTTTCCGACCTAGATATCATCCTACACATAACAGAAATGAATTCAGCACCTTTGGTTTACCCTAGTCCACTATCCATATCCATCCATTGCTCCCTCTATTATATCCTGGCTGGACTGTTTCGGATAGCATACCCAAATTGTGCGTCACAAGTCAGGAACTCACAACTACCTATAGGCCTGCACCACACAACCTATAGGTCGCATGACGCAGGTGCCCTAAGAAAGCCTCACCGAGTGAGGCAAGCCGCGCAAAAAAAGGGTATACTCAAAAAAAATGTGGACATTGACTTTTTTTGGGGGGGGTTCTTAGGCCCAAATTCAAATTTTCATGTCCCCCGATCTTGGCTATCTATGTCTTTTGTCCTCTCACGTCTATGTCAGACACACACTGAATAAAAAGCTCCCATGTCCATATTGTAAGTAACAGCGAATAGTGCTTAGTAGGGTCTGAGCTATATGGTACTACAGGGTTGTCTGTTTTTGTTCTCAAAATATTTGTCATGTATTGAACAAGACTGGACAGCAACATATATATTAAATTACCATTAAATTACCATACCGGTATCTAACATACTGCAGCGTATGTTGGGCCTAGTATATGATATAGGATGGCATCTCCTTTGGGAAATAGTGTAGTACTTCCCTGTGTTAAATTACCATTGGATCCAGTCAAAGCTTGCTGAAAAAAAGTGTCTCACCCCGGTTTGGTCGGCTGCCGAGATCTGTCCCATTGACTTAGCACTGAGGCCGTTCAATATGTAACTGTTAAATGTCAAGGGTTATCTACAGGCTCCCATAGGGCTCTATGCTGAAGCAAATTACCACCATTTTAGACACAAAATTAAAATCATGCTTTTCAGGGGGAAGCGTTTGAAAATGGATTAAAGCGCAATTACATAGGAAGGACAACATTGTACCGCATCTAATGACACAAAATTGAAAGAAAAAGCTCCAATTTTGAAGGAATGACAGCTGTTTTAAATTTTAGGCTGAGAGACCCCCTGCTACCCGTCGCACAAGACTCAGAGTAAACCTGAGTCAAAAACAGTATATTAGACAAGTAATTCATTCTCTGGATAGTTTGTTTTGTAATTGTTTCCTGTCCAAGTATTACATTGTTTAGCGAGCACAATACAGATATTGAGTCACACTTAATATTGTTGGAATATTTTAAATATGCAAAGCTGTTGACATCTCCAGATATTAGCAGATAATAGAAACTCATAGCAGAGTGTGCAGCTTCATCCATTAGCCAGGGTCAGTGGCCACCTGGTGGTTAGCTGTGGAACTAAACGTGGAGGACCTCATTGAAAACGCTAACAATAATACCTCCTATTTTCAAAATACCTTTAATTTTTTCTGAGTTTATTTCTATATTCCACCAAGCAATGACTGTTGGAATCACTGTATTATGAATGGTGCAAGAATCACTCCTGACAATACTTTGATCAAGGGGGCCAATTTTCTTCCCACCCGATTGAATGTGCTATGGCACGGTGCCATCGAGGCAACTGATGCAATACAGCTAAATATCACAATAGATATTACCATGTTTTATTCACTGTATTGTTGTGATTCTAATTCGTGTGTTAGAAAGTGTGTAATTGCTCAACTTGAATCTATCATATCATGAATAAAGTAAACAGGGGATAAAGAACATTCACAAAATGTAATCAATGCCGTGTCTATCAATACTGTTTATTTACAGCGAACATAGCATCAAAACAGTCTTTGACACACAGTTTGCCAAAGCTGGCAATTTAAATGATGATTCCTTTATATATCACAATCCTGGAGAAGGGAAGGTTTTTAGGCCTACTGAGAAGTACAGGTTATATATGCATTACCTTTTTTTTGCATCCTATTTATTTGACACATGATTGTCAAGCAGTAGCTACAGGTATAGTACACTCAGTTTAGCAATGGAACTTTCCCTATCTATTGTCAACAGATGTCTGAATGTGAGATTACACATGTAATAATTAAATGCCATTGATTTCCTTTCTTTATCTGTGTGTACATTATGAGAAGCTATGCCTAAATACCAATTGTACCATGCTGTATGTATTCTATTCGCAGTAAGATGAAATCATGTTGCAGTGTTGCCAAAATGACCCCGGCACACTGGCTTTTGCTGGCGTAGAATTGTAATGGCCGGCGGGCGGCCATTAAGACTGGCCACGACCTAAGCTTCATAACATCCAGCGACACAGGCCATATTGGTCTGCATAAATAAAAAGTTTTCAGCAACACTATGTTGTATATGACATTGTATGACGGATTATATGAATCCTAAATTAATTATCAACTCATTACTGAATTAACCTATGTAAGGTATGCGAGATATTAAGCTACACGATCTTTTAGAAAGTTATAGGGCATTATAATAAGGTGCATTATGTGTACTGGATCCTTACTTTTGCATCTCAACATAACACACACTATAACACATGCATAGCATGATGAGATCACAAACCATTAGATAGTGCCACTAGTAAGCAAAGTATGTTTCAACCTCCTCTTCTCATCTCCGTAATCAAAAACTATTCAATGAGTGTTGGACAGAAATCAGTATGACATACAACAAGATGCATTTGAACACTGTATTTGTGTTGGTATTTGGGCTAATACATTTATTTTGTCGAGAAAGACTGGTGCACTTCTTTTGTGCTGTGTGCTACCTGACATTTCTTCCAAAGGCATCTTATGCCTACTGCTATACCGTTTAGTCTCGTCAAACGATGCGATATCAAGTACTGTAAAACCTCGCGTATAAGCCTAACTAACGTATAAGCCGCCCCCCAAACTTAGGAGAATCATATAAGCCGCACAGGGGGTCTGATTATGGCGAGTTTAGTACTGTAGTATACATCTAAAACCTCTTGTATAAGCTGCACCCCCTCTGTGTGCCGATCTTATAAGCTGCACCGGCGATCTGACTCGCATACTTATACGCGAGATTTTACGGTAATATAGATATTGACAGTAATATTTTATATTGCATGGATAGTGTGAATCATAACAAACTGATAACAGGTTGTTCAAGATTACTGGTTGAAAATAATGGTAATTTATCATTTCTAAATCTGCCTTCAACAACAGCTTTTGTTTCTATGTTTAGAGTAAAAAAAATTCCGTTATAAAATTGAAACCAAGTTCACAAGTGTTTGAGAGAAGGGATTTGTATCAACAGTCTTAACCATAGAATGTGTCCCGTATGAAAACTGTTATGTTGCGCATGATGAACACCAAACATGAGTTATTGGAATATAAGTCTTATTACAGTACATGTGTATTACCTTTCTGTATTTCAATCCTTATGATATAGTTGACAGTCAACAAAGGAAGCAAAACGCCACAAAGTGATTACTTCCGGGGAGTCAATTGCAGAATCAAATTCTGCTTGCAGTTGCAAACAGTGTAATTCCCATTATACCATTATATCTATCATAGCTGAGCATAAACTACAGCTTTTTAGTATTATGCTATGTTAGGGCAAGAATACTGCATGACAAATTAGAGGAAATGTACCATACAATAAGTAGGGTGTTTTAATACAAATACACTTTTTGATGTGCCTATTTTAGTAATACATGTACCATGGACTTGTTAGCAAGGAAAGGTACAGCAAAAGGACTTGAAGCTTAAATAATTCAATACATTTGCAGTAGACATTGCATTCCACATAATATTTGATAAAATCAGGACATCCTTGACACCTCCCCCTTTGTCTTCTGGCACAAGAGGCCTATCATAGATCCATTCATGTCTGTATCCTTATCTCCAGAGTATCACAGTTTCATGCTCAAATTGTTATGAGCATTCTTCCTTCTGCACCATTCATGAACAAAATAAATGTTAATAATATAAAGAGCACAATCATAGCTCTAAAATAAGTTCCACATGATATAAACACAAGGCAAGTTGCCTTCAGCAAAGTTCCTGGCTGCAATAGCCATGCACAAAAATACATGTCTGTTCCTGGCAGTTTAGGTCATCTCAGACTGTTGGTTGCCACGGTTCTTTTGACTCCTCCTCGTTTTGGAGGCCAGGTAAAAGGGATCCACGGCAAAGCCCCCAGAATTTTGCGGGCAGTAGTTTGCGTTCTGTTGCAGTAAATTTCCATCCCATGTGACTGGCGCAGCGTCGGCACTGTAATATCGTCCAGGCATAACTAAAAAGGTGGAAATTAAAATGTCAATTGTAGAGATAATCATTTAAATATATGCATTCAAGTTGCAATATTGTCAACTACAATAATCAGATACATACAAAGGCAAACAGGCTCAGTGAAAGCTATTGTAGCTACATATCTTCCTCTTGCTGTACAACAGATAAACAATATTTGAGATATAGGACTTGAGTTACAAAAGTATTTTCCTTCTATCCATATCCATAGTATATACAATAAAAAAAACTTACCTTGGGAACCAGCTGTGCTCTGTTGATGGTTGGCCCACCAAGTTAACATTCTGTGCCTTATTCACTGTAAGCATCTCATGCACGTGTCCCCCAGGGTTGACGTAGGCACCCATTGGGCCCTCCACAGCCATTGAGAACACGTCCTTCTTATTGGCGATCAGTAGACCGCACTCTCTGCAGCACAGTACTGCACACTGCAATTCCAAAACCACAATATTAATACAAGCAGTTCTGGATGGTGGGGGGAAAGTGTCAACGTTTATCAATATATATCATATAAACTGAAAAATACCACTAGAGTGAAAACAGCATTATCATACCCTTTGCATGATAGACAATTCACAACGAAGCCGCTGAATAGCGCTGTCAATGGTTAACAGATGGAGTTTGAGATTATCATCTAGAGGCAGGTTGCCTGCCACCCAGAAAGAGAGTTCAGTAGGGTCAGTCGGCATCTGCTCAGGCCGCAGAGTCTCATTCCAACTTGCCAGTTCATCTCTTACTTGCTGCATCACACTGTACTGTAGGGAATAAAGGAGTTGGTTAAGGTTAGGTATCATTACAAGTCTCATGTCTGGTACGAAAGAGGTTCAAGGTGTTTTGCAGCTACAGACTAAAACATCCAAGATTTTCTTGGAAAAGATGCAGGATTGATGAATATTTCTAGGTAATGAATAGATATATTTGAAATTGTCAATTTCATGAAAGGCAAATAGGTGTCTAAATATAACCTTTGTAATTCAAAAGAATCAATTATGGCAACATATGAACTTGAGGTAAAAGTATGTGCGTGTATCGTGTATGGGGGGGGGGGGGTTAATACTCACCACATCATATTGTCTGTACACCCATGGTGGCCATCCTGTCATGTATGCACTCGCAAGTCGCTTAGTCTGGGAGAAGTGATTATTAAGATAAAGAATCAGTTAAATAATATACAGCAGTCCAACATTATAGCACTCCAATGCACTATATGGATATATATCTAAAACTGGACATCGACATCCATGTAACAGAATCCTTCTAACAGAAAGCTATATTTAGTAGAAGTAGAAATCCATGAATATCTATATGAAGGAGAACACCATGTTCATGCCTATGAATATGTCTGTGAGTATGTTCATTTCAAAATTCAAGATTGCAACCATTCATTGAATGCCACCATGTTTTCAATGTAATCTCGAATTGCAGTTGCAGTAATTTGATACTAATAAAAAAAATCTATTCTATTTTTCTTTCATGAACAGTTTGCATTCCATAGATTCAAGATGGCTATCACTCATTAAATGTCCCGATGCTTGAAATGCAATCTTGACTTGTAGTTGCATTAATTTGATACTATCAAAAACACAAATCCTATTTGATTTTTCCTTCATTCAACCCATTCAAGATGGCTACCATTCACTAAATGCCACAATGCTTTCAGTGCAATGAAGAATTGTAGTTGCATTAATTTGATATCTATAAGAAAATTTCTAAAACACAGTTGGCACCCCATAGGTTTAGGATGGCCACCATTCATTGAATGCCACAATGCTTTAAATGCAATCTTGAAATGTAGTTGCATTAATTTTATACTGTTAAAAAAATCCAATTTAGTTGTTTTTTTTCATGAAGAGTTGGCACCCCATAGGTCCAAGATGGCCACCAGTCATTGAATGTCGTAATGCTTAAATGCAATCTTGAATTGCAGTTGCATTAATGTGATTCTTAAAAAAATACTTTCTTTTTTTTCTTTCATGAACAGTTGGCACCCCATACATTCAAGGTGGCTACCAGTCATTGCATGCCACAATGCTTTAAGTGCAATCATGAATTGTAGTTGCATTAATCTGATACTGATAAAAAACTAATTCTATTCTTTTTTTTAAATTCATGAACAGTTGGCACCCCATATATTTAAGATGACTACCATTCATTGAATGCCCCGATGCTTGAAATGCAATCTCGAATTGTAGTTGCATCAATTTAATGCTAATAAAAAACAAATTCTTATCGATTTTTCTTTCATGAATAGTTGGCACCCCATAAGGTGACTACCATTCATATTAATGCAAATACAATGCTTTAAGTGCTATCATGAATTGTAGTTGCATTAATCTGATACTAAAAAAAAAAATTATTCTATTTGATTTTTCTTTCATGAACAGTTGGCACCCCATAAATTAAAAATGCACCCAGCACCCAGGTCAACAGCTATATACGGACAGGTGTACCTCCCCTGCCTGTTCTCCTTCAATGCAGAGTGAAGAGGGTGGGAGGGGATGACCATCAACAGTGCATAAACACTTTGATTGGATGACAATGCAGTTTTTATATTACAACCCTAAATTTGTGCAACGAAAATCATCAAGAAATACTAAGTATTTTTTCCAAAGAATAGTTTTTCTAGAATGGCTCGATACTCAGAAATCCTACTGCGGATAAGAAAAAGTCTAATTCTGATTCTAAACACCTGAAAAGTGAGAAATACTGGCGTTCACGGTTTATGTAGGAAATGTACTAAAAACAACAAAAATATGCAACAAAACCCTAATTTTCTCAAAAACTGTTCAGTAGGATTTTTTCTAACTGAGGTCCCAGTGTTTTCTACCCTCATGTTACACATTGGCATAGAGAATATATTGGCACCTAGTCAGGATTTTGCCCTAGAAGCAATCTGTGAGGCAAAAAACAGCCAAAATGAGTCACTGGTCTGAAGTATAAAACTGGGCATCGATCACTATAGAGCTACAAAGAGAGAGAATCGATGTCCAGTAATAAGGAGCATATGAATTTGTATATACACAAACGTACTTTTGTTATAATGAAAAGAGCTACTAAAAAGTTCTATCAGCGTTTTTTATGAAGAGTATGAAAGTAAGCACATGTTTACGTCAAGCCAAATTGGAAACTCAAGCCTAAACTTAGAATAAGCCTAAGCTTGTTCTAAGCAATTGGACCATCCAATCTATACGGGTCTTTATACATGTATGTATATGGCATTTGGAATAGCCTATAAACAATGCTGTGAGCCTGCCCCAGCAAACGCCACAAAATATGTAAGACCACCTATCACTTTGCATGACAGTTAAAAAGTTAGCTTCTTACCCTTTGCTTCTTATTCTTGGCAGTGTCAATGAATTGTTTGAGTGTAGCAGCTACGTCTCCTGCTGACAGGTCCAGACCGCTGAGTGAGTCTGTTTCTGAGCAGCACACGCCCACCTTCTGGTGGGAGGGAGGACGCGCCCCCTCCAGGAAGTCTGGTAGTAAACGCTCTGGCATAATGCGCACTTTAGCCATGATGTTCCTGTAAGAAGAGTGTATTTATAATCAGTTAGTCCTTAGTAAACCCATTCAGTACTAGGCAATCTGATAATATTATTTTATTGTTTGACAGGATGGTGATAATTACCGTAATCAGTTTAAAGACACTGTTACTGATTATCAGCAGTGCTTTTTTTATTCATTGGGATGTAATTGATTCATGATCTTACCCATCAATTGTGCGCCTTGTCTCTTTGATCTCAAACCTCTGCCGACCTGTTGCTTTCACGCGAACTGTTGAGATGCCGGTTGGCTCGTCTGTCTCATCTTTTATGGAGAAAATCTCTGCAGTTGTTCCTATGCTTGATAATCTGGGTCCATCGTGGTGCATCACCCTGAAGAATTACATTGGTTTATTAATTTTTTCCTTCGCTGATATGATTGTTATTCATAACAAATAAAAGATTATTGGGGAATAGACCGCATAGTATGTTACAGAGTATTATTTAAGTAGTTCCTGTTTCAAATGAGATATCATATTGGATATTATATGATTCCCATCCCAGCATCTGTAATTCATGATATAAGTCCCATTCTATGTATAGAAAATAAATTCAATTAAGCATACCTTGCCGTGACCAGACCAAATGTGTTGTCGTTTTGTACGACACGTTGTATGAGTGCGACAGTAGACGGCTGGAAGAGGTGTAAGGGTAGGGTCTGTCCCGGCACAAGCACCACATTGGGTAGAGAAAGAATAGGCAAGGACAGATAGGAGTCGTCTTCATGGATTGTACGACCACGCACATCTTCAAGATCATTCCCCAGATACTGTAAAATATGCATAACAAGATGTCACCTGGAGTAAAGAGTTTAATTTCTAGGTGAACTTATTAGTATTTTTAACTTACATTTACCATGGCGAAAAACAATGCACAGGAAAGATTATTCATCTGCTTTTATAGTTATCAATTACAGATAGTTTGATGATTTTCATTAGGGGGGATATTCATCTTAAGGAATGGCCAATTCGTAATAATAGAGAGACGGTGGAGTAATTTTGACCCCTCAACAGATACAACACAAAACAGGGAGGGGACGGGGTTAAAAGATTAATAAACCGAAATGAAATAACAGTGGTCAAAACATAAGTCCCTCGTAAGAAAATGACCAGCCCCTCAGATCTGCTATATTGTTTTTGGATAAGGCCACCTTTTTTTGATAACTTGGATTACGGGCTTTTGGCTCCAAATTTTTGGAAGGGCAGAGGCAAAAAAAAAAAAAAAAAAAGCTGCCCTACGGGGGAACCAGATCACAAAATTTCCCGAAGGGCAGAGGCAAAAAGAAAAAAAAAAAAAGGCATGGAAAATCTTTTTTCTGGGCAATCTAATGAAGATATATTGAGAATTATCCCCAATCTGAAAGGCCTCATTCTACCTTTTGCTGGTCAACATGTACTTTTTTCTTTTTTTTTGGTAAAATTCTCAAAAAATCTCGAAGGGGAAAGGAAAAAAAAAAAAAAACTTTTTTTTTTTTTGCAAAATGCCAAAAATCTCGGCGGCGGATCCGTAATCCAAGTTATCAAAATAAAACGGCCTAAGATGAAATGTGCAGATTGGATTGGACAAAAAGAAAAACTGAATATGCTCTTTCATCTTTAAACTCAAGTAAAGCTAAATCAAATGTGCATATTCATCTATTTGGATATGGTATCACAGCCAATATAATGTGAAGAATGTGATGTAACAAGTGCCACAGACGTACCACTGGGTGACAAATTTGTCTGAGGGAACTGTGCCTCTTGCCCATGTTGAGAAGGTCACTTTATGCTAGGTTCACCAGGTGTGTAGCAGTTAACCAGAGCCTTGATGAGATGTTAACAATGCATTTATATGACCGATGCCAATTTTTCCTGTGCCTTGTTTTAGAGAATTTCTCCACACTGAAAGGGACAAAAGATTCCCATATCAATGCCACGCTGATACTGGCTATATTAATATTTTATACACACAAACTCTGAATCAGCACAACCTTATCTCACTTCAACCATCACTGCATCAGTTATATACAAGTAGTAAACAACACTGTTACACACTATCGGCATATAATATTTTTCCAATATGAACAGCAATATCAATCAGTTAACCTTTATATTGATTTCCTTGTAATGAAGCTTATGGGATCACCGTAAATAAAATCTCAAAACTTACCGAATGAGCCCCTGCAATGCGTGGGTCGTAGGTTATGTTAAGCAGCTCTCCCTCTTCCTCATTGTCTTCATCCTCATTGTCTGGTTGGATATCAATATCAGCATCACTCAATGCATCTATCTCCTCCTCTTCATTACCTGCAGAAATAAATGTAATTATTATAGAAGAGTAGGGCATAGGCTACCTGTAGCCTATGATACCCAATGACTCTCAATGGTAAATCGTCAGAAAAAATCCTAAAATCCAGAGTTTTTTCCCGAAAAATACCCCCTTTCAATATCTCAAAAAAGGTGGGTTGGAAACTGCAATTCATCAGCTTTCCAACACATTTCAAATGAAACTACTCAGTGCTGTGATCAATTTAGGGAGTGTTCATTATTTATGGCAGGGGGGGGGGCAATTTTTTTTTAGGGGTATTCAAAGGGGGGGGGGCCTTTTTTTTTTACCCTATTCTTAGGGGGGGGCCTTTTTTTTTAGGGGTATTCCTAAAAATGTCGCGAATTTAGTACATTGAAATGTCGCGAATTTTGGTAACAGCCTATGTTATATTTTACCAAATTATGTCAATATTTTCTAAAATTTTCTAAAGTTTTCCTCAAACTCCCCGCAAATTTCTCACTGCATCACTTTTGACACTCAGAATAGCCCACCGTTTTGTCAGTCTTCAAAAAAGTGCCGGCCTCATGTAAGCACTGAGGGTAAGGGAGCTTCCAATTTATAAGCACTGGGGCCCTTAAACTCATCGGTATGTAAGTCAAGTGTCTGAGGTTTGACTATTATCACTCACCAGCGAGTATCATGAGACGTTTACACTAAAACACCTTACAAATGGATGTATTTGTTGCAAGGTAGTAAATCGTAGGTAAAAAAGTGCCCAGGATTAAATGCATACAATTAGTAGACACCAACATCGTTTTTGTAATAAAGTTGAAAACGATCCAGGGTGAGGGGGGGGGGGGCGCTTTTTTTTCAACCTATTCCGAGGGGGGGGGCCTTTTTTTTCAACCTATTCCGAGGGGGGGGGCCAATTATTTTTGACGTATTCGATTTGCCAAACGCTCACCCCCCCCCCCCTGCCATAAATAATGAACACTCCCTTAATAAAGTCCTCCAACGAGTCACGATTACATTTGATACTAGTATTGGTTCCATTTTGTTGCCACCCAGTAGGTGGCAGCGCTACAATCAGTTATCAGACTGCAGTGCTACAGGGAGGCCAGTCCAGAATATTGACGTCATTGCGCTAGATTATGAGGTGTACCAATTCTCTTGTAGGCCTAAATAAATGCAATAAATTCATGTGAAATTAACTTCAGGTCAATGGCAATGTCATGAGGAGTGTCAGTGCTCCCCTGGAACTACTATTAAAGTGGAAGGCTAGATCTAATTCTTCCAAGAATTTGTCAAAATGTAAACAAGATCTAGGCCTAGCAATTTAAGCAATTGTAACCTAAATCGGGCCAATGACAACTCCATGTAGGCCTACTGTTGTCAGTGTTTCTACACAATAAAAATGATTTTGTCATGGTTGATATCATCATGAAAAATGGTGTGACTTCAGAGTAATGTCCCAGTTCTCCCAGGCCTCCCTTTTATTAGGCCTACCCAGTTAGGGCCAGTAGACTGTCACAGTGTCAGTGGAGTGTCATTTCACAGTCGTGGTGCATGTTGATTTTTGTGAGCATATCACGTCTAAACAATTCGTTTTCCCTACCCTTGGAATATCCATCGATAGTTTTATTTAGAAATCAATGTCGTTAGCTTACCAGAATGATCGGAATCATCGGCATTACCACCGATAACATGTCCAAGAAGGGGAAGAAAATCCTCCGCCATTTTTGTTGTTTACCTCTTCGTCTGCTTCGCGGATAGATTATGACACCACGTGATCTGCTTTAGCCAATCGCAAAAAGTTTCGTGTCCTTACACATTTATAAACTTCCGGTGGTTTGGAAAGGTGGTCATTTGGGAGCAGATAAAACAGCAAGAAAGACGTGCCAAAAGATTGTAGTCAAACTGTGACAAGTTTTGATACTGGTAGGTATATGTTTCTAGATGATAGATCATTTTGATCACTTCTGACGTTGTGTGACTCTTGGTTTAATTCTTATACAAGTAATCTGACAAGTGACAGTGCCAAGGCCCAAGTTGAGGTAGGCCACTTCATTTGGTAGAGCACAGGTGTAGGCCTAACACAGAATCAAGGTCTCGGACCACCAAAACATTATAATTTAATGTACAATAACATGCCCTAAAAGTGGTCAAAGGTTATTCAATCTCATCAAAATTATCCTTATACTTTAGAGCCATGTTAGTTATTCATTATGAGACCAGAAAATGCCCACTTTTACCAATCCAGTCTTTTTTTATTGACCTGTGAAGGCACTCACCTCAGAATCCATCTTGGTTTTTGCTGCAGAACTCACAATTTCCACCTTTTTTCCACAATTTTTTTTAGCCTACTCTGACATTGGGTAGTGCTTGCTAATTTCTATTTCCCATATCAGAACAAATCACAGATTTTATAAATGCATAATATCAAAGCTTGCCCTAATTCCCATTTACTAATATAAACCAATCAGAGGCCACAATGTCTGAAATGCCTAGATTTACTGTATGATCGTTTTCACCGTAGTCTCGTTTTGGTGGTCCGAGATCTTAAGGAAGGCCTCAGCATTTCAATTTTCCCAAAACACCACTTATATAATCTTTGAGATGGTCTCTATCAAATTGTAAGTTGTAAGGAGCCCTAGGGTCACCTAATCACAAGCTACAGAGGGTATTTGTTACCCCGGTGAACCTTAAAATTGGCCTATTTTTAGCCTATTTTCACCAACCGACACTCCTATGCATGTTCAGGCAATTTTCTCAGGAAATAGGCAGGTGAGATTCATCACATTCAGCATAGATTTTGTCTAGGTAGGCCCTTACATGAAACAACAGTTATCTGTGTGGATTTCCTCCGAGATTATGCAACAGATACTGAAATAATATGAAAAAATAATAAAAATTGCAATTAAAACTGAATTATTTTGATTTTATCACCATTTTCGGGGGATTTATTTGTTATGCAAGTGTATTTTCTAGTCATTCCCTAGTTTCTACCTATCCAAGGACTACCTCTGTCAAATATTGTAGAAAAATACTCATTTCCAAGTGTCTTGCGGCCATATCAATGGCCCGATATTTAAGAATCGGGCTGCCTACCGATTCTCGCAAATAAGCACCGAACCTACATCTAACACCTCCCTTGGCCACATATACATGCAAGTAGGTAGTAAACAGCCTAGATATGGATTGGTTTACGTGTTCTGGACATAAGTCCTAGATTTTACTTATCCCTGCCCACCTACTAGAGCAAAAATAGGCCTGTAATGGCCTATATGTGAAAATCAATTAATTCTGCAATAATTCTGATAGGCCTATAACCCTTATTTCCCCTGTTTTACACATTTTTGTCAATTTCTTTTGCCTGATTTGGTATCAATTTATCAAAACTAAGCAACTCTAAGCTCAAAAATGGCCTCTGGTCCATTTTCAAGACTTTTTGATAAATTGACATGCCCTGATTTAAGGTCTCGGACCACCAAAACATTTTTCACTATAATTTAATGTACAACAACATGCCCTAAAAGTGGTCAAAGGTTATTCAATCTCATCAAAGTTATCCTTATACTTTAGAGCCATGTTAGTTATTCATTATGAGACCAGAAAATGCCCACTTTTACCAATCCAGTCTTTTTTTATTGACCTGTGAAGGCACTCACCTCAGAATCCATCTTGGTTTTTGCTGCAGAACTCACAATTTCCACCTTTTTTCCACAATTTTTTTTAGCCTACTCTGACATTGGGTAGTGCTTGCTAATTTCTATTTCCCATATCAGAACAAATCACAGATTTTATAAATGCATAATATCAAAGCTTGCCCTAATTCCCATTTACTAATATAAACCAATCAGAGGCCACAATGTCTGAAATGCCTAGATTTACTGTATGATCGTTTTCACCGTAGTCTCGTTTTGGTGGTCCGAGATCTCAAGTGAGTGAGTTGGTGTCTCTTCCCGGGGGGGCCACTTCCTATATGTTCTATAGTAACTATGTGCGTACACAAAAACCCGGGAAAGGGGTGCTTTTTGGGCCCCACTGTTGGGTCCGGCCAGATCCGCCATTAGGGGCCCCTTTTGGACCATTTTTGGGCAAAAGGGGTATGTTTTTAGGCCAAGAATAACCAATCAAAAAGTCCAAAAGTTCCTGTAAAAAGGGGTATCATTTGTGGTAATTTCTCCCAAATTTAGGGTGGTATCCCCGCTAAAAGGGGTCCCTTTTTGGCCAATTTATTGGGGCATCCCGGTAAAAAGGATTTCATTTTGGTCAATTAGGCCTATCCTTCCAAAAGGGGGTAGATTTTTGGCCAATTCTAGAGGATTATCCCGCCAAAAGGGGGGTGTTTTTGTGGATATTTGACCCGGTAAAATGGGTCCAAATTCAGGGTGATGTACGCACATGGTATCCATATATGTGAGAGTGGCCCCCCCGGGTGTCTCTTTGAAGTGAGGAAATCACAAGTAACCTTCTAACTCTCAAGTCGCATACTGTACCGGTACCACTTTAATCCCGGGACTTTTAATAATGCATGACAGCTGCACTTTTTATTGTCATGATGAATGAATGCAGCCCTGGCGAATTACTCGCCAGAGCTGCATTCAAGCATCCTGCCGACCCAATCAAAGGATCGGCATGATGCATGAATGCAGTAGGCCCCTACTGGTGGGTTACGTCAAAGTTACTATGCGACCTAATAACAGGAGCAGCAATGTTTTACCCCCCCCCCCCTCCCCCACCCATGTATTAAATACAATGAAAATTTAATGTTTAACTTTTCTGTTCTAGGTACCCGTTCCAGCCATGTATTGGTCGCGCCTTTTACTCCCCATCATGCTATATGGTGCATGCTTTGTGGATTTCCTGAGTGCCAAAAGTAGAAACTATTACGACATCCTAGGCGTTCAACGAACATCTACTGACCGTGAAATTAAACGTGCCTTCAGGAAGCTAGCACTCAAATATCATCCAGATAAAAATCAAGATGATCCAGAAGCAGAACAGAAATTCGTTGAAATAGCAAAAGGTTAGTATCTATGTACCATATATTACCAGGTGGGGCCTATATCATATGTAGTGTTCTTAACTCGACAACTAGTACAAGTTGATTGCCTAGTGTTGTCAGTATTGGAAAAGTCTGTAGGCTATACACTATGACATATTATGGTTTCAATGCTCATGTTACAATCAATATACTATTAAATATCTAAATATGCAAATTTCCCTTTTCAGCATATGAAATTCTGTCTGATGCTGACAAGAGAAAGAAATATGACCGACATGGCGAGGCAGCATTTGACGGTACTGGAGGTTCACCAGGACATGACTTCAACTTCAATTTCAACGATTTCTTCAAAGATTTTGATAATTTCTTCGGCGACATGGGTGGAGATGATGACATTGGCGGTGACAGTTTCTTCAAGTTTGAACATGAGGACATGACTGGCGGTGCTGACCCATTCGACATGTTTGAAGGGATGGGAAATGCATTTGCTGGCTTTGAGGATATGGGCTTTAATCACCATGTCTTTCACAAACATCACCATCAGAAGCATCACCACCGTGCCCAACATAGGCAACCCAATGTGAATACGGTACATAAGCAACGGACATTCAGCTCAAGTAGCAGCAGCGGCAGTAGCAATGGCCAGCGCTGTAAGACTGTGACAAAACGCGTTGGAAATATGGTTTCTACGCATACCGTGTGCTCCTGATTTTGACATTTTGATTGGTCGGATAAGAGATATGTTTCTGACTTTATATTGTGATCTCCTTAACTATAGCATAACGATAGGTATCTTGTAGAAACTGGTCAATAACCCTGAATGCTGTGATAGGATATGAAATTTCTCTTCGCCTTGGCAAAAGCAGCACAGGCAATAATGGGCATACAGATACTAATAGTGATACGTACCATAGTAGGCGTTGACATGTAATACAGTGAAAAGCTGCTCATTTGATAAGGGAATGCTCATTTTTTTAACAACAAGGGGGGGGGGGGGTGTCGAAAGCTGGGCACCTATGCACTCTTTGTAGCATAGTAACGTGCGGGTTGAAAATGTTTACCCCCACCCCCGCTGAAGGGGCCGAAATTTGTTTCTCCCCCCCCCCCCCTCGCGTTGTTAAAAATTGAGCACTCTCTAGACTGCTATAGACTTGACCTTTTTTCAAGTTGTTAAATATCTGGGAAAGTCTATGCTATTCTAAGGTTCATATGCTGGTCATATAATGGCTTCACTTGATATTGGTACTAATCGTCATAAAGATATCGTCATACATGAATAGTGGAAATAACTATGTTTTGTAAGTAAAGTATGTCTATTGTCCATAAACTTAATTTACATTGAAAAGACGTTGGTGCACAAAACTGTGATATTAGATATGTGGGTTTCATTTGTCGTTCATAAAGAACCAGTTCTATCTTGTCAGGGCGTGGTATGGGTTATTACTTGCATGTTATATGATAATATGTCAGCAAATATTGCTTGGCTCGGATGGGGAATCTTTGGATTATTCAACTTTACTCTCGTGTCTACATTTCATTCAACTCATGTCCCGAATTTGATGAAATTGTTACTGTATTGAAATATTTTCAAATTGTAGTCTGTTTGAACAGTCAATGGGAATTCATTGTGTTTCTAACGAGGCACAGATTAAGCTGTTACTAATATATAATATATATTTTCTAGGTTTATTCAAAGTGAACAGTAGAAAATGGTTCATCTAACAAATTGATGGATTTATCTCATGTGGGTTTATTTATAATAAAGATTAAAGCAAATATTGTTTTATGTTGTCCGATTTTCAGCCATGTAGATTAAATTTGAAACAGGTTTATAGGACCTAAGTCTCATGTCATTTATAACATTTATAAGAAAAATCAGACCCGTCTAGAGTAGCAGGGCAAGAAACATTGACCTGCAAAACCCCATCAAGCAAAAAACCGTCTGTGTATTTCTTGGATAATAATGGTCGACCAGGAGACTCTAAAGCATACTAGCTGTTGTTTTTTTTTTTTGGGGGGGGGGGGGGCTTAACATTTTGGAGGGATAATAGGCAAAGATAAAATTTGAAGCCTGTTCACACAGAACACCCCCATGTCTCTGCTGTTACAAATGACAAGTGGGGCCCAAGTGAGATTTTTTTGCCCCCCCCCCCCCCCCCCCTGAAGAGGGGTCCAATTATTTTGCCCCCCCCCCCCCCCCCCTGAAGAGGGATCCAAATTTGTTGGTCCCCCCCCCCCCTAAAATCCACCAACCCCCCCCAAAAAATTCACCATCTGGCGGCGCACTCCCGCCACCTATACGCTGAAATTCGCCCATAGAAGCGGCCCCTCTCGATATCTGATTGGAGCGAGAGTCGAGAGGACCTATCTAGATGGTCTAACGCTGAAATAAGCACTACGTTCTTGGTGCTGCCATCTGTCGATAAAATTTGGAAACCCAAATCGGAAGTCCTCCGTGTCTGAGCATGCGCAGACGATTTGTTTTGAAATAAGCAGACAGCGGAGTGTTCCATCGTGAGCACGTTTCTCAAACGTGAATCATGAAAATAGGACTAAAAAGGGCACATTAGGTAAGATATACATCGTTTAGAATTGTCCTGCTGTTTCTTGTGACATGCTCAAATGCATTACAATTGCTGTAAAAGATATAGAAATAAGGGTTTTGATGTGAGGGTTTTTGAAAATCGCGGTCTTGCACGATGGCTCGACCGGTCGGGACACGTTCCGCGCTTGATGTGGATTGTTGTCGGGTTCAGTAGTCGAGTGGTCGGTGTGCCTGTTTGATTGCTGTTTCTTGGTGAGTTTTGCGTCTTCTGTCTATTTTTAGTGATAATAAGAACATAATGATACCTACAGATCAAGTTTCTGCAATCAGCAAGCGCTATTTCGTGAGGAATATCAGACCACTCCACCCTTAATTTTGACAGGCGACTTCAGACTGTTCAGTCTTCACTCCAGACCAGTCCATTTCAAAACACAGTCAGTGCCACTAATAAATGTTCGGTTCTGCTGCAAGTGGTTTCATTTAACCGTAACCTAATGTTATTTTCATGTAGGATAGATTTATTTATTTTTACAATAAACTGTCTGTGTGCCAGTGTATATCGCTATTTAACCACAACTTGTGACATGTCTACGATTCTAAAAGTCACAACGCAATCAATCAATGATGGGATTATCATTATGATTATATTTTGGATGAGGGGCAGACTCTCGAATGCTCCTGGCTAAGGACCTTAGTCCTATGCCTAACATTTTGCAACAGCAATCACATAGCTGGACACAACTTCATAAACTAATGTCCCTAATTCAAATGTTTGCTTCATAATTATCAGACTGTACGTCGCACCTCCGATATTAAATGACAATAAACATGATCCAATTGAGTATTGTCTGGACTGTACCGGGGGTAATATTAATGCGATGGTAAACAACAGTTTCATACTGGGTATGATGTGCTAAACTGTATTCACACCCATGACATTGTCTTTGACGTGTTTTCTCACCTCCACGCTTTGCCTTTGGGTGTGGCAGAAAGATTGTGAAAAACTGTGGTGTGTGCTAATGAAAGCTACGCCTACAGCTATCAACACATCACGGAAGGGTGTGAATTATAACACTTAGTACACGCCCTGATCACTGCTTGCTTGGCCTAGCAGTTATAAAGGCGATGTCCATCTCTCCAGAACCATTCACATTTAGCACACGGAGAGTGACATTCATTGCCTAAAGATGGCATACACCATGACTCTGGGCGCTATGCCGATGGAAATTGAGGTATTGTTTTATCTTTCCTATCCCTTTTTTAAAAACGACAGTGCAATAATGTCAATACGCATATGTATGCCCATAGGCCGAATAGAATTATCACTAGTAGGTGTAGGCCATAGCTGGTTATGTATGAATTATTAGGTAAATAGGAGGATAACCTGAGTCATTGCAATTTCCTCTTGTAATATCAAAACTATTTAAACTTGCTAGTAGGGGGGGGGGGGCTTCTGATGTGAGATTATCATCGAATAATTAAATTCGTGGGTGGCAGAAATGATGACGTTTCAGAATGACTAGTTCTGTCTGTCGTGCTGTCCACCTGTATAAGTGATTGGTGTTATGTAACAAAGTGCTATGCCTTGTGAGACTAATCCTGGAGGCGTGTCTCAGGTGACATCAGTCATGGCAGCTTTTATAACCACTAAAGTAGGCCTACAGGTGTATCAAGGGTCAGGTCTCATCTAAAGAAAAAGAAAAAAAACCTAGATCAGTGGAATTTGCAAACCCATTGTATCAAATGTTGAGAATAACGAAAATCCTAAAGAATAAAATAATATCATGAAACGCTACATAACCAATATGTTAATGTAGTGGCCAGTGGATCTGAGACCGCCGGTGAATGGCAGAGTGTCTGGAATGCATATATTATAATGTAACCTGATCCCATCCTTCATGCACTCTCTTTGATTTATCAGGGGTGGCCATCAGCGAGGACGTCGGTACGCAGCATGGACGCCTTTAACGCAGCGGCGTCGCTGCCGCAGCTCGCCTCAGAGACTGAGCTGCAGAAGATGCTCACTGATGAAAAGATGCGCTCTGAGCAGCACAAAAACAACTATCAGGCCCTCAAAAACGAGCACACCAGGTAGGAACACCTTTAAATAATACTCCAAAGCGGTTTCTAGTACATGGCTCTATGCCTATTTTCCATGCCAGTAATATCACTCCTAATCAATACAAATCACACGGTTTTCATAGAGTGAGCTTTCAATTGTTTTTCTTTTAATGATAGTAACATTTTATTGCATTGATTGACCCCAGACTACAGGATGAGTACGTGGGGCTGCAGACGGAGCTGCGGTCCACCATTGAGGAGAGTAAGATGGTACAGGAGAAGTACAAGGTACTGCTGGAGCAGGTGCGCAAAGAAATGATGGCCAAGCACCATGAATGTGAAGAGCTGAAAACTCAGGTAGGTTCTAAAACACTAGTACTACAGCTATACACGGGTAGAGACAGGCCCTCCTCTTTGTCTCTGTATGATATGACCAAGCACCATGTCCTTGAACCTGCTCTGGGATCCTTCACCCCTCCCGACCCTCTTGTCAGTAGTTCAGGTGCTTCACCAGCCCCCCACCCGACACACACACATACACACACACACATAGCACCACACACACAGCACCACATCATCAGCCATTCTGGAGCGCCCTTTGTTGATGCGCGTCACCATGGCAACCAGCGGCACATTCTCCCACTGGGTGCTGGCCTGTCAATGCATCGACCCCTGCGGCTATATGAGCACATTGGGAGCCCCCCCCCCCCTCCCACCAACCCCCTACCCACCCATTGCCATACCAATGAGGTTCTCAATCATTTATCCACAGCAAGAGCTGCTCCTGTTGTAATTAGGGCGTGTATAGCCACTCACCGTGACTGTGTTAGGTTAGCCAGCCGTGGTATAATTAGTAAGTTATGAAATTGGCTGCTGTAATAGCACTTCTACAGGTACCCGGTAGTAGCTGGTGCTAATGTGTGTTAATGTTCTTATATGACATGGATAGGGAGGTTTACAATTGGGCGTTCACAATTAATGACCACACCCTTATGACGTCCAAGAAATCATTCAATTATCCCAACCTTTTGCAATACATGACTGCACAAATATTAACGTGCTGCTTTGAACCACAGATCCGAGAGAGAAAGATGTGTTTTATTTTAAAGGAAAAAAGTTGTCTCTGATAACCTCACATTAAATTCTCTGCATTTCCTGTTCATCCCTAGGTTGTCACAGAACAGAGGTTGGAGGTCATAAAGCTGCAAGTGTCAGATGAAGTAGAGAAACCATTCCGACACAAAATGGCCACGATGAGTGAAGAAAACGACAAATACCGGACAGAATACAACAAGATCAAGTACGAGTACTCCTTCCTCAAGGCCGAGTATGAGCATGAACGCAACGAGCACCAGCAAATTGTCGAAGAACTCCGACTGAGACACGAGGCAGAGGTGAGCTTGTGCTGATCACTTAACTATCCAATTCAGTTACAGGGTTCTCCGTAGACTCAGAAATCACACCGTAAATTCTTCCGCAGAAACCGCGGCTTTTACGAGAGTCATAACCCTCCCTGCAATTTATAGCTTTCTCCAAAAGTGGGGGTGTGGCTAAGAGGCACAGGGTTTTTGCTAGTGTTGTACAGTACAAAAATAACAATTGTCAGACCCCATGTGCAGATTAAAACATTTTTTTGTATAGAAAAGTGCTAAAATGATAATAACTTCTTAAATATTTGATGGATTTTCAAAACTCAAAAACGTATAGACAGCTAAAATGACACCGGCGGCGATTTTGGGATCATTTGACGCCGGCGGGTGTAAAAATGACGCCGGCGGCCCGCCGGTGTCATTGCAGTGTAGGGAGAACCCTGAGTTATAATATTATGTTGATATGATTATCAACTGGTAATGTAATCGGATTTCCATTTGATAGAAGACTCCTGCAGATATTCAGTGGGAACACATTTTCCTTTCATGTTTAACTATGTGATAGATGAGCAAAGAATAACAACAGAACCGATATTATTATAGGTAACAAACTTGCGGAAGGAGCGAGAGACCATCCTGGCCCGGTCGCAGACTGACCCGAATGCCGACTCACAGCGAGCCCGTACGCTGCAGCGGGAGAATGCCCAGCTTCACCTTAAGCTGAAGGGTCTGCTTAATGAACTGGAGGAGATCCGCGCCCAGCGGGAACACCAAGGTCTTCAATCAGATCATGTCTCACGCCTCCAGTCCAAACAACTCGCAGAGCATTCAGCCAACGTCAAGGCACTGGAGGTATGTAACCGACGTGTATACTATTGAAAACACTTTTATACAAATGACTGTTTAATATGTGTCTTAGTTCTCACATTCTGTACTGATCATGTTTTGTATGGTCCAATGAATCATTTCAAAACATTAAGTATGGACTTATCTTTAAATTATTGTTTACCATCATCAATATAGTAGATCCACAATTACCAGTAGTATATGGCATTACTAATAGGTTTCCCAGGTAACAATAGAAGATAGTTATGAAGCTGTGTTTATATGGTTCGTGATGTAGTATTCTGTTTCGTATTAATTGCCACTTAAAGGTGAACCAGGCAAGTTTCCTATTAAATGCTGGTACCCCCATAATTGTATGTCCTGCATGGGGACGTTTCGTATAAGATCCTCATTGATTTATACTACATACCAAATACTCATTGAGTCACCGCTAAGGAACTGTTGTCCAAAATCAACTGTTCACATTTGCTCCATACTTTTTCTTATACACCAATTTGTAATAGTGTATACAACTTTGTTCTGTCGTGTTGTTGGTACTGGTTTAGTTTCGTAGTATTTTTCAAGAGTTTGATATCCATTCAAATTAATTCACAAATTACTCATATTTCTATGGCAAGTTGTGCACAGAAATGATTGGAACGATTTGTTTGAGTTGTTACTTTTATCAAGATGCATAGATTGGTGTTTTCAACCTCTTTACTCTCATTGGTGAATAAGTTAATCCTTTAAGTGTGTTCTTTGAAAATCGAATTAAAGTATGGTATGGTATGATATCAAAACATAACATTCCTATGGTATGCGGAACACACGTAAAAGGCTATAGTAGACTACACTGTATATACATGAGAGCATGGAATTTAATAGGGAAATGTTAAATTCATTAACCTGAATATCATACCGTCAACTCCCTCTATTCTGTGGCCACCCTTCGGACTATGAGAAAGTTGGTAGGGTGGATGCATTAGCGAGTCATAAAGTGTTTGCACTAGAGGGGTTGGTTACATTAGAGGGGTGACCGTTAAGATGGAGTTGTACTGTTTTGTAGTACATCTGTTGCCAAGATTCTGATCGTTGGCCGCTGTAACACTATAAATCTGATAGATCTCCTTGATGCTCAATGCCCCCTTCTTTATGTGATGTTCAGACAGAGCGTGAGTCCCTTAAGATGCAGACAGAGAACTTACACCGGGAGCTGGCCACCACCACAGACCTGCACACCAACCTGACGGCCAGGGTACATGAGCTGGAGAAGGACAACCTCATACTGAAGAACCGGGCCGAAGAGGTGCTTCACAAGTCCAAAGTAGACCTCACCACACTCAAAATGGACATGCTGCGAGAACGTGGTGACTTAGAACGGGGACGCGACAAGCTGTTAAACCAAATAGAAGGTGCGTGTTTGTAGATGAAATGGATAGTTATCTGATGATATAAAGTGGATGCTTGTAAAAATTAATTTGAAAAAATAGAATTACTTGCAATGTAGAATTTCCTTCATGTAGCAGTGAGCCTGTATAAGCATGGATCATTTTTCTACCGAGGAGATTTTGATGAAAACAATATTTAATAATGACTACTTCTAATGTTTTCCATGATTGTTTTCAGACCTGAAATCGCAGGTGGACATAGCACAGTGCTCACTGGATGCCCAAAGTGATGCCCTTGTACAGAAAGAGAAGGAAGCTGCTAGACGTGTACAGGCTGCCTTGGAGACCGAGTGGTCGAAGCTCACCAAACTTGAAAATGAAAAGTAAGAAATATCGATAATATTATGCGTATACTATTAGAACTATGGTATCTTTTGTTTAACGAGATACATATTCAGGGCTTTATGTTTCCAGTAACTAGCTATTAATTTTCTTTTTGGTCAACATTGCTCTATAGTCCCTCTTTATAATGTCTGTCTTTAAACTTTTAGGATGGAACTCGAGACAAAAGTACAGGAGACAGAACGGCGGAAGATTGACGAGGAAACGCGTGCCCAGGCTCAGAAAGAAGCGTCTGAAGAGAGAGTAAAGCAGGCCATGGAGGCAAAGGAAGAAGCAGAAAAGGATGCCCTTGTGTACAAGTAAGAGTCACCCCAGCAGTCAACTATATTATATCGAATGATTCATACTCATGTGCAGATCATTCTGTTATGTAGGTCTATTTCAATTTTGAAGGCCTCAAATGCAGGAGAAATACCTAAGTGCAGGGAAAAGTGCGGTAATTCTCAGAGGAACATTGTCCCAACATATGCATCCTTAAGCGCCCATTCGCCTATGCACCAAAATATTAGAAAAAATTATTTAATTTTCTACGATTCAAGCTAATTTTTTTTCAACTAATCCCTTTCAGGACCAAACTGCAGCACCATGAATCTCTGATGGACCAGATGGAGCGGGAACGTGCTGAGAATGCCGACCTGAAGGTACGCCTCCACCGACTGGAGACAGAGATGCACACCTACATGACTCATGAGCGCGAGCTGCTCGACCACAACCAGAAACTTAAGAAGCAGCTCGAGCAGACTTTGGATGACTTGCGCACAGCGAGAGACACTATGGCGAACAGCCAAAAGGAGACGGACCGTGTGGTTTCTGAACATAGAGTCACCTTCGCAGAGGAGAAGATTAACATGCAGAAGCGGGTTGAAGACCAGGATGAGCAGCTCACACAACTACATCAGCGACTCGCCATGACCACTACCATGCACAAGCGGGTAAGTCACTTGAAGACAACTCTAGATTGAAAAAACCCTATATATAAGTCTAAGAAAAGGGATTATAAGCTCCATCTCAGGACATATATTTGTATTTTGAAAACATGCATGTGTAATATTGTTCTCCCCATGGAGTTGTATTTCTCTTAAATAAAATTAGACCCTTTTTTTAAATTTTGGATTTACTTGTAATAATATACATATGTGATATTCCTTTACAGAAAAAGAGGCGATATGCAAAGATAGTGATGAAGTTGAAGGATAAACTTGCCCTGACATCAGCGAAAATGGAAGAACTCCAAATAGAACGAGATGCCTTGAAGTGAGTGGATACAAAATGTCATTCTATTTAGCATATAGTCGTAGTGCCTAATTGGGATAGCGTGTAGAACTCTGTATATGAAAGCTTGAACCGTCTAGAAATAACTTTTACATTTCTACGTTTCGATGAACAAAATAGGTGGATACTCAAGTTTTTTTTCTAGAATATATTTAGATAAACCTTTTCAGCATACCCATACTTTACCTTGTAGGAAATCAGTGCCCTCAGACCAACACCACAAACTGAAGAAGCAGTTAAATGATTTACTAAGGAGACATCGTGAGTTCCGGTCCGTGCTGTCGTCTTGTAACCCAGGAGCCACGCTAGATCTGTCCGGTGGTTCAGGCAATCTAGACCAATGTGGTGTTTTTCCAGATGGCTTTGTAAGTTCACTCTATTTTTTCAACATATAAATTAACCATACAGTATTTATTGGCTTTTTAAATGACGTTAAACATTTGAAGTGGAATTGATTATATATTTTTTTACCTCCTAAATCTTTTATTGCTAGTATGTCGATTGGATGAACGATATGGAACTCAGAATTATGATAATGTTATTCACGCAAAACATACATTCATTTTAACAGGACCCTCATGCAGAAAAGGAGCTCGAGCTGATCAAGGAGCGATTGGACCTGCTTGACGGCAATCAACAACAACAGCTCGACGAATTACGAACAATCACAAAGATGGTTTCCCCGATTCCTGATTTTGACAAAGATTATGACCAAGAAAAGGCAGAAGTGCCTCACTAGTTTCACATCCATCGCAGAATTCAGACTATTTAATGTTAACACACTCACCTTACTCATTGTGTATATCAACGTATCATGCAACATTTCCTAATTGACTAAAACACTTGTATATATCGACTGAACAATTGAACCATGTGAATCTCGAACGAATCAGTGAGCGCAATATCTGTTTATGATAAATGTGACGGCGGTGTAAATGAATGTAAGATATTATATGTGAACCAATAACGTGAAAGATGTATAAGGGAAATCATGGAAGACAAACCAGGGGGAAATTTCATTTCATTTTAAAGTTTCCATGGCTTTAAATGTCGTTCTATTTAGTCAAATCTGCTATCTGTCCGAGTGTTCACACGCACTGTTTTAAATTGTACCTGGTCAGGTATTATGAAACGATTCCAATTCCAAAAATGTTAATGCTATATTAGTGAATCAACGGCAACAAGATCGTTACCTTTCGGCTGTTAAGTTCTCTAATCACCTTTTCCTGAAATCTTTTTACGCTTTCGTTCTCCAGCAATCTAAACCAATTACACTTTGCTGGAAGAATCTTACACAATTTAAATAGATAATGCACTATTAAAGTAAAAAGAAAGGAAAGGGGGAGCTTAGGGTATGCACTATAGATATTTGGACCAACTATTATGTGACTGTTACAGCATTCAAGATCTATTGACCAATTACCTGTGCCAAACTGTTCGTGGATACACCATAAATGTATATTTCATACTGTCAATAAATCATTTGTAAATACTATATTATCACGTGTTTGTTTTGGTAATATAACCATAAAATCCTTTTTCTGTGCTATCTCACTCTGGATGTGATCACATCATATTATGAGCTAATAAAATAGTAAATAGAATGCAGTGTACGCAAAATAACAAAATTGCAATGGTCTACTTCCTGCTTATTGAAAGCAAATCCCATAAAAGGATACATCATAACCCTGTTCATGGACTATTTGAAACACTACCGGGTAGTTGGCAATAAGCTGCTGTTATACTGCTTTCTATTAGAGGCTATTCTCAGAGCTTGATTTTCAAATGCCGCATTTGAGAATATCCATGAAGACCCATGCTTTAACCTACATTCACTTACGTTCATTTCTATCGTAAGGGGGTGATCATTTTTTAACAACGGGGGAGTGGTGGGTTTCCGCGCGGAGCGCGCGAAATTATTTACACCCCCCCGGTCGAGGGTCAAAAATTTTAACCCCCCCCCCCCCTTACGGCCGAAAATTGGCTCGCGCGCGGGCCCTTTGAAGCATAGTAACGCGCGGGCTTTTTGGCTCAAAACAGGTTAAATTATTTTGACCCCCCCCAAGAGGGGTCCAATTTTTTTTGCCCCCCCCCCGGTCAAGGGGTCCAAATTTTTTTGCCCCCCCCCCATATTAACCTCAAACCCACCACCTCCCCCCTGTTGTTAAAAAATTATCACTCCCTAATATGTTTAGATAAGACACGCCATTTGTAAACATTTTCCTTTTTATTCAAGAACTACCCTAATGGAGTTTAGTACAAAAGAACACATTGCATACTTACTAGCTAAGTAGATTACAGATAATGGGAATACAAATAAGCCCATAGACGAACAAATTCAAATTTGTAGATCATGGATGTATACATTTATATCTAGGCTACCGGGTAGTTTGAATATGCACTGGTTTTAATAATTGCGTTTTATCGTTATCTTCTATGACATGAGAAGGCCTGTTGCCTCAAGATAAATACATGTAACAATATAAAAAATATCAGCTATCGTACAGTCAAGTTTATTACTTTGCACAATTTCTGGGTGTGATTTATTCAAAATGCAGTTTTTTTCTTCTTTTATAACTGCTATCGGTAAATATATTGAGGAATTTCCCTTCAAGTCTTACTTGGCTATGGAAATATTGTGCACCTATTGTAGTAGTTATGCTGACATATACACGAGGAAGGGTCTTCAGATTGGCCACATTTAATTACAGAAAGTTACTGATTTATATCTTAATATTGCCTACATATACAAACGCTCTCTAATACAAATTCATTTACAACATGCATGCATTTCCTTTGTGTAAAATAGCACTTAAAAGCGCAATGTAAAGACAAATCAGTTTATCTCCTGGATAAACCCATGGCAAAATTCTGATATCCACATCATGGATTGTCCTTCATGGATAGATAGAGATACACCAATCATCCAGTTTAATATGAAAGTCCTTCTGTCACTAATGTGAGTTTATGTATGTAAAAGATGGACTGGTTGGTGTATAGACTAGAGCAGTCACTCAATAATGTATGGTATTCCCTTCTTTCTTTGTCTTCCTTTTGTCCCGATACTTGATTCGTAGTCTATCCATGGTTGTTGTCTATGATACCGTTTCACCTTGCTTGACCTGCAATAGAAATATAAAAATCATATGGATTCATTTATTGATCTAGTAATACATGAGTTTAAAAATTACACAGTTTAGCAATATAGCTCTGGGCGGTATTCAATTTGAAGGGGAACATTTCTCAAAGCAATCAAATGGATTTTGTTACAGTGTCTCATTTTTTCCCCATTTTCCCTGAAATTCACTGACTGGCGTCAAACTGTGACAAGATTATATGACTTTCCCTGACTTCCCATGATTCGTGGAAACCTTTCTTCACACTCACCCTTGCTTCGATATACTCCACCCGCCGTTCTAACGTTGACAACTTCTCATTGAGAGTGGCCAATCTGGAGCGACAGGATAAGTCTGCAAGTAGGAAAACAAACCTGAAAGATTTTAGGGAGTGTTCATTTATTAGTTACAGGGGGGGGTGGCGTAAAAATTTCCGACCCCTCCTGAGGGGGGGGGCGTAAAAAATTCTGACCCCTCTTGAGGGGGGAGTAAAAATTAAAGCCCCTTTTTAGCAAAAAAGCCTGCGCGTTACTATACTTCAAAGGGGGGGGGGGCGAAAATTTTTCGCCGCCTTTGGCGAGGGGGGTCACGAAACGTTCCACGCGCTCTCGAGGGGAGGGCGTAACAAAATTTCACCCCTCCACGCGAAATCTCACCACCCGCCCCTGTAAATAATAAATGAACACTCCCTTAGCGTTATTTATAATTGGGCTATACATTATTACTGGCGTTGTTGTTTGAAAATAAGACTGCCTATAAAAGACTATAGTACCAGGGTAATTTTGATATGATTGATACCGGGTAGTCTTTTATTCTAGACTACCATGTAAAGGAGACACTCACAGCTTACATTGACTATTAAACATACGTTTGGCCTACGTTAAGGGAGTGCTCATTTTTAACAGCAGGGTGGGGTGGGGGGTGGTGGTGAGATTTCGGGCAGAGCACGCACATTTTTTTCACCCGTGCCTGCCAATCTAGTCTAGAGGAGTTGAAATCTTTAACCCCCCAGCCCCGATGGAAAATGCTCCCTGGGCGGCTCCCTTTGACCAGCGAGATAAAGTACCCCATGCTTTGACTCAGCGTGCCGCCCAGAGTCAAAGATACATTTGATTTGAATGCAAATAAGGATATGTTTACTTTTTAAAATATTTGTATTGGCTATCTCAGTATCTGAAGTGACCTGTGCATACCACGCGCTCTAGTCTAATCTAGACTAAGAGTAGCGATGACAGCCCAATACACTGGTGTCGCGCATTGTATCTGCCACTATACTAAACTGTTGTTAGTAAAATTGACATAGGAAAGGCTCTGTTTGTCAGAATTACATGTGGGTGATATGTAATTAAAGAGGGAACCCTGATCTATCTATATTTGTGGGTGAAGTTTTATAGAAAGAGTTATCAAAAATGTGTGTATTGCTTTGGTTTGTAAGCGAGATTTGGTTTCTGCCAGACCACCCTGCATCAATATTTGGTCAAATCAGGATACCTGTAGCAGAAACCATTGTAATAAAGGGTATTACTTTATGTTAACAGATCACAGAGGGTTATCATCCATATAAGAACATTAAAGGCTACAGTTTAAGACCATTTTGAGAAAAATCTGCTGACATTTAAAGAAAATATTAGTTCTGAAAGACTCGGAAGTTTGAGACAATTTTTTGAGAAAAGTATTTAATTTATAAGCTAACCCAACATAGGGCCTTATTCTACCACATTTTTACTTCATAAAAAAGTTTGGTTGGTATGTGTAGGTAGCTGCGCTTTTCTGCGCTTTTTAAGGGAGTAAATGCATTTTTTGTAAAATTTTTTTTTTTTTTTTTGAAGATCTGTGTTTGACCTGTGACTTATAATACTTATAATTCTAGTCATAAAACAGCCCTTATATATGTTAATCTCCTAATTCTTAGCTTTAAGGTGATGTTATTGGTTTATAAATCGGCCTTTTCAATCCTAAACTATGAGCACTTATGTAAAGCAATGCCCAATGACACCGCACGCAGTGTATGTTTAAGGGTCGGTCTTATCTCAACATTTTGGCAAATATTCTGGCCAGGGAATGACAGAAAGTTTTTTACGATGCTGACAATCAAAGTGCCATAGAATCTCTTCTAGTAGGAATTTTGATGTGCTGTAAAGTTCTATGAAAAGCTGCTTTCCGTGCGCTTCGTTTGAGCTATTTCTCGTGTAATTCTGGAGGGATCCTGTTTTTGGGCTGTCATCGCTACTAAGAGTCACTAGCCTAGGTCTAGAGTGCATAAAAAATGTTCGCTTCTCCTCGCCGGACTACCCCCCCCCCCCCGCCCACTTCGTTATTAATTCGTGACCACTCCCTCACAAGTTACAGGGTTGAGGTCGCCGTAGACCCAGAGGGCCTGGACCAGGCAACAACAAATCTGTCCCTTGTCTTTCACTCTTTCAGTCTTTGCCATTTGATTCTAGAGTAATTTGGCTTCACTCGCCACATCTATCTGGATTTATACATGAATTGGCTAAACTGTTCTTACCAAACGAGTTCAGGAAATCGGAGATCTTCTTTATACTGCAGGTTATAACCTCGATGTATTCCCTATTGGCCCAATCCTGTTGGATTTGCCTTTGGATTTGTGACATTTGTGCCTGAGGATCTGTTCTTGTCGCCATCTTGCTTCCTTGTTGACTGTCACTGCGCCACTCGCAGAACTTGCGATTGTAGCAAGCAGATGCAGTGTGATTACGGAAGACTTCCGGCCATCTGCCAGCAACCAGCGAATATACAGGTGCGCGCTTGTTTATATTTTCACAGCACTTCTTCTGCTCCTTCATTCTGGATTCTCAGGTGTTTCACCGGGCTTCATCGATATGATGTTATGTTGAAAGGATTTTCCATGCAACAAAGGTAAGGGAATGCTAATGTAGATCTAGGTATATGTCAGAACATAAACACAGACACCGTCTGACAGGTGAATTGTAGCCGACTGACTCGACTGAGCCACAGCTGGACAGGTCAGGAGTCACTCACTGACTACTTAGGGAGTGATCATTTATTATCAACAGGGGGGGGGGTGGTGGGTTTGGGGGGGGGGGCCAAAAAATTTGGACCCCCTGACCGGGGGGGGCAAAAAAATTTGGACCCCTCTTGGGGGGGGGGGGCAAAAAAATTTGACCTGTTTTGAGCCAAAAAGCCCGCGCGTTACTATGCTTCAAAGGGCCCGCGCGCGAGCCGATTTTCGACCCTAAGGGGGGGGGGGGTAAAAAATTTTGACCCCTTGACCGGGGGGGGTGTAGAAAATTTCGCGCGCTCCGCGCGGAAACCCACCACCCCCCCCCTGTTGTTAAAAAATGATCACTCCCTTAGTCACTCTGAGGTATTTTAGGTACGAGTTATTTATTACCAGCGGGGGGAGGTGGGGGGGGGGGGGCAGATTAGCCTCCATAATTGGGGGGGGAGGTTTTATTTGGGCAAAAATGTTTAACTTAATAGTACTACGTGTTCTGCCGGGCCCATATGGCATATCATATGAAACTGACGTGAAACTGTGGTGGTGGTGGTGGGGGGGGGGGGGTTACTTTCGGCAAATTGGGGGAGGGGGGGGGGCAGATTTCTTTAGCCGATATGTGAAAATCCATCGAGCCCCCCTAGCCTGGCCTAGGAAATATTTCATCCGCACCTTGTTGTTAAACAAACTCCCTAAATTAGCCGGGCCTAAAGACAAGTATAGGCCTATGCCTTAAATTGCGTGAGTAGATCTAATTAGTAATTAAGATTGAAGGTTTTCTGGATCATGCTGATGGTCATATCACTACATGTATCAGCCATCTGGGTGGACTTAATATGTGAGTAGAAGGCATATGGGAAGAGGTGATTCTAATCTTTAATAGGATCTCTTTAATACATGTATCAGTTCTATCAAGCATGTGAGTAGTGGACAGTAGTATATGAAGAGATAGTTATTTGTATGGTCCTTTAAACCCTATCAATTATGTGAGTAGCACATGAAGAGATGGTTCGTTGTATGGTCATATAAAACCTATGTTAGTATGCGAGTAGAATATGAAGAGATGGTTCGTTAGATGGTCATATAAACCTTATAATATTAGGATGTGGGTAGCATATAAGGTTATCATCGTCATCTCTACTTAACTTGTAAGCGAGTAGTATATGGTATGATGGGTTATAATCAGGCCATTGTACATGTGATAAGTAGATAGACTGTGGTTATTATAGGGTATGTGTTAGATAGACTACACCTGGACACGGTTCTTTCATATACCCACTGCCCCACCAGGTCGAGACGAGGTTTTATACACCGAGTCGCTGACCAGTGGGCAGTGGGTATGTGGAAGGACCCTGGACAGGTGTCGTCTATCTGACTTAACCCTCGGGTATGCCAAATAACCAATGTGCGAATCTTTTGTCTTAGCCGCCCACCGTGGGTTAAGTAGAATTAGCTGGTAGGGCCAGACGAGGGCGAAGCCCAAGTCGCCCTAGCAAGCTGTGGTTAATTCTAATACCATTTCATAACCATTGTCTCTCTGTTTTAAACCAGGGTATGCAGTATAACCAAGGTGCGAACTATATTGTTCTGCCTCACCACCCTGGTTTAATGTCCATTGTATTAAAACAAAGACAAATATTCCCCTTTTATATCAGGCTCAACCCATTTAATTTTCAATCATTGCAATTTATCTTCCATGAGTATTCTCTCGCATAGTTTATGCCTTTCCAGTAGCAGTATATTACTATTTATGTTGTTGTTGAGGTATACGCCTAACTGGCTTATAAGCCGCACCTCCAAATTTGAATAGTCCTATAAGCCGCACCCAATAGAGGCATATTTGTTTAGTATGCAATTTATTAAAGCTGGTTCTGATTTGCGTACAAGCCGCACCTTCATCACGAGAATTCACGGTACTCTCTCAATGTCAGTCTTTTCCTTGTACTTTAGACCTGTAATAATTCATGTGGATTCATTGCATCATTCAAACAGAAGGGCCCTAAAGCCAACCTAGTCACAAACTGCGCAGTTCAGGGCTAGATGCACACAATTAGGATTACCGCTGCTCTCAATGTCACATGTACATGGCCGTTTTATAGTGAACACACCAAGCTCAGTGTCAGTGATGTAATCACCCATCAACACAATTAAGCCATAGGATATTCTCTGTAGGCTATATGGATGGATGTGTATGAACTGTTTCGATTAGTGTTTAGCTTTATACTTGCTTCCCTGGTAACAATACGCTGGGGTAATAACTTTGATTCCAGCGCTGCGAATATAAAGGCATAGGCCTAATTGGTTCGGGTATTATACTTCTTCTGTGTTATTCCAAATGTACTAAAGGTAGATTTACGGGTACAGTGTATTATATATTTTCAACAAAAAAAAGCCAATGTGTTTGCCCTGAAAAATGATGATGATACTAAGAAGATATCTTCAAGTGGTCGTGAGAACATAGATTGATTTCTGTATGGTGACCTGTTGTCATGGTAACAGTAAATGCACACGATGTTAAACCATGTTAAAGTGTTTGCTACACTACGTGTTCCAACTGTTACCTGTATCCTGCTAATTACCGCCTCTGTATGTTACCTGTCTGGTACTAATATGTCTATATTGGTTAGTGAGAGTGGCGCTTTCGGTGTCTTCATTGTTATGTTATCACAGAGTATATAATATACGTTAATCACACTGTGCATCCATTGTATCCATACAGTAGGGACAACTCATTTATTGTCATCTGGGAGGTAGGGGGGGGGGCTTGATAAACATGGAAGTTTCGAGGGGAGGGGGTATTTAATATGGTAGGCCGTTTTTAGGAGGTGGGGGGGGGGGGGGGGTAGAAAAATTGCTGTCAAAAGAAATCTACCAAGCCGCGCATCTACAAATAAATGACTCGACCCTTACAATGTAGGCTCTCAGCCTCGTTGGTAGCCTTCCATCAAGGTGGGACATGGGTATTCCCATGGGGGGTATATATGTGACTATGAGTGGTCTTATTAGTAAAACATGATGCATACAACTTAGCATTAGTCATTTCGCCCCATCCCCTAGCGCCCGACACCACCCCCTCCCCCTCCCGCTCCCCCTCTCTCTCTCCTCCTCAGCCCCCCTCCCCCTCCCCCTCCCACCCTGGGTCTGCCTCATTAAAGGATGGCTTACCTGTCACTTGACCCTACAACCACCTGATCTCAAGACCACCGATCTATACTGACTCAAGGGAGCCTGCAGTCTCTTTGTTCCATAAGAATGGCGGTAATGGATTGTCTACACAACCCCATGGACACAGCACACGTCAAGGTCTAGTGTTCCTAACAGTATGCCGTCCCTTGGTAGCGTTCTGTGTCTCTGGAACTTTCACATTGTCTGTATGTCGGGATGGATATAATATTATTATGTCGCCTACGGCAAGTCCTTTGACTGCATAATTTCTTAATGTCATTGGATATCATTGATAGCTGAATTCAATTGAATTATATCAACTGGTTTAGAAGCTGCGCATTATACATTTAATTAGCCTACACCTGCATAACACAAGAACTACTCACACGTTGTGTCCATGTGTAGCTCAACGTCTTAGCGGAGTGTTTGAATAGGAAACCCTTAGGACCTACATAACCCCTAGTGCATATAGTGTACAAGGCATTTTGCAGATACCCATGACGCTACACATAGGCCCTATGTTCAATTCACAACCTCTCTTCCTTTGGTCAAGAAAGCTTCCATTTGCCCCAGTGGATCTGATTGGATTAAGCTATTAAACCACCGTGAGTATTCCAAAGGTGGCGACCTGGAAAATAAATGAAATAGGCTTCCTTTCACTGTGAGATCTATTTGTGGTTATATTGACCATGGCACTGATCCACTCTCCCATTGGTTCCTCACAGTTGGTTTGAGCCGCCCCTGCCCCACCACCACCAGCACTACCACAGCCCCAAGGACTACAGCACTACATGCCTAGTGAAGCAGCTCGTGACACGGCGGACCAGCCTCACAGCATGCCGCTCAGTGGGTGGTTAAAGAGCTGGGTGGCCAGTCAGCCACCACAGAAGAGTGAGAAAGTCATGGTCTGTGAATCCCTGCTCATGGAGCTGGATTTCCAGGTGAGTAAAACTATTTAAATCTCTATCGCAAAAAATTAGGAAACTAAAAAATAACGGATTTTATTGATATAAATACATCATACTCTTTCATCCTAATTCACTTTATTCTAAATATATAGTGCATTTGTGTACAATGAATCCAGTTAAACGCTCTTCCAGGCACCTGTTCTATTACCATCCTGTGTACTAACCTTGTAGCACCCTTTGATATGTTGATAGATGCAGGAGGCAGAGGCCCTTGTTAATGAGCGGGAGATGGAAGAGCGCCGGGAGCGGAACGGTGGGGTGGACTATACATGGTTAGTGTCAGACCGCCCCAAGCCATATGAGATGCCTCAACTGGAGCGACTCGAGCTGGAGGAGCTCTGCTTCAAGGTAATACGCCACATTATAGCCACTGAGTATGGTGGATTGGATTATTCAGTGAACAGATTTATATTGTACGTTGGAATTTCGTATACACATGCATAGAAACTAGACGGCAAGATATCTCACAGGTATACCTCACAAGGAGACAACATATAATAAAATGTTACCTATTGCAGATAAACATTATGAACACCTTACATAAATAGTAACTAACAACTGTCCAAACTATTGAAATCGTTAATATCAGTATAGTCAGAGCCATGCACTAAAACTCCCTTCATTACAGGTAAAACCTGAAGAGAGCGGACGAGTCATCTCTCAGTTCCGAGACCACCTGGCCAGCCGGGAGCGACCAGTGAATGAAATCCCCCGCGTCCTCCGGGCGGTCATGTTTCAGGTCCTGGAGGGGAGGCCGAAGGAAGAAACAATGCCCGAATGGATGATGCGCTCATTCTCCAACCTGGCCAAGATCCGGCCCAGTCGGAGCGTGGCCCCATTCAATGGGGATATGGACAGCGGACGACGCTCTTCGGAGAGTGATGACCGTGTGTATACTATCTCCTCTGTGGATGAACTACCAGTATAGGACTACTCCTTCCAGGACCTTGTGGGAATAATTTGTATAACTGTCAAGGTACACTATAGCTGTTAAGGCAGTACCCTGAGTCAGCATGAGATGGTACAGTTGGGAGCTACCCTGGCGGCCTGGTGAGATCACATAGTGTACAGTCGTGGTGCACCCATGGAACTACTAGTATGTATACATTGCATTGTTATACAATTGTACAGCCACCGGTTTCAGAAAATGCCCATCAACATTGCAACAGGATTGAGTCCACAATTTAGGACCCATGACATGTTCTCTACTGCCTCCTATTTCATTGCATCTACAATGTATTTTTTTTTGCAGTGGGTTGCAGTATTCGTATGTGAAAGACACTATAAGTTAATAAGGCTTCAGAAAGTACTAGATGTAAGAGAAAGACTATAGACTTTTCAAGGAAGGTTTCTGTATCATATGATATGACTTCCTACTGCGTGTGGCCATGGGCTGCCCTTGGTATTGACTGAAGGTATTGCACATGTGACAGGTAGCAGACTGAGGCGTAGTACAGTGAGACCTCAATAATCAGACACCCTCGATTATCCGGATACTTTGCTAGGGACAGTTCCATACATAGGCATATAGATATGCTTCAATGATCCGTCAGATTTAAGATCCAGCCTCCTCCCCCCCCCCCCTGAAACGGGGGTGGTCGGATTATCGAGGTCTCACTGTATCTACAGCTTCCTACCTCCTGGGTTAAATTATATAACTCCTATTAATACACACCAAGTATTGGTAGAAAAACCAAAGCTACCTAATCAAGAACTATCTTTTAAATCTTATTCATACAGTCATTTAAATGGAGGATGCCTCGCGGATAAGGATGGTATTCAATATTTCATTCTACTTGAGTTTCAATCTGTCGTTGGGTTGTTCCAGATATTCATGTTGCTTCCACTATATTCCATGACTATAAGCTTGAAAAACAATCATATATCACCCTATATTGAAGGCACACTGATAAAATATTTACACGGTTGTGTTAATGCAATGGGTAAAGGTTCTGAGAAATATTGAGCATCAGCATATTGAGCGCTGGTACATGAATTGGACTCTGTCCCACTGGATCTAACGTGTGTGACTGATAGTTTTATTGATTGAAATGAAACTAAAGTCAGAATATATACAGGTGAAATAAAAAGTATAAAATAAATATATTTCTATCAGAGGTATCTTATAGAGATTTGGCATTTATTCAGCTAAAACGACGACTGCGCACATTCCAGCTTGTTACTTGGTGTATACTCGGTGTACATGTACTTAAAAAAACACGTGGCTATAATTATTCAATTATCCAGTGTTTATGTTGTGTAGGGTATAATGTATATAGTTAAGCTCGTAAACCAGAAGAGAGCATACTTCAGCTGCGCCGAGTAGCCAGTTATTGGATAACAGTATGAAAGGCGTCATGTATACGATGAAGACTTATATATATAAAGCAATGTTTACATCTGGCACCATGCCCAGTAGTGACCTTGTGTTGTAATGTTCAGATGTAAGAGGGATTAATGTAATGTGGCCCTTACTAAGTATACTCAACCGTTATTGCCAAATAGTTGCCACATTGTAGGTATTGGTTCCTCTCCAAACCCGTTGCATATAGCCCAATGTGTATGAGCAGCAGACACGTATAGAAACAATAATAGTTTAAAATCTGTATTTTCGATGAGATTGTGAAACAGAAAATGTTTTTATGAGGGAGAAAGTTTGGATTCCACGGTGGCCAAAATTCCTATCCTATTTCACTGGGACTCCCATAATAAATTATAATAGTTGTCCCATAGGAAATTGTATAGACTTGTAAGCGTCCATATGCTTTGGTCACCAGGGAGTGGCATCTCTATGTATACTTAAGCTAGGGCCATCTATTTTGTTCCTATTCTATAAAGAGGCATACGGGTTTTTTTCAATTATAAAAGGTATTTGTCGTTCATTCTACTATCATAGTCATACGATGCCTTCTGACACCCGATAAACATTGGACATATACAATGTGCTTGTGAAATAAGCTTATGTTATGACGGGCTATATGCGCTTTAAATTCTTTGTTTATTGCGAGATATTGTATATGTTGTGAAGAGATCTCGAATAAGTGTCAAAACTCAGTCTTATAATGTTGTGATAACGAGCATAGGGAGCACAGAATTAGTTCCTTTTACGTTATATTCTGTTACTAGTATGTCAAAACCCATGTAGTGCCAAGCAGACTGCCAATACCATATATGTGTATGTTAGTTTCCATAGTGACAGCTTTTACATTTTGTATGAATTCATGCATCATAATATCACTATGCACGATCTCTCGTGTTGAAACGATAAAAATGTACCGTCCAAGTTGCATGATGTATATTATACCATGTCAATAGAACAATTGTCACATGTATCGAATGTTATGTTGTGAAAAATATATCTATATAATATATGCATTCAGCATTCTTAGTTATCTGTGATGTTAGTAAGACTATATTACCGTGTTGATAAAGTTGTATTTATACGTTAAAACTCGTGTTATGTGTTATGCTTGTTCTACCACAACCACAGGATTACAACTACTCACCAAAAACGTGAGATGGGGCTGTACTAATAGTACTTCTTTTCTATATAAAATGTGCAAGTCATCACCAGAGGGGATAGGTCGTACCTAATGGCCTTCAGCTATTACCCGCTTCCACCTGCGCAGAATGAACAGTGAGTAGACTTCGATCGGGGAGTGCATTTTTCACCTTTTCCTGTGATTCTGGCCCTATACCCCCCTTTAATTTGTGTGCTTATAAGACATAAAGGGCCAGAGAACAAGCAGGATCAGGATGAAATCTGCATTTCCTGCCATCTCTCAGGAAATCAACGATTTGAATCCCCCGCGCCAGCGAACAAGTTTTTGACAGACCAGCGAGACGCCATTGAAGGTCGGTCTACTAAAAGCTCCACAAAACTTCATATTGACTATTCATCCCAAGAAAAAGATGGACAAGACGGTCAGAACACAACATGTGACGCGGTCAGTCACTGGTAAGGGTAAGAAAAAGCTGTTTGATGACGATTTCATTGCAAAACCGTGCATTAAAAAAAGTAAATTCTCCCAACCTACCAAAGTCGCCAAGGTGGCACAAATCCCGCACGGAATGGCAGCGCATGCGCATTCCAGCTCCTCTGGTAAATCTAAATCTAACTCAACGACGCACGGAACTCCTCTTGGGGCTGGTTCTAAGGATGATTCTAGAAGTATGCGTCACTCTAACTCACCATCTGCACTTAATTATGATGATAGTGACTCTACCAGCGATTCAGAGTTTAGTACCCCGCTCAAAAACTCGATTTTCAAAACTCCCAAGCCGAAATCAAAGAAGGAATCCGAAAAGGCGGCCATGACACTTTCGCCCGCAGCAAATCTCGTTGGAGATCTCGGGCAAACGAGAAAACCCGGAGAAAAAAAGCAGAACTCCCATCATGCACCCCAATCCAATATGGCGACCCCCACAGAATCAAAACAAAAACAAACAACACCGCATTCTGAAACACACGATCTCAATCCTGACGAGGAATTTAACTCCCAATCCAGTACAGCAGATCTAAATACAAACATGTCCTCTCTCTCACTAGGAGGAACTCCTGTAGAAAATCACGCAAATGATGCAGTTACAGCAATTAATGGGGAGAGGAACGGACGGGTTGAATTGACAGATGGGCACAATCATGGGGGCCGAGGGGAACAGGGGGACAAAGTTCCCGAAGGGGAAAAATGTCCCACAACCGACATAACACATTCCCTACTAATACCTCCCGGCGGGGAACACCTCTACACACCCGGCGGGGGACACCCATCCTTACATCCCGAAGGGGAAGCAAACGGGTTTTCTACCACTCATGCTCATGCCTCAGAGGCACACCTGGTCCACAGGGACAATAACAATCGCTGTCATACCCCCCACAAAGACAGTCATGTTACCCTTGCCTCTGATTTGTCCACAGTTTTGCCCACAGGCTCTTCTCTTTCAGGAGCTAGGCTCAACCAAAATTCCCCTGCCATGGGACACTTTGAATTGGAAAAAGACGACTTCATCCCTTTCAAGTCAAACAAACCAAGCCCAAAAAGAGTTAGACAGAACAGTCCAGACTACATACCACTACCCACCAGCAATAGATTTGAAGTACTAGAAAAATACCACCAAGAACCAGATGATTCCCTAGACCCTGACATGGATCCACAGAAACCACCAGACTCTATAAATGATTTTCTTGGCTTCTCTGACACTGAAACTGCATCCACAGCATATGACAGATTACAAGAAGAGCAGGAAACAAGTCTCACAGACGAAGGGTTTGGCAACATACACCCTAGGCATCAACCTGTCTTGTGGGAAATAAGATCTAGCCAAAGGGACAAGAACATTCAGGACAGTATACAGGGCATGCTTGACCTGCAGCAAATCCCCAGTACCAACGCCCCCACACACACTCACACCCTGAACACAAGTGTCATACAGGATCCAAACAATGAAAATAAGTTTGTGGCAGATGTTGAAAGGAATACAAACAGTGACCCAGATCAAGAGGAAGAAGAGACCCACAGCGGTAGTACAACACCCACCAACCAATCTGAAGACCTGGCCAGCTGCACAACGCAACTTCCTGAAGAAGAGGAGCCCTACTTCAATGAAATAACTGAAATTGGAAATAACATGATTGCTGCAGCTAGTGTAGAAAGGGGACCTGACACACTGTCTCTCAACTCCATGATGGGACTAAACATCGGCCAACTACTGGGCAAGGTAGACATTCTCACTCAAACGGTAACGAAGCTTAATAAAAATAATACCAAGCAGGCTGAAACCCTACAGGGCAGTATCACGTCCACCATTGACAGCCACCTTGCCCCCATTTCAAGAGGCATAGAAAGTATGGCAGCTGAAATCAGATCCAACAAAGACAGAATAGAAGCAATGGATTCCACAGTACAAAAATGTGAAGGCAATATTGAAACAATCCAAGCTCTCACATCTACTCACTCAGAAGATATTCTTGCAGCCAAAACGATAGCTGAAGATGCCAGACAGAGGGTTTCAAAAATTGCGTCAGCATTCAAGAGGGTGATGGATCTGGTAAATGAAAAAGTTGATGATCAGAACAAAATGATTGGAGCAAACTCTGAAGATATAAGCAGGATAGATGACACTTTAGAAAGGAAGCTGAGTGGTCTCTCCACGGTAACACAAGATGTATCAGACCTGAAGGAGCGCATAAGAATTCTGGATGCTCACAAAAAGGAATGGGATGAAGGTTCCAAGAAACTACAATCATTCCTGAAGCAGCAGGAAGACCTCGTAGATCAACTAGAAAGAGACAAGACGAAAGAAACTCCACCTACAGCGGAGATTCTGGAACTACACAAAAAATTCCAAGCACAGCAGAATGAAATTCAGGCTCTACAGCAGGAAAACAAAGCCTTAGAGAGGAAAATTGATACAGGGACCTCCCCAAATAAAACCAGGGATCAACCCAACTCATTGGATGCAGCAGACAACATGGACACGCCTCAAGACTATGCAGGGAGGACCAAAATTATTCCACCAAAAATTTTCCCTCACCCGCATGTGGATAGGAACCTCATCCTCACAAATCTCATGGAATTTCAGGGGGAAGATCTATGGAGCCGCATTTTCTGCATATCCCAAAAGATATTTGCACAACTGAAATCACGTGACATAATTTTCATACGCAGAATGAGAGATCACAGAACCCCTCCTAGCCTTGCTGAGATTACTCCTATTAGGATAGCTTTCAGTAACTACACGGCCAAGAATCTATTCCTAGCCAGTGCCCAGAGGCTACAACATGTGCCGGACATGGAATTGCTGCAGGTAAATCCAGAAGACCCAGTGGATATCAAACAAAGGAAAGATGACATGCTATTTATAGCAGCCTTCAACAAAAGGAATGGAGTCCCTACTGCAATTACTGAAGGGAGAATCAAATTGGGGGACAAAATATACACTCTCAATGAGCTGGAACAGATCCCCCCCAAAATGATTCCCCCCCCCCTCAAGAAAGAAAACAGGAAGAAACTGCAGAAAGACAGCCCCATAGTAGAACATACAGGGAAATCAGACGTAAACAAGAATGCACCCACCCCCCACTATGTTCCACCCTCTAGGCCTTCAGCTCCCACCCACACCACCTCCTCCAGTGATGAGGGTGAGGCTCAAAGGAAAAAAGCAAAGGAAAACATAGAGCCAACTTTGTCTCCCATCCATCATACAGAAACAAATAACCTATCCGTGCACTGTTCCACAAACAAACAAACAATTGAGAAAGGCCCGACTCCCAGCGCAGACACAATCCCACCCACAGTACATTCAGTCGGAAAATCGAACGAGATAGTCAGCGCGCCAAAACAAAGCGAACGCGCTACTTCAGGCGAAAAACCGAACAACCCGAGCCTCGCTCTGAAATCCACTTCCGCCCAACCGAAAAAAGATGGCGATTCTAGCCCTCGTGTTGACGAACAGCAAAAAAACGCCAATCCCAGTGAAATTACCAACCCAGCAGTATTGAACAAGACAGTAATAGACGCTGAAGGTAAGATCTATATGCGGGAAACAAAGAATCTGGTTCTATACGCGGGGAAGCTCGCATATTTAAGCAACTTTGCTCCGGCCCCGTTCTTGTTTGATACTGGAAACAACAAAATGGTAAAATTTGCTAACGTTGAACAAGGTTACCTCTACATGAAAGCTGTATACGCTAGGGACTATCAGGCTACCCCCAGTATCATGAAAGAAGAAAGAGGTTGGAAATTGAAAGAGATGAGCAGGGACGTACACATTAGGGACACTGAAAACTGGTTGATTGACAGAGAACCGCTCATGTACAAACTGATGATTTCCAAATTCACCGCTCACCCACAATATGCCTCGGACCTAGCTGACACATTCCCGAAGACTCTAGTGGAGGCAACTTTTTCTAGAGTATGGGGGGGAGGTAAAACAATTGAAAATGAGGTATATGATAGCAACTCATACTCAGGTGAAAACCTACATGGCATCATCTTAATGAAAGTCCGCGATTTTTTCAGACAAAAGCTGAGGCAGAATCCACCCATCACCCCACAGAAAGAGGCGACCACAGACAGGGAGGAAGACGTCTACAGAACGGAATCCACACCGGAATACAAGTCAATCAGGAGTAGGAATCCTTCACCGCACAGACCTTCCTCCTCCGTACGCTGGAAAGAAAGTGACAGCTGGCCATCGTCCACATACCCAGCTAGGAACAGACACGCCAGCCCAGACAGGAATTGGAGGGGATCTATGAGAGACTCCCATGGTTCACACACCACCTACAGGACAGACTCCAGACCAAAAGAAAGTAGGTACAACGGATCTGAGTACAACGGAATTTACACACGTAATCATAGACCAAGTGACAGCAGAACGCCCCCCAAAATCGCAGATATACGAAACTTTGAAAAATCCCGCCCGGAAAGTCGACTGACCCCATTGAGGAGGACCAGTCAATACTAACGCTTTAATGATGGCCAATTTTATTAGAGCTAGGGATCTCAGAGAGAAATGTCTCATTCTTGGTGACAGCAGGATCACGTCCACCACACATTCCATTGTACAAGAATCACTCCCGCTAGATGTTAGAAGCATTGCATTCCCGTCGGGGAAAATAATGGACTATAGTCACATAGCCAAAGAAGTTCCAGCCAGAACCTTCTACCCTATTATAGTAATTGCAGTGGGAGCCCATGACATAGTTGAAGAAAACGAAAATGGCACACTATTATACCAACAAGGGGAAGATCAAGCATCATATGTAGTTATGAACCGTCTCAATCATTTAGTAGAATTGATACACAGCGTCTCTCCAGACAGCAAAGTTTTACTAGCCACAATATATTCAATAGACCTGTACGGGACGGGGGCAGACGAACCAGATCTACAGGATCAGGCTCTTCTAGAGACAGTATTCCAAAGAATCAACATAGACATCGGGAGATTGAATTATGATATGGGCACAAGTATCCCACAGCTAGAAGGACTTATCAGGGACAATCAAAGGAAGAAAGGATACAGAGAATCAGATTACAGATACCACCTTTTAAGATATGGGATGTATCCTGCACATTCTCTCCAACTTCAAACTGGCAAAAAAATTGCTGCTGCAATAAGAAGGACCATGCTTACATTTGATATTTGCACAGACATGCTTCACAACACCTCCCCTCCATACTGGGAAGACATGTCTGAGGGAGAGCCGGAAATGGGAGCATGGGAGGAGGAGGAAGACCCACCAAAGACAGACTCTGGAGTGGATCAACTAACAGACTGTGAGTATGAAATACTGGATTCACTCTCTGTGACATCTGAAGTGGACCAGGAGGAAGTGGGTGAGAACACATTTCCCGAAGTCACCTTTAGAGTTACAATTCCACTGTCTGATACCCAAGAGGAAGAATACGAGACTGCGAATTCCCTGAAATCTGGGACCGAATCTGAACAAGACATGGACACTTGTCCTCCGCCGTTGAAGGACTCAAAATCACAACAAAAGGAAATGAAAAGTAGTGATGGCTCTTCCTCCCCCAAACTTGTGACAAAGACAAAACACTTCGCCACGCCAGATCATGACTCAACCACCGACTCCAGCTCAAACTCGGGCTCCTCTGCCGACTCCACCTCTTCCTGTTCCTCCTCAGAAACCACCCAACCTTCAAAGTCAAGTAGCAGCTCCCCCACCAACATGTCACACTCAGACTCAAACTCCTGCACGGATCCACCAACCCCCACCAATATGAAAAAGAAAAGGAAGCCCAAAGCCAGTAAAAATCAGAGAAACTCAATAAATTGTAGCAAAAGGAAAAAGAAACACATCAAAAGAAATACTCCCCCCAAGCACCGCAGAACAGGCCCTGACTACAACAAAGAGAATAGGAAACCAAAATCAAGTCCCAAAGCTGTCGCCACTCAAACAAATGACACTCACAATGTTAGAACTGTAGCAACACAAACTACCACAAACTTAGAGGGAGGTAGAAAACTCCAGTTGCAACATGATATCCCCCTCAGCTACACTGAGCACCCCTACCCCAAGGACAAACACCTGGACAGACTACTCCGACAGATTCCCAGCAAGAGTGATATTGAATGGTTCAATGCAGCCCCAGATTTGGAACAATGGGAGGAGGAGAACAATGACTGGCACACTGGGATGCTGAGGGAAGACAGCTGGGCAGAATATGAGCAACCTCTACCGGGGGCTATGTCAACTATTCACAAGAAGCAGGCCTACACCTCTACCCATCTCAATAGAAGAGTAACACTACCCAGAGACTATAGTACAGTAACTGATGTCACATCACATCAAAATGAAGAACCGGACGCCATACAGAACATGAAGATTGAAGTCCTAACTGGAGCTAAATATAGACGTGTATCATACACCCAGGGCATCGAAGATGTTGAATAAGCAGGGCAGGAGTAACTAAAATAAAAACCTGATGAGGTACCGTGATCTGACAATGCAGATGCTAAACTGAATCATATGCCAATTTTTCCAATATTTTATTTGCCCTGCCTGAACAGCCTTGCTGAAGCTAACTATATACATGGACAAAGAAAAGAACCCTACATTCATGAATATGAAACCTGATGAGGTATTAAGTAGTAAGTTAAATTCACTCCAGTCAAATAAAGTATGGAATACGCCACAGCGACACTGAGCGAAGATTAGGGGTAAATAGTAGACACCCTACCCTGTTACACAAACCTGACGAGGTGTGTATATCATAGACATGAACAGCTTATACACTGAATATCCAAGTCATGAAATGCTAAATCATGAAGATAGACTAGAATTACTCAAGCAGAAATGCTCTAAATTTTCATACATTACATTTAACTACATTTCTTGAAACTGCATTTAACACAAGCTCATGTATGTAATGGTAGAAGATGCCAGACAAGTAATACCAACCAGTGACTGTTTCGTCCAGATGATAAAAGTAACATAATGCCTGCACTAACCTGATGAGGTGACAATCTACTTAGTATGTCCAATGAACTGGAGTTATAACAATATTGATTCACAGGAGTACCGGTAAACAGCAAATTATAGTTCGTCAACACATGGCATTGTAACTGTAGTTTATGATATTTTTCTTGCCAAGTACAAATAGAAGGCTCCAAAAGAAATCCAAATACCGGTAGATTCCACTCAAATCAAGTCTACCGAATAAGTGTAATATTTAGAATGTAAGAATACCAATTTTAACCTGACGAGGTGATGAATCTGAACTCTGTATAGAAGAATGAATTATGCTGTATGATAAAATTGATATAATTGATATGATATTTTTACAAGATTTCCCGGTAAAAAAATTGTAATACTTGATATAAAGAACATAGCGCTTAACTGTATGTCATATCTACCCGCAGAAACATAATATTTCCTGTAAATATTCATAGCTATGCCCTTTACAGTTAAATTGATATACTTCATTGTTGTAGCATCCTGTTTCAAAAACTGTTCAACGTTATTAAAGGATTAAATAATTGTACTACAAGAAGCAGTTTCCATCTACACGTATAGAATAAGCTATATTAATTCAGGGTAGCACACGCCCAACTCAACCTCAACTGTAAGTCCCCTAACATATGGATACCTCTCAGAATTTACATGTCTTATTTTTCATACCACGGCACTCCCCTGCTATATTGGTACTTATATGACTAAACTTACCTCACAAAACTTCCTTCGGGGAGATGAGGTAGGTGACGAGGATGGAGAGACTAAGCCAGATTTCAGAAGAATCACACTGTATCTGGTTGTCAACTTATTGTGTTCTCATCATACTTGGTATCACCTTTTAGGGGCACTATATTTTAAAGTAAATATGAGTAATGTAAGGATGTTAATATTAATATATGCATATCTTTTCATCGTTGCTGCCCTCGACCTAAATAGGTGGCCAGCTAAAACCATGAAATTGCATCCCCACTCCAAATTTTAGATGGTTAGGTTGGTATATGACAAAAACTACAAAGTTCCCATGATGAAGGGTTTCATGATCGCACACCTCAACTGCCGGAGTATTAACCAGAAGCAATCTCAGATTTTTCCAGCCCTTAATACATGTGATTTTGTCGCTCTTACTGAGTCATGGCTCACTGCAAAATACGACAGAGCCCTCCTTCAATGGGCAGGTAAAAGTTATCATAGAATAGATAGGGACGGCAATGCGGGTGGCATTATATGCTATATGACTGATAGGGTTTTCAAATATTCGAGTGTAAACAGTGAACTTAGTATAATATCTGATGACATAGAATGTCTAGCTATTAATATTGATATCCCTAACAACAGACGTATGACGGTATCTACAGTTTACAGACCACATGGAGGCGATGTAACTAAATTTATTTCTCATTTGAAGAAATTATTTCAAAAAAAGAGGGAAAATTGGTTTCTTGGCGATTTTAACATAAATTTTATGGACAATAAAAATAAAGATACTGAGGAAATAAAAGGCTTTTGCAAAGACTATAGCTTAAAGTGGCTTTTCAGCACTATTACTAGGCCGAATCCAGACAATAAAAAGGGAGGTACTGCAATTGATAATATTCTTACAAACTGTAAATACGTCATGCACTCTCAAGTTGCTCCTAACCTAATAAGTGACCATCTACCTATTTTTGCCTGTAGAAAGAAGGCCAGAAACCCAAGAGATCATGTCTCTTACATGGGAAGGTCATATAAGAACTATAACAAAGAAAGTTTTGCTACATTTTTATTAGAAAAAGACTGGGCAGATGTACATACAGAAGTAAACATTAACAATAAGTGGATTAGAATTATAGATGTCATAAAGGAGTTTCTTGATACCCACTGTCCCATACGCAGGATCAGGTATAGAGATTATAAAGTCCAGTGGATGGACGCCGATACTTTAAAGGTTATAAAGGAAAGAAATGAATATGTACAAAGTTTTCTACGCCACAGACGTAAAGCTGACTTTACAAAAGCGCAAGTCCTCAGATGCTCCATAAACACGTTGGTGAGGAGAGCAAAAGGGAAATATATTAGAAATAAGTTACAGCAACACAGGAAAGACCCAAGAAAGTTCTGGGCAGCCATGAACGCATTTTTTAAAGAGCCAAAAAATCATCCGCCGCCGGCCCTAATAGACAAGGCTACAGGTGCACATGTGGAGGACAATGCTGAGTATATAAATAATTTTTTCAGTACGATAGGAGCAACTTTATTCGCAAAAAAGGGAATAATAACTGACCCTTTTGTAGATCCTGACGAGGAACATTACATGGAAAAGGATGACACGATGCCGGTCATTTCTAAGGAGTTACTTATGCTTTATGTAAAAGAAATCGATACTACTAAGCCTTCGGGCATCCCACACATTAGTGCCACAGTTCTCCAACATGCAATGACATTCATTCCTGCGGTTTTTGTTCATATAATGGAATATTCATTGATGTCAGCCTCACTTCCAGAGGACTGGACTAGATCTACAATCTCACCACTACCAAAAACCGGCAACTTACAGGAAGTTTCAAACTGGCGCCCCATATCAATTCTGCCGGTACCGAGTAAAATTTTAGAGAAATTTGTTCAAACACATCTAGTTAGCTTTCTAAATAATCAAAATTATCTGTCACAAGGTCAATATGGTTTCAGGAAAGGATATAGCACTGCCGAAGCAATATATGATTTTACAAATGATCTGTACACAGCTAGAAACTCACATAAATACATTGTCTCAGTTTTTATAGATGTCAGGAAGGCATTTGACTGTGTTAGCCATAATTTACTATTACATCATTTAGCAGCAGCCAATATTAACAGGACAACGCTTTTATGGTTTCATGCATACCTTAAAAATAGAACTCAATGTACAAAAGTAGATAACAATCTCTCCTCTCTACAAAAGGTTAACTTCGGAGTACCACAGGGATCGGTCTTGGGACCCACTCTCTTCATTTTCTTCATTAATTCTCTTCTCTCTGCCACAAGGAACTCCTCAATTAAAATGTACGCAGATGACCTGGTTGTATATGCGTCTTCTAGCTATCCAGCGGTAGCCCTAAAAAACCTGCAGGAGGATGTAAATTATTTGAACAGAAAATGTGATGAATTAGGTTTAACAATCAACCATGATAAGACCAAAATGATATGGTATTGTGCTAAACATAACTACAAATATTGTACAGGTAGATCTTTATTTGTTGGTGGAAAACGTATATCTGAAGTTAAATCATTCTCCTATTTAGGAGCCCACATTGATTCTGACCTTAGCTTGGAAAAGTTTATTGATAACAAGGTCAACAATACAGAATTTATTGGTTTTAAGTTTGGCAGACTCAGGTACTTGTTAGCAGAACTAGATGCAATATGTCTTTTTAAGCATGCAATTATGCCCCACTTTGACTATTGTGCTTTCTTAACGGACTCAAGCACAATGGACAATGCAAGAAGATTACAGGTAGTACAAAATAGAATGCTAAGGTGCATCAGAAGGGTAAGGGTATGGGAAGATTCGATTGAAAACCTTCACGGCCTCTGTGAAATACCAATGCAAAATTCTAGAAGAAAGGAAATGCTCATGTCCCTTATCTACAGTAAAACCCAAAAAAATCCCCCCCCACGTAGACAAAATTTAAGGACAAGACAAGACCAAAAGGTTAACCACAGAATACCCTTCCCTCGCACCACTAAATTTAAAAAAAGTCCTATGTACAGGGGACTCCACTTATGGAATTCCCTAGACAAAGAAGTACAAACTGCAAAAACAAAACTAGCTTTTAAGACAAAGATTAAGAAACTGTTCAAAACAAACATGAAAGGTAAAAGACAAATCATTCTCAATGAGAGGAATAGAGTAAGGAGAGCAAGGATAAGGCCAAGGAACGATGGCAACAATGGTTAAAAAGACGGAAAAGTAACATCCACCTGATGAGGTTTAACAACAAACTCAACTATTAACCTGACGAGGTGCTAGATCATGAACCCTGGACTCTAACTGACATGAAATATTTAACAGAGGGAGGGTTTCTTATATTAGTTAGCATTCATCTGTAAAATATCATCAATTCAATGTTAACTGTTAACAGACTGCACCGCAGCAAAATATCCTTTACACTAGGAACCATTCCTTGGCAACGACATGCACTTAGGTAGTAACTTATTGTACCAACTTTGTACCTACCTGTTACAACATACCTGTTTCCTCTGTCAAACATCCATGGAACCGAACTGTACGGGAACAAATTATGGAATGGAAAAACATATGTGAATAAAAGCTTATGACGTCATTCATAAAAAAAAAAAAATTACCATCCTTTAGGAGATGAGAAGGGATGAAATTCTTTGTATGGCAGAAACTGAACTGATAATGGCTTAATTAATTAGACAGATATCCAATTGCTTGATACAACTGTCAATTGATAGTAGGTATAATCAACATGAGAATTTGCAGAGGATTTTGACCATGTTACCCGAACACAACTTTTTTTGAGCTTTTTGGAATGAAAGTTACCAGGCTACTCATGTTTACATTTATTAATGTGTCATCTTAAACATTATTTTCTCCTTAGTCCATGTATTTAGAAGTACAATTCTCATATGAAATACAGGTATCTTTAATCTGCAATATGTCTAGTGTTTTTCCCCGGGGATATAGTACTCTGGTGCAATACAGACCTGTGCTATACGCACGCCTGGGATAGCTCTCCTAGGTGCGCGGACAAACGTTAACAGCGCAATCTTAACACAGAATTAAGATCGTGTTAATTATCTTAAAAGTTAGCCTTAATCATATCTTAACCTATCTTAATCCTATCTTAAACTGCAAAGTCCATTGTAGGATATGCTAGTCGACTAGTATGTAATGGGTGGCTCTGCCCCCCAACCCCTTTTTTTAACTTTATGCCTTAGATTAAGACATTTTAAGATGTAAGATTAAGATTGCGCTGTCAAAGTTTGCCCGCGCCCCTGGGAGAGCTATCCCGTATTTGTATGCTATACTGCCGAACTACATGGCTTGCGGCAGAGTTTTGATTACCTCTACACTGGAGATTGAGCCTGACCTACTATAGGGACCTACGTTACACCCCCTCCCCACTACCTCCTATTCTCAGCCATGTGCAGACTGCTCCCCAACAGTGACACAGTTTACTGACAGTGGCAATCTGATGGGATCAGGTCAACATCCATGCTAGATCAACATACGATAAGCACACATACACACAGATAGATAACTGTAGACCTTATACTGTACACCCCATTCAGTTGTAAACAAGCGCATCGCATAGACGTGAAGAGTCCATCTCCGGGGTCCATCTACATCCCAACAAACCAGGTCAGGCATACTCTGTTTAGTTCAGAGATATCAGTGGATTAAGCTTTAGGCCCATCCATAACATCACATTGATACAAATAGAGCTTGATATCATACAGGAGATTATACCACTCACAGAAGGACACACACGCCTACAGAGTATGGTGATTAGAGTTATAGTGATAGGAGCAGGAGCAGCTGGCCTGGCTGCCCTGAGGCGGATGTCAGCTGAACCGACTGTCTTTGAAGTGGTTGCCATGGAGAAGGGACCCAGCGTAGGTGGTACATGGGTCTACACTGAGGAAGTCGGCTCTGACAAGAATGGGCTTCCAATACATAGCCCCATGTATGCTAACCTGAAGTGAGTATTTGTAATTAAAATGTTGGTAATTTAACATTATTATCGAGGAGAGATATAATTCCACGATTTAAAGCTCTAAAAGCTACCACAGACTTCATGATCTCGCCGAGATTAATATTTCACACTTTTTCCTAACTGTTATTGTTCTCCATTTTCTTTAATTTTAAGTGAATCACTTAGGTTTTGGTATAATATGATGCAGAAGCCAGTTTCCCAACTTTCCATCTGTACTTGATGCAATAAAATGCTTTGGATTATTGTAAATCATGTAAATACTGTAGGCCTACTTGACCTAAATAAAATGGATCAGCCCACTTTTCTGACAAATGTACAGGTTGTTTCCATCCTTATATCTACCTACCTATATAACTATTCTAATAATGTAAAGTGCCATTACTTTCCTCAACACCTGTTTTATCAGTATTGCCCTTTCAATGATACATTACATACGCGTCTTTGATTCTACGTCATTGTTTTTGATTCGGAAATTGTTGTTGTTTTGACCGATTTTGACAATTTTCTGCGTGCCGACGAGTCGATATCTCCGGATCTACTTCGCTTTTAGGGTTGCGACCAGCGCCATTCTCTTTATTTTCGAATTCTAGGCCGAAAACATGTGGTGGGGGGGTGGAATGGTGGCTATTTGGACCAATTTGAGCAATTTTATCGATTCGAATCGATGCGAGTTGGCGCCCGCCATGTTGGATTTCTACTGTCACGTGACCCCAGTCCTGACTTCTGATTGGTCGAGAGCTGAATCACGCCAGAGCCGCCGTCTTTGGCGGCAGCGGCAAGCAAACTGGCATTGATTCGAATCGATAAATATGCTCTAAATGACCTAAATATTCATCATTTCAACCCCCCAGCACATGTTTTCGGCCTAGAATCCGAAAATAAAGACAATGAGACAGGTCTGAGCCTCCAAAACGGAGTAGTTAGCGAGATATTGACTCGTCGGCACGCCGAAAATTGTCAAAACAACAACAATTTCCGAATGTCACGTGACCCCAGTCCTGACTTCTGATTGGTCAAAAGCAAATCACGCAGGAGACGACGTCTTTGTGGCGGCAGGCGGCAAGGGAAATTTCGGCGCGCCGAGGAGTGGATATCTCGCGAACTATGCTCTAAATGGCCTAAATAATCATCATTTCAACCCCCCTGCACATGTTTTCGGCCTAGAATTCGAAAATAAAGAGAATGGGACAGGTTTGAGCCTTCAAAACGGAGTAGGCTGCCAGATTAGCTTCAACCACAGAGCCCCATAGTGTTGACCGACATGATATAAAGCTTTCCCTATTTGATGCAATTTCCCATTTCAAGTGCAAAATGAAGGGGTAACACTATTGAAAGGCATATAATTATTTATGGCCATGGGAAGCCAATAAGGCTTGTGACTGCAGAGGGGTTTTCGGCGACCTGGCGACCTGGGCCGTTTTCGGCCGTTTTCCAGGCTACTTTTCGACCTGGGGCAATAATTTAAGCGACCTGGCGACTTTTGCACAAAATTGATTATAGGATAAAGGGTCTAAAAAACGACCTTGCGACCTGAGGGGGGGACCCCTCTGCACCCCCAGGCTTGGGACTGAGTGACAATGAGTGAGCAAGTTCAAGTTGCAGTCCAGTCCAGCCAGCTTAATGCTAGGCCTAGTTAGGCTAGTATGATGTCCATGCCAGCAGCATTTAAAAGTGAGGGAGTGTTCATTTATTAATTACAGGGGGAGATTTCGCGGGGGGGGGGGGGGGGGGGGGGGCGACATTTTTTTACGCCCCCCCCCCCTCAAGAGTGTGAAAAGTTTCGTGCCCCCCCTCGCCGAACACGCCGAAAATTCCCCCCCCCCCCCCCCCCCCCCTTTGGTTAGGGATCTATGCTTCAACCTCGTTTTCAAATGTTTGGCTTGTTCCCGACCTCTCCCTCTGATTCTGCTTGCTGGTAAGGCCATGCCCGGATAACATCCGGACGCAGGTTTCAATGGCGATTCCGTGCAGGGAGAGAATTGAAAAAAGGTAAGGGGGGGGGGGGCATATGCAATTTTATCAATGTAGGCCTACTAACTGTAGCCAGAAGCCTAGGATATTGAGAAAAGTTGCGGGGGGGGGGGGGGTGATATGGGCAGTTTTATCAATGTAGGCCTACTAACTGTAGCCTAGGCTATTAAGAGAAAAAAAAGGGGGGGGGCAGTGCTATAGGAAATGTTATCAATATAGGCCTACTAACTGTAGCCTAGACTTGAAAAAAGGTGGGGGGGGGGGTGCTATAGGCAATTTCATCAATGTAGGCCTACTAACTGTAGCCTAGGCTATTGAAAAAAAAGGGGGGGGGGGGGCGGTGATATAGGCGATTTTATCAATGTAGGCCTACTAACGGTAGCCTAGGCTATTGAAAAAAAAGGGGGGGGGGGGCGGTGATGTAGGCGATTTTATCAATGTAGGCCTACTAACTGTAGCCTAGGCTATTGAACCAACATAAAAATGTAGGCCTAGGCCCACAGTAGTAGCCTAGGCCAAAATATAAAAAAAGGTTGGTTTCCGGTAACATGGTCTGACAAAGCAGGCCCGGCCGGTCGGATTTTTATCTTTATCTATTTTTTATTTTTTTTAGTTTTTCTCATTTTAAGGCACATGGGAATAGGCCTAATGCAATTCCGTTGGTTCCTATTCAATTCCATTGATGCCTATGCAATTCATTTTGAAAAGAGAAATATTGTTCTTTTTTAGAGAAATTTAAAGGGACTCGCTACTTGTCGCAGGATTACTGATGTTCTATTGACTTTTGCATATAACTCAGGATTATGTTAGTTTGATTTATTATCTAATAGAAAATCAAAAGAAATTGCCATGTCACGGTATTAACTTTCATGATGCGGCCATTTGATCAAAGGAGTATCTTAACTATAGAAATGAATAGGAAAACAGCATTTTCACATTATCTGTCATGGATAATCCCCTTCTTCTATTGATATTGCAACCAAACCATGGGAATGTATAATGGACATCTACACAAACATTTTAGGACCAACAAAACAGGGCGTCACGGATAAAATGAGAAAGGCATGAATTTTGAAGAAATATTTCTTTTGCCTTAACTATAGGATCCTATGGGTGTCCTAGCAGTGAATATATGTGAACAATGGAGGTATACTGTCAAAGTAGCAAATATAAATAGTTGAATTAGGGAAAGTGGTCTATGTAGGAATATGAATACAGCTTAACGAATACTTTTCATGAGCTTCGATTTTTGCCGCCAGGTGGCTTCTGTGTAGGAACCAGCAATTCCCTTTAACTTTCGACTGACATGGCACACTCTCCAAGTAGACAAGTATGTCACTATGCAGTCGATATAGAGCTAAATGTTAGATTTTATACAGTGAAAAGACACTTTTTAGACACTTTTTAGGCCTTTCCAGCAGGAGATCCTATTTATATACAGTGGAAAGGCACTTTATATACACTTTTCAGGCCTTTTGGGGCAGCAAAAGTCCTAAAAAAGTTGAAAAAAGAGGATCCACTCTCGACGAGATTATTTATGTCCCGCGACATTCGACTAAGAACACTATATTTTAGCCCTCAAGCCCTTCCTTGTTACACCTTATTTCAAAAATGAAATCATTGTTAGTCATCCAGTCAGTCAGTCCATGGTATACCGATACTAATTCACTCAGGGTTACTAACCCAGAGTCATATATACACTGTCTAAATTCCATTTTAAGACGTGTTTGAGCCACAGGGAAACTCATGTCATTCTCACAGTGTATGACACAGACATGAAAGGATGGAAGACATGGATAGTCAAGATCGGGGGAGAGATCATTTTTCTCTCTTTTCCATTAATACATGTAGAACAGTACTGTTAAATTGCTACCCTTTAACATAGATGATACAGGGAATTCAGTGCTGAAGCAAAAAAAAGATAGATATCAGATTCTAAATAATCTTAAAGTTTACTAGGGCACATTTTCCCTCTACCTTACTTAAATTCCCATCTACCCAGTACCTTACGTAATTCCCATCTAACTTATTATGGCTGTGTGCCCACTGTACAGGGTCAGTGGGCACATTTTCAGTAGGAACAGGGTCAGTGGGTACAGTGTCAGTGGGTACAGGGTCAGTGGATACAGAGTCAGTGGGTAGAGGGTCAGTGGCTTCAGTATAAGTGGGTACATGGTAAGTGGGTATAGGGCCGGGCTACAAGGTCAGTGGGTACAGTGTCACTGGGTACAGGGTCATGTATGGGGACGAAAACTAAGTTAACCTGCCCATGGTCAGGGAACAGGGTCAGTGGATACAGAGGGTACAGTGTGAGGGTGTAAAGTGTGAGTGGGTACAGTGTGAGTGGGTGCAGTATGAGTGTGTACAGGGTCAGTGGGTACAGGGTCAGTGTACAGTGTCAATGGGTACAGTGTCAGTGGGTACAGTATGTGCAGGGTCAGTGGATAAAGCGGCCAGTGCATACAGTGTCAGTGGATACAGGGCCAGTGGGTGCAGTGTCACTGGGTACAGTGTCACTGGGTACAGTGGACACAGTGTGAATATGTAAAGTGTGAGAGGGTACAGTGTGAGTTGGTACAGTGAGTGGTTACAGGATCAGTGGGGGCAGGGTCAGTGGGGACAGGGTCAGTGGTTACAGTGTCACTGGGTACAGTGTGAGTGGTTACAGGATCAGTGAGTACAGGGTCAGTGGGTACAGGGCCAGTGGGTACAGTATCAGTGGATACAGCGTCAGTGAGTACAGGGCCAGTGGATGCAGGGCCAATGGGTACAGTGTCACTGGGTACAGTGTCACTGGGTACAGGGCAAGTGGCTCATTTATTGACGTTGAAGCCTTTGGCTTGCAACGTCTTTGTACGTTAAGTTGCTCCCAGTGCATTTGTGGCCAAAAATACCCTTAGCATAAGAGTCTACAGCCTAGCTTTTTTCCTTTTGAATTCCAGTACGAAAAATAGCGCGTTGGCTTCGCTTAGGGTCCATATGGGACCCTAAGGGCCATACTGGGGACTTCCCTACGGATCCTTATACCAAAAACCCTGGTCTCCCTCCTTGTTAAAGGCCCTGTACCTGAAGCAATGGTGCGCAACCTAGACCGTGATGGCCTTACTCCAAGGCCTAAGTTTGAAAATTTGTTGAATAATTTCCAATAAACACATAGCCCTATACTAATTTAACCCCTTGCATATTTATGTATCATTGGAATGATGGACAATGCAAGTCTAGTGGCATCTGAAAACTCACTGGAGCCCGCCTAAGTTTGTCACACCTAGCTAATAACCCTTTAAGGCCTGCTATTTACACACACACACCCCAACACACTTTAGACCTTCTTATACGCACATTGAAATAGGTTATGTTGGCCTCAAAGGGTTAACTATATGGTGAATGTCGTCTGCTATTTCCGATGCCGCTCTCTGCGACATACCAGGCAAGCACAAGCCTCACACATACCCCTTTTGTCATTAGAAAGTCGAATGAGTGATCTTATTTTAGTACAATACGTTATTTCTCATTTCTGACAGCAGAATCGTAATCCCCAAGAAGAACTGACCCACTTTAATAGGTCACATGCCTTATTTGATCAAATTCCAGGCGAGCAGGTGGGTGTGGGCAAGCAGGTGGGTGTGGGCAAGCAGGTGGTTGGGGGCAAGCAGGTGGCTGTGGGCGTCGTCGCACACCAGCCCGTAAACGCCGCCTTACGTCTCAGCCATAAAGCGAGTCGGTCGGAGCGTAAACTGCAGCGGCATGTATCTTTTTCGCCGTGTCTGTCGGCCTCGGGCGGCGTGCGTTGCAGATGATTTTGGCTGAAGGTGAGCAGGTGCCTGTGGGAAAGCAGGTGGCTAGGGGCGAGCAGGTGGCTGTGGGCGTCAGCGCCCGGCAGCGTGTAACCGCTGTTTTACGTCTCGGCCGAAAATCGAGTTGATCCGAGCGTCAGCAGCGACATCATCGCTGTTTCCATTTCGCCGTGTCAGTCGGCTGCAGGGCGGCATGTGCTACGCGTCCATGCCTTTGCCGTCGATCCCCTGTCGCACCCCCCACCCCCTGTTCCCCCGGCCCCGATCCAGTTCTCTTTTTATCCAGTTCTCCGTTTATCCAGTTCTCCGTTTATCCCGTTCTCCGTTTATCCCGTTCTCCGTTTTCCCTTTCTCCGTTCTCCGGATCTCCCCAGCCCCCAGCCCCCTGCCCCTGCCCCCGATCCTGTTCTCTGTTTATCCCATTTATCCCGTTCTCCATTTATCCCGCTCTCCGTTTATCCCGTTCTCTGTTCTCCGTTTATCCATTGGTGCCTATGCAATTCCATTGGTGCCTATGCAATTTCATAGGTGCCTATGCAAATATATAGGTGCCTATGCAATTATATAGGTGCCTATGCAATTATATAGGTGCCTATGCAATTATATAGGTGCCTATGCAATTCTAATGGTGTCTATGCAATTATATAGGTGCCTATGCAATTCTAATGGTGTCTATGTAATTCAATTGGTGCCTATGCAATTATGTAGGTGCCTATGCAATTATATAGGTGCCTATGCAAATCTATAGGTGCCTATGCAATTCCATTGGTGCCTATGCAATTCCCCTTATCCCGTTATCCCGTTATCCTCTTGTCCATTTATCCCGTTCTCCGCTTATCCCCCTCTCTATTTATCCCCTTCTCCATTTATCCCCCTCTCCGTTTATCCATTATCTGTTTTCCAGTTCTCCATTTTCCCGTTCTCCTTTCTCCGGATCGCCCCAGCCCCCAGCCCCCAGCCCCCAGCCCCCGCCCTCGATCCCGTTCTCTGTTCTTCCCATTTATCCCGTTCTCCATTTATCCCGCTCTCCGTTTATCCCGTTCTCCATTCTCTGTTTATCCATTGGTGCCTATGCAATTCCATTAGTGCCTATGCAATTTCATAGCTGCCTATGCAATTATATAGGTGCCTATGCAATTATATAGGTGCCTATGCAATTATATAGGTGCCTATGCAATTATATAGGTGCCTATGCAATTATATAGGTGCCTATGCAATTCTAATGGTGCCTATGCAATTCTATAGGTGCCTATGCAATTCTTTAGGTGCCTATGCAATTCTAATCATATCATAGAATTATCATCATCCTAGCAATATTCAACGTCACTACAGCTATGCTGTACCCTTCCTAACCCTAAAGCTTAACCCCTCACCCTCACTCTCACCCTTAACAATTGCCCCCTAGTTGCACAGCAAGCAGTTCAATGATTTTTGGCGGGGATGAAAGGTGAATGGCACTTGGCAATGTGAGGCAAAGTTGTGCCTGGTGAAGTTGTGTTTGTCGAAATTGTGTCTGGTGAAGTAGTGTCTTGTATAATAAGTCGTGTGACACATGATATTTGGGGTGAAATCTCTCGGGGAATTTGTTTCTGCAACATAAATTACACAATGCGTGACAAGTACAGGTCGTATTTTAATCCCAATGAGTGGTGTGTGTGTGTGTGTGGGGGGGGGGGGGGGGGGTTAATGTGATTCTATTGGGACCTATGGGTTTCTATTGGTACCTATGGATAATGGAGAGCAGCAGGGCGGAGAATGGGTAAAATCAAGAGACATGCACGTAACCAAATCCCAGCCTATCCCAATTAAGTCATCTGTGAGGTCACTCACACGTTCAATCTTTATATGAAGTGATCAAATAGATCTAATTATGCATTCATTCAATTGTTATATATTGACCTATAGAAATATAGTCTCAGGCCTACTTGATAATCAGCCTATGAATGCAAATTTCCTTACATATCTCTCATGCAAATTACTTTTAATAAAGAGGCACCCATTCTTCTGTTCTATCTTTCTCACAAAGGACCAATCTGCCGAAGCAGGTAATGGCATACCCTGGATTCCCATACAAGGACTCTCTCCCATCCTTTTTGACGCACAAGCAGGTTCTTGATTACACAAATGATTTCACGGATCATTTTTGCCTCAGGAAACACATACGGGTAACTTCTCAGACTATACTGTTCATTAATCATTAAATATATCTTTGTGAAGCTGCTCTTGAAGAACCTTAAAAAACATTTTACACATAAAGTTGTAATTTACCAAAAAGTAAATCTCCGTAAAGGTTCTCTTTTTTTTAAAAAGGGTCCTCATTAATAGAGGTCAATTCTTTACGTATCTTCTTTGCTCAGCAGTTGGTCAGTTTGAGATGTACTATTATGTGCTTTGTATAAGGAATCCTAGGTGTTGACTAGTTTCTCATGAACTAACATTGGTCGCAGCACTATCCTGACATCTAGTGTAGAATCATGGGGTATAGCACTTTATATCCCTGGTAGAATTATAGTTGTATATGTAATTCCGAAAGGGTCCAACAGGTGGGGCATAAGTATCAATTCCCACTACCTCCGCCCTGGAGGGGGGGGGGGTAGTAAAAGATCTGTAGGTATTTAATCTTTTTTTTAAAAAGGTTGACGATATGCGTTTGTTTCAATACCATTATATCAACACAAACTACATGTACTAAACAGTGAATACAGCAAGGGAAAGACCCATCCGGGAGAGAGAATAAGTCATAATCTTTGAAATGATGTATCATAAGGTAAAAAGTATGTGGTAGTTTTGTGGGAATCGCTTTTTCAAACATTAGTCCATATCATTAACTGAGAATGGTACATAAATTCTAAATGCATAGTATCACATGATGATTATAACAAATCTGTTTTGTTGATGAATAACCAAAATGTGGTCCTAGAAATAATTTTTCTGGTCTGTTTTCAGTTTTGAGTTACGAATGGGATTCATAAGAGATAAGGACAATAATGACCATTTGGAGTAATGGAATGGCTTCCATGGCAACCAGAAAGTGTGTCATATGTGCATTCGTACTAACGTTCCATAAAAAGGTTCTTTTTACATTCCAAATATTGAATATTGGCAGCAAAGACGGAATGGTTTTGTTAAGAATATTGTATTCTACATAAAAAAAGATTATCCTAGAACATGTCATAATGTAGGCCATTTAACACTCTTTTGTTACCCTGGTGCTCCCTAGTATAGTGGCTAAACCCAGAACTAAAAGTCCTCTGTGGATAGGTCTTTTCCTTTGCCTGGCATCACTGCCCAGTAAACAAATAACGTTACACACCATTTTATAACGTTATATGTCAACGTTTTTCTAAGGCTCTTTAGTATGACATAACGTTATGTAAAATTTAAAACGTTATTTTGACGTAAAATAACGTTTTTTTGTTAGCTGGGTGAGCACCATCATTGACCACGCATAGTTCTTCAGCCATAGTTAAGTGGGGGATTGGTGTGGTCCGATGTAACATATCAGACCTCAAGAAACAGTTTTCCTGTACAAACAGATATTACCCTCAGACATATTGTATTATGATAATGTGCTGGGATTAGCACCTTATATAAATATTAGTGATTTCTGTTGGCTTTCAGTTCAATACCATTGTGGAGAATGTGCGGCCTGTGACATCAAACAGTACTGTTGTCTGGGAAGTTATAACAAGATCTCATCATCAAAAACAGACAACTGTGGAGATGTTTGATGCTGTGTTTGTTTGCAATGGGTACAGCTAAGTTCATAACATACTTATATTACTTGTAGCCTATTATTGTGTAATTTGGATGAAATATACATAACGGTGTGGTTACAAAAGTTGAAGCAATTCAAATTATTGGTTGTTCAGCATTATCCATGCTTATCAATGAATCATAACCATTGATTACTCATTGGTGTATCAATGTACTTTGATTTAGTCTTTGATTCTAGTATTTTGTCACTAAATAATATTTGCATAGCCCATTCTCATTGTTGATTTGATATTTCTTTGCACCTTGGGAATAACCTATAACAAATAACATTATCATTACTTGTTAACCAGTCTTTATTTTTACATGCTATCTCTATGGAATAATATGGGTTGTGGAGACTTTCCAGCTAATTTATGTGACGCTGTGCACAGCTGGTATAGGGACGTGTGATGCCTTTTGTATACTCCAGGTTATTTTGAGATTATAGTTATCTGTGTGATGATGTCCCAATGAGATGGTTGATCACTACAGGGACATCATTGCAAATCATCTAACATTATCAAGTATTCTTTAGGCTTAGTTTGAATTCGACAAAGGTATCATACAATGTACACATTTCTAGCACAGTATTTCATTTATGGAACAGGATCACAAAAAGTAGTTAGAAGAATATCGACTTAAGAAAGTATTGTAGTTGGTCTCTTACTATGTATGTAACACTTGAGTACAAAAACCAGACAAGGTAAATTAGACTGTAATATACGGCGACTTTATTATAGGAAACTCTTGGTGTATTATAGTACCAGGTATAACCATCAGCTATACAAGAACAGTAACAGATATATAATACAGTAGGCAACCCTATAGCATAGAGTTAAGCCCGTGAGCACAGGGTGGTCATGTCACGACAGTCCCAAACCTGACTGACTTCCAATGGGGAAGTAGCCGTCTTATATACAGCGCTGCGTAGCCACGTGACCGTACTAGCAGCGCCACCTGTTAGGTTTAGTTATGTAAAATGATTATGTAACAACTACCGACGGTAACCGAAGGTGGTACCGGTACACTACCGTATAGATAACCGAACTAGAGGAGTCGGTGTATGTAACGAACCGACGACACTAGTTATATGAATAAAACAGTTATTAAACACAATAGTACCGTGTTACATCTTATAACATACAATAGATATACAATGATAACGTTAGACTTATAGTCAACCCGTTACACTACCCCCCTTAAGAATGTAGGAAGGGCTGGTTTTATAATAATAATACCTCTTGGATACATTATACACCACGTATATCTATTTATCAACAAGTAACATTTCTACTCATAGTAAAAACAGGCATACATACATGAACATACAAGTTAACATGTACATAACAGTTTATATCAACAGTATTGTCTTTGGTATCAAACCACAGTCCAGTAGGCACATGATATAAAAACTGTCCAACTGATAGTCCTAGACTAGTATCAGTTAAATAGAAAAGGCACCAATAACCACCTTGGAAACCCAACACATCACCTACTACGTTCAGCAATGGTGTGAATCCGTGTGGAGTTAGTGTCCTTATATATAAATAATAGAACTATAATAGTTCTCACTTCCTTTGGCGAAGAAAAGTTTATAGATGGAACTATAGTAGTTCCCACTTCCTTTGGCGTAGAAAAGTTTATATATAAAAATCCATAATAGCGTATCCTAAATAAGGTGGGATAGGTCGTCATCCTTATTAGGGTTGGTACTCCAGTACCTAGCAGTTTATGGTGGTAGAGATGGATAGAGTCCAGCACCGGTATAGTGCTTCCATCTCTTGTGAAATATAAATATAAAAAGGTAGGTCCGTGCCTCCCTATAAATAATTATCACAGGAGGATGATCCATATAATAGTTTATAGGTCACAATAGTAGAATGTGACCACAGGATCAGGAGCCCTGGACAGTAGTAGAGAACCGACGGTTGTGGCTTAGTAGTAAACCACGGTTGAAGACATCAGGCTGCTTACAGTGTGGTGGCAGTAGAGACTAGGTTAAGTCACGACAGCACCGTTGGTCTGCTTCGGTTGTCCAGGGGCGTGTAGCTGCGTCGAGGGTTTAGTTTTACCTCCGAGGGGCGGAACAGTGCACCCCAGAGGGCCTGACAGGGGACCATCCTTAGGTGTCCATAGGGACACCACCGGATGGCTTTCCTTCCCCATCAGGACTTCCTCCAGGAGGGGCCTCCGTGGCGCAAACCACAGTAGCCTCCACCTGGAGAGGAAGGGCTCCACCTGTAGCATCCGAGTGGGTACTCGGCGCCACAGTAGGCTCCCCGCCGCTGACCACCCGGGTAGAGTGTGCCATAAACGAGAATGGCATCTCATACCTGGGTGGGTGTACTGACAGTACTGGGGTCACAGGAGGAGCAGGCCTTGCGGCAAGCCCCAACCTAGACTGGAGATCTGGAAAACCAGTTCTCTCCCACTCTGTCAGCTTTAGCCCGAATTGTCGGAAGAACTTGGCGTCACAAGTTGTCAACCTTGATTCTAGCTGCTCGATCGTAGCCCTCCAGAGGGCATGATCTTGTTCCAGATTCGCCTCACGCTCGGCAAGGATTCTGGTTCGTTCAGCGACCCAAGCTTTTCCTTCCCGGATAGCCTGTTCTCTGAGCAGCTTGTACTGCTCAAAGTAGGACTTCTCCAAGAAAGAAACCTGAAACTGGAGTAGCTTACTTGCGTTTTCAGCCATTTTCGCTCTGTAGCACTCAAATCCGGGGACTAGAGTGTCAGAGAAACCAGCGTCATAGGTAGGTCTGTCTCCGGGCAACACAGGTAACCCTGCTAGCCCATCGTCAACAGCCCTATGCTCAGGGTCTGGAGTCACCTCGTCATCCCTTACGGGGTCAGAGGTTGCTCCGTGCTGAGGTGGAGCAGTCGGCTGGGCTGACGCCCCATCCGGCTGTTGTACCTCTACCTGGTCAGCGTCACTGACAGGTGAGACACCCTCCTGTGTAGCCAAAGCTTTCTTTTGCTTCTGGCTCCACTTGTACTGCTTGACATAGTCAGCAGCAACCTGACCCGCCTGCTCGTCACCCAATGAGTTCTGAACAATAGCCAGTGCATCACCCAGTTTCTGTCTCTCCTGCCGGGGCAGTTGGTCAGCAACAGGGGGCAATGCAACCGAAGACACCGTGATGGTACCGACGGTTTGGCTACTGTCGACCTCGGATGTTACCGTGGCTGTGGCGGCCCGTTTCTTCGCAGGTTCACTGCGGGAACGGTCACGCCCACCTTTGGTATCATCCTTGGATGACTGGCGGCCCCTTTTTAGATCTTTCTTCTTAGGAGGGGTATCCTTTCTTACAGTGGGCATCGGAATTTCTGTATCTGGCCCGAGATCGGTTTGTTCGCACTTGGCGCCCTTACACAATCTCTCCCAGTCAGCTTCCGTGAGGTAGTTCCACTGTTTAAGTCTGTTGGTACGCCACTTATAGTGTAGATTACCTACACGTTTGTGGCACCCCCAGACCTTCAGTGCTGCCTCAACTCCACGACTAATAGTGCGCTTGTGAACGCCCTTATTGTCGCAAAGATGCCTCACCAAATCTGCCCTCCGTTGGCAACGGAATAGCTCGCCGTCACTGTACTCAGGGCAGGAGGTCGATGAACTCCCACTCACACAGTACAAGTAGGGACGCACATTCATGTGCTTTTCTACTAAATGACGGGCAAACTTGAGCAGGTTTGGCCACCGTTTTGCTGCTGTAGCAGTCCCTTTCAGGCGCTGACAGCGAACATACGGGCAGGGATCCCCTGGCACGTAGTTCTTCCAAGCATATCTCAGCTTGGAGCGGCATGACTTGTTGACATTCGGTTTCTTCCCTTCCAACACTGCTCTGATGTACACTAGGTACCAGTCAATGGGGTGGGAGTCACCGGTCAGCCAGTCTTCGTCATCCGAACCTTCTGTCGTATGAGGAGGCGGAAGAGCCATTTTGCCATTTTCCTGAACTAAGTCAGCAAGGCTCAGGTTCTTCCGGTCATCGTCATCGAGACTCAGGGTCAGACGAACGTGCGCTGCCTTGGCGCGGAGGCGGCGATTGGCCCTGCTCTCTGCGACAGACCATCCTTCGGCTTCCGCCTTGGACACTCTATCAGCAATAGCTTTGAGCCTATCTGCCTCAGTAGGTGCGACCTCTTCGGTAGCAGGAGTTTCAGGGGAAGATACAATCCTCCTCTTTGGTCTCCGCTTCCGTTTGGTCTTGACACGAACCGTGGACCCGTCTGATGAATCACCATCAGGGACCGCCGGTTCAGTTGTCACTACACCGTCGGGCTTCGGAGAAGATCCCCCAGCAGGGTTCTCCTCCTGGTTGGTATTACTACCACCCTGACCAGGTTCTGTTTTCGGAACAACATCACCCGACCCCTCAGGGTTAGGTTCTGCTGGTACCGAAGCCGAGCCTGTACCGACGGTTGGAGCACTGGTGGTGTCCATTTCCGTGTCAGACTCGAGAACCCGGTCTTCCCCGTCGGAGACTTCAGCCTTCTCCGGGGCCGTGCATTTGCCATCTACACGGGCCATCATACCGCTAGCTCAGGTGTAGGTGAACCTCACGGTTCACTCACCCGAGCCTTTAGTACGACAGCTAGTAAACAATAGTGTAGGTACTGCCGGGCAGACCTAGGCACCACTGATCAACACGTTACCCTACGGGCAAACGTGCTGATCTGAAGAAGCCTGGCTGCGTGTGGGGCTTATATACCCCACCCGTCTCCCGTGACCCCGCCCCTTGACCGGCTTCTCAGCCAATCAGGGGTCGCGTCTCCAAGACGCGCCGGGGTGACCCAATTTCTCACGGCTCATTTGGCGGGAGAAATCGATCAGGTGACGCGGGCAGCGCCCTTCCCACGCCTGGCATATCCGACGGTGGGAACACTCACTTGTTGTTTACATTTTCGTGGCCGAGCCACAGGATAACCCGGGAATGATGTACTGGCGTTAGAGGACATACACAGCAGCATGTTACTAAGCAATATGTGGTCAAAACTAATCCCATACTTAGAATTAATCGGCAAAGCCAGCCACCCGCCCTGAACACTTGCTTTTCTACCTCCAACGGATAACCACACCGGATAACCCTTCTCTTCTCGTTGTGTTTTGGTGATCGAGTACCGGGCCAATGACCACCGGCCCAGTACGGAACTGTCCATGGAAATTTAATGAAGCCAGCAGCTAAATGTCGTCAACAAGGTAAGAAAAAAATGTTTACACAATTTTATCTCGCTCTCTGACACGTGTACTCCTCCGTAGACCTTGTACCGGTATGTCCAGCAATGATGAAACCGGAGGTGTCACTTTGCTTTGTTTACCGGTGTCCACGGTTAGTCCTTTACGCACAGCTGACCCTTTTTTACGAGGCCTACCGCGCTTGGGCTTGGTAACACACGACTGTGGTTCAATCGGTAATTTCCTAGGACGACCCCTTCTCCGTGCTACCGTCGGTACCGACGGTGTGACCGTTGGTCCTGCCTTCGGTATCTTCGGTAGCTTAGGGTCGGTTGGTGCTGGTACCCGACCAGCACCGAGGGAATCTTCACCGTCATCTATATATGGAACTCCATACCAAGGTCGGAGTCTAGCCACATGTGATTTAGTGAGAGTCCCTTTTTGCAAACGTATTACTACAGTAGTTTCACTCACCACCATAGTAACCGTATGCGGCCCATCCCAGGAGTACAGGGTCTTGACTTTGGAATTAGGTGTGCTAAATCTCGCGACCTTATCCCCCACCTTGAATTGGCGGAGTTTAAGGCCCGTGTCATAGCCCACCTTCTGCAAACTAGCAGATCTTTCCAAGTTGTCCCTCACTACTCCATAGGACTCGCGTAATGATTGTCGAAGTGATTCAACAAACATCACTGTGCAGGGTTGCTCGAGCTGGTGTCCCTGCACGCCATAGACCATGTCACTTGGCATGACTATGTCTTCACCCATTACGAGCATATTAGGCGTACAGCCCGTCGACGCATTTTCGGTAGCATTGTAAGCATGGGAGATATAGCGAGCGTGCTCATCCCAATCATCCCGGTGCTCATTAACCATTGTCGTGAGACATTGGATCAACGTCCGATTGAAACGTTCCACCATACCGTCAGATTGTGGTCGATAGGGGTTCTTATGCGTCTTGCAGATGTGTATTTTACTACACAATTCTGCCCACAGTCGAGATTCAAACTCGCGACTCTGGTCGGAGTGAAGCATTAAAGGACCTCCCCACGTGAGGATCCAATTCTCGAAAAGTGCTTCTGCGCAGGTAACAGCTGTATGATTTACCAACGGATATACTTGGACATACTTGGTATAGTAGTCCTGTACCACCATCATACAGGTATTCCCACGGGGGGTCGTGTTGAAACCACTAATGATATCAACAGCGATCCGGGCAAATCGAACACCGAATAGCTCTTATCTTAGAGGTAGTTTACCGATACCAGGTCCAGGCTTTGATAAACAGCATTGGGGACATTGTTTCACCCAACGCCGTATGTCCAAAGTCATACCAGGCCAGTAATATCTACTCTTAATCTTCGCCTCTGTTCGTTGTCTGCCAAAGTGTGCTGAAGTTCGGTGGCCATGACAGTAATTGAGCAACTGTAGTCTGAGTGACAAAGGCACTACAGATTGAGCTGTTCTCTTCCTGCCAGGTTGCACCCTCCAGCGGCACAATACACTGTTCCGTATAAAAAGATTATCCCACTGCGCTAACAGTTGTCTAACTTCTTTACATTCCAGCGAAAGTGCGGGGCGAACAGGCTTGGACAGGCCCAACAACTTCAAGGAGTACACCCTCGAAATAGCCGGATCTGCAAGCTGCTCATCCTTCAAGTGATTTAACGTCCAGTTAGGAACTTTCGCACCCACAGACGCAATCACTGCATTGTGAGACCCACAGTCTCGGCAGTCTACACGGTGACAGTTCCGGATAGGATAGCGGGACAAGCTGTCCGCATTCACATGATCTACTCCACTCCTGTGTATGATATGCTCATTCGTCATGCCAAACTCAGAGAGGTGGTTCAACCATCTACCCATCATCCCCTCAGCGTCCTTGAAGTTAAGGAGCCACTGCAGAGATGAATGATCTGTCCGTACGAGATAATTCCCACCATATAGGAAATGTCTGTACTTTTTTGTGTAAACCACCACTGCCAAGAGTTCACGCTTGGTTGTGCAGTAGTTACGTTGTGTTTTGCTTAGACTGTTGGACGAAAATGCCAGCGGCACTTCTCGCCCATCCTGGATCTGCGACAAGGCAGCACCAATACTTGTATTAGAAGCATCAGTGTCCAAGATGAACTTACCAACAGGTGCAGGGTAGTGCAAAACAGGTGTTTCTAAGAAGAGTCTCTTTAACTCACTGAAAGACTGTTCTGCGGCTGGAGACCAGACTATTTTAGCCTTAGCCTTCTTCTCTCCAATCATCAGCTCTTGTAAGGGAGCTGCGACTCTCGAGAATCCAGGTATAAAATCTCTGTAGTATGAACAAAACCCGATGAAAGAGCGTATCTCCTTCGTGTCCATCGGACGAGGCCAGTTCTGTACCACTTCGATCTTATGAGGATCAGCCATGATGCCATGTTCAGAAACAATTCTACCTAGGTATTCAACTGATTTCCTAAAAAGCTTGCACTTTGAAGGTTTCAATTTCAGACCATATGATAAGATGCGTTTCAGCACAGCTTGGAGGTTCTGTAGAGTTTCCTCCACAGAACCACCGAAGACGATGATGTCGTCCAAGTATACTAGGCACTTTTTCCAAAGTAAACCCCGTAACATGGTTTCCATCATTGCCTCAAAGGTTGCCGGGGCATTGCATAGCCCAAATGGCATGACGTTGAACTCAAATAGACCCATATGGGTAGAAAAAGCGGTTTTTTCTCGGTCCCGGGGGTCCATGCCGATCTGCCAATAACCAGATTGTAAATCCAGTGTACAGAACCATTTCGCCCCACCCAGAGATTCCACACATTCATCTATCCGAGGTAGAGGATATGCATTCTTCCTAGTGAGTCCGTTCAACTTCCTATAGTCGATGCAAAATCGACAGGAACCATCCTTCTTGGTGACCATCACCACAGGACTTGACCATGGACTCTCGCTAGGTTGAATCACATCTTCATCCAACATCTTTTCTACCTCAGCCTCCATAGCACTTTTTTTAGCCATGGGTAACCGACGGTAGGGGATTCTACTGGGAAGCGCGTCCCCAGTGTCAACCCGGTGTTGTACCGTATTGGTACGCCCTAGAGGATCTCCTGGTTGCGCAAAGGCGTCAGATAACTCCGACAGCTCATGTGCCACCATTTCGCTCTCTAGGGTTGTGAGGTGTGACTCACACAACAGGGACCTTAAATGTTTTGGTAGGTTGGATTTAGCTAGAGCCTCTTCGTGGGAAGAGTCTCCCGCCACCACACCTACTTCCACAAAGTCCGTAGTTAGTGAGTCTACCCCATATGCTCGCGTAGTGTTACCAATAGGCGTCCCCTTTCGTAGAGTGATTTCTCTACTACTCGAGTTACAAATCGGTATCACCCCCCAACGAGCGTTGGCCAGGTAAGTATGATAGCCAGCAAGACCTAACTCAGAGAGCTTTTGATCTTCCGGTTCAAACATTCCCGGCCGTTTGGCCTGCACTCCCACGCAGCTGACTAGGACATCTGATACATGTCCTGCTGCCAACTTTGTGTCTTGTGCCACTGACGCCACAGAAGAACCATTCCTTAAAACGCACTGTACGGATTGTTTATAAGGATGTTTAATCTGAAGTCGGCCTGTTGCGGTGTTCATTGTTACCCCGTAAAGAGCAGCAAAGTCCATCCCCAGTATGCCATCATCAGTGATGTCGGTGATGGTTGGACATATCCAGTATGTCTTGCCATCGACCAACATAGGTTTTACAGTTCTGCCATAAGTCTGCATACTATCTCCCGTAGCAGTCCGAGCCTTTACTCCCAGTAGCGGAGCTTTGGGCTGGTTGCAAAGACGGGCCATGAATTTCCGATCGACCAAGGTGTGTGATGCACCCGTGTCGACCAAAAATTCACCACGCGTCCCGGAAATAACCAGACTCAGGTACCAACGCTGTCCCCGCAAAGGGACACACTCAGAGGTCAGCATCGGGCTTCCCCCTCCATCCATAGCAACCCCTTTTGTCAGGAGATAATCCCAACATGGGTCGCTCGGGGAGTCTTGAATCACACTGCTCTGGGCAATTGATTCCAACCAAGACTCCTCTAAGCCAGCGACTACAGAATCCTCCGGATTCCGTTCGTCCTTGCCAGCCCCGCCTTGCCAGACGCTTACAGGTTGTACAGACCCTTCTGCCTCTGCGCGGCCTTGGTTCATGGAAGAGTTAACACCGTCTACTAATCCCTTACAGGCATGGCTAACTGTGGGGGCGCCATCCTTGCCAAGAGGATGGGCCCCATTCAGTTTTCCGTCTCCTTTTCGGTTTTAGCAGCGACGGGTGCAGGGGCTTTGCATTCGCTAGCCCAATGACCCATCTTCTGACAGCGTCTACATGGCTGAGGTTTCGTGTCCTTTTTCTTCTTTTTCCTTCTCTTTCCAGATCCAGAATCAGAAGTGGACGCAGAGCTCTTTTCCAAGTGCTTCCGCAACAAACCCTCAATCATCTTTTCCATGTCCCTGTCAGGCATTACTGCCGCCACCTCCTCAGAGGTGGGCTGTTTTTTCTTTGATGGTTTCGTGGCGGCCTCTACCACCTGAGCTCCTTTTGGGGCTACAGATGGAGTTGCCGACACTCCTCCACTAGGAAAAACAGCCTGTTTGGTGTCATACACATCTGCATGGTCAAAAAGGTCAGCCAGAGACAAGTCCGGCTGCCATTTCTCCCGCAGATATGCCTGGAGATTGGTGTCCCTGACTCCATTGACAAACCTGGAGGTTAACTCCTGGATGACAGTGGGGGTGTCAGGTCTACATCCCTGATAACACTCGGATATCAGTTCCTGTAGAGCAAATCCGTAGGATCTCAGATGCTCGTCCTTGCGTTGGACACGTTTGAGCAATTGAGTCCTTGGGTCATGCTCACCAATCTTCCCAATCGCCCATTCAACCGTTTCTTCAAGTGAGCTCAATGTCTTGATCTTCACTCTTTCGAATGCCAAAAGGGCTGGTTCACCTGGCCCGTTGCAGAGTGCCTGCTTCAGAGCAACCAGCGCTTGCTGATTGTTCCAGCGATTGCTCTCCACAATAGCCTTGAACCGAACCTTGTACTTTCTCCAGGGTGGCGACCCTGTGAAAGGCGGAATCTCGATGGCCTTTTGACGGGCTGCATCTGGATGTTTGGTCTCCCCAAAGTTGAAAGGAGCATACCGTTCATCCAGTTCATCGATGTCCCGCGGGACGATATCTGTCCCCAGCTTCTCAATCGCCGGGTTCCTGTCGTACTTAGCCCGCTGGACAGGAGTTAAGCCCTGTCTAGCTCTGGGCTTCGGTACTGGAACCGAGACCATGGTCTGCTGCTGGTTCAACATCGTTGAACCAGTAGATGGGTGGGTGTACCCTGGAGGTGTTGCCGTGCCTCCAAAGGCGCCACCACAGACTGGAGTCTGTAGATAGCTAGCCCCCATCTGAGGCGTCATACCCGTTACCGTGGTGTGTACTAGCGGCGGGACACTTGAAGGTGTCCCTGTCGTGTACACATTGGGTACGGGTATGACTGGAGGTACCACCGTGGTAGGTGGTGGTACCTGTTCTGACTTCGTCTTCAGGTCCTGATTGACTTGCCTTAAGCTTGCGAGGTCTTGCCTGGCTAAGTGGAGCTGCGCGCTCAAATCCTTTCCCAAGGTATTTAAGCTTGCAACCTCACATTCGCCAGACACCCTCTGGTGCAAAAGTTTGTCAACCTCCACCTTATGTGAAGCCATCTCGCTTTGGAGTTCCAGCAGGAACCTTTTCTTCTCATCAACCTCCTTTAGGAATATCTTCCGAGTTTGGTTGATGGAAGCAAGTTCCTTCCGGGCTTCCGCGAGCTGGTGCAACTCAGCTTTCCTGGTGTTGATACGCATGTCAGCCAGTAGGTCCCCATCCAGTGGTAAACTGGAAGGCTCTTCTACCGCTGGCAGGTTCACTTTACCAGGAGCTTTTGATGCCACCTTAGTCTTCTTTGATAGTTCCCCACTCCCCACACCTGCGGGTGTAGGAGTGGCACCATCAGTGAAGACCGACGTGTTTGGATCCAATGAAGGATCCGCTACCGTAGGTGTGGAACCGACGGGAGCAGGGCCGAGAGTTTTAGCCTCTCTACCCGGTATTTTCTGACCCTCAGGACAGAAAAGATTCGTGGAAAGGGAGTCCAACGATCTCCTGGGGCTGATGTCAAAGGGTCCTGGGACAGGGGATTGCTCTCCGTCCTCACCTCTGGCAAAAGCCTCCACAATAGGATCACCTATTGCTTCTTGGGAGAGGTCGTCACCGGGCACCTCCAAGGCTGCCCGGCTCTCCCCCCTATTTGTTTTGCCTGTGAAGAAGCGTACATTTTGTACGGCTTCCTCACGTTCCTCAGCAGGGGTTTTAGTCCTGCCGCTGAACGAGCTGACAAAATCGTATAGGTAGTCCATATACTGTAAGTCTATTTAATACCTTATCAAGTTCGGTTCGATCAAGTGGTCACGGCACCAATGTAGTTGGTCTCTTACTACGTATGTAACACTTGAGTACAAAAACCAGACAAGGTAAATTAGACTGTAATATACGGCGACTTTATTATAGGAAACTCTTGGTGTATTATAGTACCAGGTATAACCATCAGCTATACAAGAACAGTAACAGATATATAATACAGTAGGCAACCCTATAGCATAGAGTTAAGCCCGTGAGCACAGGGTGGTCATGTCACGACAGTCCCAAACCTGACTGACTTCCAATGGGGAAGTAGCCGTCTTATATACAGCGCTGCGTAGCCACGTGACCGTACTAGCAGCGCCACCTGTTAGGTTTAGTTATGTAAAATGATTATGTAACAACTACCGACGGTAACCGAAGGTGGTACCGGTACACTACCGTATAGATAACCGAACTAGAGGAGTCGGTGTATGTAACGAACCGACGACACTAGTTATATGAATAAAACAGTTATTAAACACAATAGTACCGTGTTACATCTTATAACATACAATAGATATACAATGATAACGTTAGACTTATAGTCAACCCGTTACAGTATATTGACAATTTCAGGCATAATTCTGTTCCCAATATTCCGGATATTCCTGGCCAGGAGACCTCTACAGGCCATGTTGAGCACAGCCATATATACCGTCACCCAGATGACTATGTTGGATTACGGGTTGTATGTCTGGGTGGCATGTCCTCAGGGAAAGACATCCCCCTTGATCTCTCACCCTATGCTAAACAGGTCAGTGACATAATTAAATGACAAATTTTGTGATGATTTATAATAATTCAATGCCAATGTGTACCATAAAGCCTTGCGGATAGGTTGCGGCTAGTACATGAGTCAGATCCCTACACTGAAAAAGTAAACTCGTCCCTAGACTCGTGTAAGTGACAGTCATAAAATAAACGAGTCAAAAGTTGTCTAACATATCAGGTTACCATCCCACAAATAGAATCTGGAGCTGGCAAATGTCGGGTTTTGGGCTGGCACATACCAAGTGGGTCTTCTATCTCCAGCTAGAAGATCCACTCCCTTGTCACTTAGACAAGTTTTTGACTCGTTTATTTTATGGCCGGCACTTTGAAGAGTCTGGAGACAAGTTTATTTTTTGAGTGTAGGGTGGCTTACAGGATCGGCACTGAGTCGGGGTGTAGCTTATAAGCAAGTTATTGCTATTATGATACAGTATAAAAGTCACCATAAGGCTCAGTCTCATGAGTTTGTAACAGTTGAAACGTCTTTGACCGGCGTCGTCTTTGACCGGCGTCGTCTTTGACCGGCGGCGTCTTTGACCGGCGGCGTCTTTGACCGGGTATATAGAAAAGTTCTTTTTTCCATTTTTTAAAAATATTTTATATGTATATGATGTAATGTACTTGGTGGCACTTCTTATTGCATAATAAAGTTTGAAGTTTGAAGTTTGAAAAGTTTATTGACCATAATTTATTACAAGGATATTCTTCATAATATAGTCAATCAATACCATCACCAACATCACAGTTGACTAAAGTTTCAAGAACAGTCCCATAGGTCTCTCACGGAGAGTATAGAGTGTAAATAGTGGTTTCCACGAGCAACAAGGTAAATAGTAGACACAGACCATGGATACAATTGCAGGTTTATACATATGTCATACTTTGGACAGTGCAGCTGTTTAAAGTATTATGCAATAATAATAATAAGCTGTTTAAAATTTAAGTAAAATACCAAGTGACGTCTTTGACCGGCTGAAGAAAAAAAAGCCCAAAATGGACCCTTAATATGTGCATTAAATTTTTTTTTTAAATTGGGTAAAACAACCATAGACTGTTTATTACATGAAGAAGTTGAAGCTTAAATTTCTTTACTATATACTACTTTTTTCTTTCATTTTAATCTCTATCCGGTCAAAGACTACACCGGTCAAAGACGACGGCGGTCAAAGACGACACCCGGTCAAAGACGTTTCAACTGTTACAAACTCATGAGACTGAGCCATAATCAGATTGCCGGTAATAAGCCTCACTACACAACAATTAGCCTCTTATATCCTCATAATTCCATACTTGTATTGCAGATATTTATTTGCCACACTGGAGAGAGGTTCCCATCTAGACTCCCTGATAATGTGACCCAGAAGTATGGTATCAAGGCACTTAAGGGTAGCACAGTGGTATTGGTAGATGGAGAGGAGCTGAAGGATATAGATGTGCTCCTCCTATGTACTGGCTACAAGTACTCCTTCCCATTTCTATCACAAGAGTGCAGCATAGACAATGACGGAGAGACAGGGTTAGACCAACCTACAAGCATATCCTCCATACTGCATGGCCATCACTTGCATTTATTGGCCTCTGTAATGGAATTTGTCCATGTCCACACTTTGATACACAGGTAAGGAAATGTGACATATATCTGTCATATTTGCGGGCTTCGTACAGCATATTTATCCTATATATATGCATTGCTGTTGATCTGACATGAATCAACAAATAATATTTTGCTCCTTATTTCCTCATATGTGACCCATCCTTATGAAATGAGGCCCTCTTACAATTCCCTAAGAACTTTCTAACTTTCATTACCATGGCACCCTTTACATTCTATTTACTGTTATCAAACAATATTGTCATCAAAATCAATAGGTCCAGAGCAATGAGTCGGATAACCCGGTGTATGTATAACTGACTTGATAGCATGGGACTTTTAAATATGAATTTCAGTCTAGACACTTTATCATATATTATATCCAGGATAGGGATCAATCAAAGTTGATAATCAATTCATATCCCGCAGGTGAGATTTTCCATGGCTGCCATACTGGGAACCATGGAATTACCTAGCAGAGATGAGATGGATGCAGATGTGGAGAAGGACTACAGTTGGCGCCAATCTCAGGGAATGTCACACAGACAGTCTCACTGGTTGGGCGACCTGCAATTAGCCTACAATGACATGCTTGCAAACATGGCTGGTTTTGAACCACTGCCCCGAGTAACATATCTTATCTATTATCACGTGCGAAGTCTGAGAGACAAAGTTCTGCAAGAGTACAGGCAACTGAACTTTAGGGAGACTGGACTTGATACCTTCGATGAGGAAGGATGTGAAGGTCTTTTGACTTGTCACAAAACGTAAAATACTCCACACTAATCTGTAATAGGTGCTTCTAGAGTTAATAATTGACACACATTCATAAAATATGTATACACCCTTTCACTGTAGGCTGGACACTGTCAATACCCCCACATAAACAACATCATTGACAGTTATATTGGACTCAGTGTGAGGGGGATGGTCAACAATTATTGCGACTAGTATACCTAAAATTACTTACATTTTGTGTCTATGTTATCACTGTGAGATGAGCAGTGATAACTATGGGGGTGCAGAGTGGTCCCCCCCTCAGGTAGGAAAGTCGCCGAAATTAAGACCACCAGGTCGCAAGGTCGTTTTTTTAGACCCTTTTTCCTATAATCAATTTTGTGCAAAAGTCGCCAGGTCGCTTAAATAATGCCCTAGGTCGAAAACTCGCCCAGGCCCAGGTCGCCAGGTCGCTGAAAACCGCTCTGCAGTCACAATTATGAGTTCATTGTGAGGCACAATGTAACTAGGTATCCCAATAGGCAGCTGTTGGCTATGTCCTTGTGTGTAAACTCATCAATACACCTAATTTTAGAATGGTCCCTCCTCCAGACTATTTGGAGTATTGCCTATCTGAAATATATGCTAATGACAATTCTAATCTATCTGCATCACCCTGATGTATTAGGATAGCTGTATCATGATGCTAGATACTCCTGCTGATGCTGTGAAGTTCAGTAAAATTCAGAAAATGGGACCTTCTGTCAGGGAGTATTCATGCAGCCCTGGAGGCTACACTGTCTATATATGATTTAGCTCCAAGGCCATTAGAGATACAGTATTAGGAGTTTGACCAGTGCATAATTAGGACATTCTGAGCATCATGTTGATGTATTACAAGTAGGGGTAGGCCTATTTTTCAGTTCAAACGTAAGAATTTTTGGACAATTTTTGGCCATTCTTTGAAAGGGTACATATATATTATTATTTGGGATCATTTTCATCAACTCACTTAGGCCGTATAAAAAAGAGCTTTGTTTCAAGTAACATGGGAAAAAAATCTAGGGTTGGTAGGTCGGATTTTTTTAACAGCCCCTCTACGATACCCTTAGATTGAACAAAAAAGTGAAAAAATGGGGATTTCTTTTTTTTTTAAATTTTTGTAAACTTACAATTAACCCCCAAAAATATAAACATTTCTTTAAAATTGCACATAAAAAGTAGGGTCAGCCCTATTTTGATAGGGTCGGTCGGGTGACCTGAAACACACATTTTATTTCTTTGTCCCTAGTATCTTAATATAGTTTTAACAGATGAACATTGCCTGGAACTGAAATATACCACATTGACCTGTGCCCATAACAGAAATCAACTTGATGTATTGAATAACTGTTGTCTAGTGTCAATTTGAAATTTGGTCATTTCCACTGTTCAATATTTATAATATAAGCTTTTTCCTCATTTTTGAATGAAAGTTCTGAAGTCAACATTGGTTATTTAGATCAGGAAAAAAATAGACAGTCTGGACCCTTACAAAGGATGACTAAAAAAACAGTAGGATATCTGACACATTGGAGAAAAGAGAGGCTACCAAACTCATGATGTGTAACCACTTCTGTGCAAGATTTATGAGAACTAATGTAATATATTAGGATTTTGAAGGTTTGAATAAAGTAGAGTTCAAGCCTGAAATTATTGAGTCATCGTTGAATAAAGGGGGTTCATACTGTCATCATGGATCAAGCAGGATCTATTATTTCATTCAGGGACCTCAGAACACTTACAATATGCCTGCATAACCTAGTTGAGACAATGGTCTGAAAGTCCAAACCACACTTTTCAATTTTCAAATGGCTGATATCCAAACCGCTAGGCAGATTTATATGATTAACCTGGTTTATCCATTTAACCAATTGCCACACGTGCAACACTAATATCTGAAAATGACCTGGGGTACCTAGTGTAACTCATCATCTCCAGCATCCTTTCAAACCTGGGGGGCGATGAATTTTGACAATTCTTGAGATATTCATACAGTGCTACTTTAGTGAGGGCTAGAATTACAGTGATACTTTAGTGAGGGCCATAATTGCATTGATACATGACCATGTGATTGGTGTTTTGCTCCCTGCTAATAAATGGTTCATGGTAAATAAGAGGTATTAATATAGATGTTAATCATGGAAACAAGTTGTATTTATGTGGACAGTGAACATGGCATTTTAAAGGCAGGAAACCAGGTGGAAATAACATGTATCCTAGAATTATGGTAATACTTTCCAATGAATTGCAGTGATACCTATGTTAATTGTAAACTGAATTATGGTAATACATGTCAAAACTTTTCAACTCTGTCACACACAAACCATGCCATTTGGCCTATAAAATGCCATACCTATGGCAATGTATATCACCTATAAGTATATTTATGCAATAACAGCTCATATAATTGCTTCTAAGTAGGCTAAATCAACTCCCTTCTATTTGTTGTCAATATCCTAAGTGATACATTATACAAAAAAAACATTGGAAACTAGTATCAACACTTAGAACCCCATGCCTTCATGCATTATGTACCTAATTATACCACATGCAAGGGAGCTGTAACTGACATCATGTAGAACTGTGTCCATCTACTCTGTTTTAAGGCCCATCGTTGGCACACAAGGAATGGTCTGTTCAAAGCCTGTCCATAACAGCATACATTGATACATACAGCTACATATCTACATTATAAGAGCTTCTGTCATCCTCAGTGGGACATATTGCATAAGATATGGTGATTAGAGTTATAGTGATAGGAGCAGGAGCAGCTGGCCTGGCTGCCCTGAGGAGGATGTCAGCTAAACCGACTGTCTTTGAAGTGGTTGCCATTGAGAAGGGACCCAGTGTAGGTGGTACATGGGTCTACACTGAGGAAGTCGGGTCTGACAAGAATGGGCTTCCAATACATAGCTCCATGTATGCTAACCTGAAGTAAGTAAATAGGTCTAACATCTTTATGATAAGGGTCCATACAGCCCTGTACATAATATACAGGTACACTGTTTTATAGTTTGTTTTCTCAGTCAACTGTGGAGTTAAGCATGCCTACTTCAGTTAATAATTATGTGAAATCTAATATAATAGTGATAACATTTTCTTTGCTATGCAGGACAAATATCCCAAAGCAGTTGCTGGCATACCCAGGTTTTCCATACAAGGACTCTCTCCCATCCTTTCTGACGCACAAGCAGGTTCTTGACTACTTGAAGGACTTCACTGATCATTTCGATCTCACAAAATACATACGGGTAACTTCTCAGACTACTATGAATTATCGTTATCATGCATAGTGTAAAGTTGTACTAAAACTAGATTGATAGGCACAGTCATGTTTTGTGACCTAGCTCACGGCTTTTCCCCAGAAAAAGCCCTGGGGGTGGTATAAAAGCATTGAGTGTCTGTCCCGGCTTCACTTTGACTGTTGCTATCTGGGTACCAACATCTAAGCACAATATCTATAATCTTAATTATTACATATAAATCCTGAGGAGGTAATGTCCAATGAATATAAATATATATATATAGGAATGAATATAGACCGAGTCAGATATATATAGATTTGGCCTTAGTTAATTGTGGCTGGGCCTACGCCAAATCCCCAAACCGGCCAGACACAGGCAAGATCACGCGGCTAGTAGCGCGGCATCTAGTTCCGCCGCGACACGGAGGTCAAAAGCAATCCGGTCTTCCAGCGGCTCCTGTATATACATCATTACGGCGTCCGATTTCCAGTCGCCTCTAGTCTGTAACTCCTCGATAGTGGCGCCTACCGACCGCAGGTACGAGGTTCCCCCGCGACGTAGGCTATGGCTGGAGTACTGGGTCGGATCAAGCCCCGCTTTCTCCGCCGTATATTTCAAGATAGCCGTGTATGTCTCGTACTCCAGAGGGACACCTTCGGCTATTACAAACGCCGGCGACTCGGGTGGAGCCGGCATCTGGTCTATGTGACGGGTCATCCAGTGAACCGCGCACAGCTCGGTATCCTTGAGCTTTGCTACAGGGATCTTGAGTATCCTGCCCGTACTGTATGGTCTTTGATCCTCGAATCATAAGCATCATACCCCACGTCGTGAATATCCTGACGCTGAAGCATCACGTCGGATTTCGTCACATTTTGCTTCCGAAGCAGGCCCCTGAATGAAGTGAGGAGCGCTGCCCGATAAGCCACATGACCTGGGTTTAACGTTAAGTGTCTGAACATGGCTCGCAGCTGCAGCGGCGAGAGCGGAGCTGCCCGCTTCACCGCCAACCCCAGTTTGCGCTTGGAGCCTTCTATAGCCATGTGCACTCTGTAGTCTTTGTAGTCGATCGGCGCTGAACCTGCTGACTTCATTCAACAGGTGATTCAGGCCCAACAGGTAATCCGCGATGGACTTGGCTTTCATCGTGCGTGTCAGGTAGGCGATGTACAGTACCACGCGTCCGGATGGACACGGGAGCGGAACTAGGTTGAATTCCGCGCAGAACCGGTTGTACTTGTTGGCTTGAGAGGCCCTCGCCCCCGCACTTGCTGGTGCATAGTGCATTTTTACCAGCTGGTCGGCCTCGGTCTGCAGCTGGACCATCCCTGTTGAACAACTGAAAACAGCACATAGAGTCCTCTGACATCAGCATGCGGATATTTTTGGCCGCATTCTTGTCGTTAAGTCTACTCAGGTTATCGCACAACTTATTCAATTTTGTGTTGATATACACTATTTCCAGGTAAAAATTGAATTCAGCTGACAACTAGAACAAGTCCCGGAGCATAGACATCGTGTTCTTGTTCTTACTTCTACCTGTTCTCACCGCATACAGAACTTGAGTGTTATCGGTTACCGCACAGATGCGCCGATTCCTCCAACCCGGACCCCACCTACGAGCACCTTGGACAATGGGTATCATTTCTAACACATTTATGTTATCAACCACATGCTGAGGGGGGGGTAACGCTATGACCGACAGCGGCTTCGATGATTGGCGACTTCTTTTGATTCTCATAAGAAGCCACTAACCAGTCACCTGCATGGTAGGCACCGTAACCGTAGTAACTCGCATCCGAGTAGATTGATATCACAGCGTCGCTTTTATCCAGCAATTTTGCTTTACCGTTGAATTGCAGCATGTAGTCACGCCACCAGCATATGTCCTCACGGAATGCGTCGGACAGGCTGATCTTGGCGTAACGGTTCCGGATGGATGCAGACAAGTCGTAAATATGACGGCAGAAAGTATGACCGCCCCGCACGACTTTGCTACAATGCGCAAGGAGACCTGCTAACTCATCAACTTTTTCTTTAGTAGAACTTTTTGCTGTCGCGAATTTCTTGACGAGTCTTTTTACCCTTACAAGTTTGTCGTCTGGGAGCCGGATCTCCCTTTTCACCGAGTCAATGTCAATGCCTAGAAATCTAGTACATGTGGCTGGGGGTGTACACTTTTTAAAGCTCACATAGAACCCCAGCTGACGCAATATTCTAATTAACGCCCGCTGAGCCTCGGCACACCTATCCCGCATCAATTCCCATAAACAGAAATCATCCAGGTAATTGACGCAATTGACAAAACCTGCTCGGGCCATACACCGCACGACGAAATCAGAAGTACGGTTGAATGTGTACGGGGATGAGCTTAATCCCATTGATAGTCTGTTATCTCTCAGGTAGACCTTACCCTTGCCAAAATCCCACGCCATACCCTGCATTTTGCTGCTGTCAGGGTGGATATGAAGGGCTCGATAGGCATCTTTGATGTCCACGGTACAACTATAAGCGCCCTCGGGGATGTTGTCCGCCACGTCGTTGACAGTTTTATAAGAAAACTTCCCCGAGATAGTGTTGACATGATCATTGACAGAATCAGCCTGTGGGGTGGAGCAATCTATAATAACCCGGATACTACCATCACTTTTGGGTACTCCACCTATGGGGTGTATACAATACATGGGGTGGTCAACCACAGAAATAAAACCTTGCTCTATTTCAGACAACAACTTAGTATTGACCACCTCATAATCTTGGCCTGACCTAATGTTGTTGTCATTGCTGTACTGTAGATCCACCTCACTGTCAATGACCCTTGCACCAAAACATGCATTATAAATGATCCACTCCCAGTCTTCATCTACAGCTCCTCTCATGAAACACTCACATACAGCCCTGCAAGGCTTCAACTGGACAGGGACATCATTCACTTTGAACTTACATGCACATGTACCTCTGTTACAAGTCTCAAAAACATTAAATTCCACATAATTTGTGTACTTACCACCTCTCTCTTCGCTCTCATGGGGGCGGACATGTTGGAATTCCAGTGCCCTAACCCTCCCTAAAAGCGGCTCTGCTATTGGTGGAGAGAGAGAGGTGGGGCTGAGGCTCAGCCAATGAGAACGCGGGATACATAAAGGCGTCGGCCCGCTTGGCGCGTCGATTGGGGAGCATTCATTTTTGGAATCGATGTTTTTCTCCCTCTCCCGCGACGATTCAAGTCACTTTTTGCGACAGTTTGGGGCAATATGCGACTCCTCTCCACACTTGCGACACTCATGGGGGAACCTACAGCGGCTACTAGAGCAGCCAGCCTTGTCAAAGTTATGCTTTAAGCAGGCACCGTCGATATCCGCGGCGGACGCAGACTTTGGCCCCGACCGATGTTTCTTTTTACTAACTGCTCCCCTACCCGGCGCCTTGTTGCCAGCGTCCCTGGCCGCAGCGGCCGGGAGTGGGCTGTCCCCGGCCTCGCTGCAATCACGATATGCCTTCGTATTCAAAACTGTGTACCGATCCGCGGATATCTCTGTGTTTCCTCGAGAAAACCCACCCCATCCGGCCTGTAGGGTTTCTTTGCGGACATCTTCATCATATAGAATGTGAGTCTCGTCTGTAAACCCATCGGACACCGAAGCCTTGCGGGCGACATACGACAAGTGGGCCATGTAGGCGCGGAGCTCGTCCGCGGTGCCGTCTTTGGCCAAAGACCCCCATCGCAAAGCCGCATAGATGTACTCAGGGTAGGTGGGATGTTTCTTATCTTTAGCATCAAGGTACTCTTTGTATGACCACCTACGTTTTTGCACTTCCAGCTCATCTAAGGTCTGTGTGGCAGGGGGGGTCCAGCCGGCGGCCGGGGGGTCCCAGCCTTGGCCCTCTCCTCCATGGCCCTCACTCTAGCCTTGAGTGCTGTCTTCCTCTCTGCCAACTCCAGTGCCTGTACTTGTTTGATCAGATCCAACTCCTCCTCATCCTGAATCTGGCCAATGTCCTTAGTAGCCATGGTAGATTCCGTGGATTCTGTAGACCCAACTATGGATTCTGTGGACCCACCTGTAGTGGGTTGAGGTGGTGTTGTGGCAGTGAGTCCTCCAGTACCACTGTACCTGGTAGTAGTACTGGTAGTAGTAGCAGTGCTCCTCCTAGTCCTATCTTCTAGATCACCAAGTATAGGGCCTTTGCACAAATCCCCCACAGGCAGATCATGATGTAATCCACACTTGATGCAGAACTTCTTTGGCATAACTGATCTATTAACTGAATTCAGTAGTTATTGATCAAATTAGAGTCTACCATATAGCACATGTTGAGTGTGGTAGATGGTGGGAGGCACTGGCCTGTTGGTTGCCACAACACAACCAACACAATAATAGTTCCAGTGGTGTATGAGAGGTGGAGGTGTGGTAGGTGCACTGGAGCATGTCCAGGGGAGTCTTTATATTACCGTACAGCACACCGTATACTACACATAATTGAGATTCATTGGTTTCTTTTTAAAAAATTATTCATCAGGTTTGGGAGCTCTGCTTTTACCACTACCCTGAGGTCTAGTGTACATTCAGGGGCCTCGCAACCCTAAGCCTTTACATAATTCGCCCAATTCCTTATTCCCCTTCTTACCTACTGCTCTACTTACCCACTACCCATCTCTTGGACTCCCTCATTCCCCTATAATTTCTCCTACTCCCCATATAGGGCTGCATGGGCTGTTTACAATTTCACTTCATCATTGAGATTTGAAATGAAAAATTTTAATCAGATATGAAAACTTGAAAAGCTAATGAATTCACATTTCAATAAACGAATGCTCATTTTAAGAAAATGAATCTTACATTTATGGCCCTCTTGGGCCATTGTAGTACCAGCAGGGTTGTAGGTATTACTTGCACACAGAGAAGAAACAGCTTCACAACGGAGTCCAGGTTGCCTCGAGAATGACTCTCCTCTCTAGGGCAGTCCAGGTCACATAAGGGAGCCTAGGTGACTCTCTGGCTGACTCTGGCTGACCTACAGGAGTCACCTGGGAGAGTCATATGACCGAGAGAGCTATATGACTGCCCCAGGTGACTCTCTTAGGTCAGCCAGAGTGTCACCTAGGCTCCCTTAGATGACCTGGACTCCCCTAAACAGGTAGTCATTCTGGAGGCAACCTGGATTCCCTTTTGACGCTGTTTCTTTTCTCTGTGTGTATGTATCAGGGGTAGACACTAACGCTGGCCCGGGAGCCAATGGCCCGTAATTTTGGGTCCGGGCCCGTAGTTTTCTTAAGAATTACCTTCCCATGGGCCCGGGTGGCCCACAGGAAATTTTGCAAGAGATTTGATAGAAATATAACTGATCAGTATAGACATGTAATATGCCGTTGGAAAGAGAAAAATGTGAGGAAATAAAGCAATTTGGTGTCATTTTAACATTGGTAAATCCGAAATTTATACGATTTTCTCTTTGAAAAAAGTAAAATATATTCCCTGGCCCACAGCTAGTCCGGGCCCATAGATCTTTGGAGCTACCGGCCCAGGTGGCCCACAGCTGAAAAAGTTAGTGTCTACCCCTGTGTATTGCATAATATTATAGTATTGTTCCTATTTTCTGAATGCGTTAACTTCGACATAAAACTGTAGGCATGCTATTTGTTATCTTTCAGTTCAATACCGTTGTAGAGAATGTGCGGCCTGTGACATCAAACAGTACTGTTCTCTGGGAAGTTATAACAAGATCTCATCATCAAAAACTACCAAATGTGGAGATGTTTGATTCTGTGTTTGTTTGCAATGGGTACAGAGAAGTCAATCTCAGTCATTTGATATAGATTCTAAATCGTTGTGACAGAAATGATAATACCTGTTCTGGAGATTCCAGTATTTATATGTTGAAAACGTGTTGGTGGTCAACATTCTCTGGACATGCTGATTGATAAATCTTAAGCATTTATGTATCAATAGTGAATTCTGCAATGAACCGACATGAGAGATACATGGAGCCATTCTAGAATGATGCCATTGTAAATTTACTGCTGTGCACTTCTAGGGAATGATCTATATGCCAACACTGAATAAGTGTCCAATATTGTGTAATCATATGTGAGCAGGCAAGCATAAAGGATACTCCGTGCGGGATTAGTTCCGATTTTTGCCACCAGGGGGGTGCCACTATGGCCTTAAATAAAAGAAAAAGGGTAAAAATAGCTCTAGGGTACTTTTTTCTGTAGAAAAAAATGGGAATACACAAAACGTTCCATTTCTGGTGAAAAGCCTCCATATTTTGGAATGTAAAAAGAACGTTTTTAGGCCTAAATGGGTGTCCTTGTTGATATGTGTTGCCATGGAAACATGATTTTCATTCCAAATTGAAAAATCAAAGATACCCCTTGACAGAATGATTCATGGGGGCTGCTATGGTCAAAACAGAATAAAATTACCATTCCTAGATCAGAATTTATGACTAAAAGAATGAAAATGTATGATATATTTCTCATTATCATCATTATGCTAATTAGAGAGGGATATCTGGGAAAATATGGGAGTTAGAGCTTATTGGGCTTTTTGATAGGGCAATGCCCACACATATTCAGGAAGCCATTCCTCAAAAACTAGAATTGATATCTTCAAGCGTAATGTATCACTAGAAAGCTTATGACATAAATTTTAAATTTGACTTTTTCCTTGGAGTATCCTTTTCCCTTGCCTCTACACATATGTAATCAATAATGGTATATAATTCATGTAACCAATGTCTCAGTTAGTGAGACATGAACTGTAGTTAGTTCCTTCCATGCACACTAGGGGTTCCACACCAACCCCTCTGTTGTCTCCACCATAAGCCTACAACAGAGGTTGGGGATTTTTTCTTCTACCAATTAGTTGTGCAGTCTTTTTTAAACTTAATATACATTGATGATATTCCAGGCATAATTCTGTTCTCAACATCCCAGATATCCCTGGCCAGGATACATTTACAGGCTATATTGATCACAGCCACAACTACCGCCATCCAGAGCGCTACAGTGGGTTACGGGTTGTATGTTTGGGAGGACAGGACTCAGGACAGGACATCGCCCTCGATATATCACCATTTTCTAAACAGGTCCACTGTTTTCAACCTTGTAATTTGTAATACACCAGGTATCACGTTTTTGGTGCAATTTTCTCACTCTCATCCAGCCAAATGTCTAACTCTCTACCATGGTAGGTGAACCATCAAGCCCAATACAGGAGGGGAGTGTTTTTCCACAACAATTTCATTTGTAGTTTGTAATATATTCAAAAGTTAACTAAATTGGTGTATTTCACTATTGTACTGAGAATTCACAATTAGAATTGGTTCAGGAAGCTGAGCTTTGATACACAACAATTGACATGATATTATTTGTTTTGCAGATATATATTTGCCACAAAAAAGAAAGGCTCCTAGCTACACTCCCTGATAATGTGACCCAGAAATATGGTATCAGGGCTCTTAAAGGCAGCACCATAATTTTGGAAGATGGGAATGAGCTGAAGGATATAGATGTGATCCTCCTTTGTACTGGGTACAAATACTCCTTCCCATTTTTATCACCAGAGTGCAGTATAGGGAATGGTGTAGATCGGGGTAGGTCCACCTACAAGCATATCATCCATACTGCATGGCCATCACTTGCATTCATTGGGCTTTGCAATGGCATTTGCCCATGTCCACATTTTGATACCCAGGTAAGCTGATGTGACATGACCATAGATGCACCTGATCTAGAATTTACTTAGGTATTTTAGCATTAATTTTATCCTAACCAGATTATCTCATTCATAATTCTTCAACTACGGATATGCAAAGATGACATGTTTGGCCATAAAACTTTGTTTAGCTCTATGAAATGACAACTGATATTTTATTTATTGTTTTGTCTACATGTTGGATATTTGCAGATAAAACTAGCCTTCAATACATTTTCCAGTAATGTAACAAATTATTTTTTAATTCTTAACCCTGCAGATTTCAACATTCAAATAATGCTCTCCCATCTAAAGTTTACACACGGAAAAGAAGTGAAATTATCGTGACTCCCAACTTGATCACTAAGGTAATTTTCCCCAGGACTCTAAAGTGACTCCCTAACATTAGTAGGACTCTATAATAACTCTATAATGACTCCTATTCTAAGACTCCCTAATGATTGGGAGTCACTTTAGAGTCATGTAGAGAGTTACCTCGGTTATCGTGTCCAGACTCCCATTTGGGAGTCACTGTGATTCTACTTCTTTTCTCTGTGTACAGAAAACCTTAGAAAAACCTAATTCTTTTTCGTCAATCTCCATCATAAAGGTGAGATTTGCTATGGCTGCAATAGATGGTACCATGGAGTTACCAAGCCATGCAGAAATGGAGGCAGATGTGGAGAAAGACTACAGGTGGCGCCAAAATCAGGGAATGTCAGACAAACAGTCACACTTTTTAGGCAGCAAGCACCCAGCCTACAATGACATGCTTGCAGACATGGCTGGCTTTGAACCACTGCCCAGAGTGATATATCTTATGCATTCCCGTGTGCGAACTCTGAGGGAGAAAGCACTGCAACATTACAGAAAACTAAGCTTCAGGGAGACTGGACCTGATACTTTTGATGAAGAAGGATGTGAGGGTTTTCTAGAATGAACTAAATAATTTTCATGACATCTCTATTTACCATCCATAAGTCGTTGATAGTGCAGCAATTTATTTCCCTTGCCCATATCCAACCTTCTAACGCTAAGGTGCTGCTTGCTATTCTACAATTTAGACGGAACTAAATTTTCTTCATGCCAATACTGAAGAAAGAATGGAAATGAGTCCAATTGGAAGAATAGTACAATCATGTACATGAGTCGGATTGCCCGAAACACCTTTTTTTTAACTTCATCTACTACCATGTGCAAAGTCTGAGGGACCATAAACTGCAGCATTACAGAAAACTGAAACTTCAAGGAGACTGGACCTAACATCTCAGAAGACGGATAAAACATTTCTGTTCAAGTTCATATTGTGGAAATGTGTATATGTAAAAACATAACTATGTACATATAGATAGAGCATACTAGGTATTTGTAGTCTAAATGTAAGCCACATAATGGCTTCAAAATGCAGTAGACCCAACAGATGTCATATAATGGCTTCAAGATATAGTAAACGTAATTGAAACCACATAATCACTTTCAGCTCCAATGGATTCAATAGAAGCCACATCATTGCTTCATGTCAAGTATTTCCTCAGTGTTTTGAGTATTCAATGTTGTCCATTTATTCTGGTTAGAGGGCTTTAAGTGGTTGTTGCCAACTGGCGGTAAAACACCATGCATTGACGGTATAGCTAACTATTGGAGTCGATGTGGTCATATTATCAAAGCAATACATATATGTGAAGAGTCTATCATGTACCTTCCCCTGCCCATGTATGTGGAATGTTATGGGAAAACACATTTGTGTGCCGTATATAAATGAATTAATACACTTATTTTTTTCTGGACAGATTATGTAGATATTGTAAACTTTACACATGTTTGTACCCGTATGTCTATCCCACGCCCGAAAGGTCTACGGGTCTACTCACCCACAAGTAGCACATAAAATCACTTCACCATCATATGACTCTCTCTTCATCCACCCAAGAGAAATACCAACCTCCAAGGTCGAGTCAAATGTTGCTTGGATAATGACAATTTGAGGCAAAGTTGTGTCTGGTGAAGTTGTGTCTGGGGAAGTAGTGTCTTGTAAAAGTCGTGTGACACATGATATTGGGGTGGAATCTCCCAGGGAATCGGTTTCTCAAATAATAAAGTACAGGTCATATTTAATCCCACTGAGTGGTATGTATGTGTGTGGGGGGGGGAGGTAAATGTGTTTCTATTGGTACCTAGAGAGAGCAGCAGGATTGAGAACGGGAAAATCAACGTCGCCCGATAGTCAAGTTATGAGTCACTGATAGTCAAGTTATTTTTCTGCCTCGGCAACCATCCACAGACATAGTCTAGGGCTTGGCTTGCGTTCCATTTAACACTTTTGAAATTTTAAAATTTTGCTAAAATCATCCATTATGCAAAGTGACTTTGCCAGTACATATAGCTATTCTACGTTTCATATTTTCTGAATTATCAGGACTGAAGAAAAGATGATTGCAATGGAAAACATAATACCTGCTGCTCAGCTACCTTTGTTCTGATTCTAGCCTACTGTATGCCATATATTTGTTCATCAGTGCAACATTTGTAATTGCATTTTGTTCAAAGAATGTAAAGACAGTGACTAAAATAGTAGAATCAGATGTACCTTCATGTGGGATCCTTAGTCAGTTTTGGGCACATGTATAGCCACATGCAAAATAGAATATATATAAATAGAAAATTTGAATTTTGAAAATGTTTATTAACATGAGTTTCACAACATTTTGATCTTTTCAAAAGTATGTCAGTGTTAAATCTTGTTATAACACTGCTCCATGTGTAATGAATGCAATGGCATAAAATGTCCAAATGACCAGAAGAACACAGTCTTATACAATATAACTACTAGAGACACTTCATTACACTCAACACAGCAAAAACAGAACAAACATAGTTGGTGGTAGGCAATGAAGAGGCACGCACGGGTTAGCTCTCCCACGTGAGAGGACAGACGTTTAGAGCGGTATCTTAATAAGATAATTAAGACAGTCTTAATAGTGGCCACCTTAACTTCTACATAATCCGACAGATGGAGTGACGTTCTTGGCCAGACGCCACACGTGTTTACAAAGGTCACCCAGCTAGCACCTTATGTAAAAAGTACGTCTTTTACTGGTCATATTCACGTTGATACGTAAAAATGACCCCATAATGACATCTTGAGGGAGTAAATCATTTTACATGGTGGTTTGACAAGAAACTTACGTATTATTTACATCTAAATGGCCATGTGAAAGAGACATAAGTCATTTGATATCATCCATACGTTTGAATGTGGTCACTATTTAGCATAACAAGTGGTTAAATCTTGATCAGAATATTACATCTTTTTTTGGAGAAATTATACACATAATACATTGATGTTAAATTCATGACTTAAGGTGCATGCTAAAATGATGTGATAGATTTGACATCAATAATCCGTATAGTTTATATATGTGGTACATCCTTATCTGGTCAGATTATGACGTCTATAACACATCTGTACTTTACCTTTCAAGTGGTTCACTCTTTTAACACAAGATGTCTCTCTTAACAAATATCAATAGAATCCAATCTACATTGGCAATACTTTGACCATGAATGAGTATTTATTCAACACAATGAATTACCAAAGAAGACTAAATTTGAACAACTTTTGTCTGGAATGTATAATATGTTATTTTTGTTCCTGTAGAATGATTGTTTAAGGGAGAACCAGGAGATTAGTATGAGCACACCTTTTCTGTGGTTGCTACAACTATTCAAATCAAAATACTGACCATGAGTTGGCATCACATCTTGGCCAATTTGCTAGGATCAATGTGCTAAGTCTCTGCAGGAATATTGGTGATGTCTACAGGCAAAATATGCTGATTGCCTTCGATGTTACCTATTTCTGATGGAGAACTCTTACTCTAGGTGTAGGGTAGACGTTAGATACATGTCTTTTCATGATGTCTAAAATGTGTTTGCATCTGGCATCTTATTTATGAAATAAATTTATACCACAATTAAAATGATTTTAGAATATACCCACCTCACACAATGTCACAATTATTCCACTTACTTACATCATTATATCGCATCTTCCTGATGTCTTTCAAATCTTTCAAAGCAGGTCATATTGATATTATTATATTACATCAAAAAGATGTCTGAAGAATGATGTCTAAACCATTTGCATATAAGACGTCATGAGGCCAAGAATACGACGTAACCAAATGTAGTAAATATCTGTTGAGAAAAGATGTAGAGATGACGTGATTTACTACGAGTTTTGCTAGCTGGGTAAGGTCGCATTTCCGGTTTGGGTTAGCAAACCCTTTTTCCTACCCTAACGCCACCCTAATCTATCATAACTACAAAATAAAATATATTTATTTTTTGTGATTTAAGCGGCCTTGCACACCCTCCGGTTCCGATTGGCGAACCCTTTTACCCACCCAAACCCCACCCTAATCTATTATAACTACAAAAAAAATCTGGTTATGGTTGGCTAACCCATTTACCTACCCTAACGTCACCCTAATGTATCATAACTCAAAAAAGATTTATTTTTAATGATGGAAGCGGCCCTGCCTCACGCGAGGCGTATGGCCAAGAGACACTAGTCAATACATAGGACTGCTACCCCAGCGTAAGACACTGAATTAAGACTTTAAGACTTGAGATTAAGATAACGCTTTAAATGTCTGTCCTCTCGCCTGAGAGAGCTATCCAGTATTTGCAATGAAGAGAGAAGATACATTTTGGTATAACATGGTTCAGGTCTTTCAATCCTTCATAATATACAAATACATAGGAACTTCTAGTTTATAATCTTCACTACACTGCATTTTCATGTTTATCATTGATATGTGATATGATATACATTCCATTTACATTCATATACAGTCAAGCAACATAATGTCATGTATTCAACCTACTGGCAGCATGGCAATAAAATATATGGAAGAAAATATATATATTTTCTTCTATTCTGGGTCAGCCATGCATCATCCATGGCCATTATCAAGCCACAAACACGTTAGCTTAGACTCACAAGGCATAATTATAACAGATTAGTCAGCCATAGCTGGCCAGACCAAATCTATTACTATATGGGGTACACATGGTACGAGACATATCTTGGGATTAAGTTTTCCAAGTACCGTAAAACCTTGCGTATAAGCCGCGGCTTATACACAAATCAGATCGGCAGTGTGGCTTATAGGATCGGCCCAGAGTCAGGGTGCGGCTTATACGCGAGTTTTAGCTACGATGGTCCAGTACTAAAACCACCATAATCAGATGGCTGATGCGGCTAATAGGATCGGTCCAAAGTTGGGGTGCGGCTAATACGAGAGTTAGGCTTATACGCAAGGTTTTACGGTATTTTTTTTATTTTATTTTTATTTCTCCCCAGGCTGCTCACGAAGTACAGCGTGTTCTTGCATCCTACATATTTGTACCAATGATGTCTGTATGGATAATACTTTAGACTTATTCCAAACGTATTCTATTGTTATTTTAACTGGATTTAGACCTACTGAAAATCCATCATTTGATTAATTTACCATATTAAACTATTCATCTGCATCTTCTATTAGGTACACATTATACAAAAAAAAACATTTTGGAAACCAGTATCGACATTTAGAACCCCATGCCTTCATGCATTATATACCTAATTATACCATATGCAATGGAGCTGTAACTGACGTCTCGTAGAACTGTGTCTATCTACTCTGATTTAAGGCCCACCGTTGGCACACAAGGAATGGTCTGTGCAATGCCTGTCCATATATAACAGTATACAGTGATACATACCACTACATATCTACAATATAAGAGCTTCTGTCATCCTCAGTAGGACACATTGCAAAAGATATGGTGATTAGAGTTATAGTGATAGGAGCAGGAGCAGCTGGCCTGGCTACCCTGAGGAGGATGTCAGCTAAACCGACTGTCTTTGAAGTGGTTGCCATTGAGAAGGGACATGGGTCTACACTGAAGAATTTGGCTCTGACAAGAATGGGCTTCCAATACATAGCTCCATGTATGCTAACCTGAAGTAAGTAAATAGGTCTAACATCTTTATGATAATTGTCCATACAGCCCTGTACATAATATTCAGGTACACTGTTTTATAGTTTGTTTTCTCAGTCAACTGTGGAGTTAAGCATGCCTACTTCTAGCTTCAGTTGATAATTATGTGAAATCTAATATAATAGTGATAACATTTTCTTTGCTATGCAGGACAAATGTCCCAAAGCAGTTGATGGCATACCCAGGTTTTCCATACAAGGACTCTCTTCCATCCTTCCTGACACACAAGCAGGTTCTTGATTACTTGAAGGACTTCACTGATCATTTCAATCTCACAAAATACATACGGGTAACTTCTCAGATTACTATGAATTATCATTATTATGCACATTGTAAAGTTGTACTGAAAATAGATTGATAGGTACAGTCATGTTTTGTGACCGAGATCATGGCTTCCTGGGCATGGTCTATAAAGCGTTGAGTATATATACCTGTTCTGCTTTCACTCCGACTGTTGCTGTCTGGGTACCAACATCTAAGCACAATATACTGTAAATGTAGATATTTCCGCGCTGTACATATTTTTGCGATTTTCGTGATTAATATATACAGAGCAAATATTTATCCAATATAGTCATACTACTACCATATTCCAAAAATCCCAAATTTAAATACTCATGAAAATTTATACGCGCGAAAATATGTATGTTTACAGTTATCTTAATCATTACATATAATTGAGATTCATTGGTTTCTTTTAAAAGAATTATTCATCAGGTTGGCGAGCTCTGCATTTACCACTATCCTGAGGTCTAGCGTGCATTCCCCCAATTCCTTATTCCTCTTCTTCCCTACTGCTCTACTTTCCCACTCCCCATCTCTGGGACTTCCTCATTCCCCCGTAAAATTCTGCTACTCCCCATATAGGGCTCCATGGGCTGAAGGATACCTGTCACAAGCTGTTTGATAACAGCCATTTTTGAAATGAGAATTATATTTGACTTTAAATCAGATATGAAAACTTGAAAATTTAATAACTTCACATGTCAATAACTGAATGCTCATCTTGAAAAATGAATCCTACATTTTTGGCCCTCTTGTGCCACTGTAGTACCAGCATTGCATATGGTATTGTTCCTACATTTTTGATTGCGATAATTTAGACATAAAACTGTAGGCATGCTCCTTAATTGTTACATTTCAGTTCAATACCTTTGTAGAGAATGTACGGCCTGTGACATCAAACAGTACTGTTGTCTGGGAAGTTTTAACAAGATCTCTTCATCAAAAACTGACAACTGTGGAGATGGTTGATGCTGTGTTTGTTTGCAATGGGTACAGAGAAGTCAATCTCAGTCATTCGATGTAGTCTAGCTTCTAAATATTTGTGACAGAAATGATAATAGCTGTTCTACAGATTCCAGTATTTACATGTTGAAAAAGTGTTGATGGTCAACATTCTCTGGACATTGATTGATAAATCTTAAGCATTTATGTAACAATGATGAATTCTGCAATGAACCGCCTTATTGAGATACATGGAGACATTTGTCAGGTATGACCGGCGAGCCCGGCGAGCCCGGCGCTGCGGGCGCCCGCGTGTTCAAGCCGACGGCGGGAGACGCTACTCCCGCCGCCGGCACACGCAGGCGCGCGCCGGCCCGCATAGGCGGCGCTCCAGTCGGCACTCCCGCCGCCGCCAGGCGACGCTCATCCCGCACATTGTTTCCCACAGACCAGCATAAGGGTCACCCCTTTGATGTACACTAACAGGGGTAGACAAACTATGGAGGGGTATTGTGTGACTGTCTCTCTGACTGTTACAACCCTCCAACCACTGTCAACTGACACTAACACTCAAGATGCCATGCTGGTGGCCTGGCCCCCTTAAATAGGGTCAGGTCCCAGCACTGGGCATCTCCATCCTCACTCTACACTTGGACACCACAGAGCAAGGACCTCTCCACTGACTGAGAACAAGGCTATAGGCTATGCCCTACTAGGCCCAACTATCAGACATGGTGTAGGACCCCCTTGGCTCTAGTCCAGTACTAACCTCAGGGTTATTAGGTATATTTACCAAGACCTATATTATTGTGTGGATAGGTGTAACTGAGTGGAACCTACATTGTACTACTGTACTGTTGCTGTCAACTTGTAATAAATACCAACTATACTACAAGACCTCAAGACTTAGTCAACTTACCTCATATCATATTAAAGGGATCTCCCAACTAAGGGGATTCCTTGTATGACAAAGTGGTGGAGAAGTCCTAACAAGATCCCACAAGCTGGCAGCACAGACTACCAAGACTCACCTCCGCAGCAAAGGACCAGCTACCCCTGGATCTCTACCCAGCAGGAGGAGGAGACCCAGCTCCAAGGAGTCATCCAGGAGCTCCACTCCAACACCCTCAGCTTCACCACACCACACCACTCAAGAGAGTGACTTCCAAGGCAAGCTTCACCTGGACACCCTAGCTGCCCTGGACAGTATCCAGGACACACAGAGTGACTTGTTCTCAAACGGTCAGCATACCCCAGGATCAGGTATGAGTGACGATGAGACAGTACCCCCAGGCCAGGCAGCCAAAGAGGAGGCTGAGGCACTTCTACTCATAGCCCAGAATGTAGAAACTCATGTGGATAAGACACTTAGGCCTGAACTAACAGCCCTACACACCACACATGAGGAAAGCACCAGCCGAGCCTTAAGGAAGGCCAAAGAGGAACAAGAGAAGGAATTAATATTACTCAGACAAGCCAACCAGGCACTGAAGAACTCTATGGAGACCCAAAAAGCTGAAGCCGCTCAAGCACTACTTGATATGCAAGCTCATCTACAAGTGACAATGAAAAACCAGCTAGCTGAGGCCCTAGCCTCACTCAAGTCAGGTGCACCCAATACCCAAGGAGTGAACCTGACTAACACTGACACCTCCTCAGCACTCCTAGATGCCTTGAAAGAGGAAAGAGTTGCAAGGGAGGCATCTTTCAGTGGGTTAAGGGACCAGCTAAAACGAGACAAAGAGGAAAAGTACTGTGATATTCTACAGCCAGAAAAATTTTCACAGTCCTCTCTCACACAATCCGCCAGGAGGCACTGCACAGACTATGAACAATACTTTGATTCCAGATATGGGTACCATCCCAGTAACAGAATCAAGTATTTCTCAAACTACCTAGATGGTAAGGCAAAAATTTGGTACAAAGCCTATAGGACAGCCCATCCAACAGCAGACTATGAAGAAATGAAGGCAGCTTTTCTGAAATACTTCAAGAAGGAGGACGACAGATTTGATGCTAAGGCATTGAGGAAGCAAAATCCAAAAGAATCTGTATCAGACTATGCCATGGCCTTACAAAAGATGGCCACAGCTCACAACAAGTCTGAGGAGAGAACAAGGGAAGCCCTGCTACATGGTCTAAGGGACGACATCAGTGCAGTAGTCATCCACAGGGAAGCAACTACATGGGATAAAATACTTGAAGTTGCAGAGGAGTATGAGAACCAACAAACAGTCTCCACTGGTAACATTAAAGATGAGATAAAAGCAGAATTAGGCTCAGAGCTACAGGAAACAATAGAATCCATGCAGGCACAACTGAAGTCTGTGACACATGTAAACTCTATGATTGTGAAACAAACAAAGTCACAGAAAAATGGAAACCCCTCAAAGAAAGCCAAATCAGACCCAAAGACAGTTCAAATGGATCACTCATCAGAGGATGAAGACCAAAGCCTAAACCTCATGTCAAATGAACATGTGAGGAGGCAAGAACAAAGGGCACTGAAGGATCAAGGTAAACCCAACAACAGCCAACAAAGGAACTCTGGAAATAACAGAGGAGGCTACCGAGGCAAAAACTTTGACCCAAACTTCAGAAATAGCAACAGAGGAGGACAACGAGGCAGAGGTGGATACAGCCAAAATAACAGCCGAGATCACCAAAGCAACAGTCAGGACACCAGCCGTAGAGATAACAGCAGAAGTCGTGACAACAGCAGACACCGTGATAGTAGCAGAAATCGCGACTACAATCGCCGTGATAACAGCAGAGACCGTGATTACCACCGTCGTGACCAGAGCAGAGATCGTGACTACAACAGAGGTCGGGATCAAAACCGTCGTGACTACAGCAATAGTCGTGACAGACAGCATGACTACAACCGCAGTCGTGACAACAGCAGAGGTCGAGACAGCTACAATGGCTACAGATCCAACACACAAGGCTACAACCCCCAACAGCAGCCCCAACAGCCACCTCAAGCTATCCAGCCTGACGTGCTTCAACAGATCAAGCAGCTACTAGGATCTTCAAACTCGGGAAACTAGAGACCCACAGCGCCGCTGGGCCAGTGCGTTGTGAGCCTCTCCAACCCCCCATCAAGATCCAAGATCAACAATCCCTAGGACAACCAAAGACAATTGCTAGTATAGCAGAGACAATCCCCCAGATGCACACTGGGAAATCAAGCCGACCATCAGTGATTCACATCACACCTCAACAAGATGCATCGCAAAAGGAAATGGGTGAGAGTACCAAAATTTCTGTTGAACTTCTTAAAAATGGCTGTTTAAATGCAAGATTCTATGAACACACTGAAATACCTTGTTTAGTTGACACCGGTGCCACTATCACCTGTGTCAGGGATACTTTTCTTAGGGAAATTCAGAAATCTCGAGATGTAGAAATCAAAAAGAGAAAGTTCAATGTACACTTAGCAGACGGATCCATATGCCATGTAAGACAAGCAGCAGTATTGAAATTCAAAATTCATGGTACCAGATTCGAATTCCCATTCTCAATTATTCCAAATCTCACAAAGCCAGTTGTCCTAGGCACAGATTTCTTAAAAGCAACACGATCACAGATCGAATTCAATGTAGACCCAGAGCTACAAGTCAAGCCAGTCCGAGCTGTTAGGGAGGCTACAATCCTTCCTTTTACAGAACTAGCAGTTCTAGGACAAGTCACATCCCTCAAATGTTTAGAAGGATGTGTAGGCACATTAGACAATTTGCAGAGGAACAACAGAGTTCCATACCTAGTTCAAAAGGGAGTAGTAACACCCTCAGAAATGAACAGGCACCCAATCATACTGCTCAATACAAGCCACCGACCATACAAGGTGAGGAAGGGTGATATAATAGCCCTATTCACAGAGGTAGATCCCTCTGAATTACATCAACCAGATACTGACATCCCTACTGAGGAACCCACACTACAAGTGCTAGACACTGAAGAGAATTGTAGTGACACAGAGTCAGACTGTGCCTCAGTATATGCAGATCCAGATACAAACCGTGGAGATGACACTGATGATGAATTGGCCACAATTCACAGTGAGGCTCATGACATTATGCCAGACATAATGGAAAATGTGCCACCCAAATGTGTACTAACAGATATTGGACAAGAGAGACTCCAAAAGTTACTCCACAAGTATCAAGATGTATTTGTAGGTAAAGACAATGACATAGGTACAACCCACCTATATACACATTCAATTCACATCAAACCAGATGCAGTACCGTGTCACTACCTACCATACAGGCAGACGCCTGAGAAGCAAGCTAAGATGGGAGAAGTCTGTGAAGACCTAGTCAGACAGGGCATCCTCAGAGAATGTGCAGAGGGACCCTGGGCATCCAGATCATTTTTAGTACAGAAAGCATCTGGAGGCCAACGTCTAGTCACAGACCTACGCCACGTCAATGCTAATATGATAAACCAAGCTTTATCAACGCCACGTGCAGACGACACACTAGACATGATAGGGTCACTCAAACCTACTGTTTTCAGTAAACTAGATGCGCAACAAGGGTTTTTCCAAATTCCCATAAGAAGGGAGGATCAACACAAAACTGCTTTCATAGCAAATGACAAAAAGTATGTCTATCAAAAGATGCCGATGGGTTTGGCTACCGCGCCGGCAGGATTTTGCCATCTAGTAACTCTAATTCTCAACAAACTGAAATACAAATGTGCCCTACCATACCTAGACGACATTCTAGTCCTATCACCAGATGTAGAACGACATTTTTCAGACCTTGAAGATGTCTTCAAAAGCCTGAGAATTGGGAAACTCAAGCTAAAGAAATCAAAATGTGAATACTTCACAGATAGGATAGATTTTCTAGGAATGCGTGTCACACCAGATGGTTTACAACCATCCCCAGAAAAGGTGGAAAGTGTCAAAACTTTTCCCACCCCAAAATCCGTGAAACAAGTCAGATCATTCACAGGACTATGCCAATACTTCAAAAAGTTCATCAAAGACTATGCCAATATTGCTAGGCCACTGTACGACCTACAAACAAACCTAAAGGTTTTCAAATGGAATGAGGATGCAGACAATGCTTTCAAAACATTGAAACATGCACTCTGTACCCATGCACTATTGAGATACCCAGACTATGACAAAGAATTCAGTCTAGCAACAGATGCTTCAAATGTGAGCCTAGGAGCTGTTCTATCACAACGCAGTAGTGAAGGAGTACTGAGACCAGTAGCCTTCGCAGGTAGAACACTATCAAAGCATGAAAGAAACTACAACACAACAGAAAGAGAGCTACTAGGTGTAGTATATGGGATACTACATTTTAGGCACTACTTAGAAAGTAGACACTTTCAGTTGTACACAGATCATGCAGCTCTAATACCACTCCTCACAAACACAGGTTTGACCCACAGGTGGGCCAGATGGGCACTGGATATCCAACAATTTGCATTCACAATACAACACGTAAAAGGAGATGACAACATTCCTCCAGATGTGATGTCAAGAAGAGAATATCCAGATGCACCACCAATGACCAACCCCCCACCACCTCCAAGAAGGAAAAGGGCAGCCACCAGAACCAAATTCTCTAAAATCCAAACCAAGATACCATTCAACAGAGATGACCCACCAAAAGCAATTGACAGACCAAAACCAGTGATCAGAGGTATCTTAAAAGAGACCACCCATTATGTGTTCTGTCATTGTGAAAGGGAATACTGTGAAGAGTATCCAGAAAACTGTTTTACCCCGGTTGAGACCAACAGGATTGCACAGATGGTGAAAACCACACCTCGTGAACCACCACACAGTGCATCAGAAAATCAGTTGGAAGAAAAACTGCATAAAATTGCTTCAATCACCAAGGTAGTCAGATTTGCAGAAGAACAGCTGGATATGGAGGAAGAACAGGACAGAGACATTTGTGTTGTCACCACACGTTCAAAAGCAAAACGGTCGGTTGCAGAGGATACAAGGTCTAATGACCACCCTCAGCAATTAGGCCTAAAAGCCAAAAAGAACAAAGTGTCAACCAAATCCTCTTCCCCTACTAAATCCCCCATTTCAACACCCAGCACACCCACAGCCAATTTGCAGAAGCACTCAGACAGAGCAGGTACTGCACAGAAGGCTCACAAAAGCAAATCTGACCCCCATCCCAAAAGAACAAAGGCCGCCTCCACCAACACAAACAGAGGAGCAGCCAGTTCAAAGGAGCAGACAGTCAACACAGACATAGCAGTTGAACAACCAAAGAAACAGACAAAGACCAGACCTGCACCAAAATCTCCTAAAGCAATCCAGGCAGAGAAAGATAAAGAAAGGCTGGCACAGCATATAATGGAATTAGACCAGATGTTAGACCAAATCCCAGACAGTTCAATCAACTCCACACTGTTGAAAGAAGAACAAAGGAAGGACACTGGACTAATACCCATTATAGACTACCTAGAGAAAGGTGACCTACCTGTAAAAAGCACTGAAGCAACAAGGATTAGGAATAATGCTCAGCATTACCTACTCCTAGACAACATTCTAGTACACATATCCCCTACATCATGGAGAAAAACAGACACAGTACCACTACAAGTTGTAGTCCCAAAAACTTGGGTTGAAAACATACTGCAACACTTTCATGACTCACCAATGGCAGGTCATGTAGGTACTTCAAAAATGATGTCTTCTCTCATACCTAGGGTATATTGGAAATCTATGATGGCTGATGTCAATCAGTATGTGTCAACATGTGACACTTGCCTAAAAGCAAAAAGGGCAGTGCACACCCACAAAACACCAATGACTGTAAGGGACTATATGCCAACCCCCATGAAGCACCTAAACTTAGATGCTGTGGGACCACTCCCAGAAACAGCCAGGAAAAACAAACACATACAAGTTTGCATAGATTATTCAACTAGATATGTCATAGCATATGCCACAAAGGATCTCACAGCAGAAACCACACAACATGAGTTCTACAAGAACGTCATATGTCAGCAAGGTGTACCAACTTCAGTTCAAACTGACAATGGCACCTGCTACACAGGCAGCAATTTTAAGAAACTGATGAACACCCAGAAGATAAGACACGACCTGTCAAGTCCATATAGACCACAATCAAATGGATTAGTGGAAAGATTCAATGCCAGTATAGGAACAGCATTAAGGACTTTCTGTTCTCAGAATCAGAAAACATGGGACCTGTATATAGAATCAATTACATTTGCATTGAACAACACAGAGTCCCAGACAACAGGTTACACACCATTCTTCCTACTTCATGGCAGAAACCCTCAAACCATTGTAGAAACTGCCCTAAACATAGAGGAAGAAATCAAAACAGTAGCAGAGCATGTATCTGGAATGATACTGTCTCAAGATGAGTCTAGAAGAAAGGCAATAGACAGAGTCAAAAAGCTACAACAAGGAAGGAAGTCAAGATATGACAAAAAGCTTACACCACAAGCTATACTTCCACTAGATATTGTATATATCAACATTCCCAGAATTCTGTTGACCACAGATTCAAAGAAGCTTCAACCCCTATTCATGGGACCATATGTTGTTGCAGAAAGACCAACCCCAACCAGCGCAAGGTTGAAGAACCTATCAAATAACCTACTAGTCCCCAGACCAGTACATATTGATAGGCTCAAAAAGGTCACCACACTGAGGAAAAATGAGTTTGCACACAGACTCATTCCCCACACCTCAAAGTTTATCCACAGGATAACAAGGGATAAATCCCAAATCACACTCACCAAAGAGTCAGTTGGTCTAAACCAAATAGTACCCAGACCAGCCCACCACAAGGTGAAAAGAAACTCCAGGCAAGGGAGAATATCTAAGTAAATTACTTTTATATATTGACATGATCATATGGAATATCTATACCACAGACTATGAATAATAGTCAAATAAGTATATACACTCTATATGAAGGAAATTAAATTTCCAACAACTGTCCAAATCAAGAATGATAAGTAGGAATTTTCATATCAGCATAGGATATGAACCCACACAAAGGACAGAAAAGACAATATACACTATATAGGTTACAAAACAATGTGCACACAAAGTAGAATCAAAGGACAGATTACTACAGGGTTGAAGTCTGAAACCCAAAAGGCTACACACAAAAAGCCAAAAGAGACTACCTAAAGGGATTAGCAACCCAAGCTTGAAGAAACCACAATTATCATACTTTTGCATCAAAGGCTAGCATCCTTGAAAGAATGCAACAATGGAAATGTTTGAACCTAAATCCTGTAAAGTACATGAAACAGAGCGTGCTATGCCAAGAGACTACTGTCTAGACACACCCTTACCCTTCAAAGGACCCACACACCTGCCAGGGCATTCAAACCCCCACAGATGCAGGTAGTCCACACTAATTACCCCAGACATAATTACCCCAGTCAGACAAGCTAACACTGATGGCAGTTAACAGCCACCAGGGAAACAAGGCCAGGCCCTCAATGGATGAGGGTAGGGTGGGCTACATAAGAGGCCCTGACTCCATAGCCAACTCACCAGTTCTACTCCTGCAGCAGTCAGGTACACACCAGCTGGTCCTAGCCATACCAGTTCTCCTATAGCAGGAGGGACTCTGTCAGAAAGCAGACCACACCCACTCTACAATATCATACCCAGTTACTACAATCTTGGGAAAGGACTCTAGCACAGATTGGACATTAAGCCAACACTAGCTTGATCATGGAAAAAGGTACAGTTCAAACACTACATTGATTATTATATTACTATTGGGACCAACCAGGATTTCTGCTCTCAAAACTATGTACACAGAGGCAGCGCCAAGTGGATACTTCACATAAGCAAAAAGGATAGCTCACAAAATCAGCAAACCAATTTAAACCTAAGTATATTGCAAAAAAAAAACACTAGTAGAAGTCTTACTAAGACATAGAATATATTTTATATTTCAGGCATGCTAAAGCCAATCCTACTACTAGTGATGATGGCCACTTCTCAAGCCATCACATATGTGCCCACCGTTAGACAGAACGTTGGAGCCATATATGAGCCATTACCTGAACCATTGGTCAATGGGCACGATACCACAACCATGATATTGGCAATACCATACCATATACCTGCTCCACCAGAGACCGAAACCAAAATACTGGACCAGGTTATGGCACTAACATTTCCTACCTTGCATGACGACAGTTCTACCAGTCAGATATTACAGCAGGCAAGGGAACTAGATCTGTTAATAGACATAACAGACAAGGAAATTAACTCTACCTTAGCATCCATCCATTTGTTCCTATCAAATCCAATTAACAGTCAAGGAAGGTACAGAAGAGCACCACTTGGGTTCCTAGCCCCACTCTTCAGAGGAGCAATAGGTCTTGCCACACTAGATGACGTCAAAGAGGTCATGGACCAGATAAAGAACATAGACGGCATTCTAGAAGCTTTTTCCAAGCAAGACAAAGAAGCAGCTATATTAATTGATAAGGTCACCCAACGCCAAGACAAATTTGTCAAGGCATATGTTAAGGATAAAAGTATGCTAGACCAAACCATGAACACTCTAGGCCAAAATATGAATTTATGGGCTCAAAATATGACCACATCTCTGAACACTTATGCAAATCACGAGCACACACAAAGAAGGAAGATCCAAATTTTAACTGATGCACTCACCATTATTGTAGCAAGAATGAACTATCTGCAAGCATTGCAGCGCACCACATCAGCACTCAGGATGCTATCAGCAGGCATTATGACTGCTGACATAGTACCACCAGCTGAACTAACGGAGCATCTGAATGATCTGGACATGACACTCAGAATACACTCACCAGGATCAAAGGTCGCCATAACTGACCTTGACTACTATTATTCCCAAAGAATGATATCCTACACCTATTCGGAACGGCACATATACATCCACCTGGATATCATTGTAGCATCCACTGTCTCCACCTTCAGAGTATTTCAACTGGTAACTACACCAGTACCAATCAACACCAAGGAGACACCTACAAAGGGAGTAACCCAATTAATTACTGATGTCAAATTTTTGGCTATCTCTGAAGATGGTTCACTATTTATTGAACTAACAAATGCAGATATGCTAACCTGTCCAGGAACTAAGATCAAAATTTGTACCAAAACTAGCCCGAGAATCCATAGACATGTACCTACATGCACAGTAGCAATTTATTTGAACCAAGCTCAGCAAGTCAAGGAAATGTGCCAATTTACTATCTCACCCTTGAAGAGACCTATCTCACACGCTGTAGCCTTTTCACAAGATGAATATCTAGTGACCACAAATTCTCCCACCTACACAGTTACGTGTCATGGGAAACCAGCTACTACTCACAAAGCACCATCACACTCAATCATAGGTGTACCATGCCTATGTACAGTGAATATAGATCACTATTCACTACCAAATTCTAGGTTGCCATGCAACACTACAATTTCATTTCACTATGCTTTAGAGACTATAAACCTACCTTTTCTCGCGGCTCTAAATGAAATCAAAGAAATTGGACCAGACTCCAAGGCAAATCTGCCACCTTTTCCAAAGGTCAACCTATCCAGGACACTGGATACGTTAAGAAAATCAAGTAATATTGATGAATCAACATTACTAGACCTAAACCCATTCGCAAAAACCCTGCTAGATGATGCCTCCAGCCTGGCTAAGCCACTGGAAAATAGACTAATAGAGTCCTATCTATACAAATTTGCACGGCATCCAGCAGCATCTATCATACCAATGATACTTTCGGTTATAGCTACAATTTTGGCCACCTACACCCTATTCAAAATGCACAGAGGATCCACACTACTAGCTTATATGCCAACTGCAAAAGCATATAGATTTGTCACAGAGAAGCCTATGGAGAAAGCCTTCGAAACCCTATACAAGAAGGACACCACCACGGCACAAATAGAACAGGGCCCCATCCCTATTCTAACTATCCATGAGACCCATACCCTTATCATAGCCATACTATTCACACTCACCATTTACTCAGCCTACAGGCTGACCAAATATCTAAAGAGTATGGCAACCAAGCACTGTGGAAAGGGAAAGGTCACAAAGAGGACAAATCCCACAGTAGTACTAAAAGTCTACAAAGGAGACACCAACTTCTCCTTCCCCTTGCGTCCAGTGCCACATGAGTTTGATACAATTATAAAAGCTTCAGCCCCAACATACAGAGATATGATTATCAAAATGTACCCTCTCCCAAAACTAGTATTTGAATGGAATGGACCAGTAGTAATTACTACAAAGAAAGGAGAGACCGCATATTTACTGCCAGAAACTATCAATCTACCATGGCGTGCCAGGTTCAGCATAATACCAGCGCTCAGGGAACCCAATCTAGATTTTGCCATGTTACTACAAAATGACATTTCACCCCAGCCCGTTACCATGGATACCCATGAGTCAAAGCTGGAAAACATCATAATTGACGACCAAAGAGAGAGCACCAATACATTCAAAAATGTACTCACCATACTCACCCAACCACCTACAGCTGTAACTAGTGAGAAAGTACATGGGGAAGAATAACACAATTATACAGGAGTGAGATTGACCAAAACTTTTGTGAAAAGTTGGTTGGCCCTGAAAAGGACCGTTTATATTGACATTTATAGATGCCACCCACTAGTTGTTATAGTCCCCCCATCCCAAGGCCTCCCAGGACTCGGCCAACTCGGCAGCGGCAGGAGATCCAATCCACGTATCTTCACTGAAGAGCCACTCGTTCTCCTCCCTCCACTGGACAAAACGTGCCTCCAAAGTAGACAAAGCATGCTCAGCGCTGTCTGCAGCATCACCTGTCACCGTGTAAGCACATAGGCCGACAGCCAATAGGAAGTCCCAGATGACCCCATCATTTCTGGTGAAAAGCAGTCGCGGGTCATATCCATCCAGATCACGTAGGGCCTGAGCCAACAGCTCCAGAGATGCCGCCCTGCGCATGGAAATCCCGCCAGCACCAAGGAAGTACCAGCCGTGATGACGGCACACCAAAACATCACCAAAACTGGCAATGTCGTGCCGGACTTTATGCAACCATCGCGTCCTTACTGAGTCATACCGACTCAAAATACTCCTAAAAGGAGTACCAGGAGTCAGCCCCTCCAAGGTGTTTTGATCACCTAACCACAGGTCTAAGGCCTGCATGTCACCCTGCAGCCAGGCCTCAGGGAGATATGCAAGTACCTCAGGTACAGCCTCCAACTCGTCCTCCAAAAATTGCCATAAGCGCCATACTGTGTTATCTCAAGGGTACTCAAGGAATAAGTGATCCTACTGTGGTCTACACAGCCTTTATAACCCCTCCCCACCCCCAAATGACACTGTTCACCCTCTGAAGTGATCCCCTCACTTCAGGTGACAAGTCCATGAGAAGGCACATGATCTGCTCACCAAAAGGTGTCAACCACCGGTGTCACCGCGGCACACGACGCATCTTGCGCCGCATGACACAATAGCCTCAAGGTGCCACTCAAAAATCTGCTCAAGGTGCAAAATTTTCAAACTCTCACAATCCCAAGGTCAAAGCAAGGTCTCAGTGTGTGTCAGTAGTATCAGGAAATCAATTTTAAGGTATCCCAAAAAGAAACAGCCAATTTTTGAAAAATTGAAGTTTTACAAAAACAATTGCGTACTCTTAACCATGTCAAACTTGCTCAAACATGCATTTATATGTATGAAATTGTATTATTACAATCTAAATTGCTAATCAAACATGTTTGTATATAACACTGTATTTGCACTGTATTTTACACTGTATACCTTTGTACTACGTAAGACTATTTACAGAAAAACATGAAGCAAAAAGGGAGATAGTCCGCTGACTAACCCTAGGATACTACACAAAAGACTTAAATCTCACAGCAGCGGCCCACTGCAAAGACATTTCTGATCAAAGTGTAGATCCACAAGTTGCAAATTGCCAACACCAAGAATCTTGTAAGATTCAACTATCATTGCAGAAACAAGATACCGAGTCATTTTTATGACATTATGAACACTTACCCTCCACCGGATAAGGACAAAATATCTGCATAAAAAGGACTGTATTTGTACATACAAACTTACAAACTTAAGTAATGCAAAATGTCAGATGACACAATTATGAACACTTATCCGCCACCGGACAAGCACATAACTATGCATAAAATGTACATTACTGATTGCTATATCACGCAAATCCATAGATAAGCGCTATCTAGAAATAGGAAAACAAACTTCAAGCCGGTTGGCCTACTTTTATATAAAAGTGGCCTTGGTTTTTTTGGTATCAAACAAAAAAGTTTGTAAAAGATTATCATAAGATTTTGCATAATTTGCATTATACTCTGTATATTTGTATTCACATGTGAACATTGATATATCAAAATCCACTCAGTTCCACAAAGCACCTATTTCACCAAAGACAGCCTATTACTTGATAACACATTTTTCATCATGTTTTAGAATTAAGACAAAGATGTACCATGCTGTGTATATAATTCAAACAATGATTTGAAAAGTGTCAGATAAAGACACAATGTATTACTACACTGTATAATATGTGATTAAGAAAGTACCAAATTGGTACAAAGAAGGTTTACATACCTTATAGTTAAGTTACACTGTATATAATGTAGATGACTAGCCAAGCACAAAACCAAAATTCTCCCCAGACCTTTGGTATTTACATACTCTCACATCATCTATATTACAAAAAAAAAAAGTGTACTTCACTACAAAAAAAAAAATCAAAAACAAAAGGTAAATTCTATTTGCCACCAAAAATTGTGGATAAAATTCCAAAATTCACCCCAAATTTTTAGATGGAATGACAACTGACGGAGAGTTGTCCTTTTTCCCGAGGGGGAGGCACCTGTCAGGTATGACCGGCGAGCCCGGCGAGCCCGGCGCTGCGGGCGCCCGCGTGTTCAAGCCGACGGCGGGAGACGCTACTCCCGCCGCCGGCACACGCAGGCGCGCGCCGGCCCGCATAGGCGGCGCTCCAGTCGGCACTCCCGCCGCCGCCAGGCGACGCTCATCCCGCACATTGTTTCCCACAGACCAGCATAAGGGTCACCCCTTTGATGTACACTAACAGGGGTAGACAAACTATGGAGGGGTATTGTGTGACTGTCTCTCTGACTGTTACAACCCTCCAACCACTGTCAACTGACACTAACACTCAAGATGCCATGCTGGTGGCCTGGCCCCCTTAAATAGGGTCAGGTCCCAGCACTGGGCATCTCCATCCTCACTCTACACTTGGACACCACAGAGCAAGGACCTCTCCACTGACTGAGAACAAGGCTATAGGCTATGCCCTACTAGGCCCAACTATCAGACATGGTGTAGGACCCCCTTGGCTCTAGTCCAGTACTAACCTCAGGGTTATTAGGTATATTTACCAAGACCTATATTATTGTGTGGATAGGTGTAACTGAGTGGAACCTACATTGTACTACTGTACTGTTGCTGTCAACTTGTAATAAATACCAACTATACTACAAGACCTCAAGACTTAGTCAACTTACCTCATATCATATTAAAGGGATCTCCCAACTAAGGGGATTCCTTGTATGACACATTCTAGGATGATGCCATTGTAAATTTACTGGTGTACACTCTTTGGGAATGATCTATATGCCAACACTAAGTACGTGTCTTATATTGTGTAATCATATGTAACCAATAATGGCATATAATTAATCCCAGTAGGCACAGAAGATTGAATCAACATTGAAAACTGGTTGTCAATATTGATTCAATATTGATTCAACATTGATTCAACATTGAAAGTTCTGAATTTTGTGCCCACTGGGATGTAACCAATGTGTCAGGTAGTGAGAGATGAACCGTAGTCCAGGTCCCATGCGCACTAGCAGTTCCACACCAACCCCTCTGTTGTTTACAACCATTTAGAGTCTCTACCATAAGCCTACAACAGGGGTTGGGGATTTTTTCTTCTACCAATTAGCTGTGTAGCTTTTTTATTATAACTTAGTATACATTGATGATATTCCAGGCATGATTCTGTTCCCAACATCCCAGATATACCTGGCCAGGAAACATTTACAGGCTATATTGATCACAGCCACAACTACCGCCATCCAGTGCATGACAGTGGGTTACGGGTTGTATGTGTGGGAGCCATGTCTTCAGGACAGGACATCGCCCTCAATATATCACCATTTTCTAAACAGGTCCACTGTTTTCAACCTTGTAATTTGTAATACACTGGGTATCACTTTTTTGGTGACATTTTCTTACCCTCTACCAGCCAAATGTTTAACTCTCTACCATGGTGGGTGGACCACTGAGGGAGTTGTTCATCTAGCCCAATGCGGGAGGGGAGTGTTTTTCCACAACAATTCTTTTGTAGTTTGCAATATATTCAAAAGTAAAATTAATGTATTTCACAATTAGCATCGGTTCAGGAGACTGAGCTTTGATACACAACAATTAACATGATATTATTTGTTTTGCAGATATATATTTGCCACAAAAAAGAAAGGCTCTTAGCTACACTCCCTGATAATGTGACCCAGAAGTATGGTATCAGGGCTCTTAAAGGCAGCACCATAATTTTGGAAGATGGGAATGAGCTGAAGAATATAGATGTGATCCTCCTTTGTACTGGGTACAAATACTCCTTCCCATTTTTATCACCAGAGTGCAGTATAGGGAATGGTGTAGACCGGGTTAGGTCCACCTACAAGCATATCATCCATACTGCATGGCCATCACTTGCATTCATTGGCCTTTACAATGGCATTTGCCCATGTCCACATTTTGATACCCAGGTAAGCTGATTTGACATGACCATAGATGCACCTGATCTAGAATTTACTTAGGTATTTTAGCATCAATTCTATCCTATCCAGATTGTCTCATTCATAATTCTTTAATTAGGGATATGCAAAGATGACATGTTTGGCCATACAAGTTTGTTTAGCTCTATGAAATGACAACTGCATTCAGTACATTTTATAGTAATGTAAGAATTTAGTTTTAATTCATAACTCTGCATATTTCAACATTCAAATAATGCTCTCCCATCTAAAGTTTACAGAAAATACTAATACTTTTTTGTCAATCTCCATTATAAAGGTGAGATTTGCTATGGCTGCAATAGATGGTACAATGGAGTTACCAAGCCATGCAGAAATGGAGGCAGATGTGGAGAAAGACTACAGGTGGCGCCAAAATCAGGGAATGTCAGACAGACATGGCTGGCTTTGAACCACTGCCCCGAGTGATATATCTCATACATTATCATGTGCGAACTCTAAGGGAGAAAGCACTGCAACATTACAGAAAACTAAGCTTCAAGGAGACTGGACCTGATACTTTTGCTGAAGAAGGATGTGAGGGCTTTCTAGAAATGATCTAGATGATTTTTATGACATCTCTATTTACCTACCATCCGTAAGTCATTGATAGCCCAGCAATTTATTTCCCTTGACTATATCCAACGCTCTATCACTAAGGTGCTGGTCGCTATTCTATAAGGGAGGGTTCATTATTTATGGCAGGGGGGGGTGAGCATTTGAGGGGGGGGCACATTTTTTTAGGGGTATTCAAAGGGGGGGGGCTTTTTTTTTACCCTATTCTTAGGGGGGGGCCTTTTTTTTTAGGGGTATTCCTAAAAATGTCGCGAATTTAGTATGTTGAAATGCCGCGAATTTTGGTAACAGCATGTGTTATATTTTACCAAATTAGATGTCAATATTTTTAGAATTTTCTAAAAATTTTCCTCAAACTCCCAGCAAATTTCTCACTGCATCACTTTTGACACTCAGAATAGCCCACCGTTTTGTCAGTCTTCAAAAAAGTGCCGGCCTCATGTAAGCACTGAGGGTATGGGAGCCTCCAATTTATAAGCACTGGGGCCCTTAAACTCAACGGTATGTAAGTCAAGTGTCTGAGGTTTGACTATTATCACTCACCAGCGAGTATCATGAGACGTTTACACTAAAACACCTAACCAATGGATGTATTTGTTGCAACGTAGTTAATTGTAGGTAAAAAAGTGCCCAGGATTAAATTCATACAATTAGTAGACACCAACATCGTTTTTGTAATAAAGTTGAAAACGATCCAGGGTGAGGGGGGGGCGCTTTTTTTTTCAACCTATTCCGGGGGGGGGGGGGCCTTTTTTTTTCAACCTAATCCGAGGGGGGGGCCAATTATTTTTGACGTATTCGATTTGCCAAACGCTCACCCCCCCCCCTGCCATAAATAATGAACCCTCCCTAATTTAGACAGAATTCTTTATGAGAACACTGAAGAAAAAAATGGAAATGAGTCCCATCGGAAGAATAGTATGTGTATGTGTACTCAAAGGTCAACCATTCTTTTAGGTTATACCATTTTTAATATCATGTGCAACGTCTGAAGGACCACAAACTGTAGCATAACAGGAAAATTAAGCTTTAAGGTGGGACAATATGATGCCATTTTCGTCTACTACGCCATTTTCTGCGCAGATACAGTCTTTAATTTGACCATAGAGCACCAGGAGATCTTTGTCTCATATTGGAAGTTAAATCAAATTGTCCTAAAATGGACAATGGTGTTGCCTGACCAGCGAGAAACATCAACCTTTAGACATCAACACACAGAGAAGTAAAGGAGTCGCCACGACCCTGACAGCCAGAGTCACAGTTTGTCTCCCACGTGACACCTGTAGAGGAGAGTCGAATGAGTTTGACTCTCCGTTCCTGAAGAGTCAACAGCAGTTGACCCATCAAAATCGAATACATGAGTGCATGCAGGTCAGGTGGATTGTGTAATTATGTCAGGCCAGTCTGGGGACAACAGGTGTATATAATTAGGGGACAGGCCAGGTGATGCATGTGAGAGAAGTGAGTAGGTCAGGTTATTGCCCAATACAGGTCAATAACAAAACATGTTGTCATGTCCACCACTTCCCTCTGTGTGAAAGGGCTAAGTTATGTCTGCTGCACACTACATTCTACAGACCAGGCCACATATTAGATGCCAATATGAGATCTATATGAAATAGTAAGCAGTGCCAAACATTATACTGTTGATGTTCTTCAAATGTATTGTGTAGTCTGTCATCACATTTTATTCAGGTAAGCTAACTGGAAAGCTTATCAATTGCCATCTCTTAACCACACTATTTAGACAAAGTGGACCTAGGTATCTATAAAGAATCAAAACTGTGTGGCATGTAACAATTATCTAAAGTGTAGATAGTGGCTCTACCTTGTGGTTGCCACTGGTATCGAACTACTGTTGGTTGCCCCACCAGGTGGTTTCATATGCAACTACTATCAGAGTCAACCCATTTTTTATTTGACTCTTCGTGAAGGGTCAAACTACAAATGACTCTGCTGTGGGCAGAGTCAACTGCATTTGACTCTGCACTGATAGAGTCAACAGGTAGAGTCAAATTGTATAAGGAGCAAGGGGTATAACCGGAGTAGCTGTGACCCCTCAACCAGAGTCATCATGACTCTGCTACCAGAGTCAACTAGAGTTGACTATGGTAAAAGAGTCATGGCGACGCCTTTACTTCTCTCTGTGAAGGCATCCATTCTGCCACTGTGCTATGGAGTCTGTGGTGGTGGCTCACATTCAGAAGTCATACATAACTACCCCTTAGCATATTTCTATTTCTTTTAAACTTCTTTTATCAATGGACAAAAACTTTAGAAATATGCCTGGGACCATATGTTCAAAATTTTATGTACATATGTGGCAAAATACTATATGCTCCTTTTATATGAAACATTGACTTAAGGCTTGAATATCTCAGAAAACGGCTTGGGACCCTCCTATTTTCTCAGCTTTGTTGACAAGTGTATGCTACATGTATTATGGTCTTATGGCAAAAACCTGATGAAAATCTAGCTACTTTTACACCAAGGTATTGACCCACCTCAAGGATACTGGACCTAATACAACATGTACCATTGATGAAAAGGGATTCCGATCATAAGGGAATAAATGCTTTTACCCTATTACTTTGTCACTTCAATTGAAAACCGGATACCAACATCTATTTATATTGGTTGCACAACCTGGTTATATGCTGGTGATATACACTCAAGGACTGACTGTAATTTTTTTTAATGAAATTGTGGTCAGTAAAGATAAATTTCTAACTTCAACTTCAACTTCAAACCCTTTGGTATTGTTACATCATGGCATTTTTGACAGATATTCAGTTTTATTTTGAAGAATGATTACTTAAACACAATAGTAAAAAGAAACAATCATGTTTAATACTAAATTTATTACAGTCAAAATCAAGCTTAACATGATCTCAGAAGACGGATAAAACATTTCCGTTCAATTCATATTGTGGAAATGTGTATATGTAAAAACATAACTATGTACATATAGATAGAGCAACAAATGGTATTGCACGGAATTTTACAGTAGGAATTGGAATGTCAGGAAATTCAGTAAGTCAGCATACTAGGTATTCTACACCATACTGATATTTTGTGCAGAGACGTTATAGTCATAAAGTATTCTATATTTACAAGTCTAGGCTGTATTCATAGATAATAAACGCATTAAGCCAATATAAGATTCAACGTCTATTTGATTTTCATACAGTCTCGTTCTGTTACATCCAATATGCATACACGGCCAGTGAATGGCTATCAGCATCTTCAAACGTCTATAAGTCCATTCATTTGGCATTTGAAATTCATATGGATACCTTAGATTCTGTGCATGAATTGAGTATAGGAATCAGGTACATCCCATCAACAATATCATTAAAGTCCATATTGCAAATAGGATCATTCTGATTGCCATCTGTAAGGCCGTTGTTTGCATTCTCGTAGAAAAATCTGACCTCCGAGATTTTGGTCCAAATTGAAACTTGGTAACATGGTCCATATACAGCCATTGTCCATATCAATTAATTAGAGGTAGTTCGGGACAACTTTACAAGATAGCTAGCGCCTCATATCTCATGAGGAGGCCAGGGATAATATCACTGGAATATATCCTGCTATACATCAGCTTTCAGTGTCCTTGGTATGGCTTCTAGACATTGATGATATGCAATGAAGATATAACGATTTCGCCCATTTTCTCTGTTCGTCACCAATTTCCTCAATGGCAGCCTTGCTGACTGTGTTCATATATATGTACAGAATCAAAGGAAGTATGCCTAGAATCCTAGACATAGGCATAGAGTGAAAACCGAATTTCGGAAAGAAATGCCTTTCAAGAAGCATAGAGAATAGCAATGCCCCATGCCGCTGTGTCTGGCTTCAGACTTCGGTCCAAGCCGTGCTACTGCAGTAACCCATCATGTAAATGGGGGGCGGTCTGTCTTTGGGGCTGGAGTAGGGTTGGGGCCTTTACATGTGTGTACGTCCACCATTGCTGAACACTCTTTGCAGCGCACGTAGCAGCACCAGTGGAACTTGCACTCACATTTGGTGATTCTGCGGACTGTGGCCGTGTCAAACCCCCGCCCACAACACATGATGCCGCACCCATCGGGGCCCAACGACGTCTTGTTACACTCCCGACTTGCAGTCCCCAATGACCCTGGAAGAGGAATGGAAAGGATTAACACACAGGTAGGTACATTGAAAATAATTGTTATGTACACATCCTCCACACAAAGAGGGAAGATATAATATATGTAAATCCTTTACCAAATAATGGCTTCAAGATAAAGTAGTCTCAATAGAAGCCACATAATGGCTTCAAATACCGTTCATGCTATAGTAGTCTCAATATAAGTCACATGATGGCTTCAATAGTGACTTAAATATAGTATAGTCTCAATAGACGTAATGACGCTAGTGGCTTCAAGAGGATTATAGTCTCAATTGCAGTAAACTCAATAGACATCACATAATAGCTTCAAAATAGTTATAGTAGTCTAAATATAAGCCACATAATGGCTTCAAAATACAGTATAGACTCAATAGGTGTCACAAAATGACTTCAGAATAATCATGGTAGTGTCAATTGAAGCCACATAATGGCTTCTAGATACAATGGGTTCAATAGAAGCCACATCATGGCCTTACGGTTGGTTCAAACTTCCACTGTAACATTCCCCTTAATTTCAAGGAGTGCCCTCACCCCAGTGCTACAACGCTGTGATTAAATGTTGTGCCTTCCCGTTTAAGATATTTACAGTATTCCAATATTTCCACAATGTTTTCAGTATTCAACGCTGTCCGTTTATTCTGGTTAGGGGGGCTTTAATTGTTGACAACTGACGGTAAAATGCCATCGATAGCATAGCTATCTATTGGAGTCGATTTGGTCATATTCTTAAAGCAAAACGTATTATATTTGTGAACAGCATTTGTCATGTATACCTATCCCCTGCCGCGCGTAATGCTGGGGTCATATACTGTTGGCGTGCTACAAGAATATGTATGTGGAATGATATGGGGAAACACATTGATGTGCCATATATAGATGAATTAACACACTGTATTTTTTTTCTAGACAGATTATGGAGATATTGTAAACTTTATACTTGTTTGTACCCGTATGTCTATCCCACGCCCGAAAGGTCTACAGGTCTACCCGCCCACAAGTAGCACGTGAAATCATTTCACCATCAGATGACTATGTCTTCATCCACCCAAGAGAAATACCAACCTCCAAGGTCGAGTCAAATGTTGCTTGGATAATGGCAATTGTCGTTAGGGGAGTAGTGTGGGTAGGAGACTGTGAGCAATGATAAAGAGGGGAGGGGAACTTGTCATGTGTTTATGTGGTGAATTAAGCAGCTGCCCTTCACATGTTCACTGAGCAGTACTCCCCATGCGTGTCCCTTGTATCTATTGTGGTTCTCCACCCCTACATGGAAGCCTCATTCGAAGTCAGACAATGGTGGGGAAAGTGTACATATTTTCAGCCAATGCTTCATGGCAGAAAGGACAAGAGGACATATGTCCCTTGGATCTCATGCATAGCACTATTATCTCCCCCTATGAGATCCTCATTGAAATAATTAGCATGCCCGGATAAATCTATTATGGACAACATTCCTTGAAAGAGCAAGAAAGTACCTGGCAAGGATCAGAAAATATCGCGCTAAATCCCAAGCGCAACACGCTGGATAAATGCTATAGATCGATTGGTGGTTTGGTATTCTTGTGTACTTATATATAAATACATACCGGAAGTGATGTTCAAGCACTATTTCATATGGCGCACTGAGACTACAGTAACCTACCAAATTTTATTATACCACAGTTGGCTGGGAGAACTAAACAGACTGCTGGTCCGCATAACATGTAAGACCCAATCACTGGGTAAAAGTCATATGTGGATATGCATGAGAAGCTGCATAAGTGTTATAAGCCTTGGACACTGGTAATTATCTGTGACTGGCGTCTTGGACAATTGGCCCGTCCTTGGCTTATAACACTTATAGAGTGACTCACTTGTACCATATCTACTACATATAACTAGATATTTGACCACTTACCCATGGCAGGATCTTGTAAACAATAATCTGGTGATTCTTCAAAGTAGACAAGGTCGGCCCGTGTGGGCCGTTTGTGGTAACGGTTTGCTACGATTAGGCTGGTTCCCTCCTGGTTAACCATAACCTGGGTGTATATTATAAAGACAGTATTAACAAACATACAAGGTGGATTACACATTATTTATTTCAAGAGTACAACTGTATGTGAGGTTAACTGATTACCAAAGCATTATAAATACTAATAGACATAGAAAAAAGAGACCTTTATCATTAATTGAACAGGCATAAATTTACAAGAACCTATTAACATGATATATATTTACTCTGATCAATGATAATGGCTGACTTTTTAAACTGTGTTCAGAGATAATGAATCATTGGAGTTGCTTTTTGGTATCAATTGACCGATTTGATCCGTCTTACCTGTGTGGCACCGTTGTATTTATTACGGAGGTAGTTCCCCACCCGCCGGAAGTCGTGCATGGCCAGCCAGCACGTCCGTATTGTACACGAACCACTCACTCCATGACATTTACATTCTAATTTCATAAATTTTCTCACAGCCTGAAAATGAGATAGGAACAATGTATTTTCCAGAGGTGGATACTATCATCTATGACTCACTGTGATTATGCATGTGAGAACTGTTGCTGAGAATGTGACTTTTACTTATTATGCATTTGTACATCTTAGACTGCGTCCATAGTGAACCTACATTCCATAGACATGGAATCCGACTGTTATAGATATACTTGTTTTTATATAATGATTTTCATTACTTACCCTCCGGCCGGCCCTATTATTATGTAAATTCATCAGTGCCCGTGCATCTCGCACACGTTTATCACGTGCATCGACGAACATCCTGGCAAATTGTGAACCATATCGGACGTTATCACTACACCCTCCCCAATCAAATTCTCCTGCAATATAAAATACCATACAGTTCTATAATATGTAACGGTAATTTGTGAATTTGAGCAGTGTCAGCTTAGCGGAAAGAGACACAGACTTATTGGCTTATATTCAGATTCAGATTTCATAAGAATCATAATGATATCTACAGACAGGTCTAGGCTTTACATTGCATTTACAAAAGGGTGTTTCTAAACAAAGAAATATTTCTAAACTACACCTATAATCAACTACTTCTCTAATAGCGAAATGTGACTTATACATGTGTACAGGCAAGGGGAAAGGGATATCAGACGAAAATGTCAACTTTAAAATTGATATCATAAACTTTCCATTGATATATTACACAAGAGGATATCATTTCTAGTTTTTGAGAAATGGCTATATGAATATGGGTGGGCATGGCCCTGTCCAAACCCCCAATTAGCTCTAAGTCTCATAGTTTCCAAGATATCTCTATCTAATTAGCATAATTAGAATAATTAGATAATGATCATACATTTTCCTCCTATAGGCCATAGCTTTTGATCTAGAAATGATAATTTTATTCTGTTCTGACCAAAATAATCCGTGTGAATCATTTTATGAATGGGCTTCTTTAATTTCTGTATTTGGAATGAAAATCATGTTTCCATGGCAACACATATCAACAAAGACACTAATTTAGGCTCTAAAATGTTCTTTTTGCATTCCAAATAAGGAAGCTTTTCACTAAAAATGGAATGTTTTGTATAAAATTACTGAATTCTCCAGAAAAAAGTACCAAAAAACAACTATTAGCCTGTTTCTTCCAATTTAGGCCATGGTGGAGCCCCCTGGTGGCTAAAATTGGTACTAATCCCGCGGGGATACCCCTTTCTGCTTGCCTGCTCACACATAATGAATATTTAGGCCTATATACAGAATATCTTATTTTGCTATTGTCTTTCCAGCTATGTGAGACACCATCCAAGTACCACCAAGCTGACATATACCAAGAGGGCTACTCTACGCTTACCTTTTCTATCTCTAGACGTACCCTTCTTTGTAGGGTCACATGCACAATTGCGCAAGTCACCCTTTGAACATGCGCGAGTAATTGCATGCACGACACCTGCGGACGACACGGCGTACACGAACGCTGCCTCTCGCGAACCTACTGTGCCAAAAGACAAAGGCCGGATTAAAATGGACCAAAATCACACCACATTCTCATGGATAAGAAATATTATCTCTTCGCTTCAAATGTACAGGCCCATCTAAAATGAGAGAATAATTTGATACTTATTTTTACAGCAAACACAGAAGGGCTTAAATCTCATCACGGCGATAGGCATATCTCTACATGATGCAGGACACAAACGTAGAGAACTGAAGCCTTGAACGGAAGCCATGTCATATGTGGCTTCTGTCATGTGTACACGTGTATAATTAATCATTATTAGCCATATACCCCCTAAATAAATATACAAAACAATGTATTGTGCGATTACGTTCTGCCTGACACTGCAAGCTGAATGTTGAGTTTATTCCTTTGTCAACATAATATTTGGATCAAGGAATATTTGGATGTACAGTATTCACCAAAAGGCGTCTCCACTTTGCTTCCACGTGTATAGTTTAACTCAGTATAGGACGTAGACTTGACAATTCTTTATCTGCCGAATGTATATAAATACATTGTACATGCAGGGAAAGGGCGGCACCCGAAATGGGTGGTTTTCTATTTTACTATGGGCCACAGCAGAGGTCCCTATTGTCACTCCTGCTGGCTCACTATGCATGTCTGAACTTATCAGGCATGATGACCCTCTCAGTAAGGGAAATCACTCGTGAAGCCACATTTTGCATACCAGAGGGCGTCTTAGGTTGGCCTCTTCAGTCAATGTTCACACGCCACACAGTCGTCAGGAGGTGATACACCCCTTCTGTTACCCCGCCTCCTCACTCCTCCTTCGTGATGACCACTTTTTTGGATGAAGGGCAACCATTTCCGACTGACAATTGAATTGGTGTACTGTCACAATGACCGCAATGACCACATGGTTCAGTACTTCAGCAGGTCTCGCGACCAAACTTGGCTACCATTTCCATTAAGGCATGGTGATTGGAAATGGTGAAAAAAAAGTGTGTGCCTTCCTCTTTTATAACTGGTATTTAAAAAAAGCATATCGATTTGCTGGCATTATAGCCGGCTGGAATCCAGTATATAAAAACGCTGGGAATGATATATGATTTGTACTAACCGAATGACATTGCTTTATGTATTAGATCCTGTGTAGACCCATACCAGAAAACTATACGTAAAGCAGCCCGTCTGTATTATAGACCCATGCGCGATGGGGGGTTGCAGAGGGCCCCCCCTTAGGTCGGAAAGTCGCCAAAATTAAGGGCCCCATGTCACAACGTCGCTTTTTTAGACCATTTATGCTATAGTCATGTTTTTCCAAAAGTCGCCAGGTTGCTTTTGTTATTGTACCAGGTCGCTAGGAAAACAGCCCAGGTCGCTTTTGACCCCTCTTGAGCCACCGATGGGTGAGGACGATGTGTCTATACCTATCTTGTATATAGGACACTGACTTGCATGCTGCCAAACTGAGGCGTTTGAAAAATTACAAATGGTAAATAGATAGCAATTCAACACTTTTAACACGTTTGATGAGTTATCATTGTATTCGCGGTACCGATAAATGCAATGTGCAGTCAACTTTTCATGGATAAGGCTCAATGATATTGAAAAAACATGATTGTCATGAATCAATTAGTTCCTACTATAGTATAAGGTATATTTGCTATGTAAATTTTTGCAGCATTGCCCGAATATGTACACTTGAAAAAGTAACTTTATGTGTGCACAACGTTCTTACAGCATGAGAGCTTCCAATAAGTTATCAGCCATTATACACATTCTTCATTCTTTTACCACCCTCTTTAGATATTGTAGGTGACTGTCTGTGCTTTTAGTTAACATTATATGCCCCCCCCCCCTATTTTCAGACTTCCCATTGGCGGCGCTACGAGCGGCGGGTTACAAACAGAGCCCTTGTTTAACAAACAGATTACTTTCAATGCAAACATGACGTCTCGGGTATAGGCCATTTCTTTTTCTGCCAAGAACATTATGAAAGCGAATCGATTCCATCTCAAATAATTGTCGGTTGTCCCCAATCCTCCTCTATTTGATACTGGCTTTGTCTGGTTTCTAAGCCACCTGCGGAGCTGCTGTTTGCGCATCCCACACACCACATCCGGTTGGTAGGGGAACCAGAACGAGGGGAATTGTAATGAATTATGAGATTCCCACTTTCCTGTAGCACTCCTACTTTTTGTAATTCAGATTTCTGACAAGTCAATCACTGCAGTTGATAGGACACCGCTCTCCATATTTGGAGAATAAATAAAGCAGCCACTGTTGATACATGGAGCAATATGCAGGGACTACGTGTGAGATAGGTGACGAAATGGGCACTTTCCTATACACTAAAAGGTTGGATTCATGCCTTACCACCAAATCTTTGGCTGACTTATATTTGTAAGCTTTGCACTCATGGACATGTAGTAACGTGATTCTGGGTGGTCTATACATACAGTAAACAGTAATAGTATAATAGCTGTCTTTTTTCATTCAAAGTATCAGTTGCATAAATACTGCATTGCATTGAAAATACACATGTAGACCCTATATCACCATTCCATGATATATTCAGCACCATGGTCTATCTACCACGAAAGAACTAAGAGAGGGGAGGTTTCTATTTCAAGAGTCATCTTCCCAGACACTACTAACACAACCACGTGATGGGGAATATTTGATTATTAAACATACATGTATGTATAATTATTTCAATTGTGGGAAACATGTTCCATCGTATCCTGGCGACATGGCGTTAGTGAGGGTATGTGTTTGATCACAGGTGCCTGTGGTAGGACACACAGGAGTGGCTGCTCCACCCCGTCCACACCTTAGTGAGGCAATAACACCCCAAGACAAACAGTTACACAGAAAAATGCAAAGCTTACTAACAATCAGGACCAAATTGAAATTCGCCCAGGTGAAGCTTATCGCCCAGGTGGGGAGGTACAGTTGCTACTTTCCTCAGAGCCCCACACAAAGAACTGACACGGTTTCTAATCTGTGTCTGTAAATAGGGACTAGGGAGTAAAGCTACATGTAAAGTCACACAGCCCAAGGAAGACAAACAACGTTGATAGAGCTGTAGGATAGAGGGAAGCTTGTAGCAACCTTCTGGATCAAAAGACCCCCAAGCTATAGTAAGTTCATGCCTGGAGCATTGGAGTGCCCTTCTATAAACAACATAGACAGTTGTAGCGTGTTCGGGCTTTTCAATAAACATGATTGCCTTCCTAAGTTCTGGATCCTATCTTCAATCCTGCTTATGTTTTGGTCTGTTACTAGTGAAATGGGGCAGTATGTTTTAGGTATGTGTGTATATACCTAGGTTGCTGATAAAGGCAAAGACTCTGATTTCCTGCCAGCAATATAGAGGTTTCTTAAGTTGCTATATCCGATTTTGACTAAATTCTAAATTCTAGCCAAACATGTACAACATACTGTAAAACACACCATTGAGGAAATGGCAGACAATGAAATGCTATGTATGGCCAGTAACAGCTCAGAAAGGGGGTCCTAGATCAATTTAAACTTTTAAGAAAATCTTATGCTAGGTCCCAATTATCGGATAAACTCACTTCTCAGTTCATCACAGTTATCTAATGCATATAGCATCATTTAAATGATAGGGAGATTTGATACTTAAGTCCAACAGATCAACGTACTATGTTACCTTCGTATAGCACATTGAGGCATTGGGCATGCCTCCTTTAACATAATAAATAGCATTCGCAGTGGGAGGGCGATCCCTCCCGCAACGTTTTAGCCTTATTCCCTACATTATACAGTTTCCATCCAGCAAACTACCATTAATGGCATAATAGAGAACCATCACCCTAGACGCTAGCTTGCCCATATTACACAAAACAGCATCGCAATAAGATATCAATCATAATCTTTCTCCACTAAACAGGCACTTGTTAGGTATCCATCAGGCCAGTCTCTTCATGCTCTCCGACAGCCACCAGTAGCAAACAGAAATACTTTTGAGTGGATCTCAGGTGCCCTTCACAAATACCCCTCCATCATGTCAGCAGCAAGTCAAGAAGCCATTTGAAAAGATCATTGACTCCTTACAAAATGGTGACAGCAGTGAGAGTTCATTAAGCAGGGGTTCAGTGGGAGGTGTCACCACGGGTCATGGCCGTCGTCACATAGATAACTACTAGTGTCACTGACACGATGAGAGCTCTGAATGGCTAACCACGCAACCTACCGACCACCTTTCACAACTACCAAGGCGGCCACCATATTGCACACATCCCTCCATCAGCTCTCTATAATGGAGACAGGTAATGACCCCTGCTGGTGGTAAGCCTTGATATGGGTTCACACAGGTTAAGTGTGTCTATGTATGTTGTGACATTGCCTCTGGCCTTGGGGAGGAGGGAAGAGCGATTTAACTTAAATCTGCCCGGGCAATCGATGCATTTTGAATACATTGATGGCGGGTGATTTTGTGTACAGGATTAGGCAATGTTTACGATTGCCACTCATTTGGTGCTTTTCATCCCACCAAATCTCAAGCACTTTGATCAGTTCGCCTAATGCAATCGTGTGCATGTACAACACCTCAACTCAGGTACGTCAATAGGCTACGGGAATTGTGCTGCGTCCAACTCTGTGCTTCAAATATAGACATGCTCTCCTTTATGATCAAGGTTGTACCTTGTGTTCCAAATTCAAATTCCCAATTTACTTATGTTACGCTACTTTAAATTATACTACTTACTACGTGCCAGAACAGCAGTCACTTAAATGTATGGACCAGAAATTCTTCTTCAAACCTAATGCAGCCACACTATCAGTCTTTCCCATATAAAAGCTGACCGATGCCCCTTTGTCACCCGGGTGCCCCGCCCTTTAAAGTACTTAAAGTCCGCATAGTACTTTAATGCACGGTGCCCTTTGTCATAATAATTAATCAATGTACCCCTGACCTGTATAACTCATGTAAGATTGATGAATTCATTGAAGGTCGGTATGATGCATGAAATACAGTCATTACGAGTAGACCCGTCACGGCGGCTGCATTCATGCATCTTGAAAGGGTATCCTATTGTGCGGCCCTTAAAGGGCACACACACATTTCCACCCCCATCAGACACATATAATCAGGGGTGAAAGTCTTTCTACAGCTAACAAGGCATCACTCCCCATTCCTACAGTACAGGGTAGCAGAGAAAAAGACTTGAGATAAATGAAAGGACTGGGAGAGGATATATGGGGCTATCTTCTAAACGTTGGGTGAATGACGTTCAACCCTGGTGGGACTGACTGCTTCAAGCTGTGACCCATCAGACCGAGCATTGTCAGTCTCTGCTGGTTTTTCACCCAACCAATCCTCACACTCAATAAAACGTCCACAATTAAACTAATCATTTTTTAAATTGTTATTCAATGTGCAGAGTTTAATTCTGAATCTTCTTTCCCTGTCATTTCACCTGCCAATTGAAATAATGGCCCTCTGCCTCACCAAACGATGGAGTGATAACGAATTAAAAGTCCATAAAGGTGGTCGTCCCAGAGAAGGCCCCTTTGTATGGTCACCTAGCTTCTTGGGAGGCCTGGATTGAGGGTCTGTCTGGGAAAGGTAAGGCCGATAAGCTGCATACAATGGCGTGTTTGCCAACAATACAGGTAGGGGAGATTGATACTATTAGTGACGGCTCACTCGTGTGTGGGAAACGCGTCTCCCGCAGATACTTAAGTGCGCTTGACTCGCCAGATGACATCTTACTTGATTCACCATAGAAGCGATTCAATGTAACACGGCGAATTGAACTTCTAAATTGAGGACCCTGTCTATTGGAGAGCTTGGGGGCTATTTTGCTTCCAGCATTTATTCTGTGTTGCCTTACTTATAAATTGGGGGTTTCCCTCGCCCCCAGTATTAGGGGTGACAAGGGATTTGTTAGTAAACGAGTTTGCCGTGTGGTGGTTATGTCGATACACCTTGTTCCCTCCTGGTCCTGCTTTATGTCTTACTTAACACATACTACTTAAAGTCAACTGCTATACACGAGGAATTACACCACCTTCAAGTACAGTAGTTGTGTAAAAATTCACCCCCTTTCCCTCTTGACTTATAATTAATCTCATTACAAGTTATCCATGAGTCCAATACATACAAGGACCATGCTGCTTTGAGTAGCTGGATCAACACTAGGAAATAACTCAGGCCGGCCAGCCAAGTGCATACAAAGATGTGGAACGTATTAAAGGCAATGTTTGTAGTGTAACCGGCTTCTGGGCCACCCAAAGCACCCGACCTACACCCTCTGGACGGGCCAGACTGCCAAATCCATTTGAGACAACTGCAATATATTGACTAATGGTCCCACAAAACCTGATTTACTTAGCAATCTGATCCCGCCTGTTTCTGCCTATATAGGACGTGACTCACACGTTCAGTATTGAAACCACCAATCCCGAATTCATAATCTCTGATATATCTGGTATGGCATTAACAAGATATTTAGCACTGCCATCCGGGGTAGGCCAGCATTGTAATGGATATCCATGACTCCTTCGCGTTAATATCATACAAAATTGTACTAATCACATATTCCTGCAGGTCAAATGCCCCATACATATCCATGGGCAACGTAATTGGGTACTTAAGTATATACCATAGGCACTCTCTTTGAGAAGGGAATATCTGCTAAATGTCAATGTACCAAATGCATGTAGAAGGTTTCACAATCTCCCTGGATATGAATTATGATAGTGGTCTCATTTTGTAATGAAACATCAGGCTCCAGGCTATATATCTTTTCAGCTGTACATAGCATGGCTGTCCATGTTCACTAGCCGTGTAAGTGACAGCCAACTCGTATACCTAGGTCTTACTGTGAAGAATGGAAGCACGGCAGTTTGCATGTTAGGACCATTACTTTATGTCCCACCTTGTCAGGAAGTGTGACATGAACAAGGCTGATATTTGGGGTGACAGATATGGATACAAAGTACATGAGAGGGTTTTAGATATACACATTTTTTTTTGGAAGGGTTTTAATCGTTTATTGACCACATAAATTGTACAATAAATTTCATTCATCGTCGTATGAACTATATCACAGTACTGTTGAGTGTATCGAATCACGTGTATCACAGATGAATATTAAAAGATCACATTATTACAGTCAATAACGATGAGGAATGACACTCAGCATAGCTGATTTTAGGTGCCAACCTATATAATTTATCACGAAGTATAGAGTATACACTTGATCTGTAGAGAGCAAGATGGACGTACTAGACGCAACAGGACAGAACAAAGTCTTAATAAACGCAAGTACATAATGTCTGTGTGTTGTTGCTAAGATATGTAATATTATGATAAAAGGTATATATGAGCAGGATAATCATTACTGAATGGTAGAGTAAAAGTTTTAAGCGTATCACAAGAGACATTTCAACTTAATCTTGTTAACTACCGTATGACAAAAGGTCTAGTCCACTCAGTACAGTGACATACATATGTTAGCCAGACTTAATCAATATATAATTCAATCTTCTGTGTTAAAATCTCTTTCATTTTAATTTTGAAAGAGGATATGTTTACAATATTTCTCAATTCCTTGTCTAGACCATTCCAAGTCTGAGCTATAAAAACCTCTAGAGATTTTTCATACGATGTAAGTATTATATTATCATATTTCAACAAAGGAGCTTGGGCTTCCCGGGTGTTCCTTGGTCTTATATTTAGAAGGTCTATTTTTTTGGATTGTTTAAAACCATAAATCTGAGCATGATACACTCTCCTATCACACAATTTGGGGAGCATGGCTCTCTTGTGAATAACATTTGTAGATGTGAGTATGGGTAGTTTATAACAATATTTCAGGCATCTGTTCTGAATTGATTGTAAAAGCTGAGTACCGGTAGAATTGGCGCTGTGATAACACACATCAGCGTAGTCAAAAAGAGGTAAAACATAAGTCTTGTATATTAATATCATAATAACAGTGGGTACGTAGCTTTTCAAGAGTGCTAACAAGTATGATTTGAAAGCTAGGTTACGTCTTAATTCTCTCACATGGTGATTAAAAGTGAGCTCATAGTCAAGGATCACTCCAAGGTACTTGTATGTTGGAACAAATTTCAGTTGTTTTTCATTTATTTTAATTTGAATATTTCTAATTTGTATTGACTTTGATTTGATGGAGGAAGAAAATAGCATGAGTTTAGTTTTGGATTCATTTATCGTCAATTTGTTTTTCGAGGTCCAATTTACAAAATTATCTAGAGAAGCTTGCATATTTAACGCTAGGTGATCTATTGAGTTTCCTGAAGTATATAGTACCGTATCGTCAGCATACATTAAAGTTTTGACATTGCTATGAGTAGGCTGAGTGTATCAAATGGAGGTCAGGGTTAGGACAATCAAACCAGAATTACTAGATAAGTATGTACAGATATGAGATATGGTTTACAAGCGCCAATATAATATATACAACTATGTAGCTATATGTGTCAAGAATGATAAAAATGTACCCATGGAAGTCGATTAGCATTGACATTGACATCATTACGTTGTATAAAGTGGTACCTTCATCAAAGCATATGTATATAGATACCGGTACCCAGTAAACGAAAAAACAACGTTATATAACTATGGCTCCTGGGTATGGCAAAACGTTATATACCGTTAAAACGTTATTTTGACGTAAAATAACGTATTTTAGTTAGCTGGGTATAGGGTACTTTTCAGGTGGTTGCGCTATGGTTCACCTACCTCTAGTCACAGTGCAGAGGTGCGTATGCCTGTATATGCCAGGCCTATGAATTGAAATAACCAGGACGGTCTAACTTACGCTATATGTGTTGTCTACTACATCTACAAGAGGCAAACATCTCTTGATTGCAGCCAAAGATAATAATAAAAAATAATGGCTGCAGACTGCAGACCACTGTACACCCACCCTTCAGCATGACCTTGCCAAAGACGGACGAGTCCTTGTGTGATGTGGAACAGTTCCACCGGTTACTTTGGAACTGGTGCTGGCACTCTTCAACCCCCATCTTGGCGCCCTGCACAATCGACACCATTACATCCGGGTGCGTGCGGCAGAGCTTCCGCTGGCGGCCGATGAGCCCAGGTATATTGTCACAAATCACGCCGGAACCGACCAGCGAAAGGGCCTGTACAGGCAGTTGACTGAAGTACCTGGAAAATCGAGAAAAAAACCGTATTTAGAAATGACAATATTTGGTACATTGTATATATAACCGAAATCGAAAGGTCTGTAAATACACAAGTAGATACTTTATGTAGGAGGAATGCAATTAAAAGTGCCATAACATTATAATCTGTCATTAGTGGGGTTAATCAAACAACACAAGAGGGGGTTATTTCAATCACTCTTGAGAGAGGGCCTATTGCAATGATCCTTCTTGAGACCAGCTGTGCCGGACATTCTATCTGTGGACACTCACTCACGCTCACCCATAAAAGCCTGCTTCCAGGTACCAACGACATAAATCTGGGTAGTTTGAGAATGCAAACCACATCAACCATCCCTACAGTCCCGCCTGGTGTCCCTGGAGTAAGTTAACCACTGTAGGCCCCAAACTGGTAGATTTTATCTGAACCTACCTGAGGACCACCTATTTCATGCCTTCTTTCATCTAACTTATCGATTTTGTTTTAGAGACAGAAAGGTCGCTCGTGTATTATGTTCAGATCCAAATATACAGCAGTCCAACATTATAGCACTCCAATGCACTATATGGATATATATCTAAAACTGGACATCGACATACATGTAACAGAATCCTTCCAACAGAAATCTATATTTAGTAGAAGTAGAAATCCATGAATATCTATATGAAGGAGAACACCATGTTCATGCCTATGAATATGTCTGTGTGTATGTTCATTTAAAGATTCAAGATTGCAACCATTCATTGAATGCCACCATGCTTTCAATGTAATCTCAAATTGCAGTTGCAGTAATTTGATACTAATAAAAAAAAATCTATTCCATTTTTCTTTCATGAACAGTTGGCATCCCATAGATTCAAGATGGCTATCACTCATTGAATGTCCCGATGCTTGAAATGCAATCTTGACTTGTAGTTGCATTAATTTGATACTATCAAAAAAACAAATCCTATTTGATTTTTCCTTCATTCAACCCATTCAAGATGGCTACCATTTACTAAATGCCACAATGCTTTCAGTGCAATGAGGAATTATAGTTGCATTAATTTGTATAATTCAATCTTCAATTAAATGCAATCTTGAAATGTAGTTGCATAAATTTTATACTGTTAAAAAATTCCAATTTAGTTGTTCTTTTCATGAAGAGTTGGCACTCCATAGGTTCAAGATGGCCACCAGTCATTGAATGCCATAATGCTTAAATGCGATCTTGAATTGCAGTTGCATTAATTTGATTCTTAAAAAAAATACTTTCTTTTCTTTCTTTCATGAACAGTTGGCACTCCATACATTCAAGGTGGCTACCAGTCATTGCATGCCACAATGCTTTAAGTGCAATCACAAATAGTTGGCACCCCATAAGGTGGCTACTATTCATATTAATGCAAATACAATGCTTTAAGTGCTAAATTACGAATTGTAGTTGCATTAATCTGATACTAAAAAAAATAAAATATTCTATTTGATTTTTCTTTCATGAACAGTTGGCACCCCATAAATTAAAAATGCACCCAGCACCCAGGTCAACAGCTATATACGGACACATGAACCTCCCCTGCCTGTTCTCCTTCAATGCAGAGTGAAGTGGGTGGGAGGGGGTGACCATCAACAGTGCATAAACACTTTGATTGGATGACAATGCAGTTTTCATATTACAACCCAAATTTGTGCAACGAAAATCATCAAGAAATACTAAGTATTTTTTCCAAAGAATAGCTTTTCTAGAATGGCTCGATACTCAGAAATCCTACTGCGAATAAAAAAAAGTCAAATTCTGATTCTAAACACCTGAAAAGTGAGAAATGCTGGCGTTCACGGTTTATGTAGGAAATGTACTAAAAACACCAAAAATATGCAACAAAACCCTAATTTTCTCAAAAACTGTTCAGTAGGATTTTTTCTAACTGAGGTTCCAGTGTTTTCTACCCTCATATTACACATTGGCATAGAGAATATATTGGCACCTAGTCAGGATTTTGCCCTAGAAGCAATCTGTGAGGCAAAAAACAGCCAAAATGAGCCACTGGTCTGAAGTATAAAACTGGGCATCGATCACTATAGAGCTACAAAGAGAGAGAATCGATGTCCAGTAATGAGTAATGCTTTTTTTGTCACTGCAGTGGCAATTGAAGTATGAATTGAAGGTGCAGCGCGACTCATTTTAAAAAGCACCAGAATGCACCTACTTAGGAACCTACTTTGGCATAGCAGTGCTTCCATGACAGGTCCATGGTTAGACAATATGTCACTCAAAGATTTGTTGAGAAGGTCACAGTTCTGTATGATATCACAACACCAAGGGCACATAAGCTGTTATGGAGGATCATGATAGAGTTGTCAAACATAGAAGGAATTATGCCTCTGGTCATAGATTCAATGACCGAAAATGAAAACTACTCGTCTTATACATGACATCCATTGATTTTAGATGTCTGATGCTGATCACACCCTGGGCTTTCCAGAACTGAAAGAATTTCTCAAATATTCCAACTGGAACTATACCTAAATTCTAAGCAAGACCTCTCAGGTGCACGGTATCCGGTCCTGCTACATTGGAAATCTGCAGGACCACACGTCTTGCACGGAAGAAAAAAAATACATTTAGCAACTGATGTGTCAGTGCTCAATGCTAAATGAAGCCCCGTAAATGATTGTATAAATGTATATAAATATGAGATGTATTCAGTGGAAGCCAGGCCATAACTTAATGATCTCTGCTGGAGAAGCCAATTCATGGCTTCACTTATATATTGTACTAATGAGAGAAAACGAAGCCATATACGAAGTTCAATAATTCTGCTCAATGGGGGCAGCCTACCGTCGGTTTAGAAGAAACATAATCATTAGTATAGTTTCAATCACTGTCATTGTATGAGTAGTCTAATGGGGATATCGAAAGCCACATCATGATTTTAAAATTCGTTTGATCAGAAGAACTCAAATTAGGATACAATTGATGCGTCTATCTTAATTCGAGTGAAGAACAAAGGAAGCCATATTAGGGTTGAAATCTGATTTCAATTGCTACAAGATATGGGCTCAAATGACGCTATATATGTGCACCATATGATATACGTGAGTGTCTGTTTCTGATCCGGAACAGATTATGCCATATTAGAAGTTCAATGTGTATTCAAACGCCAGACTTCACGATGAGTTCGGTAAAGGGCACATTATGTTTCAATGTTGATTAAATAGGCCGTAATTATCCTCAATATGATATGTATATCCAATGCACAGGTTACTGGAATGTGTGCATACAGGAGAAGCTAATTTTGGATTCTGCTTGAACTATGCCATTATTATACTATATCGAGATACAATAAAGGTTCACTGTGACTTAATTAAGGATCCAACTCTTGCCACCACTACATTATTAAGAAGGAGGGTAGGATAGATGCGGCGGCCTGCCACAGCAAGATGAGTTCAAATTAATGTTTAAAAATAGTCACATCAGGGCTTCACTATTGGTTTACATATCATGTCATCCTATATTATACTAGTCCATAACATTTTACAATACAAAGACGCATGTCTGCATAATAATTATATTGATTGTGCATTTGTATTATGTGCATTGCCCTTGATATTGGGGTCACATCACATGACAGTGACTGTATATAGACGCCTACATACTATGATTAACAATTTAGCAGGTGCATTCAGGCTCGCTCAATATGACATTGAAAGTCAATGTTGGGTAGATTCACCATGAGTCGGACACATACCCTAAGATGGACACTGATATTTCTAATCATTGATGTATGATGAGAGTTAAATTAGTGATTCACTGGAAAATGACACTCGAGCTTTACTCACAAACATAGTGATTAGAATGTTTGAATATGCCCAAATCCAACTGTCCGTCGCTAGGTATGTGTCCGACTGAATCTACCTTGACAGGTTTATATTATATTGTACTATATTAGACAGTATGTTGCATCGATACTTGTATATAATATGCAGTGCAGGTACAAACTGAGGAGTCACTCCCAGTAAACAAAAAATGTTATACAACATTTTATAAAGTTATATAATGTAATATAACGTTTCTCTAAGGATCCTTACTATAGCATAACGTTATATAAAGTTTTAAAACGTTATTTTGACGTAAAATAACGTTTTTTGTTAGCTGGGCTATTATCTGACTTACACTGCTCTATTTAAAATGAAAGATATTTTATCCTGCTTGAATCCCAATCCTCAGATACAGATCCCCATCCCATCCCGTTGCACGGCCCTGTCCGGGGACAAAGCGGGTGCCGCTCACAGTGTCAGCGGGAGGATCCATCACCTGGAGCCGTCACGACTCGCTGGGCGCGCCGCCCCTCCAGGTACATCAAACTCCAGTCACCCTTCACCACCCCGAGTCCCAACTTTGTACTCATCACCATTTAGGGTCATAAACAAGGGCAGGATTTAATTGAAACATCATACTGTGGTATCAGGTTTCTATGATTTACATACCACTGAAGTTTTTTTATGGGATTTTGCGATTCTCTGCTTCATCAGTTAGGTCTCCATTATACGTTGCGATGTTTAATTATTATAATCATTTCAAAATCAGAGCTATGCATAATGATTGAGGACGATGTGACAGCATATAATCTGTAGATGCTTTCAAGCATTATTTCACTTGGTGATGGGAAAAGTGTGCACATTGACAAAACAGAAATTTTCACTGAGAATTGTCGGTATACAGATGATTAATAGGCTCCACTGTCGAATATAATCAAATATTATAGACTTGGTTGTGAATTATAGAGAATGATTATACACCCAGTATCTATTCATAGCTCGATAAGAATCTTACTAGTGACTGTAAAACGTCTCCGTTTTCACTTTTCGTGACAAGAATTAATATTTTCAAAAACGGCTTTGGACAAAATTATAGATATCGCTCATAACATACATAGCACCTCGACCCATATACACCTTTTCATATTTCTGACACTGAAGCAGCAAGTATAATTCTTTTCAATTGACTGGGACCTCCAAACTTCTCACTGAGACTCAGTTCGCGGTGAGGATCGAGAGCGCTGACTCAGGTATATACAGAAATCCAGAGCCGCAGGTGCGGACGATCCCTGCCGCCGCCCGCGGCCCCCGGCCCGCCCTACCTGTACATCACCACGGCCTCACACCTGTATGTCACACCTGTCTGTCACACCTCCAGGTACACATGACCTCCCGACTTTGTCCAAGGAGTCTCTGTCCTTTAGTGACACGGTCAGCTGTGCGTTATAATCTAAGCCAAGTTCCCTGCCCTGTGTTATAGTCCACGGTGACGGATCATTGATTGGTCTAGACATAATTAATTACTCCCTGATTGTTTGTCAGGTAATCTACACCGATCTCAATGCCACTCAACAGCCAATATATGGCCAATCAATGGGCTCTCATAGGCCACTGTGGGCGCAGAAAGTGAATATATTTCTGACTTTCTGACTTCCCTACTATCATTCCATCATTTTATAAAGAGAATAGATAGCTCAACGGACATGAAGAAAATTGTTATCTCTTATCTAATTATAACACGTTATAGTCGGCGTGCATCTATCTGAGAAACTGATGGGGGAAACTGATCAAAGAGCTGGTGGATGAGTGTCATTGATTAGAGAATAGGTGAGGTTAGCGTTTCCCCTGCGGTTCTGTCACAGGATGAGGAGTTGGGGCAAACAGAGGCATCCACTTGGTTGTGTAGATGTACCATAGTAATGCCAGTAGACTGACATTTATTTATTTACTGCACATTGGTTGTTTTGGTCTGCAATTTTCAGTATATTGATACAGTTTACAATCATGTACTGTTCATCTCTGGAAGAGCTATCAACATTTATGGTAATTTGCAATGTGTTAGATGTGACTAAAAGGGTGAGATATGGTGCATGTACCCTATAAAGTATTACCCAAGTGGCATTTGTCCCCCCTCCCCCCCCCCCACCACCACCACTGTTCTATTATTAGGTGCAATCTACAACTCTAAGGTGCAATCTACAACTCCAACTCACAACCATCGACATGATCGCCATTATCACAACAAGGAGTCTCAACATGAAGACAGAGTTTTCTATTGTCTTTTTAATGTATTTTTCTATATTGTTCATCAGTCTCCATTCATTTGTTAACGTGTTCTGTCCATGTGTTAACTGTTCACTGCTGTTCACAGTCTCAGGGACAGTGAAGTGTACGTCAGATGCTTGGCTGTCTAATAGTGCTCAATGCACTGTTACCCTATAAGGAACGGCACGTGACTTCTCACATGCTATAGAGGTACATGCACATGCAGTCCAACGTTTTAGAACGGGAAATGTGTATTGATCACTGTGTACATGTACCTCAATGAATGGATTCCCAGTAAACAAAAATGAACAGTATACAACGTTTCAGAACGTTTCCTATATTTCATGTGGAGAAACAAAGTTACTATGCTGAAGTACTGGAATGGCCGTTCTCCACACCCCCGTGGAGAAACTGATGCTCATTCTCCATGGGCTATTTCTCCACGAAGATGTCACTGAAATAGCTATGAAACCAATCTTTAAATGTCATTTTTAGATATAATTTATCAATAGTTAGATAAAATAATCACAGAGATCCACTCTAATCAGTCTGAATTCCTGGTTTCTCCACTTGTGGTACCTTGGATCATATCACACGAGGCGGAGCCGTGATCGCCATGATCGCCATGATCACCATGATCGCCATTATCACAACAATGAGTCCCAACATGAAGATAGAGTTTTCTATTGTCTTTTTAATGTATGTTTTTATATTGTTCATCAGTTTCCGTTCATTTGTTAACGTGTTCTGCACATGTGTTAACTGTTTACTGCTGTTCACAGTCTCAGGGACAGTGATATGTACAACCTCGTGTGATATGATCCAAGGTACCACTCGTGGAGAAACCTGTCATTCAGACAGATCATCGTGGACCTCTGTCTATGTATTTCTCCTTGTTATGGCCAAACGTTGTGTAGCGTTAAAAAAGTCATTTTGACGTAAAATATATATGGGTTTGATAGGCCTATCCTAATATGTTTGTTCACGTCTTTGCTGCTTCTGACTTCATCTTGATTGAGTATTCCACTCTTTTAGTTGGGGACGATTCACTCTTAATAACGTACTTTTCCAATCGAATGCAAGTCATACATTTCATGTCTGTTGTTTAATGTCATCCGAAAGTATGTTTTTTATGTTTAAAATCAATGATTAAAATGCTGTGTATGTGTCATTACTTTTATACATAGCACATGCTTTAGACTACAAAAGCATGGACATCACGGAATATAGTCCGGATATTAGGCCACTCAAAAAAATAAAATGGTTTCTCATCACCGCGCACACCATAAAAATCAGGTTTTGAGGAAAACTTCTTTTTTTGGCAATCTTTTCCATTTACTGTTGGTTTAACATACAGAGGTATCGTAAATGGCGTTAAAAGTCCTTAGAATTTATTTTAGCCTATTACTCATGTTTCAGCGTTGGGGAGGGGGGGGGGATAGCGGAGTGCACACACCTCGTCCTCACCAAAAGTAAATTATCCTATACATTTTAGCCTGCGAGTAAAAAGAAGAAAAAAAACTCCCTCGTCACATGTTTCAGACATTGGTGATGTGAAACCACTTTTTTTGAGTGGCCTTCATAGAACAAGCCTCACACAACCTGCACGGTGTCAAGACAAGTACGGGTCCCCAGACATTTACCCCTACCATCTACTCCCTAGGACATCTACCCCTAGGACTTTTACCCCTCAATGACATCCATTCCCTCCATATTCAATCCTTAGGCTGTGGCTCAAGAAGGAAATATTCTGGTTTGCAATCCAAAAACTAGCAGGTGGAAGGATCTACCTCCCTGCAGTTGGACATCTAGGCTACCCACTCGGACTTTCAACCCCATAGGACTTCTACTCCCTGGGACATCCATCGCCTTGAATATCTATCCCCTTGGACTTTAACCCTCTAGGATTTCTACCCCTGGGGACATCCACCCCTGGGGACATCCACCCCTTCCACATGATGTGACTCAACCATGTAGGTATGTGGGGGGGGGGGGTGTCCCCAGGGGTAGAGGTCCTAGAGAGTTAAAGTCCAAGGGGGTAGATGTCCTAGAGGGTCGATGTCCTAGAGGGTAGACGTCCTAGGGGTAAATGTGCAAGGGATAGATGTCAGTCTACTGATGTCAGAGGTTAGATACCAGGAGGTAAATATCCTTCTGCTGACTAGTTTTGGGATTACAAACCAGAAACACATCTACCTCCTTAAACGACAGGCAAATGATTGAGTATGGATGGGGTGTATGTCCTAGGGGGTAAAAGTTCAAAGGGGATAAAACTCCAGAGGACAGTGACGACCTTCATGAAGGCCAGCAAAAATACATGCACTGGTCAATTGTATTTATTATCATAGCTACAGCAGTAGATCAATCAATAAACCTTATTATTAAAAAAAGGGAAGAGAAAATGGAGATGGGATTGAAAGGGAAGTGAAGAGCGAAGCGTGAGAGATAACGAAAATTAAGGTGGAGAAATATAGAGCTCTTCCCATACATGTTTAATATAACAATTTAACAAAGCCATGTTACCATATCACCTACATGCTGTGATTCAACATTGCAATCACCCTGCCCCCTCTCGTCATGGCTATAGTGTGCAGTGGTGCCATATCCCAGGTGCCTATCCAATTCACAAACCCAGCCAACACACACAAATGGGCCCCATATATGGGCATTATCCCTGGGCTAACCCATGTCAGATCGGGCCCGTGTGGGCTCAGGCCAGAATACCCACATGTCATATTTGCACTGCAAATCCTCCAATTCATGCTCATTTCTGAAAATATTCAATTAATTTACAAATTTACATCTTAAATTGATATTATATGCGTTTTTGTAAAAGTGTGTTTCACCTGGGTTGGAAATGGGCAAACTGGACAAAGGTGCCACCTGGCCACTCATGCTGAGCCCATGTGAAACCCAGGTGGGCGGAGCCCATGAACTCAGCTTAGGGCACTAGTATTGCTCCTGAGCTTACCACTAGATTCCAACATTAAGAGTACAGGGGATTGTACAGACATTTTTCACAATTACTTTAAAACCATTGAATATGAAACAGTTTTCACGGTAAGTGTTCCCCAACTAAAGGAGCCCACATGGGCCCCAATTAGATATTAACAGTGTCAATCCACTTCTAATCTGGGCAAGTACAAAGGGGCCCCACCTGGTAGCCCCGGTCAAACCGAATTGGGCCCCAGGTGTACATCCCATCTGGGCAGATATTGCAGCCCATCTGTGACCCACCTGGGAAAGACATCTTAGTACCAAATATTTATATTCATTTTAAAGAAGCTTCTAGGACGAACCTTTATGATTACAATGTAATGTACTTAATATTTTATACTCTAACTTACACCAGCTGTGAGATATAACCCTCCTTTGTTTCACTGTGCACGTAAGGTGTTGGGGGAATTATAGCATTCAAATATTGGTTAAGCTCAAAAGGGACAAAAGTATACGGTACTTTGATTGCGGACCCCACATCTTCTCTGATTGCGGTTGTGGGGGGGGGGGGGCTGCTACGCCATTGTATGTATTTATATGTATTTCATCCTCCGCCCAATGCCCTTCATACACTGAATTCCATATGACTAAACCCATTCTTCTTCAGAGCGTGATTTACTTGTTGATTAAGACCAGACTGATACGCCTGTATTTACAGAATACATGAGGAGAGAGGTTGACACGACCTGATGGGGACGTGTGGATAAGAAAGCGTGGATAAATCATCAGCTACATCCCCAGCTCCTCCCACCATCCAGGACAAGCCAACACATGGTACAAATGTTTGTGGCCAGAGGATGTATGACAAGGATTCTCTATCTCTATCTGTCTCTCTCTCTGTCTCTCTTTATCTATCTATCTATCTATCTATCTATCTATCTATCTATCTATCTATCTATCTATCTACCTATATGTCAATCAGTCTATATATTTACCTACATGTATCTATGTAATACTCTGTAATATTGAATGTAAAAGAACCCTGGCTTCAGCAATAATTAAGGGATATGATTTGTATTCCCTCGCCTAACCTCATAATCCAATCACCATTACTGCCCTTGAAATTACCTTCGCTGTTATCAAGGGGAACACGCCACCCGAGCAATCCAACATTTAGGTCAGTCAGAGCACTCCAGGTAGACGATTAGTGCTATTTCAGAGACATTGGCCTGGTGAGCAATCCTTCCCTGGGGCAATTTTATGGTGACAGTCGGATGGTATACAGACACACCTCGCTAATCCGACCACCCCCGTCTCAGGGAATGACACGTCCGGATGTTGAATCTGCCGGATTATTGAAGCATATGTATCCTTATGTATAGAACGATCTCTGATTTTTTTTAAACAGCCGGATAATCGAGGGTGGGGGATTATTGATGGCCGGGTAATCGAGGTCTGTGCACGCTCAGTTTGGGTTTTAGAATTTAGTGTGCATAATAGTGTGAGACACATATATATAGATAAGGTGTCGGGAAGCTCGGAATGCTGACAGTCTGATCATTGCACAGATCTGTCTGGTGCAACCTTCAGTGAGTCCACACTGAGAGTCAGTGACTTCAGCTTTGTATGGGACTCTGTGACGGCCAGATAGGATCTGGGCCAATCAGATCTCCACTGATACCTTCCCATCCTCACCCAGTTACATACACAAACTCAAAATGGATCGGTCTAATCCAGATCATTCTTTTTTGTTGTTTGGAGGATTGCTGATTGTTGATTTCGTTCTAAATCAAGACTCCATTAATTCAGCCTCTCCCCCTTTCTCTCACATACCTCTCGCCCCCACTGTTCCACGGTAATAAGTATTCACTGAATTCAATGAGAATGGACATAGGAGGGGGAGGGCCTGGGGAAGGATGCAATGGTGGGGGTAGATTCTTTGTCTGGGGGTTACAGAGGGGAATGGTGGAGTTGGTTGTTTTTCCTCCTTTTGTCACATTAATCACAGGTGTAGGTCTCAGGGCCTGCTCCTGGGCGGTGATGTTACTAGGTGTGTGCTCCTGGTGAACAAGCCAAGCGTCTAACGGCGGGATCATGTTACTCCAGATCACTACCTCGCCTTCTCCTGTACCTACATTTATGTCATTCGGCCCCAGCCAGCCGCAACGGAAACACATCCCAAAGGTCTAGATTATAAACTTCTTGATGATCAACACGGCCACAAGGCACGCAGGTGTCTATGGAGTTTAAGTATATATTACCCGATCTGAGGAGAGAAACCCAAAGGGGCCGCACTCCAACGGTATTTAAGACAAACAAGAAGGACGCAGTATGTCTGTAAAGTAGACATTCGCAATGGAGATTGCCAATACTATAGTAAATAGTATTATTCCTGAATGGAGAGGCCTTTGGGTATAGATACTATAGCTTCCATTACAATCGCCTCCCTGCGGTCATTTTAACAAGGTCAATGGCTAGCCATTTTTGTGAGGTGAGGAATTCGCTTGAAACTCAAAGCTAAGTGTGAGAAAAGTAGAGGGTGGCCTAGAGGCAGGAGAAGGCATGTTGCCATCGTATTGCCTCTAGCATGGCATGGCTGGACCGGGGCTGGACATGCAGGACAGACACAACGTGTTATAATACATGAACAAGTATGTAAGGATCCAGATCAGTTTTGGACCCAACTATCCTGGTCCTCCAGACACACATGTATGTACCAGCCACTGAGTTGATGACAGCTTGTCACGAAACGCTTAAGACCACTTAACGATATAATAAAAATGAGTTTTCACTTACCACCAAGTTGTGTCGACTCTGGTGACAGCTACCAGGGTAAGCAAGACAAGTCCTAAGGCTTGCAGTTGAGTCTTGCCCATGGTGGGGTGCCTTCTCCATGTGGGGGCTGCTCCAGTGGGTGGGTGGTATAATCCAAGGGGGACACCCCTCCTTTACATCAGGGGGCGGCCAGGAGGAGGTCTACCTGCATCAGCTCACCTCTCCTCACCACCACACTAGTAACGTCTGAAAAGCATATTTTCTCACCGTCGCCAAATAACGCAAGGGGTCCCACCTGGCGCGGTGGCAGGGCCGCTCGTATTGGCTGGGAGGGAGGGTCTTGGGGGTCAGATTCGGTAGTACAAGGGCCAGATGATCATCGTGATCATCATCATCGTCATCAGAAGCCAAGGTGTGGAATCTGCTTTATTGCTCTTGAGAATGAAAACACCCAGGTGTATCACATATCTGAGTGTGATATGTTATTCGTGTGTTTTGGAGTAGATTGGAATGAATAGCAATAGCTATAGTAAATGGGGTATCATGATATACACCATGGACCGGCCGACCATAAGACTCCCAGGCAGGAGTCCAAGGCTGTCACTCTGGAGGAGGTCTGGTGCCAGCAGCCACGGCACTGCAGCCAGGAGTACCCGGAGACGCGCACATGTCCAGCCCCTTAAACACTGTTACTATATAAATTCCTAAACTCTCATAGGAAATTATTGTATTACTGGTAAAATGGCTCCTGCCTATCTCTCTATCGTATTGCCACTATATATATAGTAGAATTAATAATAAATCCAATTGCTGTGGCGTGGGAAGACACAGGTTGATCTGGTTTGGTCCTATATAGTAGGGTTAATATCACGGTCTCTCCACTGTGGGCCAATTGAGTGTATATAGACGCAGTAAATAGTCCAAGACGGTGACACGTCCATCCACCACCCACCTCCCAACCAGACTGAAGTTAATTTCTCATGCCGTCTATACACCTGGGTGGGACGCGGCGCCTTTGTGTGGCCGGCGGTCAGTAGTATATAAACAGGACCTTGGAGCAATGGGATAAGTCCCGACTGCAGTCATGCAGGGCTATGGCTGGAGTTTGGGGAATTCTCCAGTAGCAGGGGGTAGATTGGGGTGGGCAGGGAGGGAAAGGGGGGGGGGGTCATGTTCTGCCAATGATTTTCTCCCAACTATTGGTGAAAGCTAGACCCACCCCCTGCCACACCGTTTAGGTGATTGGGTGCTGAGATGAGGATTGTATGGTGGGTGGGTTGGGGGTGGGGGGTCGGATGGAGGTGGGTAGGGGGTCTCAGCGTTAATAGAGGGTGGGTGGGATGAATACCTACCTGTTTTGGTGCGAATGAAAACACAGGGGTTTAGAACTGACAAAAGCTTTGGGAGAGGGCAAAGTGAGGGGGAGGAGGGGTGTAATAGTATTGGCGTGTATGGTGAGCCCAGGAGGCGACCTCCGCCGATCGGCCTGGTCGGGGCGGGCGGTCATGGCGACGGCGTTTTGTCGTCGCCCAGTGGAGCGGGCGGAGGGCGGCAGCTGCAGGCCGCGCGCGGACGGCCCAGCCCCCGGCGGTTCCCGGCCAGCGGGGAGGACGACCGCCGCAGCGCAAATCAACTGGAAAGTAGCGGAAATCAACTCAGATATCACACTGCAGACCCTGGCTTTAATACGGCTAATTTCCAACCGATTTTAAAAGGCCTCGCTCCTCTTTTTTCTCCTCCTCCTGTTGGGAAAGTGTAACACAAAGACCAGCGTTCAAGTGTGCACGCAAATCTCTGCTTGCACACATGGCTGTTTTTAGTGCTACATTAGAAGTTATGTTGGTTGCGTGAGTGGGAGGTGCCCCGGTGCACACACTTTTATTAAACTGGAAATGACTGCATTGCATTTATATGGTGATACGTCTCACAAAAGTAAATACTAGCCTACAAACAAAAGTGAAATGTATATATACAAATTAAGATCAGGGAAATGACAGAAGTACAGGATTTATGTATGATCAAGGAAACACATTATGATAACTATTTTTATTTATATACGAAAACCAAGGCTACGTGAGACACAAAATATAATGTTCAGTATACATTGCGCCCCCTCTCAACAAGAAGATATAACTATGTCGGCAGAAAAGAAAGCCAATTTCACAGTCAGGCGTCAAGCCGACGAGGGACCGGCGATCCTCGCCCAGTGGCCACTATTTCATCAGTTTATACAAGAGGATAATATTTATCCACTCTCAATCTGGAAGACGCTAGACTGATTTTATATTTTGAACGTCCCTTTCGATGGCCCACGTGCTGGTTCGGTAATAGATCTCCTCAAATGCCTGTTGAAAAACACGGACCCAGGATGAAGGTGCACAGCGGTGCATGGTGGACTACCTTCTTATATGCGATATCTAATAACTTAGCACCATAGGTACTGTCTGCATTAATTATTACAATATATGCTAACATGTCCCATATTTGATAAAGCACCACTTGACATGTATAGATCGAGATGCCTACAATGAGAATGCGTCATGTATACACATTTGAGAAGCTGTATCGGTACATGCATAGTGCAGACACGCAAAGACATGGATAGACATAGGTTATGTCCCAGTTATGCCATTAATCTTTTTACGCGTAACATAACATATAACAACTTTGGGCCATTAATTCAACCAAAGATCTTCAAACAAAACCTATACCGACATTTAACAATACTGTCTACACCATCGGCGCCAATTTACTGCTTGACTAAGTACTGCTCACTTTCACTACTTGTCCTCCATTGACCGTCACTTAAAAAGAAACAATACATAAGCCGCATTTTCCACAGCACTTCATGCACTGTGTCAGCATGTTTGGGATTATATGGATTGTGGATGTGTACGTTATATTTGTTCTCATTGTCTCATCGTTAAGTTCCATGTGTCCGTCTGCTTAATTGCACTTTTCCCACTGTCACGCCCCCGTGTGGCGCCATGTTGAACCATGTCCTAACGGATGGCATTGTTCAGTGTCTGTGATGCAGGGAGGGTCGTTCGCCATCACCCTTTGATGCACTTGTGGCAACGTATCTAATATTAAGGCGAGGATTAAGGGCAGAGAAAGGTGTCACACCCTCGTGCCGGAATCATAAAGCACGAAACATGCTTCTGAATTCACTATACCCGGAGTTTTCAGCACCACAGAAATAGCCTATATTTATGAGTTTTCAGTATACCTTCAGTGTTTGACGTAGGGGCCTATAGGGCCTACCTGACGGCTAATTTGATACGATGTTTTTGCCCCGTGACATGGTCTGAAAAAAGGAGAGCCGGGCAATCTTTTCGAAATTTTGAAAAATATACTTTTCCCCCCAAAATCGAATAAATTGTGAAGTTATTATAGCTCAGTATTGCAGAGTTAAGTTTGTCTATTGCACGAATTGTTTTCCATGGAACTGTTTTCGGTGCACACGAATGAGATTGACATAGACATTCAATGGTGTAAGAAAAGGGGCGGGGCACCCCCCCCCCCCAAAAAAAAAAAATCACACAAGAGGGGGGAGGGACTGACTATGTTTGCCCCCCCCTCCCCCCCCCCCCCAATTTGCCAAGCCCCTATAATACGATACAGAAAAATCCCCAAACTTACCTCTCCCGCACACGGAAAAGTGAGGACAGGGGGGCATGGGCCCCCAATCAGGGGGCTCAAACAATAAAGGGGACTGAAACACGTCATTTGCTTACAATTCCAATATATTGGGGGCAGGCCCCCTGCCCCAACTCCCAATCAATATCTCCCTCCTACGCATCTGAGAAATAGCTAACTACTCCAGTGGCGTAGGAAAAAGGGGGGGCAGGGGGGCCCGGGCCCCACCAATCACTGAGGAGGGGGGGGGGCTGAATATGTTTGGGCCCCCCCAAAATTTGTCAAGACATGTCATATGATACACATAATTTCCAATTCTTACCTTTCCTGCATAAGAAAAAGTGGGCGCAGAGGGGGCAGGGCCCCCAAATTAGAACCAAAGGGGCCTCAAATACTAATTTTCCATACAATCTAATATAAGTGTGTATATGATACATCATGCATAAAAACCGATTCATAAAGTTGGTAGGAGTGGGCCCCCCTAGGCCCCCCAATGAAGATTTGCTTCCTACGCCTCTGTACTCTCAGTGTGCCTAAAATATATATAAAATGCTGATATAAATATATAATTGGGAAAAAAATGGAAAAAAATAATACGGGCAAAGGCCCATACCAGCAAACAAAAAACGTTATACAGCGTTTTAGAACGTTTCTCTTGGGCTCCTTAGTATTGCCATGTTGTATGACGTGGAAAACGTTATTTTGACATGATATAACGTAGTTTTGCTAGCTGCATGAGATGGTGAGGTTCATTTTGGAATGTTCCTCCCTCGGTGAGACTGGGGCCGTATCCCACTCAGTCTCCGGTTTCATGGAATACGGCCCCAGTCTTACCTCGGAAGGACCGATTCAGAATAGTAAAAGTAGCTCTCATCTTAGGCCAAAAAAAAAAAAGGTGTGTTTCAGGCAACCCGACCCTAAATTCCAAAAAGGGCCGACCCTAGCATTTTTTTCCCAATTTTGGAGATTTTTTTTAAATTTTTAAATTTTTGTTACTTTTTTCCTCATTTTTTCCTAATTCTTTCAAGAATAACAAGCTCCCAGTGACCTCAGAGGCCTAAATAATTGATTAATTTCAGGAAATGGCATTCTAAGAGGTATATCCAACAGCTTCTTGATATTCCTAGTCAATGGAGGAATTATGGAGTCATTTTGGTGAGTCGCGAGTTGATTTGTCGATTCGCGACTCATTCCTGGTACTCTCTCTGTGTAAAAAAAAAAAAAAAAAAAAAAAAAAAAATCCGACCTACCTACCCTAGAAATTCTGACCATGTTGCCTGAAACACACCTTTTTTTTTTTGGCCTTAGGGGCAGTGGCCTTGTTATTATGGATATCGAATTGTCACATTTTTACTATTTTCTGTTCAAACCATAGGGCAAGTACTACATACGTACATATTATTCAGGCTCTGATAAAGCCCTGAAACTGCATGTTCAATATGCTAGAAGGAGGATATGTCATATAGGGCTAAGTGAATCAAGGGAGTCTGGTATGATAACTACCTGCCATGACCAGGCTGCCACATGACCTGCCTGGAACCCCTTACTTTGTTTAATCCCTCACTCATAGGGTCATAAGGTACATAACTTTGATGATCCGCCTCCCATAACACATGTCTCCCTCCACCTTCATGACGTGGATCGCCCAATCACCGATCTGCTGTCAGAGTTCCAAGCTTCAGTTTCACTAAAGATTGACTGATTATTTACATCATAAATGACCCAGGCCACATGTATACATATGGTAATGTGGCATATATTTCTCTCCTTTTTTTGTTGTTGTTGTTGTTGCAATTATTAGGACCCTCAGGGTTAGAAAAGAAAGGTCTGGGTGTCACGGGTTATATTTGATTCCGGGCTTCCAATGATAACAAGGAACATCACCCGATCGAGGGGTGTGTTCGCCCAGATATTCTTTTTATTCATGCATTCCACAAAGGTATTTTAGGCAACTTTGTAGGAAATCTCGCTGGCCTTCGCCAATGATGGTATTAGTGCACATCATGTTCAAAGCATATTTTAAATAGCTCTCTCATTTTGTATTGTTATTTCATCTAGTTGTTACACATTTTCTCATAAAGATTTTAAACCTTATTTTTTTTGTGGTACGAAAACTAATACCAAGGTCATCTCTGTGGATTCCCTTTTCATAGTTTCTCAGGAGTTGAGTCTGGGTTTGAGGCTGCATCACACTTGGCCTACGGCATCGTGTGATGCAGCCCGTACCAACTCATGAAGAACACTGAAAAGGTCGGTTGCCTTGTCTATGTATGTCTATTTCATTTTCTCTGTAAGAATACCCCTTTGGAGGTGATAAAGACTATGCCATAGGCGTGGCGTAATTGTTGGTCGCGAAACTATATTTTCAAATGATAAAACAGTATTATTTGAACAAACAAGTCAGTGTTATGATTCCCAATTGTTTATTCCATCGTTCATATAGCCTAAGATTAAAGGTCTGTCGTATGACCAAGCACCTTCCACTGTTGTCCTGTTCACCCTTGACAGCACAACTTCCAAAGAGTATCCATTATTGTGACACATATAGCTGCTGTCACTGTTGTAATATATTAATGACACCTATAGCTGCTGTCACAGACTGTCACATAGTACTGTCACTTGTGTAATACCACATAAGTAGCAGCCAATAAACACGTTCACCGCACAATAATATTAAGGTCCACTGCTGCTCTATATCTCAAAGCAATTACTTAACATAGTTTTCTATCTTTGTCGTCGTCAGGTGTGACAGTCACCATGGGGAAAACAAATCGCTGAGATACTCACTGAGTGACTAAGGAAGTAATACAAGATAAGGAGCAATTGTTGGAATTAAGGGAAGTCATCTAGATAAATAATATCTAATAATAAGCAGCTGTTCCGACAACAGGGAGACAAAAAGGTACTGAAAAAAACAAGAATAAGAACGCAACAATAATCCTAAGGAAATGGATGGATGTTCCAGAGAGAGGAACAGAGGAATGCATGGGATAATTTTCTCCTTTTGAACAAGGAATTGTTATCTGAAGGTAAAGCCTGAAATGTATAAATATCCTTGTGAAACGTCCTTCGAATGATGACTATTGCACATCAATAAGCTTTTGTATTTCTGTTTTACCATGAGACACCAAATCCGTATTTGATGGTGTTAACACACATGAACTATACAACAGAAATAGACATACTGGGTAATATATATATGTTGGTCCAATAGTTTATGGCAAAGTTCTTGGATTGGATTTACTGTGGACGTTCCATTGAAGTTTGTCGTATTTCCATTATCCTTGTTTCACAGTCACAGAGGAATATTTGAGAGTAGAAGACTATCACATATCTTTCTTTCTTTTTCTATTTCGAGTACATCTGGTGTCTTTAATAATAAAAGCCGTGTAGTCACCTTCAAACAATCCACTCAATACACTAAGTATTGATAAGAACAAAGTCCCCATCTCCATACACCGGTATCAGATTGGAGACCGAGCAAAATATAAATCTTCAATAAAACCTTAGGAAAAATAAATTATCTTCATCCCAGTGGATGGGAGTCGACCAGGGATTATTTGCCCGAGCCGACATGTATTTTACATCTTCTCTTTTTTTCAGATAAAGAGGTCCTTTTTCAGATCACGAAGCCGAATTCCTATATGGGTTAGATCCGTGAGAGTTGCTGGATGAGGTTGGAAGGGAGAATAGCTTCCAGCTTCTCCAGTATGTAACTGATGGGCATGTACAGCCAGCCAAGGATCTGCAAGACACAAAGGGAAAGGATATGTCAACCAAAACGAAGAATTGGTATTTGTTGATCAATGATATATAATACAGCTGTAAACAACACCAGGTACAGGTGATGAAAAATAAACGTGCAATCTACATCACAGGTGATTCTGTGTAATGATAGAACTGGAATTGATTTTTTTTGTTACTAGCATTAGTATTGTCTCAAAAATACCCCCACACTATGACCCTCTACCCCATGACCTTACACAGGGTTCCCACAAAAATTTCAGTTTGAAATTCCATGACATTCCATGACAAAAATCCCAAATTTCCACGACATTTATTACATTCCTGTGGGGGGTTAGGGGGCTTGACCCCTGAGAAAATGTCTAAAATCTAGAAAGCAAATGGTACATTCTCAGAGATTTTGTAATATTAATTCTATTATTTTCATTTTCCATGACATTCCATGACACACAGCAAATTTTAACAAAATTCCATGACATTTCATGACTTTCCATGACAGCTTTCAAATTCCATGACATTGCATGATTTCCATGACTTGTGGGAACCCTGCTTACATCTCTAGCCACATTGACCCCCATGTCCACAATATGACACAAACGGACTAGCATCGTACATCATGTATATTGGCACTCTGGTGCCAGTCACCAACACAACAGCAGTACATCTTGATCTAACCCGAAGGGTAGAGCCCACGGCTGACAAGTCAGTGATGGCTAATAAATATAAGATACACCTAGGGAACCAAGAGTGAAAAGCGAGAAACCGTCTTTGGGGTCTCAACTAGGGGCCTGTGAGGCAAGTGGTTCCCCTCGCCATGATTTTTCCCCCCACTAGTTGAGTCAACTAGTCTCACCAACCCATCTTACCGACACTTTTTGCATGAAGGGGGAGGGGCCTAGTGTACGTTTAATATACCATACTATGGAGGTACAGAGATATGATTATATTCTGCAGTTATTTCCCATTTTCATTTCTTTTGGCTCTTCCACACGTAACATATGACCAGTAATATTGTATTGGTTCTGTGTGTTCACAGGGAAAGGCCTTTGGGTTGTCTTTATACCTCTAAACCTGCCTTTAACTCCACATGCTTTCGTGTTATACCAGACTGACCATGTCTTAGAAGACCATATCTTGTGACTTCACCTGGACATGGTTGCCGCAGAGAGAATGGGTAAGAACAGGGTGCCAAGCTGAGGAATTTGGCGAAAGTCACCCTATCTCCACCCTCTGACACCCGAGCACGCCGACCGGAAGGATTAGGGTGGGTCATGACCTACTGACCCTGAAGGGGTCAGGGGTCAGCCCGGTCATGGTCAAATGAGCAAATATCATTAAGTTCTGACCTGGTCGCTTTCTTACTTTTCTTATTGGTCAGAGGTTGATCGATTGTCCCATCTCAGATGCTCTAGGGGACCAATGTGTATGCTACATAATTTAAAGGTGGATCCACAGTTGGGAGATGCTAGATCCATAGACTTTTGGGGTGGCGGATTGGGAGCGGCATATGTGGTCTCAGAATAAACCAGCCACCCAATAAGCCCTTGTTGACAGCCTCTATATGTAGAGGGACACAGTCGGCATTTTTATTATTGCCGCCGTGAAGGGCAGATTGTGCAGCACCCCCCCCCCCCCCGACCCCTCTGGTGTGGGGGGGGGGGGTTGCTGGCTGGATTCCAGGTAGTTGGAGGAAGGAGAGGGGAGGGGAGGGGAGGGGAGGGGAAGGGAGGGGAGGGGAGGCGAGTGGAGGGGATGGGAGGGGAGAGGTGGTAAAGGGGTGCGCGTAGTCTTCAGGTTAAAAAGCCAACGCCACGGATAATATTCCCCTAGTCCTCCCCTGCCTGCCCGCGCCGTGCGGCGGCATTCGTATGGGGCCTTGCGTACACAAACTAAATAGAATCACGGTGCGCCAGTTGTCAATCGGGCCCTGAAATCTGAAACAGTAAAGAAACAGTTGTGGGTGCGGGCTGCAGAAGTCAGTGCTACTTGACGTGTTGCTCACGGCGGCGGGGCCCCGGCTTAAAGCCCTGGGTAAAGCTATCAGTCGCATGACAAACAGTGGCTCTCTTTGCTGCCGACATGGACACTATTTGACTAGGACACGGATCCGGCCCGGCAGGCAAACAGGGGGCAGGGACAGCAGGGGGAAGGGGCAGGGGAGGGATGCCCTACCGTCCCTCGGCCTGCACCCGGCCCCCTCCGGCCGAGACACCGAGCACACACTCTACAGTAGAAATACATATATGCACAATTCCCCACAATAGAACCGCCTGTGTTGCCCACCCTGCACTCCTCCCCTTTCAAAGCACCATCCTGCTGCCTATTGGGACCAAGGCCGCCAGGAGGGCCCTTCAATTACAGTTGCATTCCTCCAGTAGTGTTGAGACAGCTCTGCTGCTGCTTCTGGTTTAACCCAACAAACTCACATGATTTTGGGTAGAAATAGATGCACTAGGGAAAGCAAGCTGACTTTTAATATGTCCAGATAAATCTTTCTCTTCTTTTCTCTCTTTTATTTTATTTTTATTTTTTGGTGCCGGGGTGGGATGGGGTGTAATATCTATATTCTTGTATAATTAAGTGCAGTACATCGTATCATTAATGATTAAGTCAGAATATGGTGGCTCCTTGCACACCTGATTTTCCTCTCCATGGTATAAACTTAATTCACCTCGTTGACTATATCCGTGTTGTATAGTATAGTTAATACTAAATATGTGACTGTAACACATGCATATTATATACGGCACAAGATGGAATAGAAACACGCCCCCTAGGCCTTAGTCATTTCCCCCACATAGTTGACTGGTGAGCCACCTGGTTTCCAAGGGGGGGGGGGGGGGGATCCCTGTGGGATTGAAACCTTTCTGACGGTTTTCTCTATCTGTAAATTACCAATAGGAATGATATGGCCTCTAACTATTTAAACGAAGAATTTAAAGCACTAGAGGTAGAGGGATCTTGAAATATTCCTCATGCACTAAATAAGATCAGCGATTTTCTCTGGAGTAAAGGCCTATGCAGCACTGTAGTGTAATAATCAGTATAAAGGCACAGTAAACCGATCGACTGATACAGGTGGAGACCCTCCGACATATGACACGGTCAGCGCCTCTTGCAGACAGGCATTTCTGTATCTCGTCACAGCTCACACAATACATTGTATCAGCGCATCTACCCACCTGACTCTATATGACTTTAAATTTCGCTGGTTGATGTTACATCTACCGATAAGACACATCACTATGCGTACAAACAGGGGACAACAGGGGAAGGCTTGTAACAGTCTTATCAGCGCTTGTCGCATTAACCAGCGCACCTGTCGTTACCTAAGGGAGTCGTCAGAATTGAAAAAGGCGCGCACGAAAATGCACCCCCACCCCCATGTTTAAAAAAAGTGACAACTCCCTAACCCGTCTGGCCCCTCCTCCTATCACCCCTTTTTACCAGTATTCCTCCTGCAACCCCCCTCCCCAATCCCCAATCCCCACCCACCCTCGGTTAAATCCCCCTCAGTGAGAGGGGAGTAGGAGTACTTACCGTTTTGGCGACGACCCCCATGGGTTCTGGGTACTGGTGTGTGAGAAGGGCGAGCAGCGCCGTGAACGAACAGAGTCCAGCCGTGAAGAGAATGAAGAAGGGCAGCTCCTTCTTGGGATATACCGACACTTCATGGAAGGCTTCAGCATGGGGGAAAACACAAGGGGAAAAAACTCAATATTAAAGGTCCTTACTATAGCGGCCCAGCCGACTGGAAGACATTGTTCAGCTACAAGTGCTATTGGCAACCTATGGAAATCGGTCATCCATTGGCAGATTTTCTCTTTTATTTGTATTCCCTCAACTTAGTGAGAACAAGTTCTAATTTGGCATGGCTATAGGAGATTTTCTCCTCTCGTTAACTCATTTTCCGTTGGAGGTGACAGTGTGTATATATTAATTGAGTAGATGTGGTGGGGTGTGATGGGGTACTGTACAGGGTTAGCCCCGGCCTGACCCCAGTTCTGCAGCACAATACCATCAGCGGATATTTCCCATGGCCTTGGTGGAGTGAAGATGTTTCACTTAGTGTATTTCTTTATATGACTAGTAGGAAACTGGTGATAACGTCACTTAATCACGTATGAAACTAATTTATATGCCTATGGCATGATATCCAAATTTTCCTATATAAAAGCATTTATCTTTTAATCTGTAAAATACAGTTTAATACCTATTGGTTCATTTATCTATATGTTTAAGAAATGACATTAAACAAGGTAATAGTTTCACACGTTAATAGATCAGGACCTTCTCTGTCTTTGTCTTTAACATCATTTCTGAATTCAATAAAGTACACCAATTTCTCTCTATTGGTGGACAATAGTTACTGCAGGTGTATTTTGATATTAAATGACAATACAAAGTTAATACCTACCAGGTAGGAGTTCTCTGTCTGCACTCTCTGTACATGTTGGATAGGGGTAGAAGAGGTGGCCCTTCTCCAGGGGGTAAGGGATCATACGGAATGCTGGAGGAGCGAAGGGAACGATTTACAGGTCAATGTATATCACAACAGGTGAAGAACTTGAACAAGGTACAGTCAACTCCCTCTTAGCGGCCACCCCTCCAGTGCAGCCAATCCCTCCAATGAGGACACTTTTCATAATCCCAGACATACTACAATGTCCAGAAAATGACCCCCTCCAATGCAGCCACCCCACCAAAACGGCCACTTTTCCATAGTCCCAAGGGTGGCCACATTAGAGGGAGTTAACTGTAGTTAGGTCCGACACTATCTCATAACATGATTAGCTGTACCCTTAGGCAAAAGATTTAAAATAAATATGGATACCAAGTGAAGGGTAAATTCGTCGAAAATAAAGCCACTTAAATATTTGATTAATTATCAGATTATATGCTTCCACACATTCTAATTTTAATGCGATTAATCCTTTAAGGGCCGCACATTACTTTAATGCAGTACATGTATACCCCTTTGTCGTCATGATGCATTCATGCATTGCATGCAGCCCTCGGTAAGTTTACTCGCCACGGCTGCATTCATGCATGTTGCCAACCCTCGGGGAATGTATCAAACCTGAAGGGTTAGCATGATGCTTGATTCACGCATCCTTAAGCCCCGGCCACACTATGCTGTTTTAAGCAGATCCGACCCGACCAGACCCGACAATCGGATGTATTTTACCTGGCCGGTCTGATAGAGTTGTGCATGCCAAACTCTTCCGACTGTTGGGTCTGATCTGGTCGGGTCGGGTCGGATCTGCTCAAAACAGCGTAGTGTGGCCGGGGCTTTACGATAAAGGGCATAATGCATTAAAGTACAATGCAGCCCATAAAGGTTTAAGGATGATAAGACTGTGCTTTACTTACTGCCTTCCCACGTGCAGTGTAGGAGATTGAGCGCACCCTCCACCCGCTTCCAGTGCTGGAGGTGGAAGAAGGTGTAGGCAATGGCCTCACTGTCACCCCGCTTGAGGATGTGTTCAGGTGGAAGAATAAGACCCTTCATTTCCAGTAAATACTGAAAAAACACAAGAGAGAAATAGTCATTAGTACAATAGTGAAGAGCTGTCAATTTCAAGATAAATTATCTTTGGTTCTATACCAAACGTTTAGGAGCCATCTCCCATACGATAGATTTTTCTATTACATGTGTATTTTCCTTCTGCCAAAATGTTCATATAGATTCCCGGTTTAGTACATAAATCTAATTTGTTAAGTTAAACTAAGTTCCAATAGACTAATGCAGTTTGGCCTACCTTGGGAACATGAGGGTTGAACTCTACGGCTCTGTGAATGGCTTCCACCGCGTTCATCTCAGCTGTACTTAGCCCTCTCTTAGACGCTATGTCTGGTGAGAATCTGTCGGTGAACAACACACGCAATGTCAATCTTTATCAAGAATTTTACAGTGACCAAAATATAGAATAGGCCTACGTGTTTTTAAGTCAAAGGCAATTTATATCTCTAACTATATTAGGAAAATGTATATTTCAAATGCAATCGGCGTCATGATAGCTATTGCTTGATAAACATTACAAGTGACCCTGTGCCATATACTATATCTACAAAATTATGTGATAATATTAATCTAAAGTTAGATAATGTATGATCTCAGTGAAGTGTGGCTGTAAATATGTTGATATAGTATTTTCTGATGATGATCACACTTACTTGTCGGCTACTTGTCTGGCTTTGAGTAACGCGGCTGTGTAACATATTGTAGCTGATTTAGGTAAACTGATATCTGAAATATAAGTAGCAAACGCAAATGTATAGAGCCAATATACAAGGTAAATCAAAACTAATATGTGGTCGCTTCATTGCAAATAGCCATGTGATTTCATGTTATGCCATGTGACTAGAATATAAAATATAACAGAAACAGAAGACAGAAGTCAATATAATGTAAGTACTATTTCATGCCATCCATATGGATGAAAAGAGATGATTTAAAGATGAAAATACTGGTTGAACTTACCATCATACTTTGCAAGTACTGCCTGAACATCAGCATATGCTTGTAGTTCTAATAATGCCTCTATAAGGTTTTCGTGAATATTGAACAAGTTGAGCATTGGAAATTCTTTCATCACCTGAAAACAGAAGTCGTGCATCTATGTTATAATATGAAGCCTCTATAATAGCTGAATAGGCTACAGCATTAACAGGAGCAGAATTCGATTTGAGTTTCGAACTCAATATATTTGCTCCAAGGTATTTTGCGTTCCTAGTTCCATTTTCTGCCACATGGCGGCAACACAAGACAGTACACGACAAAGACTTGTGGTATTGGTGTATCGTTTGTCCACCAGGTGACAGGTTGGTCAAGGCCTCAGTCTAACATCCTACATGTACCAGTATTACTTACATATACACACATGTCGCTTCTCTATTCAAAACCACCAAAATAAGGTATAGTAGCACAGCAAGTGTGCACACAACGTTAATCTTTCATTATGAAGGTCAATACTAGCTAAGATATAAATATATTTACCACCGTTCTTAAAATGAAATGTAAAAGTTGTTAACGTTTATGAATTGACAAAACAGAACTTTGCTTACATCTCTCATCATTTTGACGGCTTCACGCGTCTTGCCTAGTTTGCGGGCGCACATGGCTAGACGTCGCTTGACGTAGACGAGGACGTTGGTGTCCCGTCTGTGTATGGCCTCCTGTACGGAGTTCTGATTTTGTGTCTGCTGTGTCTTTTTGTACTGAACCTCGGCAGCTTTATATGCAGACTTAAGTAGCTTCTCTGCCTGTAAGAGATAACACATTACATGAAACTTGGGGACATCTACCGGTACCCAGAATGTGCCTCTACATTGGTGCCCGTATTTTTGACCATGCCGCCGTGTCAATTTTTAGCAAAAGGGCTGCGTCGCCGTGTCGATTTTTATCCCATATCATTAGTATACATTCTACTTCATGTGTCCATGTCCGTCGATTTTTAAAGAGGCCATGTCGCCTGTGTCGATTTTTAAAGGGGGCGTGTCGTTTTTTACCCATGTAGAGGCACCAGAATGGTGGAAACATGTGCTATTCTGTTCAATTGAATCGCAAGGACGCATAATCACTTTGTCGTCATGATCCGCGGACACAGAGCCAGTGAATAACTCGCTGGCACCGCATTAGTGCATCATGCCGGGTGGGCCAATTATTGCCTCAAAGGGACAATCCTATATTGCCGACATGATTCAATATTGGCAAGTTCCTTACAAGAGCTGCATTTATGCATGACAACTAAAGTTTATAGTGCAATAAGGTTCAATGCTGGGGGGAAAGAGTTACAGAGGGACAGGATACACTGATGTATGCAAAATGGAAGGATACTATGTGCATTGGCTTGCTTACTTATAAATTATACCAACTTACCTCTAAAATAGTTGTGCACTCTTCTTCTGCTAATAAGATCATTGCTGGAGCACACCTGAAATAAAGGGAGCCCATGTTTATCCAATATGAAAATGATATAGTTGATATCCATGTAGCAGTAATACCCAGTAGTTAAATTTCAGTTTCGGGAAAAAAAGATCTCCACAATATTACATAGAAAGACTTTTTGTATAAAGGCTTTAGCTTATCAAATATGACCAGCTCATCTTAGCTCAATATCTGCTAATGCAGAAAAAGCAGAAAACACACAAATACCATGATCACATACAATAGACACAACACTATCAGCACCCCAGCAGGTAACGTAAAAAAGAAGCTTACTCAGCGTTTTTCTCCAGGGCCTCGTGGGCGGCTTTCACCCTGGCCTGTGGGTCCCTCTCCCTCCAGGCCATCTGCATAATCTCAAGCTCGGGCCTTCCCACGTCGTACTCACAGGTGAAGAAGGTTTGGTGGTCCTGTGCCGACAGGTTCATGTCGTAGTAAGTGAGCGGCTCCTTGGTCGTCTCCCACGTAAACCTCTGGTACTCGGCACCACGGAATAAGTTCATGGGATTTCGCCATACTTTACACTCTGTCGTCGGGGAAGGAAGAGAGGACACACCATGCTTTTATCAGTATTTCAATTCATACAGGATATATTATGCTACTCGTTTATAATGGTTGTAAATGAATGATATTTTGTCTTCATTCTCTTTCTAAGCCTGGCGTCAGATTAAGACCCCCTGCATATTATACTGATTTTTTTTTATTATTCAATTTTACCATTGTCTTTTAGATTTTCTTTGCCAATCAGTATGTATGTTTCCCTCGTTTAAATTTACATTAATACATGTAGTAGGACGTGCTGCAGATATAAGGATAGAGTATTAAATAGCTAGTTATAGTTGGCAGTTAGTGAGTGGTCCTCTGAGAGATCTTTCCAAGTCGTGGGTAGTTTAAAAGCTAGCAGTACATGCATGTTGGTTACTGGAGCCAAGCCTCCAAAGCACGGCCTTACACTAATCAACATGCCATAAGAACTAGATCAATTTAGCCCCCACCCACCCAACATCACCGGCACACATTATCTGCTTCCTTTTCAATCCTAAATAAATGGGCCGTCGAGGAGAAAGCACAATTTTTAGTACTGTGTTTGGCCACCAGGGGGCCACAATGGCCACAAATGTGAAATATTTGCCAACATTTTTCTTAATACTTTTTTAATATAGAAAAAACTATGGGTTTTCTTCAAAACATTCTATATACCGGTATATATGGAATCTAAAAGGAACGTTTTGAAAGCCAAATAAGGCCTAGATAAGAGGTATTCTTAAAAGGCGTTGCCATGGCAACATGAATTTAATTCTTAATATAACTTTAAAAGAATTCACAAGGATTACTACGCTAAAAACAGAATATGAATATCATTTCTCTATCCAAAGCTATGACCAAAGATCTTAAAAGCGTTGGCCAGTTGTGAATTTTAATTCAAATATCTGCGACTATAATACCTCATTGGAAAGCTTATCACTTCAATTCTAAATATCACATTTAACCTTGGAGGACCCTTTCTCCTCGTCTGTCCACAATTCTAAAATATACTTTTATCCATATTTTCCCCTATAACTAATAAGTTTTTTTTTCTCGTTTTATAAAAAAAGATAGATAACCCACTTGGTTAGAAATAAAACATATGGCCGTGAACGTGTACAGCAAACTATGAGCACATAAGGAATATATTCCTTATTATTCACTTAACATCCTATTTATATTCTGTTACCAAGAACTTCACATGTATCTCCCTTCCTACACCCTTAATTGTTAAGCCTGTGTTATAATATATCATGATATAATTCTGCAATATTTAGCAACAATACCCCTGTGACATATGTACTACACATGTGATTGTAATGGCATGTTGTGAGTCCTACTACCCGCATGATGTAGCCTATGCTACTATAAATACCACAGTAATGACAAACAAGTTTGACATGTATATCCCATGTTGCTGTCTCCCCTATACCATTATATAAGTCTAATCAGCAGCATAGTGATTAGATAGGGGGAGGCAGCAGCTACGGCATCTGACAACATCCCTTCACCTACACACCCACCACACCTCAGCCGTTGGCATTAAATGGCCCCTGCACACCCCGTGTTATTGGCGACCAATGGTCAGAGGCAACTTAAAGTAGGAATAAAAGCTGGGAATATAAATAAAAGTACTTCTAGAGTCACTGGTCGTCATGAGTCTCCCTGATACCGCAACGTCAGAACCGGGCCACTTACCATTGAAGACGCGACGTACTTTTAGTTATGAAAAGAACCACACACACACTTCTGTGTTTAGAGTTACAATGTATATAGAATACATGGGGGCTTCTCTACTACGTGCAGTATGGTTGGGAGAGGCATGGCTATGGGTGTTAGTTCAAACACAGCAAAGGGGGAGTTATTTCAGTAGGAAATTGATATGCCCTGAAAACTCTGGTTTGAGAAGTGGGAAGACACCATCCAGTATATCTACATTTCAAAATGTCTAAACCTCCTATTTCAATATTCCAAATGATAGCTTATTCCAAACGTTGCAATGGAAATAGATGTACAGACAATTTCGCATGGCAATCATATTGATTGTCGAAAGGCATCTGTATGTATCGGTCAATTCGGCCGGAATCATTAAATTAAATTGAATATACATCATTAAAGAAAATCAAATTGAAGTCAAATTGAAATGGAAATAGATATTTCAAAAACCTCTGTTCGCATTGACGATAAGTTTTGAAATTATGAGAATACCTGAAGTAACAAAGATATATTATAATAAATTCTCTGGGGTTGGCCCTAACACTGTTCCACATTGATAGGGACGGCGGTGTTGAGATGACCTATGCATACTATACAGCACCACAAAAACAGTCATGAGTAAAGAAGTTAGACTTACCTGGTACAGTTTGCTGTTGTATGGAGTTACTGTTTGAGTTTGGTTGCTCTGGGGGTGTTTCACTGCCCCCTAGCAAGGGCGATATATGATTTAATGATACCTGTTCTATAAATGAGGTGCCATACTTTTTAAAGTACCACCATTCAAATATCTGAAAAGAGAGAAACGTCATGCGTATTATACAATGACTTTCAAAACAATGGGGACATGGCTGTATTGCAGGGATTTAGTTCTAAAGACTAATTCTCTTTGATCATTATTATTTCAGCTCCAATCCCACAGCAAATACAAGTAACTTTAAGTATCTACGAAACACATCTCCTTTTGTTCATATGGAGTCTTTATCTCTAAGCGTTGGCTAATACATAAACTATAGTTAAACAGATTAGGATATCAACAGTGCTCATGTCTTCTCTTTTTATAAAGGAGAAAAGAAATACACAAAACATCATCTAATCTGGCGAGAACTAGAAAAAAAAGGTACAGACTGCTGAACTATTTATGTTGCACACCCACGCCTCTCAATCTACTTCTATTACGTATGTCCAGCCCCTCTCCCCCACTGTCCTCCAGAGAATATTGTCTGTGGAAGACCCATCCCATTCTCCAAGGGGAATCCATTTACTGTATGAGAATGGCTATGATAAAGTACCCCGGGAAGCAGGACTACTTTCCCCATCATGGCCAAAGCCCTAAAAGTGAAGGCCCTATCAGGGAACTTCCTCTGATGAGGCTCTGTAATATTTATCAGGCCATGCAGGGCACTGGTAGGGTTTCATTAGCCTCTTATGGGCCGCTTGGCGCTTTAATGTGCTATGTCCTTGGTCGCCATCATGCATGAAATGCAGCCCTGGAGTCTACTGACCAGGGTTGCATTCTTGCCTCACGATGGCCTTTCAGCAGTGTATCAACCCCGTCTGGTCGGTTATGAAACTTGACTGTAGCACTGGTTAGCTACTCGTCAGGGATGCATTTATGCATCATAACGACCAAAATTCATGATGCATTAATGCACTATGCGGCCCTTAAAGTGTTACAGAAGGACTCACCAATATCAGGCCGGAGATAAGGGAAGACGTGCCAGTGAGCGCCACGTAAAACTTGGGCGTCAATGTGTTGAGAAACATGGTGGCTGCAAAGAGAAAATTAGTAGAAAATGGTGAGCAACAGGGAATTTGAAGTGCACTGCAAACATAAATTCCTCGATAAAAAATACAATAACCTATATTTATAACCTTAATATAAGATATATTTTAGAAGCATTACAAGGACACAAATGAAGTGGCAACAGGTAATGACAAGGGGTATTGTGTAATTATCAGTGTGATCCCCACGCCCTACAGACGCAGCGTCCCTCTGTAATTCTGCGTCTCTGACGTCATAGACTGACCCTGCACCTGTTTCCGTCAGAAAATGATTACCTATATATAGATGTCCGGCCGGGCAATAATAGAGGCGGTATCACTGTTATTACTGACACATGTAATTTGACCCGCCCACACCCGATAGTGTATTAATAATAGCTACAAATATTAATCCCTAAGCTATAAGCTATTGAGTGCCGCAGAGTGTAGCATATAGTGGTCTATGATGGTAGATCCATATTGTTGTTTAACACAACACTTTGAGTCTGTGTGAGCAGCTGTAGCTGTCTGTTTGATATCCTCTGAGCCCATAGAAAAATGCCAACTGTGGACATTGATTTCACCAGAGTGAAGTGCTCCGTTATTCAGGTAGAACATCCCATAAATAAACCAGTCATGATAAATCCAAGCCTATACAACTACAACGCTATCATGAAGGCGGCTTGAGTGGTTATAATATTAAGTTAATTGTTTGATCACCCCGCTGATATATGATACAGTACGCTAGCTGATGGACTCCGCGGAAACATATCCCCCTATTTGAGCAGTAAACTAAATTAGCAAGTCCGGCCGTTCAAATGTTAAATATGTGGTCCTATACAAAAGTTCTTTAACTAATAACTACAGGTACGGGGTATGTCCTTTAAAAAAATGAGTTATTGCTCGCTCATTGCCAAATGGCATGCACGCTAAACGACAAAGTAGAGCTGCTCCTAACAAAACATACAGCAACACCAATGAAAGCATGATGAGCAGCTCATCCCCCAACCCCCCACTCACCGAGCAGCTCAGAGTCCTCGGCAGTCATCCTTGAGTGTCCCTCTAGTAGTACACCCTCCTGCTCCCACTAGTAGTATAGTATCCCTCCTGTAGGTAATAGCTAGCACTGACATCCATGTAGACACACTGGAGTAGTCGGTGTATGTATGTAGTAGTAGCTGTGCCTTATCACAGCCCTCCCCAACCACCTGCTGCCGCCGACTAGCTCCCACGCCCCGTGACGGCGGCCGGCGCATGGACCACCACACACCTGTCCGAGGTGTCCAGCTTCAGTTACACCTCCCAGACCCCTCCTGCTGCTAACTGTGAGCCACACACAGGTAAAACACACGTGGACACCACACACCCTAACTACTGTCTGAGTGTCTACCTACAGGTGTAAATGCCGCTCACACACAGACTTCCGGCCACAGCCGAGCTGGCTTTAATTAATTGACACTGGAGGTTTTCATGCTTCTCTCCATGGTAACGGGAGGTTCTGACCCGAGTGTCATCTACTGCATGTTCTACTTGCTGGATGAGGCTTAGGCAGTTTTATTCTAAAAGTATTCTTCAATATAGAATTCAAGCTGATAGGTCAACAGCTCCTGGTTTGTAACATAGAAACATGTAGTACATGACAGACAGAATAATGAGGAAATAGCACTCACAAAGTTCCACAGAATTTGATTTTGAAAGATGCGATACTTATGTTGTAAGAGTATTTAAATTGTAATAAAAAAAAAAAAGTGCAACGTTTTATAATCCAATTACAGCAAACCTGGTGAGCTTAAAATGATTCACACTGAAGTGTATTATATACCTATTATGTTTCATAATGTCATCAAATCAGGAGACAGGCCCGCCATAACTAATAGCCACTTTTTACTTCCTATCGGTTGGAGTATTTGCAGAGATTGCAGAGTTCCCATGATATGCTGTACACGGCGGGTACTGGGATGAGCGTCCATAGACGTAGGCTACACAGAATGCTCCTGTCAGGTCATTGGCATGCATGGCTACCAGTATGGCAGGGTCTTGGTATTCACCCCTTCACACCTTCTGGCAGTGCATTGACACTCTCCCCACATACACCAAGGTGCCACATGTCTGGTTACATTATTAGCAGCGCATACTGTAGTAGTAGCCCCCCCCCCCCCCCCCCACCCCCCACCCCGCTTACACGTCTACTCGTGAGAGGCAAACTGATATACATGTACTTTGATACTGTAAAGTACATCTGAAGAGAAGACAGATTGCAAAATAACTTCAGCTCTTATGCTCAACAGGGTCTGGAGGCATGGGGACACTCAGAAACATTAAAAGACTACTAGTATGCTGAGATGCACCCCATTTCTTTTCCCCATTGTCGTTAGTGGTAGACATGCGATTACTCGATTGTCCTACCAGGATTGCATAAAACCGTTTTAAAATAGGCTAATTACGACTGAGGACCATTTGGCAAAGCAACGCACCTCCAATGCATCCCACTGCTGTGGATGCTATGAAGCCATCACTGCAAAGTAGGAAAATTATTAATGTCAATTGTCTCCCATTACATTGGTGACGTCTGACCTTCCCCCACTTCCCTAAAAGGCCTGCTTTTCTGCAGCCTGTGCAGCTGCGACTGTTGCTATCTCCAGTGCCTGGTTATCTAGGACCCCTAGCTGCAGGCGCAGGAGGAGGAGGATGATGATGCTGTAGGAGACATCCCTCCTCCAGGGGCTTCAGCCTGCCACCTTTAACCACTGCTGTGCTGCTGCCTTCAGTTTTTAGCTCACTTTCATAAGGCGTCTGGCGCGCTCATTGGAAAGGCCAGGCGGTTTGTCGTCTGCTGTAACGTATTGCCACTATTGGGGGAGATAACTGTATTGCATGGCCAGGAGATCTAAGGGCCTAGCTATAAGCCTTCAATATCATGAACTTTAATTGTCGTTGCTTATAATGTTATATTACAGCAGTAAATGGCCCACAGGAGCGAACACAAGCTCTATCACGCATTGACGAAAGTTCAAATCACACAGCCCCCCTCATAACTAGGTGAAAGGGGGTTCCATTAAGCATACTACTACTAGGTACAATCTCAGAAACTCATGCAAACCCACAAGATTTTTTGCACATGTTCTCCAGCCTTAATCTCAAAACTGAATATTAAGGTGATCACCGTCTGAGATGGGACGTACAGCCCTTCAGATATTGGGTCAATATTATACGAAACATGTTATTTTCAAGGAATAGTCCATTTACCATGCACCTTTCTTTACCAACGTTTTTTTTTGTCATACACTGGGAGCATATCATCTACATACTATTTCATACAAACATCAGGGTGCTTATCGGTGGGATTACCTTTATAAATTGGAAAAATATACAAGCCCCATACCGTTTCACATGAACAGGCTAGACACCACTGAACATAACATTAGCAGAAGACACAGCACCTCCTCGTTCTGACACATACCATTAGCAGTCACCACAGACATTTGCATGGTTAGTTCAGTCAGTAGCAAGCCCGCTTGTCAATATTAAACTCTAAAACGTTTTCCAAATTGGACCTTATCTGAATACACACCAGGTGTTTTGTAAGGATCTAAATAACGTTGGTAACCTCGCCCCCTGAATGTGTGATTCACGCACCTACCATTCCTGTTGTTATAAAAAAAGATCCCTCTCTAGCAACGCATGTATGACATCAATTGGGATATGTTGTTAGAATCAGTACAGCTATGCATCATACATGGAGATGGCTAGGTTGGTTGGTTGGTTGTTGGGTTGCTTTACGCCCTAGTTAACAGCTATGGTCATTTCAAGGGCGGTGATGGTGATCGAATCTATGAGGTGACTGAAGATAGAAAGCATGTCCCTACACTTTTACCGAGACAATGGTTCTTTTACATCCCACACTACATAGGCACAGTGTGAGATGGACAGGCCTTTGATATGCTGTAAGTCTACCACAGCAGGGGGGAGGTCGCAGCTGAGATGGCTAGGACCTATCCATCTCGCTGTTAGTTGATGCACAGTTCGGATGCACATGTATAATATGGCAATAACCGCATAGTTATATCAAAGTAGTAAGTCTAGTCACATAGTCCCTGTAGACCAGGGATGAGTGCACCCCTTGGGGAGTCCCAGGGTTCTCTGCCAACTGGAAACTGATGCAGCTCAATCACTAGTCTGAGATATCTCTTTTTACACTGATTCATTATTGCCTGCTAGTGACATATCAATACTACAAGACGTGCTTAAACAGTTCATAACCTGTTTCAACTAAAATTATCAAAAGTTGGAAACACACCAACGGTGGTGTTAAGGTATTTGTCGGTAGTAAAAAGTTAACATTATTTTACACCGAAACCAGCCGCTGTAGTACAGGGAGAGAACACTGGGAGCTATACATATACGACACAATTTGCTGAGTTTGGCACCAGGGCAATCCATATAACTGCCTGCCTTCTTCCCAATATACCCCTCCAGGGTGCCATGTACAATGTATCTGCTCCTGCTATGGCCTGTTTATGGCCAGCCAACCTGCAGTTGGGGTTGTAGGCCATAATGCCTGCTTGCAGTACAAATGCGGTCATGAATTAGTCATGGTGGTTGATGCTCTCCCCGGCCCAATGATGATGCACCATGGACAGGGATTTCTCTCTGCGTTCCATCATATACAACTTACCAAATACATCTTCTTTCTTTATTATACTCTTTCCACCACCTGGCTATTCGAGTCACAGTTTCAATTACTACAGTTGTCAAATTGATTTCATTGGTTCAATTTTCATAATTTTTGTATAGTACTGTGTTTGTGCATTGTTAGAGCACTCCCCTAGTGCTCTGTAGTCATGCTTGACATCACAAACTGTATAGGACCATTAGTAGATAGGCACAGCCATAAACCCATATGTATGCAAACAGGTTAACTCCCATGAGTAATTCATGGAAAGCATTCACGAGTAGGTCTATTGAGCAATGCGGCAGGGCCATGATTGTCAGGTACGCCGGTGCGATGGGAACACCGACGTCATGTCGCACACCAAGGGTTACGTCGCGATTAAGCGCCGGGGCGCTCTTCAATTTGGCGGGGCTCTTATACAGGCGCTTATACAAGACAGGCGCTTATTCAAGGTCACAATTTTAGTGCTTAAGAAACATTTGGGTGCCCCTATACCCCCGGCGCTTATTCAAGACCGGCGCTCTTTCAAGACCAGGCGCTTTATCGCGACGGTACGGTAGCATACAACATCCCGTTTCTAGCCAGTCATGTTTCGGCTATATACATTGATTAATTGATTCTTTATAGTACTTTCAGATGTATATGCAGCACTGTATAGCAAGTAGAATGGTCGCATGTATACAATAATAACTTGGTGCCCCCCCTCCACCACTATGTACACTAGACACTCCCTACAGCTTGGCCTGACCAAAAAATCATTGGTAGATAATATCATTGGCAAATTTATGAGATATAAATCGATTGTGGTCGTCTTTCAGATAATGACTTTATGTCCCTATATAATGCTGTCCAGCTGCCCCTACCCCCTGCCCTCCCCAGACGACACACACAAGCCCTTCTTTGGATCGATGGTGGGGCTCAGGTTGCGGGAACAGTACCGACGTCAGAGACATCTGGCGCCGACTGAAGGATGTGTAGACCTGTGTAGATGGGTGGGTGGGTGGGTGGGTGGGTGGGTGCGTGGTATAGTCAGGGATTAGGCCCCTCATTAACTTGCCAATACCTCATCATTGCAAGACATCTAGGTCAAAAAAATCATCAGAAATAGAGTTCACACCACTATGACATATCATTGATAGATGCGGCCAAAAATATGTTATAGCATATGATAGTAATACCATATGATAATAAATAATATCACATAGTAGTAATTTATTTGCCAATATGTACCAACATATTCTCTGATCATATCGTTATCAAGCTAATGATACTTTTAAGTGGTGTCTTTTATAAGGAATACCTGTCACGCTAGGCCATTCCTTCGCCATTGTTTGTTTTCTAATTCATTTATTTATACAGGACTAAAAGAGGGTAATACATGTACCCTCATTTGACAATAATAGTGCACGTTCTTCGGCAGGGCATAATTAAGACCACTCAGGTCATCGTAGGTTTACCCTATCCCACGTTTGGGTACAGGGTTAACCTACAGAAAATGGTCACAGTTTAATGACTTGTAATGATTTTGAATCAGGCTGACACTCATTCATCCCACCAGTTAAACATTGTCCCTTTAATAGCCATGGAAACTGAAATCGTGGAACAAATAAGAACGGCAGCGCCGTTATTCAATTTTCCCTGCATCCCCATTCTACTGTTCATATGGCAGCCTAAATAACGATGTCTTCAAATTATGATGAGGGTATTAAACATGACCCGTATAATGGGGTCTACACTCTCCATCAAGGATCTTGTCGCACACCAAGGGTTACTCTGTTCAGGAACCCGCTGGGAGAGTGTGTTAGCCGCATTGTCGGCAGACGACATTTAACATGACGTCGGTGTTCCCATCGCACCGGCGTACCTGACAATCATGGCCCTGCCAATTATATACCCACCAGCCAGTGGCTTTGCAACAAGTGTCTTCAGATTCAACCATCGTAGTATAGACGTGGTAGGCATGTTTGGTCTTCAGTTTCATTTCATAACCAGATTCTAATGTCCACCGGTACCATCAAAACTCATATCTTGTGAAGTCGACACATACACCTTACTACATTTCTAAATAGGCCTACAGTTTTTTTTAGCACTATGCTAATTCAAACTCCGTCATAAATATGATATTTGTTTTATAATGGGTCCTACAATTTTGGGAAAACGCTTCCGTTTACGATATTGCCTGTATGGGCGTGAGGTGGTTTGGCAATCAGGGCAAATGAGCTTTAGAAGTTAATGACAACGGAGGTCTACTGGGAGATTATTTTGTAGTATTAAATCCACTAACGGCGCTGATATATATAATTACCATGGGAACCAAGACATCTCCCAGTCAGTCTGTGTAAGAATAGGGGATTGGGGTGCGTGATATATAGACACCGTGTGAATTACTCCTGGCATCCAACACACACTTGTTCTTTTCCCATCAGAGCCGTGTATCCATGTGGTTGGCACTGGCGTCTTATAGTCCCGGTGAAGGTGAGAGAGTAGCAGATATGGCTGCCTATCACGCTAGGGAAAGATAAATGTCCCCAGAGAACCTCCAATCATGGTGACGAGATGATGTGAGCCCACTACGACAATTGTTGTTTTACTTTGATTTCTTTGATTGTAGCTTTGACTATTGTATGCACATGTTTATAGGCTACTATAGCTAAACAAATAAGATAGAACCACTAGTTATGGAAAGACTGCCTTAGGGCTATTAGAGTATTATTTTATCGATAAGGGTTACAGCTTATATGGGGAATGCTGACATTGACATGCCGCCCAGGTGGGCCAAACCCTGTTTAAATCAAATGCTCCCCTGTCACTGGTAACGGTGCAGCTCTCCGTGTGGACACTGTAAGATGATGCACACTAAAACAAAACGATTGATCAGCTCAGCTGGTTACCATGGAAACTGTGGGGCGTCAGACACAAGTAGGCCATGCTGCAGCTCCATCCTGCGCCGACGTCACACGGCCATGCTGCAGTAAGCAGAGGGAGCAGCTCGCCGGCCCCTCAGGTCAGCACCAGGAGCAGCTCCCTGACCCTCCCTACATCCCCTCCCATCAAAGTCATTACAGCCAGGTAATTACTTCCTCCAGCTCCTCTGCCATCCGGTAATCTCCCTTTTATATGCTACTATCTGGGGGTAGGGTTTTATCAATCCACGTCAAAACTTGACATGTTGTTGAGGCTATATTTTATTAGACTATAGTTTATAGCTGGCAGTGATTGAATGTAAAACTTAGCTAAAACGTCAGAGTTAGTATCAGTCCATGTACTAGTGGTAAAGGGTGACCTCAAGGGTAACGTATGTGGTAACGCACCCATACAAAGTTCACTCAGAACCATGGGCCTGATTATGACTGTATTAGCACAGGAGCGCCAGGGTGGGGAACCGGGTGGGAAACCACTGACTACCTATCAAGTATCATTAATACATCAGCTGACGGTTTCCTTACCCATGGTTCCATGATCAGATGCATGTGATACATATATATTCCATTACCAGTTGTCACAATGGTAACGACTGGAAGCCAACAAGGCCATGGAAGTAACAAAGCCTGAACCTGTTTGTTGTTTTTGCAATGGTGCCTCAGTTGTACGCTCAATAGAACCCCCAATCATTAAACCCTCTAAATAATGCAAAGTCATTCATTTCCCTCTCCCTTCCGTGTTCCCATGGATACCCCACACGGTACACAGCTCCCCCCTCATTGTGTAGTCTTCTCTCGCTGTGTGTTAGCACTGCCAAGGATAAAGCCTAGTCCACAACCAGTGGCCTGCTGAAATCAGTTCATACTCACATTTGTCATTCAAATACGATATTTACAGTACAGAAGATTGGGAGTGCATTCCCCAAAATGACAAAGCAATTCACACCTTGATGCTATTTATGTATGGTACTACAGTATGATACATGATTCGTATTCACTGATATGAGTACTCGGATTAAATAAAGGGCGCTGCTTTTATCCTCGACATTCCAGAGGCATGGTTTCATCATCCATATTCCCAATGTGTGTGGGTCATGGAAAACGGTGCAATATGTTCTGATAAGCTTATTAGCATATTGACAATGTCATCTGTATATATCTGGTAGCATGTCCTCATCGTATTTGTATCTGGTGGGAAGTATTACAATGCAGCTTGTAGTTGTATACAAGTGTATGCGTTAACTGGTAGATGTTAGGAGAAGTGGGCATGTTAGCTTCTGGTAACTGATAAAGACATAGAAGAAGATTCGTGATAAGTGTTCTCCATCGAGGGTTATATCACACGATTCTAGTGTTCCCTTATATCTATGTCATGACATTATTGTGAAAATACACGTTTATGTTGAAAAAGGACTAGGATTTAGACTGTTACGAGATGTTCAAGATACAGCTCTCCTTGGTTAAATCAATGGGGCTGATGTATTCACCTTGAAATAAATGGAGGTTTACTATACATGTACATATGCATATGTACTGGAATCGCCGTATTCCATGCCCCCACCCCCTCCTGTATTCCATTACCTGTGATATCAGCAAACGAAAGCTATTTTTTATCCATTTTTACACATAAATACATATATCTATATTTATCTCTTGTCACGTTTGTGGATACGTACATAATGATATTTGTAACCACTTACTAAGGCGCATAAGGGTTTCTCTATATATGGTTGTTGCATGGCTTCACTCTGGTCCATATACATGACACGTAGTGTGCTAGATAACTGTTGTCAGATCAATGTGAATTAGACTAACCATGTGTGATGAAAGGGAATAGAAATTACTGAGTTTATTGATCAAAGTAATAATACCAATTCCCTGTTGATAGCCCTTGTACTGCGTCAAGTATCTGTGAGGTTTCATTAATCCATACACCTGCACAAACACCTGACATTCAGAGCGACTGTTACCCCGTTTACCCCCCAGCGCCCCTATATATAGGGCTGAGTACCTGTCCCGACTCCACTCCGACTATTGCTGGAGGGGTACCGAGATATGCGCCTTTAAGGACCGCCTAGTGATTTAATACATCACCATTTACCATCTATTCTCGTCATGATGCATCACGCATGCAGCCGTGACAAGGAACTCACCATGCCTACAATAATCCTCAAACAGCATTGATACACTCCCTTACAGGATTAAAGGAGGCAATGCCACAGGTGGCAACAACTTTCTCTATACGCCATCGCCTTTACAATTCCACAAAACTACGTCACTCTACTATTCTGTCGTTTCAATTGGCGCGAGGTGATAGCTTTGTTTCGTGACTAAATAAAAATTGCTTTCTGAAGGCCAGGCAGATTGAAATAGGCCTACTGGCCAAATGGTCCTTATTTAGGAATAGGAGGTCGACTAGACCATACCTCTAGATATCACGGGTTATACGAGGGGGAACAGTGATTACCCTAGGTGGCTAAGCCAGGGCACAGGGACAGATGTGGGCTCGATCTGTTCCCCTACACGTGTGTCACCTATATTCAGGGATGAAAGTGACCAATCTCAAACTTGAAATGTTAGAATTAAGGCCCCTGAATAAAGGTTACGACCTCTATGGTACAGTAAGTACAGTTAAGTTAACTTTCACTCCTGTATATGTGTCACTCAAATGTACATAGGACAGCAAATAGTAAATACTCGACATGCTTTAATCTATAATATGAATCCCATGATTCAGAGAGGGAACGCAGGTGATATTGCTTATGTCCTAACGTCAGGTATTAGAGTTTTCCAAATAATATTATTCTACAGCTTGTCGATATGAACAGGTTTCCTAGAGCATACTGCTTGTGAATTGTCCCTCTCGTCTCTGTTCCTATAATCTCACGTGTGGGCTTCATTGATTTTATTTAAGCTTCCGCTTTATATTCCCGATAACTGTCAGCTAACTGACAGGCTACTACAGTTGTAATATTACACTGACATCAAACTAATAGTTTTCGATGAATGTACACATGTACTTCAATTACTTAGCTTGATACACAAAACTCCAGTACATGTTTATCATCCGGGGTATACTAGTAATGTACTGCGGTAATACATTTCCGGTATATCTATATTATAATTAAGCATATAACTAATGTGATTGCACTCCTCATCAGCTACGTGATTATTGGTTGAGTTAGCATGCTATTATCTTGTATCATTTAGATTCATTGGAAATGACTCGGTACAAAGACTTCCCCAGATGTATAAACCGGTCTTGGTAAATGACTCGGTACAAAGACTACCCAGATGTATAAACCGGTCTTGGTGTTGGCAGTGCTGACTACAGCAGCTGACGTCATCCCTGACAGCAATGCTGCAGACTGACGAGCTCAACACCAACTACAAGCCATACTGCCTAAGGGGGTGGGGGTATAGATAGATGGACTATGTCAGATGATACTACAGGTCTCATCTACTCCGCTTTATTGAGAGTTTACCTAATACAAGAGTCATAAAGAGTGCAATGTCCAATCACCATAGATACTGTGGGCAACAGCAGTTAAGGTATATTCGCCTGCTATGGATGCTACTTTGACTATACTACTTGCCCTCCTAATGTGGCTTGCCTGGCTGGTTGTCCGTGTAATACATCTAGTACCGATGCATGTTTAAGCTAATACTACTCGATCCTTCTTGACCTGGTTACTACTAGTAGTACTAAGCCCTGTAGGACTAATGTGCATACAATAGCAGGCAACCACAATGGATTGCGTAGCCTCCCCATGGACATTACGTGTATGTTGTACATTGTGTACAATCAATGAGAACATGTGTCAGGCTAACTCTTCGCACTATATAGGCATGACTTGTAGGTCATTCACCGCAGATATCTTAAAGTGGGTATTTTTTTAACTTTGTAGGTAAACGCTATAGGGACTGCGAGCATTTGTGTAGGCATGTGTGAGGAGCATCGGATTGGGAGTATTATATAGCAATACATGGTTTGACATGCCATATGTAGATGTGCTGAGGGTATCCATAGATGTCCGTGTGTTTATTTATAGGATTACGGTGCCCGGCAAGATGGTGGGAGATGTGAAGGCAGCATGGCGGGCGGCCAACTGCATGCATGCAGCAGTCAGGGCGAGTGGCGTGCCGGGTCAGTGTGCCGCCGGGGTCTCTATATATGGACGTAGCATGCAGACCGGCAATAGGCAGGTATAAAGGGGGGTGGGTAAACAGATAGGCATCAGGAGATACTCACAGAAGATGAGGTTCAGCATGGCGGATGGAGGAGCACCTCCTCTACAGCTGTCTATCACGACAGTGAGTGAGCAGCTCACTAGTGGTAATGGGTATAGCAGGGGCGGCCTGTATCACCGCTGTGCAGCAGCAGTAAGGGCTGGCTCGAGCTGCTCCTCGTGGTAGTAGTGACTCCTAATACTGTACTGGAAGACCCCAGGATAAAGGGGGTTTATCACACTAGGGTATCCTAAATGCTAATAATAATGCCCACAGATGACTGGTTCCTTGAGGAGGCAGCTAGTGACAGTAGCGGGGGGCCGGCTCCATGCCGCCGTGTGTGTGCTGTGTCCGGCATGGACTCAGCAGCTGCTCAGGACTGTGTGATGCTGGTGGGGGCCGGCTGGGGCTGTGCTGGAGGAGGAGGATGGGACCTGGTGTAGGTGGCTGCTGTTGTTGTTATTGCTGATGATGCTGCAGTGAGTAGTCGGCCTAGCCGGCAGCGCTGCGGCCAGTAGTCCCCCCGACACACGGCTGGTGGAGCACGGCCTCCCCTCCCCAGCCACGTCTACGGCGGCAGCGGCGGCAGCAGCAGTGGGGTCCGACCCAATTCTCATAATATATGACAGTTGTTGTCGTCCTCCACGTCGGCCGCCGCCACAATGCTCTTCTATAAATGTCCCGCTGTGAGCTCACTGAGGCCCGGCCACGTATCCTGCCGCTGTGCCTGCCTGCTGCCTCTGGCTGTCAGGGGATGGGGCTGTCTTAGTGAGGCCTGCTGCACTGTCACAGGCAGCAGCAGTTGAGGCAGCAGCTGCAGCAGCGGCAACAGCAGCAGTAAGGCTGTGCAGGTGAATTACTAATGCAGACGGCAGACCGCTGCTATTGCTGCTGCTGCTGCTGCTGCAGAGCGGCTGTGGCCGACCCAGCAGCAGCAGCAGCAGCAGTCTCCCCTCCCGGTGAGGAGTGGGAGGAGCAGGAGGAGCACCACACGGAGGGAGGGGAGCTGTGCAGCCGGCAGGTGGTGGTGGTGGTGGGCACACTGCAGGGTCTGCCTGCTCCTAACCCACACCTCCCTATACTACTGCCGCCCGCCGCCCTCTGTCCGCTGGCCTGGGCATACATTACCATTTAAAGGAGACTTCCTGACCATCAATACTGCGTCACATACCTATTGTTTATGTGCTCCAGGGCTGATACCAGTTTACACAGCCGCCACTCTTATTATATATATATTAAACAGCGTTCAAATGGAGTTTCATTATTAGCTTCCCTGGGCCCCAACCCCCCGCCCTACCATAGCCCCAGTATTTCAGAAACAAACTAAAAAAATGGGTTGTGCATCAGGGTTATCTCGGGTGGGTAGGTCGGATTTACTTCATATTCTCGGAAATAAATGGGGAAAATTCGCCAATAAATCTACAGTTTAATATCACCTTTCTTCGCTTTTTGGAAAATGCCTCAAAATGCCCAGGGTCGGTCCAGCTTATCTAGGCGAGGTCGGGTTCCTTGCAACATAGCTTTTTATTTGTGCATTTACACATACCAATTCCCCGAATAATATGGAAATGGAAAAACTAATATTGCAATTCGATTTAAAAGAAATTAAAAGCAAACAAACCAATCAATAACGTGTTGGAACACATAACAGTGTTATGTATATACTGTTGTGCATGGTTGTGCCTCTAGCATTGATCCACTTTAATGGACTTTATTAGTGCCAAACATCAGCAGCTATTCTATCTTGCCTGTTTAGAAATCGATAGACATATTCTTTCACGTGAACACCACAAAAGACGTCCACAACTGTTTATTAGTTTTACGTTAAAAGTGGTCCGATTAAAAGCATTAGAAGTAAGAAAAGACAATGTCCGCGGTAAAGCCATTATATTACACTGCCCGAGAGCACACGATCAACATGTATTACTCAAGTTGAAAACACAACGAAATACATTATATTGTCAATACAAGCTTCACACAAAGGGGGAGTATGATGTTGTCACGATCTGTAAAGGTCAAGACAAGTGGGTCACCATGGTGCAGGTGCTGGGTGTTGACAGTTCAAAGAAAACTCCTCCAGCGGAAGGCAACACCATATAAGGTGGCACTCGTTCGTCAGGTGCGGCTCTGAGAGTGGGGTAGGAGCGGGTAGTGGGGGGGGGGGGGGGGGGGGTACAAATGCAATGAAGAGGTAGCTAGATTAAATAAGGGGGATTAAATAAAATATACCTGTAGATAAGAGATATGAATCGAGTTTTTTTTCTTCTCTTTCTCCGGTAGTAAAGTGTTCCCTATAGGTAACATCTATACCCCCCCCCCCCCCCAGTATCAGGGGCATTGTCACTTGAAACTTGACGTCCACAATGAAATGACCCCCCCCCCCCCCCCCACACACACACACACAGATAAAGTTTTCGGCAAGATTGCTGAATCAATAGAAAGGGTATTATGATATGCCTACAGAATGAAACAACAGTACAGTTTTCGGTAATCCAAGGTCTGTAACATGTCTAATCCCACTAAACCCCTCATCAGTCCAACTCCAACCATGTGGCGAGCAGATCTACAAGCTCCTGTAGAACCGTGATGTGTATCAAGGACCGTGATGTGTAGTACTACACATCACGGCTGACCATGCAAACGTGATGTGTATCAACACAACGTGATCTGTATCAAAACAATGTGATCTCAATCATAATAACGTGATCTGTATCAACGTGATCTGTATCAAGGAATTTTATGATTCCCCTGCCCTAATATTCTTAAATATCCATTATCTTAGCAATACCCTAACCCAACCCCTAAGATTATAGATTAAAATTATGCTAAGATTGCTCCTCTCTTCTTCAGGGTTCCCACAAATAAAATCAGATTGAATTCCATGACATTTCCATGACATTCCATGACAAAAATCTCAATTCTCCATGGCACCTTATAACATTCTTGTGGAGGTTGGTGGCTTCTAAACGCTAGAAAGGAAATGGTACATTCTAGGAGATTATTATTTTCATATTCCATGAGATTCCATGACACATGGCAATTTCTTTTTTCTTTTTTTACTAAATTCCATGACATTCCATGACTTTCCAGACAACTTTCAAATTCCATGACATTCCATGACAAGTGGGAACCCTGCCCTTCCCTATCCTGCCCTGCCTCTCTGTTGAGAGGTGAGGCAGGGTTGATTCACATCACGTTTGTTGATACAGATAACGGTTGAAGGTGCCTTAATTCAAGTTACTACACATCACGTTAGCTACTACACAACATGGTTGGATGGTTACTACACATCACGTTTTTTTTATACACATCACGTTTTCATGGTCAACCGTAATGTGTAGTAATTGTGCAGTTACTACACATCACGTTTTTGATACACATCACGGTTCTACAGCTCCCCATGTAACAACCTACGCTAACGTCCACCGTATACTCACACAAGGCCATAGTACGTCACCACAATCACCCCCATTACGTCAGTCCTCAGTCACCATTACGTCACGACATGTCAGGGCGCGAGAAAGCGCCATTGTAATGTAAGGTTATCACCCTTTAGGGAGTAAAGTCGATCTAGGAACTTTAGGCAAACATCCTTATTGAGAAGTAGGCAAATGTAGGCAAATGTAGAAGTAGGCAAAAAGGCTATGGTCGTCTTAAGTGGTGTTTTCTCCAAATTAATATTTCTGGTGCTTTCCTGGTTGGTATGAGCTTTATGTCCAGTACATACAAGATATGGCCCAGTATGGGGATACCTGGTCGTCATCTAGATTACGGTCGTTTACAAGTACACGCATGAATGTAGATTGAAACGAAATACAGCATTATGTTATATATGGATCATTGTTATAACTATACTAAAACGCACGGGCTGCCCGGTATCTACACGCAAGATACCAATTGAACCATTCATGGTTGACAATGATCAGAATATACATGTCCCTGGCACGAATTCTATGATACGCCGATGTCAGTCAGCCCATTAAAGTGTATTACCCATTAGCTCTTAATGCTGGTGACTACATTATACCAAAATTAGCGATTGAAATTATAATTTCTTTTCAGAGAGTAGTTGTCCATCTTTTGTTGCAGAAAGTGGTATAGGGAAAGTGCATTTAGAAACCGTAGCCTCTAACAGTCGTGACACTACGATTGGCTGGCGGATAAACGAAAAGTTTAAGTTCAAGTAAAGACTGGGACATTTGTATATTAAACTACCTGTGCCATGAGAATATGTTTTGCTATAATATAATAACTACCGTAAAGGCTTGGCGCATAAGCCTAACCCTCCTATCAACCACAGCCCTTACTTGAAAAACCCTAAATATATCTTTGGAATGCCTCATATAAACGCAGGTCTCTGTAAAAGCGCCGGGATAGCAGGGGTTTGAAATGTTATGTAGGGTAGACTGACTCAAAGATAACCATGTACCGTGAGATGTCCACCTCAATCTGGTAATCATTCATGCATGATAATCCCTCTTTTTTGTATCACAGTACACTTTAAGAGATACTCTTTCCAGCAAGGGACACATCAAGACAATATCATACATGAATAGCTGCATAACTAGAGTGGACATCTCATGGTACGTGGTTAATTTTAGGTCAGCCTACCCTATGATAGGTGCGCTTAAACATGTCAGACTGGTTGTCTCAAACACCGCTCGTTTGGTTCCAAGTCTGACTCAGACTGACCCCCACATAGAGCCAGAACAGATAACCTCACAATATGCATTTCCATGTTTATTTAAATGCATCGACTACAGCGTAGAGCCTGGTGTCAGAATGTGGGCCTGATTCTCCAGACCGGCCGTTATACGCTGCCATAGACTGGGACAGTACTAGTAATCAATAGTCGACGGGCCGCACTTACGAGTGCCTATCAATGGTTGCCGGACAACCGAGCAGTCATCTGCCGTGAGGCCTCTTCCACCACTATAGCTGAGTGCTACACAACCTACCCACCCACAAGCACTTCCCCTACTGGCCGCCTTTCCTTTTCACTCAATTTACCCTACAAGTATCTCTCTAGGTTTTTACATTTTTTATAATAGTCCCATGTTCCCCCGCTCAGTATCAATAGCACAGTATTGATAGCATCTGGTATTTCTCCATCGTTGGAGGTTAACCTTAACGTGGGCGTGATTTGCACAGTAGTACACAATTGGTACCAGACTCTACACTACTGTCTCTGCATGGACGTGAGTTGCTTCATCGATTGCAGAAAGTGCCTTTTCCCGCCCTTCACCAGCCGGATGTCTGCTGACTTGTCAATAAATGCCGGAAGTTGGCCCCTAAATATTACCCGTGTTAGTTGTATGGGCTGACGATATATCTTGATTAGAGATGAAGTAATTATTCATTTTCTCACATTTGAGTGGAATGTATAGGCAATATCAGTTTATTTTGTGCAAGTATAATATGTGTTTATGAGTTGCCTACATTGTATCTAATCATAGAGGTGGATAATCATTCATGATCTAACAGACCTATCATATACCTGTCGGCCTATATCAATTATCATAGACATTAGAATTGACACAGTAGGCCTATAGGTTGATCAGGATTGCAATCCCCATACTCTTATCTAAGCTATATGATCTGTATATATAGTCAATACTTTACAGGAGCAACTGACAGTGTTTACGTAGTATGGGGTTTACAGCACAGCTCTACGCACTGACAATGTATTTATCTCTAAGCTTGCTTGTATACGTGTATACCCTGACCAGTACTCACCACACCAGTGACCTGCAATTACTACGAACTCTCTGTAATACCATAACGCTGTACCCCTCCCCTTAATTACAGCACCTCGGGCGTATTGCTCAGAGAGCTTATTCTGCTTGTCATGTTACAACAAAGTAATGCAGGGCCCTGCATTCAACATTAATCTTGTCTAATGAGGGCTGCGTAGGTGTGGCCGGTTCTTCTCTGATCGTTAATTAACCACCTTCATTATACAGAGTTACGGCTAGGCTGCAGCTGCACCCCTCCCTCCCCTCCCCTCCCCCCACACACCTCCCCAGTCATCCATCTATCTGCGGCAATCAATAGTGCAGCGTCTGATACCGGAAGTACACACGGGCAGCGTCTGGACGCAGCTAGGACGCAGCTAGGACGCGTGCCTTGTCTAACGTGTGTAGTACGGCCGTTACCCGCTGTTAGACAGACACACACCACACACGAGGGTGGGGGAGGGTGCTGGTAGTAGCTGACTTGTAGTGGTGCAAGGGAAAGGCTGCTGAGAAAGCCAAGGGGGTCCGATGCCTTTTGCAGGGTTTCCCTTCGAGAGACAACCAGTATGTTTTAATCCTTTAGCCCTCATCCATATTTCTCGTTCTCGGTTACTTCTTTAAAGACACCACACAACTTGAAAAGGCACTGCAGTGGTATCAAGTCTGCTTAATTGGCTTAAAATAGTTATTACGAACATTGAATGATATCTATGATGACTATTTCCCAAACACCGCAAAACCTCTCTGATAAGCCGACCAAAATTAGGCAATTGCCAAATTCATAGCATGCTCACAAAGTGGGTGGTCGGCTTATAATGGAGGTTTTAAATTAAGTATATTATAGTTTAACCATGTTTAAATGGGCCCAAATTCCGCTTTTAAATTTCCCTCAAATTATAGGAGACGTTTTACGGTGGTGGTTTTATAGTTGACAGTCAAGTCTCTAGTAGTTGAGTAAGCAGCTTTAGCTGCAGCCCATAATGATATCCCCTAATGACTAATATGAGCTGTTCCTCTATAGTGCATGTATAAGGCATCCCAAGTACTGCTCTATGTCTTATATGAGATACTTTAGTCTCAGTATATGTAAATCACCATAGTGAAGGCGATGCCATACAATAATGGTCTTAATTTGCTTAATTGCAGTCTCCATGGCTCGAATAGATTGGCTCAGACAATATCGTATAATGACGCAAATCTAATCACTTTTACCGTTAACACACGTCTTTTTTGTAATTGCGTGGGTGTTCTTCAAGTCAGTATATCCGATGATTTGGGCTCAAAAATAAATTTTCTTTAAGATGAGTCAGGATGTTCACATTGAAGTGCAATACTTCCCTTCTTAGCTATTTCCTTCCTTCCAAGTCATTGTCATTTTCGTAAAATCTGATCTTATTGCCCAATTTATTGACATTGAGTCATGATTGAGGAATAAAATCGTGCAGTTATTTTAGCAATTGAAAATACACTGAAAAAGTCGCATGGGACCGCCTTTCTGACATTTTACTGAAAATGAACAACATTTTATTTCTCTACATCCCCTAAATATTATACTGTTATAGTATTTGTAACACCCTTAAGTAAAATTTACAATTTGAAAAAAAAATCGGATATAGCAATTTTCAGTATATAATACACATGCAAATGCCTGGTAACACTTTGATTATAGAAGTGACAATATACAATAATATGGAAGAAGCAAAGGGTGTTTTACAGACAAATTTGTATGACACCATCAAGCCAGAAATGATTAATTTACATTTATATATCAACTATATAATTTCCCGCCTGATATGGTCATTGCAAGGCCATCGATCTGGAATAAAGTTACATCCGATATACAATGCGGGCCGTTTATAACATTGTAATAATCGATTAATGCAACGGTTTCTTAAAGGACAACCATTTAAATGTTTAAACGGTCATCAGTTACATGGAAAAACACTTGATATATTAACCCGTTTTCTTCTGGCCTGACCTCGACGCATATTGAACGTGGCTACCACAACTACAAAGTACAAAGGAATACTTCACAGGGGCCTGGTTGGTAGTGTGCCGCACTGCCACCTTGTGGTAGTGGAGAACATTGATGATCTGAATCACCATAGATGGCACTACGGTCGTCGCCTATTGTGAGTGCCTGCCACTGGTGCTAAATTTGTTATACTACTTACACCACAAACCAGCACTTGTTGAGGGTACAGGCAGGGCACGAATACAGATAACTATTTGAGATACCATCAGACAGCAAATACACTATACACTACACAGATAGAGTTATAAGTTAAACACAGTAGTACAAAACCCAAAACCATCATGATGAAGGCCCAGGTGTAGAGACATAGCATTGCAAAATGTACATGGGGTACATTCTAGGATCGCTGTTTGTTCAAGAACTACATGCGTGTACATTTGTATCTGGAAATGGTATTGTGACCAGTGTTGCCGAAATGACATGTGACATGTGAGCCCATCAACCATTACCTCAGCTTTCCAACAGTGAACGATTTTTTCATATATTCCTATTAGTCCTTAATTCTGGCGTAGAAGCCGCAGTTTATACGCAAATCAGACTCCGTTTTTTTTATATATCGTAACATGCCTACTCTACATAAGGTACGGCGTATACGATGGTATACCACAATAATAAATTAGTAATTTTCAAACCCTTGAAGAATTGTCTCAAGAGCAAAAAAGTTCAAAAAATAAGAAACGTATATTCTATTGATATTTGTAAATAACTCTTGATCATATTAACTTGATAAACCACCATTTGAAATACCAAATGTAAAAAAAAGAAAAGAGAAAAAAGAAACACCCATGTCACGGTGATAAGGCCACTCCAAATAACATCCTTGTTTCTCATTACCGCGCGCATCACCAAAATTTTCATTCTGAGATTCTATCTTTTATTTTCAAATTATAATGGAAGAACATGACAAAATTAGACAAATTTGGTATCAAATGAAAGCTTACAGTGCAGGAAATGTAATGGGGTGAAGAAAACATGCATATAATTTATAACTTACACATATCTTTAATTTCTTCATTACTAAAATGTGAATTTGGTTCTCCGAGAGTCTGCAATACTCTATATGATTTAAGCCTCAGCAAAAATCAAAGATAAAACAAGGCGCCCCCGTCACATTTCTCATGACTTAGTGATGAGAAACAAGTATATTATTTGGAGAGGCCTAACTTTAATTTCAGGGTATTTTAAACCAAAAGGTGGGTACATTTGGGAAAACAGCATATGTTCACATTATTGGTCATAGATAACTTTCAAGCTCAAAGTACCTGATCAGAGATTCTGTCGATAGTGGGTACCCGATTTTTATCACTGGCAGTTATAATCTATGGCGAGATATTGATGCTAAATGTCTTCACCCGTGGGACTGAATTATATCTCTGAAGGCTTCAGTTCTCCATCACTCTCCAATATCCAACGGTGGATAATGGCCGTCACTCATAGTTAGTCAGTACCAAACCTCTGCTGGAGAGTGAAGGCTACGTTGGGGACTTGAGGCGCGCAGAGACTACTCTGCCGCAGACTGTGACAGAGAGTGGTGCAGTTGAGTGATTATTTCAAGAGGTGAGAACTTTGAAAATCCCTATTTTCCGGGAAGTCCCTGACAACGTAGATGTCTGTACTGGTGAGGTTGGGGCCGTAGCTAAAGCTGGTGTCAGTGTAGGAGAATTTTCTTGTATTGATTATCCACGGATGCGGACGATGAGGCCAAATACAATCACGATGTAGTGGTCGTTTTTGGGGGGGGGGGGGGGGGGGTTTCAAAAAGAAATTATTGCTTTATTAGAATGCTTCACTAAAGTGATGGACATTGATGTAATATATCCCTAACTCTCAATTTATCTTCTCGATCAAAATTGAAGAATTAATAGATTGAACATTTCATTAATAAGGCCGCCATGAGCTGGAGATGCTTTGGATTTCCTTGCTTTACGGTATAAGACTAGGGATGTCATCGATACCTACCAAATCGAAATTTCGGTATTTTTAGATTTCCGATTATCGTATCGACAAAAAGGCAAAATCGATACACTTTATGACCTACTTTTATCCTGTAAAAAAGCTTAATTTAAGTGTAGAAATAAGGAAGATTAAGGCATTATTGGCCATTCATTTGCATGACGAAAACTGGACCCTCAAGGCACCAAAGAAGCAAATGGTTCTGCTATATAATTCTATGTAACTCAACACTCTAACATCTAGCCTGTGATTATGTTGGGTATTATGAATTCTATTTGAGCTTGAAAAGCAGGCAAAAACATGTCTTTTAAACATTATTTAGCTATTATTTGTCTGTATCGAAAAATCGAAAAAAATCGGAATTTCGAGACTAAAATAGTGATGATCGAAATCGGAATAAATTGGATACCAATGACATCCCTATATAAGACACTGTAACCTTAAAGACTAAATAATTTATTATTCTGATAAGCCTATTTTGTGAGATGTGATAAGCCTATTTTGTGAGATTTATGTATTTTTCATAATAATATTTAGCACAAAATTCTGGTCATACACTGACATCTTTTTCTACAAGAATTCGTCTTACAACATTTTCAGAACTCCAAAATGCTTGGGTGGGGGGATAACATATGATGCTTCTCAAATCTTTTGGTTGTTCCTTTTAATCAAGCATTAAATGAAACTTGACCAAAATTAGCACGTGGGGACGAACTCACCAAGTCTAGTCACCCGGGTTTGTCCCTTGTTGCTCAAATCTATAGGCCCTGTTGATATGTTTGCAATTCATGCTCCAACTCTTGCAATCTCGCACCTCCTTGTACAAGGATCCCAAAGATTTTTTTTCTCTTTGTGAAGTCTATTTCTATCTCTATTTTCTGCGCTATTTTACCCATTTGGGCATTCTCCAGCTTTAAGTCGCTATCTGATCAATGAAGTCGTGAAAAGGGTTCAACATTGAAGAAAAGTAGGGGTATATGGAAAAAGTGGAAGGTTATATGTATGAACTGAAAAGGGGGGGGGGGGTATAGAATAAGCCTTAACCAGCGACCTATTATTTCTAACTTTATATAATACAAAACTTTCTGCCTTAGCGACCTAAACTTTTTCATCTACTAGCGACCTATTCTTTCTAACCTTATACTTTACAATACTTTCTTTATTTCATATATCAATATAAATATATCTGCATCGCCTAATATCCATCCCCTAGTGGCTTCCAACCCAAACCTGAGGCTTATTCTATTATAAAGGGCTTACAGAATAAGCCTCACACTTCTAGGGGGTACTACAAGGGGGGGGGGGTATATAGAATAAGCCTCAGTGCCCACAATGTTTTCACCTACTAGCGATTCTTTCTAATCTTATATCATACAAACGTTTCTGCCTTAGCGACCTAAACTTTTTCACCTACTAGCGACTTATCCTTTCTAACCTTGTGCCATACAAAACATTATCTATTTTATATATTAATATGAATAATCCTGCGTCATCTACCTTCTTTACCCCCAAAAAAAACAAGCCTCAGTTTTCCTAAGAGCTCCCCTTAAGGGAAACCCTTTCCCCGGGGTTATATTTCCCTGGGATGTTTTTAGCTTCTATTTTATATAATTACTATATATATACTCCAGCTTTAAGTCGCTAAGGGGTGGAGTCGCTACTACAATTACTGGATAGAATGCAAGGTTAAAACGTTTTTTTATTCATCCCCTACCTATATATATATACTCCAGCTTTAAGTCGCTAAGGGGTGGAGTCGCTACTGCAATCACTGGATAGAATGCAAGGTTAAAACGCTTTTTATTCATCCCCTACCTATACAGAGCTGCCAACCTCAAAACTTCTAAAATCGTATTTTTTGGGTCATTTTTTGCCTGAAAAGCGTATTTAGCGTACTCCCTTCCCCCCAAAAGCGTACTAAAAGCGTACTTTTGATTTAGGGTCCCTGCATTGATATAGCATTCATAAAAACATAATTTGTCTGTTCCATGATAGCAGAAGCAGAGACCGGTACCCAGTGGGCACAAAACTCAGTTGAATGTGGAAATCAATGTTGCATCAACATTGATGCAACATTGACAACCAGTTTTCAATGTTCATTCAATGTTCTTTGCCCACTGGGTACCTGACAAAAGTACAGATCGGCTAGGCCACACTTTTTATTTTATTTGGGTTACGGGCCCGCCGCACTAGGAAAGCCAAAAATCAGAATAAAAATAAAATTTGGATTTTACACTTTTTTTTTTATTTCCTCCGATGTGTATTCCAGAGTTAACAAAATAAAGAAAAAAATAAAAGATATATGGCATAATATACCAATGGAAAGCTAAAATCAAGAGGAAAACAGCTATCTACCTTTCATTAAGGTAAAATGGGATATCAACATTTTCTCGGTTTTTGAAAATCATTGAAAAAAAATCTATTCATGAAAAATATTGTATTTCTAGTCACTTTGTGGATGGTATTTTTATTTTATTTTTCCCTCCGACATTGGGATATCCAAGCTTTCGGAGCATACAATAAATAAAATACCAAGAGGCTAACTTTTATTTTATTTTTTGTTTCTTTTATTTCGTCCTCCGTGCGTTGATAATTTTTTGAAGTGTCCGTAACCCAAATAAAATAAAAAGTGTGGCCTTATGAAGAAGATTTAATCTTCATCCACAAACTCTTTTGCTAAGTGCAACAGATTAGACTTGGGGGGGGGGGCAGGGGTAACTTTCTTACTTGACAATGACAAGGGAAATGATTTCCCTTTCACCACTGGGTTCTAGAAACGAGAATTATCTAAGACTTAAATGTGTACTCAATATATATGAAATAATAGCCAATAAAAGCCAAAATGCGTACTGCATACCTCAAAAGCGTACTAAATCGTACTCAAAATGCAAAAGCGTATTCTGGCTCAAAATGAGGCCAAAAAGCGTACTAATACGCCAAAAGCGTACTACTTGGCAGCTCTGCCTATATATATACTCCAGCTTTAAGTCACTAAGGGGTGGAGTCGCTTCTACAATCACTGGATAGAATACAAGGTTAAAACGTTTTTTTATTCATCCCCTACCTATATATATACTCCAGCTCTAAATCGCTAAGGGGTGGAGTCGCTACTGCAATCACTGGATAGAATACAAGGTTAAAACGTTTTTTATTCATCCCCTACCTATATATATATATATATATATACTCCAGCTTTAAGTCGCTAAGGGGTGGAGTCGCTACTGGCAGGATCAGCGACCTAACCTGTACAGTATATATTTTAATTATATTTCGTTTAAAAGGAACAGGATCCGTGTTTTACATGGCGACCTAAACCTGGAGTATGCCCCTTTTCTTTCAAACCTGTAAAATAGAGAAACCCGAGTTTGAAATAGACTTCAAAACTGTTCTACACATTTGAAAGCAATGGAGAGTGTCTATGAGTGTAAACGACTGTTTCCTATTGAAAAATAGGCATACCTTCCTTTTCTTTCAAACCTGTAAAATAGCTGAGAAAACCGAGTTTGAAATAGACTTCACAAAGAGATAAAATCCTTGGGATCCTCGTACAATCAACCCTGGAATGGGCTGAAGCAGGGTGTGAAACGGCAATGATAAGAGGGTGAGTAATCAGTGGATTCTAACCCCCCCCCCCTCCACATACCAAACCCATAGGCATAGGCATACACCAATTACATGGACCAAAACTGTGCAAAAGGAGTAGCATGGCCTACATGTATATATGCATAATGGCAGTAGTTTGAGTGAGTGGGTTACAGAGCCTTTGGCCAAGGCTTGACCTTATGTTATGTTTATGAAGTTGAAGTACCTACTGGAAGTAAAAGGCAGAACGTGTCACTGTGACTGTCAAGCATTGAAACAAAGACAAAAACAAAACAAGACAAGTTACAAATACACATACATCATTACCGGTACATGTTTATAAACCAGGAGACTTTCAATTGAATTGTGCATAGTCCGTGACACTGTTTAGAAGACATCCCCGTGGTCGCGTGTGATGCTGACATGTCAACCTGTCATCACCACCGACTAGGGTACTATTAGTCCCAGTACTGTAGTGAAGCCGACGTCCACACTGGCCCTGACTGGGCCCGGGACTGGGCCACAGCCTGAGACTAAGGTTGAGAAGGCGAAACACAAGAGTGATGGTGGATGTTGCACACCAGGCTGTCAAAGAGTGCACGCTACTCACCGTATGCGACGTTCTCTCCAAGGCGCAGGGGACCACGCAGGACGTATATGACGAACACTACAAGGATAAACCACGCAGCCCACAAATATGTCCAAGACCAAGAGATCCAAGCTTTGATTTTGTCGAAGAATCGGCTCAAGACACCCGCCATGTTGTCTGGGCTCATCGGTGTCGCGTGGCAGATGGGCGCCGCCTGAATAATTCAACAGATGGCGCTGTTGGGCGCTATTCGCCAATTTGCGCAGAACGCCAATATTGGCATTCTGCGCAGCGCAATTTGTAAATAGCGCAGGATCAGAGCCGCGCAGAACGCCAATCTGCGCGGAATAGAAATGTCACAGCAGATGCGAGTACCTATTTCATTTTTAGCTCTCTGAATCAATTTACCCAAAATTAGTTGAAATAAATGAGGGGCCTGATTACAATTCATGTATTATATGCAATCAGCTCTCAAAAATGCAATAGACATAGTAATCGTAATCTACATTAAATAACTTAATTAGAATCTCGCAGACATTTGTATACAGCGCACTGAAGATTGGCGTTCTGCGCCGATTGGCGAATAGCGCCCAACAGCGCTGCTCGCGCTCGTGGGCCTGGGAAATTATATTTTATTGTCAATAAAGGTTATGATTATTCATACAGTCATAACCATATGGTACAAGGTTCTTAAGAGAAGGATACCACACATGTTTTGTAATTATAAGCCATTTGTCTTCTCAAAAATTTAACAAATCTCACATCGATCCCAAATCCTAGCGGATGAAAACTGAAGTATTTATTCTAGGGGGATGTATTTTCTCAGCGACAGCGTGGGGACAAAATGGCGAATTTTGAAGAAACCGGGTGAGATGTCAGCAGGAAATTTGGGTAAAAAGCCTCTTGTCATTTTTGTTAATTGTATCATCATACTGCTAATAGAAGCTCTGGGTAGTGCTGATAGGTGCTGGTATGTAAGATATATTGGCGTGTACATTGAAATGCAATAAGCTGCTCTTTGATGTTTATTTTTGCCCGGATTTTTGCCATGTCGGCCTCACTTTCAATTTCAATTTGTTTATTCACACTATCAGCGGAGCCTTATTGGAGGTAAAGGAATGAAGAAAAGAGATCAAATTTAGCCGATAGTTACATTGGCATAGTTGCAGTGTATATAGTATCGTGTCATGTGAAAATATATGCCCCCCTCTGTCCCTGATACGTGAGCCAGGGACCTGAGCCTGAGGCTGAGCCAAAAAGTTTTGAAAGAAACTGTCACTGTCCGTTTGTAAAACTGAAATCGGGCCGGTGTGTGTGAATACTAGTACCTTAGGGTGCGTGGACACTTAGGGCGCAGACACTTAGGGTGCATGAAAATGGACACATAGGGTGCAGGGACACTTAGGGTGCAAAGGGCAGGACACTTAGGGTGCAAAACAATGGACATGTAGGGTGCAGAGACACATAGGGTGCAAATCACAAGACACTTAGGGTGCAAGTATTTTGTCATAAAGGCATTATCTATTTATCCGTATACAAATCATATATTGTACAAAGGTTTAGTTATTGTAACTTTCCATGGCTTAATGAAGGTATTTTAGGCCAAGTTTGGCGGTGCTTTAGCCAGAAAGGGCAGGGATTAGCGCTCACACCTGCTAGGGTAGGGGGCGGCCTTTGTACCTGGCATCACCAGGGGGGGGGGCAGGGTGAGGCCATATTTTGCTTCAAAATAAATAGTATTTATCGTACTCCCTCCATCCCAAAATCGTACTATACCGTATTCGACGTAATAAGCGCCCAGGGCACTTATGAAATTATTTTTATGGCGTTTTTAGTACTTAAGAGTTTTATTGTCTCCAAAATCGTGACATTTGAGCCTTAGTTCTAGTCTTAAAAATGCCCCAAAAAGGGGGCGGCGCTTATTAGGGGGAGGGCGCTTATTACGTTGAATACAGTAATTTATATTTTTGTTAGATTTCTGTCCCCATTTTTAAAATGGCGGTTATGTTATTTTCAATTCTCAGCAATTTATCCGAAATAATGATCAATTAAACATTAGTTTTCCCAAATAATAGTCCACAATACTTACAATTTGCACCCCGAGATTTGATAAATTTCTCTCACAATTTACAATTTACCAATTTTCCATTGCTTAAAGCATCTAAATACTTTGCACCCTATGTGTCCTATAATTTGCACCCTAAATGTCTCTGCACCCTAAGTGTCCTGTGTTTGCACCCTATGAGTCTCTGCACCCTACATGTACATTTTTATGCATCCTAAGTGTCTGCACCCTAAGTGTCCATGCACCCTAAATGTCTGCACTTTAAGTGTCATTGCACCCTAAGTTACCAGTTACCGTGTGGGTGGCCACTATTATCTATTCGAATATAAAGATTTTCTCTCTTTGTGAAGTCTATTTCAAACTTGATTTTCTCAGCTATTTTATTTTTACAGGTTTGAAAGAAAAGGAAGGTAGGGCCTATTTTTCAATAGGAAACAGTCGTTTACACTCATAGATGCTCTCCATTGCTTTCAAATGTGTAGAATAGCTGAGAAAATAGAGATAGAAAATAGACTTCATAGAGAGAGAAAACCCTTGAGATCCTCGTACAAGGAGGTGCGAGAGTTGGTGCGTGAATTGCAACCATAAGAGGGTCTATTAAAATAAATCAAGAAAGCCAAAGGGTGACTTTTTTATAACTGAGTAGTAAGTTGTGTTTATATTGGTTTGAGCAGAATCCTCTCATTCTTAATCTTGTCTGTAATGCCTATGTTTGCGAACATCTCATATTAGGAAATTCACTAGAGATCTGGGTCTCTCCCAGGCGCTTTCACCGGGACAGCCCATCTACTATCTAGAAATCGACAGGACGATTATCGTTTAAATAGAGAAACTTTCAAAAAACGTTATAGACTACTTTTTTGAAAGGTCACCCTTTCTTGCTGCATTGACCTACCATATAATATAGCACTGCGCCGTAGCATTCATGGCCGTAGTTCCAACTCGCCGGCACCATATTAGTGCCGGGGAACCTGGGAGAAGACACAACCGGAAGTGGTCAGTTTAGCGCGGCACGTTCAACTTGGATGGTCGTGTTTGTAGCGAGGTGAGTAAAATCGATGTTATTTATCATTTTACTCCCATTTGTTTATTCATTTTGAATTTTGAATTTGACTGAGCAATTCTAAAACCCTTGTCAGCAAGGAATATTGTCTCATGTCTAATATTTCTCCTTTTTTCGTGCCTTCAGAGTCAAGACGGTCTGAGCAGTGCACGTGTAGCCGGTGAACCGGTGCCTAGAGTTCGCTCGAGTATGGCAAGCAGCTCTGGTTCTTCAACAGTGAAGACATTAAAGGAGCAAGATAACGCCCTCCACAAGATATTTGCTGAATTAAATACCAGTGGTTCTATGCCCGTTCTGACTCCTGAGCTAATGGCGTCAAAACAAGATCATGCCATATCTGACGGCAATGACGAGGGCGAAGAGAAGAGTGTTGACGGCGGTGACGGCCATGCAGGCCGGGGACGAGATCGTGACAGCCGGTCTCCTTCCTGTCACAAGTCCAAAGTCAAGGGTGACACTTCACACCGCAATGAAGGTCGGTCTTACTCTCAGTCACGTAGGTCTAGGGATAGATACTACAGTCAGTCTAGGAGTTCCTCTGAAGAAGAGCATCGTCGTCGATCCAGATATGGGGGAAAAAGACGTCGTCCTGAAGATGACTTTGAGTCTGAAGAATCTGAGTTCCGTGAGTTTTTGCGTTTCAAACGCATGAGGAGACAAATTCAGGAGGATGATTTCACTCATGAGAGTGATGATGAGGAGTCTTGTGACAAGTCCAAGAAGGATAACAAGAAGATTCCTAAGAAACCTGAGTCAAAACCAAAACCAAAGCCAAGACCTCAGTCTACGCCAAAGAGAGATGAGGAGGAAGAAGAAGAGGAAGAGATTGAGGTAGACATCTTTGAAGGTATGAAAGATGGGGCTTTCCTTGATCTGGCAAAAACTTTTCTTCAAAATACAAATGCCAGTCCTAGGTCTGAGCCAGTGTCGAAGGTCCTAGCTACTCTTGTTGATGATTTGATCCAGAAAAATACGGATGAAAAGGAGGCGGTGGAGTTGTCTACTAAGTATCCGTCTCCAGAGAATGTGAAGAAAATGGTGGCTCCCAAGCTGGAAGTGAGCATGAAACAGCGAAAAGATATTGAACAGCATTTGAAGACTGGTGATGTTCATGTCCAGATTACACAGGAGATGCTGTTGGCTGGACTGACGGCTATGTTACCGGTGTGTGAGCTCATCATCTCTAGAGGTGAGGTAGGAGATTCCCAATTAAATGATGCTGGGAAGAAGTTGTTTGATGGACTGAAGCTGATTACTTATGCCAACAACAATTTAGTGCGTCGACGTCGTGAAGCGTTACGTCACAAGCTACTCAAGGAGGTTGCTGATACTGTGATTAGTGCTCCTCTAGGAGGGCAGCATCTGTTTGGCATAAAAGCCAAGGAGAACATCAGCCAGAGAAAACAAGAACGTCGTTTCTTCAATGACGTCATGGGTCCGGATAAGAATGAGAAGCCAGCGGCTAAGCCTCAATCTAAGAACAGAGGGAGCTACTCTAAGAACTATCGTCGGAGTGGACGTCAGGATGGTAGTAACTATGGTAACTACAACAACTACAACAACTACAACCGCTCATCGGGGTTTCAGAAAAACCAGAATCAGCCCTATCCTCCTGGGACGAAAGCCCCATTCGAGTCGTACGACCCATACAAGTCAGGGTCGAGCAGGGGAAAACAAGACTACTACAAGAACCAGCGCGGGGGGTACCGCGGAGGAAAGAAGCAGTAGATAAGTCAGTAAGTCCCTCTTTGCAAGAGGACTTAGGTTTTGTGCATACACCGTCTAACTTTGTTGCGGGGCAGACTGCAAATTATGTGGAACAATGGAAGAATATTACTTCTGATCCTTGGATCATAGAGAATGTAAAAGGAATTGTTATACCATTTGTTGAAGAACCAATTCAATCCTCTGTACCTTTCCCATACAAATTGTCTGCTCAAGAAAAGTTGACTGTTAACACAGAAATTGAGTCCATGTTGCATAAAGGTGTTATTGAAGAAGCAGTTTCTGAATCTGGTGAATGGATTTCGAACATCTTTCTTGTTCCGAAACCTGATGGTACTGGGCGTATTATTTTGGATCTTACTCAGCTTAATAAGCTAGTTGAATACCAACATTTCAAGATGGAATCTTTAAATACTGCTAAGGAGTTGTTGCATCAAGATGCATTCATGGCCTCGGTAGATTTAAAAGACGCCTATTATTCTTTCAAGATTCGTGAACAAGACAGGAAGTTCTTGAAGTTCTATTGGAATGATAAGTTCTATCAATACACAGTCCTACCAAACGGGTTATCTTGTGCGCCTAGAGTTTTCACAAAATTGATGGCACCAGTGTTTGCAACGATACGTGATTCTGGAGGGGAGGCTTTCTATTATATAGACGACTCCTTTATTATGGGATCTACAAGTAAGGCTTGCCAAGAAACTGTTAGGTCTTTGACTGTGTTATTGGATAGTCTAGGCTTGGTTGTTCATCCAGACAAGTCTGTGCTAGAACCAAAGCAAAAGCTTAAGTTTCTAGGGTTTTGGCTTGATTCTACGACGATGCAGGTTACGGTTTCTGATTCTAAAATTGAAAAGTTAGAACAGGAAGCGCTGAAGCTGTTAAATGCCAAAAAGCCTACTATTAGACAAGTAGCTGGTGTTGTGGGTCTTATGGTGTCTTGTACCCCGGGCGTAGAATATGGGTTTGCTCACATTAAGGCTTTAGAACGAGAAAAGAATGCTGCACTTGCTTCTCAAGACTTCAAGTATGATGCAACAATGTGGATCTCCAAAATTGCTAGAGAAGACATATTTTGGTGGTTAGCTCATATTGATTGTTCTGTCAAAAAGATTAGACCAGATAATCCAGATATGATCATTGAAACTGATGCAAGTCTAGAAGGCTGGGGAGCTTATTTTGGTACTCATTCTTCTGGAGGGAGATGGAGACGTAGAGAGGTCAAGCACATAAATGTTATGGAACTTATGGCTATTTTGTTTGCTTTGAAATGTTTGCGAAATGTCAAAGAGTCTCACATACACATTAGAACTGACAATACGACAGCTCTAAATTATGTTAGAAAGATGGGAGGCCTACGTTCTATTACTTGTGACTCAGTAGCCAGACAAATTTGGCACTGGGCTGAAGCACGCAGCAACTGGATCACGGTTTCCTATATTCAAGGTAGACTGAATGTAAGGGCAGACAAAGCGTCCAGAGTATTTAAGGATAATCTGGAATGGTCTTTGCATGATAGAATTTTCAGAAGAATCTGCAAAGTTTTTGGAAAACCAGAAATTGACCTGTTTGCGTCTAGGTTAAACAAGAAGTGCCCTGTCTACTGTTCTTGGAAACCAGATCCAGAGGCTGACTATGTGGATGCCTTTTCCTTACATTGGGGTGGGTTACAAGCTTATGCTTTTCCACCTTTCAGTTTGGTTCTCCGAGTGATCAACAAGGCCATCAGGGACAAGCCAAGAAGTCTCATCCTGGTAACTCCAAATTGGAACACGCGTCCGTGGTTCACAAGACTTCAGCGTCTAGCAAAGAGACAGATCAAGTTTTCTCCAAACAGAAACAATCTGATTCCAGCAGGAGATCAGATAAACTCAGACTCAATTCGCGTCATGGCAAAAGCAGGGTTGATTATTTCAAGCTTATAGAACAAGATTTGATACAAAATCAAGGATGTGATAAAGAGACTGCTAAGTTCCTTATGACAGGCTGGGTTCCCGGTACTCAAAAGGTGTATAACACTTATTTAGCTCAATGGTGTACATTCTGTATCATTCACAAGGTGAATAAGTTCAAGCCCACTGTGTTTCAAGTTTGTAAGTTTATCAGAACTCTATCAGAGAGAAATCTATCGTATGGTGCTGTAAATGCAGCCAGGTGTGCCTTGTCAGTGCTGCTTCCAAGATTGGAGAATGGAAATACAATTGGGAAACATTATTGGGTTTGTATGGCTGTTAAGGCAGTCTATAGAGCAAGACCACCTGTTCCAAAGTATTCTACGTTTTGGGATGTGTCAATTGTGTTCAAGATGTTGATCAAATGGGGAAGCAATGAATTCTTGTCGTTCGAAAAACTTGGAAAGAAATTGTTGATTCTTATTCTGTTGGTTACAGGTCAAAGGGGTCAATTAATTCCTGCTCTGTTGTTGAGTGAGCTCACCTGGACAGACAAGGGTGCAGCTAGGTTTCAGTTGAGAACCTTGATGAAGACGGCTAAGACAGGACAGCCGCTGCAGTCTGTGTTACTAGAGCCGTTTCCAGATCAACCATTGCTTTGTGTTGTTGCCACGTTAAAGGCATATGTGTGGGCCACCAAAGGTCTTAGAGTTAAGATGGTGGAGGGAAAGGTTGTCAAACATGACAAACTTTTGTTGTCATTCAGGTTTCCAAACAAACCAATTGGAAGAGATTCAGTCTCTCGATGGGTATTGTGGGTTCTGCGCAAGGCTAGAATCAACAAGAAATTCCGTGCACATTCTACAAGGGGTGCAGGTACTTCAAAAGGTGCCAAACTAGGTGTTGGTATGAATGAGTTGCTGAGCTATGGCTCATGGCGTTGTGAGAAAACAATGGCAAAACATTATAACAAGAAGATAGAATCTTCAAAGAAGGGGCCAACTGTGAGTCAGGCCATACTTAATGACATGACTTAAGTCATTTGTGATGGACAAGACTGTTTTATGTCATAAATTGTCTACTATGTTGCTTTTTGCAAAATAAATTGTTCTGTTATTTGAATCCGTTGTTGGGTTTATTATCAGAATATGGCTAGATAACCTGTAAAGCTTTAAAGTTCTCCCAGGTTCCCCGGCACTAATATGGTGCCGGCGAGTTGGAATATATGGTTACACTAACAACTTACTTGTTGTGCAGGGTAATCGTTGTTCCAACGAGACAGGCACTATATTAGTGCCTAGGGGGACATGGGCCCGCCCTCCTCCCTCAAGACAAAAATTTTCATTTTAAAAGAATATTGGGATAATGTTAAAATGTCTAGAAAAATTTTGTTTACAGGTTATAGCCTTAGTGCCTTGCTACATTCAACTGACCACTTCCAGTTGTGTCTTCTCCCATGTCCCCCTAGGCACTAATATAGTGCCTGTCTCGTTGGAACAACGATTACCCTGCACAACAAGTAAGTTGTTAGTGTAACCATATATTTACGGTAGTTCTAGTATGAATAGGCTACGTCTATCTTTTGTTTCACAGTATCAGTATCTGTCTTTTAAAAAGGGGGTGATCCACTGGCGCGAATCGGCTCCGTTTTCACTACGAGTAACTGACAACGTCCTCGCGAGGGGCGAGCAGCCTGCAATTGAACTGCAGAAATCTAAACGTTTTGAGTTTACTCGTAAGGGTTTGTCGTACATGAACATTCGCAAAAGAGTCGCAGCAGTGGATCACTAGCTTAAGGGAGTACCCATTTTTTAACAACAGGGGAGGGGCGGTGAGTATTTCCCCCCCCCCCCCCCGAGGGGTCGAAATTTTTTACCCCCCCCCCCCGGCAGGCCGAAAATCGCACGCGTTCGCGACCCTTTGTAGCATAGTAACGCGCGGGTTTTTCCCCTCAAAACAGGTTGAATTTTTTTTACCCCCCCCCCAAGAGGGGTCGAAATTTTTTACCCCCCCCCCTCCCGGTCAAGGGGTCGAAATTTTTAACCCCCCCCCCCCCCCTGTTGAGCACTCCCTAAGGACCAACAAAGAATATTGGCAAATCTGGTATCAAATCAAAGCTTATGCTGTCAGTAATGCAGTCAGCTAGAAATAACTTGCCTTGCATTCTAACAACTTTTGCTGATCAATAAAATCTGAATTACTTAAATATGAAAATTGCTCGCGAAAAGTCCAAATTTCCCTATGTATTTATGTGCCAAGTAAAAAAATATAAAAAACAAAACAAACAAAAAAAAAACCTCATCATATTTTTTACTGCCTGGTGATGAGAAACAACTTTTTTCTTTTAAAGTGGTCTTATTGACACCAACGGTCTCAAAAAGCGTCCATGGTAAGCCATACGTGATACTCAATAAGGAAACTTACATTTTTGACAAAGCTAGGGGTTAAAAAAAGTACCTTAGACTATGAACCGTAAAAGCATAGACTATGGTCAGCATGGGCTGATTTGCCTGCCCTTTCACCAACCGTATATACCTAGCTTTGTTAAAATGTAGATTTTAATATTATGTACTTTGTAGCACTGACAGTGTCTCATTGTCACTATTCCATAGACAACATATAGACACACCGACACCCAAATAAGTATGATATCAATAAATTGCTATCAATCTAAATCATCATTGCTTTAGAAGAGCATTTAACATTCTCATTGGGGTACTTATTAAGACCCCGTTGGACAGTGTATCTCCTAGTTACGTATAGAGTACGTATTAGTTACGTATAGAGTACGTATAACACTTGCATTGAGAGGTGGTGGTGAGTCACAGAGGTCATGACCCGACCAGGTCTCTGTGAACAACACCCTGGAGCTCCCTCAAGCAAATGCTTTTATACAATATATTATATACTATCGGAAATATGATTACTAATTCATAAAGTACAGCTGTGGACTTACTGGTGATGCCTGCCATGCTTCCCATGTCTTCTGCTACTTGTATATGAACATGCCATTATTGACCCAGGGTACCCTGGGTCTCTGTGAGACGGTTTTCCAGCAAAAAATGCAGATTGGTCAGCTGACTTTGAAGAGTTCCCCTGCATTTCTTCTTTCATTTATCTGATTGAAATAAACACATGCATATAGATCGAAACAAACTGTACCTCCCTCTTTTTTTCAGTTTGTAAAAAAAATAATATTTGTAGCAGGAAAACGCTCAGGAAAAAAAGTCAAAAATACCCCTGAAATCAAGTCTGTGTGAACTAATGGTGAAGATAGGCCAGTGACCTTGAATCCTGACTTTAAAAGATGCACGTTCACACAGACTTCCTATACCTACAATGGTTAAGAGGAGGTGAGACCAAAAAGTGAGACGCTTTTAACACCAAGAGAAACTCCAATAGTGGTGCACAAAGACTCATGTGCTGAGGGTGGGTGGGGGTAAGGGTGAAGGAGTAAGTCTGGACTGCCTTTATCCCGTCCCCACTGCCCTCACCCCATCCCCACTGCCCTCACCCCATCCCCACTGCCTTAATCCCGTCCCCACTGCCCTCACCGAGTCCCCACTGCCCTCACCCCGGGTTGGGACTTTCAGTTGGGACTTTAAGTTGGGACTTTCAATTGGGACTTTGGGTTGAGACTTTCAATTGGGACCTTAGGATAGGACTTTGGGTTGGGACCTTCAGTTGGGACTTTGGGTTGGGACCCTGGGTCACATGTGATGTAAGTCACACAATCAATCTTTTGTATTTGTAGACACACACACAACCTCAAACTTTTTAGCACAAAAACATCCATTTGCTCTGCGGGTAATTCCCGCCGGTTGAACCTACATGTACCATATATTAAAACAAGCTTATATCAAATTAGGGTTCTTGAAATCACAACATATGCATTTTATAAGAGGGAGGTGAATGGGAGCCATATTTTTAAACAAAAGGTCCATGATGAGAACTTACCTTGAGTCAGTTTACATTTGCTGACTTCTTCCTATCTAAAGTTGATGTAATGGATGTTTCTCCAATCAGGGAAAACAACACTGCAAGACCATCCAGTTATCAATTGTTGGGAAGTCATGTTACAAAGTGATATCAAGTTAAGTTGTGTAAACAGCTCGTGAAGGTTGGCTTTACACCTATTACGACATGTATGACACATTTCACCCATTAACCCACATAGTTGGTGGGATTTGGCTACCATTGTGACTGATTGACCAACCCAGTTCTGGTCATCTAAACCAACGCCCAGGTGTACCTGGTCTATACAACAAGCAGGTGGGTCGATACTCAGTGTTACATCACAACCCTGGAGAGGGGCCTTGTGAGCATGGTGATGGGGAGGCTCCTCTGTTGGAGCCACAACTACAGGTGCCAAATAAATTAGCACAGTTCTTATGGTATGATCTATTAGTGACGGTTATTGACGTTAGGAGCCCAATGGTGGTTCTTCGATGGAAAGTAGACAACTGGGAATTCAATTGTCTGTGTCGCCAGTAATACAATATTAGTATGATAAATACCTAAATAGGTGCATAAGTCATAGGTTTTAATGTCTCTTCCAAAATGCCAAGTCGACTCTTCAAGTCTTGTTTGTTATATTTAAGAAAATATAGGTAAGGCCAGACCAAAAAAAAAAGTTGGTCAATGGATTTCGCGCACCTTATTTTCGGAAATGGAAATTTATTTTTTTTGAAAAAAAAATTGTCAATGGATTTCGCTCGCTTAATTTTTTTCAAAATTGAGAATTTTTTATTTTTTTTCAAATTTTTCTCCCAGTAATTCCCCCAAATCAACCAATAACTTTTTCTGTTAGTGATCCACTAAGAACTTTTGTAAAAGGGTGGGTAAAAAAAAAAAATTGTCGCTCGCTCCACTTTTCCACCAACAAAATCCATTGACAAAAAAAAATTCTTTAAAAAAATTAAAAAAATTCGCTCGCTTTTTTTGAAAAGTGAAATCCATTGACCAACTTTTTTTTTTGGTGTGGCCTAAAGCATGATTGTCCACTGCTTTTCCAATATAATTTAAAAGTACGTATTAAATATATTCATACACTTCCTAGATACACAGTCACTACGTAGTTTTTGTATAGGTACTGGGACTTTGCCTGAAGAATATTTAAAAATTGGGTTAAACTTAGATTATCCTTTTGAAACAAATATAGACATTTGCTTCTTTATTGGCTTTGGGACCTTGTCCCCAAAGCCATTGACACCACACACAGAGAGTTGGAAAAAGTAGCAAGAAAAGACTAGCATAGGTCCCCTTGTTCATTGTTAAATTAAGCCCTAGCTGGCCCTTAAACATTGCCTAGGACTGGTATCCCCATGTGTCCTTGCAGGTGTGTGCAAGACTAATTTAACCTAGATCTGGTTTTCAGTTACTGCATGTAGTACCAGTGTACCTTGTGGTAAGGCCACACTTTTTATTTTATTTGGGTTACGGACACTTCAAAAAATTATCAACGCACGGAGGACGAAATAAAAGAAACAAAAAATAAAATAAAAGTTAGCCTCTTGGTATTTTATTTATTGTATGCTCCGAAAGCTTGGATATCCCAATGTCGGAGGGAAAAATAAAATAAAAATACCATCCACAAAGTGACTAGAAATACAATATTTTTCATGAATAGATTTTTTTTCAATGATTTTCAAAAACCGAGAAAATGTTGATATCCCATTTTACCTTAATGAAAGGTAGATAGCTGTTTTCCTCTTGATTTTAGCTTTCCATTGGTATATTATGCCATATATCTTTTATTTTTTTCTTTATTTTGTTAACTCTGGAATACACATCGGAGGAAATAAAAAAAAAAGTGTAAAATCCAAATTTTATTTTTATTCTGATTTTTGGCTTTCCTAGTGCGGCGGGCCCGTAACCCAAATAAAATAAAAAGTGTGGCCTAAGGCCTAGACATCTTGTGAACAGCCATATTTTGCGTTCTCTAATGTGGCTGTCGATGGCAAGGATAGGTACCAGCCTAATAGCTATTGACTCCTATGTCAAGCCAAGCTGTCAATGTCAATGCCAATTCCCATACTATGCACATACAGGACCTGTACTAGAAGTTGAGTGGTCCAGGGTGGCTCTTGAAATCGCTCAAGCCCGCCCAAAGACAAACTGTGAAGTCCAACTTGATTACCCCTCCCCAACCCACACACACATGCAAGAAACCACATGAAACAACCCTAAAATAATATGTTGCCAACACAAGTCCTCCTTATGCCCCCTCCTTCTCCTCCCTGTGCCCCCTCCTCCTCCTCCCTCTGCCCTCTCCTCCTCCTGCTCCCTCTGCCCTCTCCTCCCTCTGTCCTCCCCTCCTTCCTCTGCCCTCTCCTACCACCCCATCTTTCCCCTCCTCCCCCCTCTACCCCATTTTCCTCCTTCCTGTTACCTACTCCCCCTCTGCCCCCTCCTCCTCCCTCTGCCCTCCCTTCTCCCTCTGCCCCCTCCCTCTGCCCCTCCCTCTGACTGCCAAGATGGCTGTCGAAAACTCAAGATTGTCTGATTTCCTTGTGTGATAAATGGATAATAGGGTTTTCTAGGATGTAGAATCCATTTTCAGGCTTAGATTTTCAGTCCGGGAAATTTCCAAGATGGCTGCCAAGATGGCCACCAAAATCTCAAAATTGTCTGATTTCCTTGTGTGATACATGGATAGTAGGGTTTTCTGGGATGCAGAATCCATTTTCATGCTCAGATTTTCAATCCGGGAAATTTCCAAGATGGTTGCCAAGATGGCCGCCAAAAACTCAAGATTGTCTGATTTCCTTGTGTGATACATGGATAATAGGGTTTTCTAGGATGTAGAATCCATTTTCAGGCTTAGATTTTCAATCCGGGAAATTTCCAAGATGTCTGCCAAGATGGCCTCCAAAAACTATACCAGCAGCAGTAAAACCAATAAAAATCAAAAATATTTAGCTAAGTGCATGTAAGTTAACTGACCATGCATTATTGCTGCAAACCATCAGATATGAATTGCATTAGAACCCTAGACACACCAAAAAAGCATAAATCTATGCCCCTTCGTTTTCTCACCTGTAGTTCATAACAATCCTATAAAAACCCAAAGCCACTACGGCTTTGCCGTAAAATCCTTGAATTTGTCCCCTTGTTCGCACTTGCAAATCCATAAACACTTCATCTATGATTTCTGATTCTCTCTGATGTGTGCTGGTTGGTAGTTAAAAGTTTGATTTGCTATTTACACAGTTTAGGTTCAGAAGTAATGATATTGTACTGGGGGTACCAACTTTTAAACGCATAATCTGCCTCGATATATGGACGTATTTACCTAAATTGCAATTCCCCTGTGAATCCACATAAGCAAACAGGGTTGTATGTACATGTGTGTAAACCTCCTGGTGAATTCTTTCCTAATACTTCACAGCACTTCTCATACTTGAGACATAATGCTTTTCACTGGGTATTGACCGAAATCATTAGGTGCCCACCAGAGGCATAGATCAGGTTCCAAGTACATGGTTTAGTCAACATTTCTATGATAACAATATGTACCCAATAGTGGCAATACTGTAGAAAACACCTGTAGACGTCTTAGTTGACCTGGAATCATGCCATGTACCCGCCTAGCCCCATGACCCTTTGGACGCTGGTCAACGGCCATAGACTTAGCCATACTGCATGTGAAGCCGAGGAAATATTCTGGTGCTGACTCCCAGTACTGAACTCTTGGCCAATATTGCCTCAATGCATATACCAATTAATATGAATATACATTTTCAAAATGATGTATAATGTGTATTAGGCAGAGAGGTAATATTTTCCACTTTTGTTGGGATATCCAAATTCCCTCTAACATTTCAGTATTAGATCTGATGGTATTGATTAACAGTAGAAATTTCACCAAAATAGTGGGACCAGGAAATCACATCTGTGATTTAGTTTCTAGAAGGAAAATTTGAGATTTTGTCTAAGAACTATTGGCACGTCTATTCTGCAGGTAGAATAGCTTCTGTCTGAGTATTGCAGCAGCTGTGAGCTCATTGTGAAATGGGCAGCGGTTATGTCATAATAGCAGTACCTGAGTCTGGGCTGTCCCATATTCTGTTTATATAGATCACATGACTAAAGCAATAGACCATGGCCAAGATTAGAACCAGAGAGAGAAAAAAATACAGTCTGATTTATAAAAATTGATTAAAATCCATATCTGTACATTTGCCCCTTTTATTTCTTCAAATCAATAAGTTGAAAATTACATGAGAAATATTTGGATGCTTCCAAACATGTATTTATGTATAGAACGCCATATACTGTGACAGAATAAGGCTGACTCATCTGCATGTAGTACGTAAGAGCTGTGAATTATTTACATGGTGCACATTTACAGTTGGGATGATTGACCCCAATGCTTTGAAGCTGAAGACAGATCAATGTCTGCTAAATAGCCATTAATCAATTCTGATAATTAATTGGGGCGGCAGAGAGGAGTATTGAGTGATGAGCCGTATGGGAGGTGTTACCCAATACAGTAGTTGGCAACTAAAACGTGTTGATACAGAAAGGATGGAGAGCTTGACCACAACCAGGTCAGTCCTTGTTGGCAGCCAGCCCCCCTCCCACCCACCTACCGCCAGCTTTCCTCAGGAATAGGCTAATGCCTTACAAAAGCCAGGTATATAACCTGCAGAGCAGGGCGCCCCCGGGTTAGTAGCAGTAGTTGTACAGAAACACATACATCCACATATACCATGGGAGTACCTGAACGTCGGACGGCGAGCAATATGGCAGGGAAATTAGCTAAGGTGTTCCACCTTAAGAAGAAGACTTCTAAGGAGAAGTTCCCTAGTGTTAGCAACCTCCAAACCCAGGTGCACCCAGAGGCCCCACCCTCCCTGTACGACAGGCTGGGCACACGGAGGAAGCAGTCTCTAGACGAGGCATCCCTGCAGAGAGACATCTCAGCTGGACTAGGCAGGAAGGGCAAGCTCACTCGTGACCTGGGCAAACTGACTGACTCCCAATCTACACTGTGTGCCAGTGTGGACGAACTCAACAGTTGCAGTGACATTACCCAGGCTGTGGAGCACTCAACTATTTTGAACAAACTTCTCCGGGAGAGGAACAAGTCTCTAGATGAATTGTCCATTGGGCCAGAGGCAGGATATGAGAGTGATACATCAGAAACAGGGGCCCTCAGCCGCAGGAGGACTTTCATGGACTTAACCACAGCCTGTGGTTCATTTGATGAGGAGTCCACTCCAAATGACAGCGATGTATACTCCAAGTCCTATGGAGGGGAGAGTAGCACAAAACGCATGGAAAGTCTATTTAATAGGAGAATGCGGTCTCTTGATGAGCCGACGGAGGCCGCTCCCTCCCCAAATCTCCCACGTAGACCCACCCTCAGCCACCTTCACCTGGAGGTTGAGAGTACCAAAGTGGTGCTACCTCCAACTATCCCCAGCTCCCCTGTCCCCGACCCTCCTCCAGTGGATACAGTGGACGATGGAGGAGGGCCTAAGCCCATGTCCCAGGACCCTGTAATCCGCCTGGCACAGACTCCAGGCGCCGACATCCTCCAGGTGCTGATGCTACACACTGACAGGCAGCTCCTTAAGCGGCTCTCCAGGGCGAGCACCAGCCTGGGAGATGCTCCTGATGCTGGGGGCAACACCCAGGGGCAACATCCTCCCAGCAATGGGCAACATCCTCCCAGCAATGGGCAACATCCTCCCACCAGTAGACAAAGTTTATCACTAAGTGGAAGTAAAACACCCGGTCCTAATACCCTGGGGGTTCAGACCAATGAAAGTAATTCACAGGACCCTCCTAGAAAGCTTAGCCCAAAAACTCCACGGGCTAACACAGTCAGTGTACAACCTCCAAGGTACATCCCCAATGCCCCAGCCACATCGGGTAACCCAAACACACCCGGAGTTCAATTACGGAGGAAGAAGTCCCAGTTGCGTCGTTCCATGCGACGACGGACATTGCTTGGTCGGGACGAGCTGTATGACAAAGTGAATAATGCTATCACACCCAAGCGCACCAGTGGTGCCACTTTCGATTTCCCTACACCCAGAAGTAGGGCAAGCGGTGGACACTTTTGTTACGACAATAATCCTCCCGTCCCGCAAACGCCGCTCGAACACAAAATTGGGCGAATGCTTCGAGCTAAGGGTGACGAAGTAGCAGTCGAGATGAACGCTCAGTTTGCGCCCGTCGTCAGTGAGATTCTCCGTGACGTTACGTATATGCGTTTTCGGGAAGTGATGCAGCGGACGCTGGGTGAGCAGGCGGGATGGTGCCAAGTGGCAGCACTGGTCAATGTGACACGGTCTGCGGTAGCCTGGGCAGGGTATGGCACCAAAGCAGCCCTGAAGGTGAAGGAATCCACTCTGAAGTACTTTGAGGACCACCTTAGCGGCTGGGTGCTCGGCCAAGGGGGCTGGGAGTCCATAGTGGATGAGCAAATACATGAAGCGGGGGGAGAAGAGGAGGGACTTTCCTGATAATCGGTATCGCACCGTAAAGACACTACCTATCATGTGCTATGTTGAAATTGGACATAAGTAATTATACAAAGACACTACCTATCATGTGCTATGTTGAAATTGGACATAAGTAATTGTACAAAGACTAAAATAATTCCTCTGAGAATTTAAAAATTGAGGCCCATAACTCAATAATGATCTGTGTACATACCTGTAGATTCATTTACAGTATTAGGATTGTGAATGGAATAGGTCACTATTCTATGAAAGATGTATTATTACCTGTGATATTATATTATTATTATTTCGCACCTAAAGGAATGTTTAGTAATCTATATGTTTGGTTACTGAAACCCAGATGGTATTATGCATTTAGTGTTTACTTAGTACGCTGAGCCGCGCTGTAATGGAGTACACTATCAGTATTTTCTTATATAACTTATTGCGTTTGCGCCAAAACGCAAAAGAGGGCTGCATAGTTTCCTGTTTGAAGCCCTGATTGATATAGAAAGCATCACATTTATGGATTGTGTGGGCACATTGAAACCGGTAACAATATGGCATACTCTAATATTATACTGCCATTTTCGTGAATATTGATGTATATAGATGTTTATGTGAGTGATAGGATAACACGGATGATTATTATACTTCTAGTCTTTCTAAGAAACATGTGCAAAAATGTGTGATATACTGCATAAATATTTATAGTGTTCATGTGGAAGCAGATAAATGGTTTTTAGGGGATACTATACTGATGTTTAGGTTCTGTCTCTAGAGTATTCCTGGAAGTAACGAGCAACATCCTAAGAAGCTGAGAAAACAAAAAAATGATAATAAAGATATATACCCAAATCATTGCGTGGTTGTTTCATTATTGTGCCAAATATTTCAAATATTTTTGTGTTATACAAGGAACAAGTACCTGGCCATATTATGTGCACATAATTGATAATCCCCAGGTTGTAATATCGTTTTTGATGAAAGAATTCATTTTTTATATCAATGTGACGGGACTGTGTACGTCCTTCCACCTCTATGGTACCTACTCAAATAAGACTAGCTAGCCTAGCTCTTTCACTACATATATCAATATTACATTATGATATAAACATGTAGCTTCATTACAGATACATTCACTGAGCTATATGCACACAGTGGAGTTCTACTGTACCGTAAATTCTTATGTAATACGTACCTGCATCCAGCTCCTCATTGTATGACGAGTGAGTCTGACAAATTGTACTTTAGTACTGTATTATATTTCCAAAACTCAGTATATTGCCCGATCTAGACTGAGGGGTCAAAGACTATTCCCCGCCCACCCCCCCCACCCCCAATTTTTTTTCAAATTAAAAAGAAAAATCATCTACCACCTCCCCTGTTGTTGCGCGAACCAACGCCCCAGTACAGAATTGTAAAAGTCTAGGTGCGGGTAATACGAGGTGTTTTGGCAGTATGGTTCAGTAAAAGAAATCGCAATTTCCAACCTCTCAATTAGTAATGCGTATGGTTCTCCCAAATTTGTGGTGCAGGTTATACGCAGGAATTTACGCTAGATAGAAATGATTGCTTTACTCATGTTGGACTAAGAAACAAACCTTTAGAACGTAAGAATACTTGGGCCTTGTTAACTTCATCCCAATCCTGATTAACATACTTATTACATGCCATTCTTGTTTTCTTCCAGCAACTGACATCTAAAAGACAAGACCATGTTTGGTGCAGGAAACAACAACCCCAACTGGGGCGGCGGTAACCCCACCTTCGGAGGCACCACAACCACGCCCAGTGTCTTCGGAGCTGCGCCCACAGCCACTCCCAGTGTCTTTGGAGCAACACCCACAGCCACTCCCAGTGTCTTTGGAGCAGCGCCCACAACTACTCCTAATGTCTTTGGAGCTGCACCCACAACCACGCCCAGTGTCTTTGGAGCAGCTACTGCGACAGCCCCCAGTGTCTTTGGGGCAGCCGCCACAACCACTCCTAATGTCTTTGGAGCAGCACCCACAACCACTCCCAGTGTCTTTGGAGCAACCCCCACAGCCACTCCCAGTGTCTTTGGAGCAACCCCCACAGCCACTCCTAGTGTCTTTGGAGCAAACCCCACAGCCACTCCCAGTGTCTTTGGAGCAGCCCCCACAACCACTTCTAATGTCTTTGGGGCAGCGCCCACAACCACTCCTAATGTTTTTGGAGCAGCCCCAACAACCACTCCCAGTGTCTTCGGAGCTGGAACCACAACCGCTCCCAATGCCTTTGGAAAAAGCACTGCCACTGCTCCCAGTGTCTTTGGAGCTAGTACCACGCCAGCATTTGGAAGTACCACATCGGCCGCCATCACTAATATATCAGGTGGTTTTGGAGCACCTTCCAAGGCTCCATTCGGGGGAGTTGGTGGTGCACCGACAGCAACAGTCTCCTCAAACCCCTTCTCCAAACCAGCATCTAGCACTGCGTCAACATTTGGGACCTCATCCCAGCAACCAACCAACGTTTTTGGCAATGTCAGTAAGCCCTTCGGAGGACAGCCAAAAACCATGGTAGGAGCAAGCAGTGTATTTGGTGCAGCGATCACCACTGCTAGCCAAGCATTCGGTGTCGTGACCACCACCGCCAGCCCAGCATTTGGCGCAGCGACCACCGCTGTCTCTGGTAGTACACTGGGTGCTTCCAGGGGTACTGTTTTTGGTGAAGCCTCGACTAAACCAGCACCACCTTCGGGTAATGTATTTGGTCAAACTAACCCTCCCGCATCACAACCGGCTTTTGGAGTCCACGCTCCTGCACCGGCACCATTTGGTGGAGTGCCGGTGACAAAGAGTTCTGTCTTCGGTTCAAAGGTACCACCTACCACAGCCAGCTCTACTAGTGTGCCATCAACTACAGCCTTTGGACAAACTGCCAGGTCTATTGTAGACAAGGCAGTTTCTACAAGTACTGCGTCTCAAGGTCTCTTCGGCAAGCCAGCAGCAGCCACCGGCACTGCACCGAAAACCCTCTTTAGGGGGAAGGTGTCCACGGGTGACGCGCCAGCAAATTTATTCGGTAAGCCCACTTCTGATGACACAGCTAAAAAGCTGTTCGGCAAGACTACCGGTACCTCTTCTACAAATGAACCCACAAAAACACTCTTTGGCAAACCCGCTGCGACAGCATCTTCAGGGGAACCCTCCTCCGCGGCATCTGTTCCTTCATTGTTTGGAAAAGCAACAGACAAGCAAGAATCCTCCACAGAGAGCCGAGGAGTCCACCAGCGACTTGGAGTAGCAAAAGGTATATATCTCATGTTAACGAAATAGATATTTTTATAAAACCCTCTAAGTAAAAAGAAGTATCTTAGTTGATGAAGAGAATCATTGTTACCAAATAACTTGCAGGATATAGATCTATAGTTTAAGATAGGGTCAACCTATTAACTTATTTGGCACATTTGTATTTGAGCTTGGCGCAAGTTGTTAAAGTAGATGACATTATATTTCAGATCCAGATGTGAAAAAGAAACCGACAGGATTGTTTGGACGTGCCATTGCCAGTGTAGAAGGAGAATCGGATAAACCCAGAGGGACACGTCGTATGGTGACAACTGGCAGATCTAAGGAGTCAAGTGGTAAGGGAATGCTTGTTATTTGATTTGAAGCCAGAGGGGGAGGCACAACGAGGTAAAACAGCGTGCTACTCTAGTCCAAGGACGGGGCATACAAATTCCGAACCATTTTGAAGGCAAACTTTGATAGAATCGTCCAACTGAGGCGTGAAAACCCACCAACCCTCTTCTTAAAAAATGACCACTCTCTAAGGCCTTGGTCGCATTTTAACATTCAACATCAGAGGATTGATCAGAGGCTTGATCTTAACTGAAGAATATTATTGCACATGTGCTTTGAATGAAGAATCACTGAAATAAATTCACGATGCTAGGTAATATAATTGAATTTTCCAGAGCGTCCTAAGCGGTCGCCTCCAACAGATACCCGGGGCACGCTTTCCCGAAGAAGGTCAACTGTGGATGACCTGTCACAATTTACCGTGCTTGTTGCTAAAAACGTGCCAGCATCGGTTAACAATAAAACGGTCATACGCAAGCACTTCTCTCGATTTGGCAAAGTCAGCAAGGTCTATCCCGCCCCAGCAAAAAGCATGGTCACCGTACACTTTGAGGATCATGTAAGTGAAGAACAGGGTGATTTAGAGCTTAATAACCCTGTAACTACTTGTATCAATGTTTATCTGCCGACGTGTGTGCTGTACTTTTTAACATAGCCTTTATGTTAAAGTCATAGCTACCGCTACTGTACATACATTTTCTAGTATATACAGATGAACTGAGAATGATCAATATATATACACTGACATTTTGCATAGGCATATCACAGATATATAAATCTACCGCATAAATGCAAACTAAAGGGAAATTACTGCAATTCCTTTCTGTATCGTCTTATAATAGGAATCTGCATTGAGTGCTAAGAAGAACGGAGGTTTTGTGAAGCAGGGACTTCCAAAACTGTCACTATTTTGGAAAGCTTTGGCTGCCAAGGCATCTACTAGCCCAACAACAGAGACGTCCCCATCGTTGCAAAGTATGTATGAGATATTTCTTTAGCACTGATTAAATTCATTTATAAAACACGCCAAGCTGGAACCAATTGATTGTAAATGTACCTATACATGTATTCGTATCACTCTTCCACCAAGCTGTTTGTCCAGTGTTACGATAGATACCATAGTGGCTTGAATAAGTGCAGGGGATTCACATAAGCGTAGTCCTTGATTGATCGCAGGTTAATTGAGTGTATTGACATGAAAATTTAGGCAATTTTTGTATAAGCGCGGTGTGCTTATTCAAGCCACTGTGGTATGTGACATCTTACACGTACAGCATTTTATAACATTGTCTATCCTTATCTGTATTGTAGCTTCAGCAGAGGCGGGGCCATCCAGAGCAGGCCATGTTCCAAAGAATCTGTTCTCAGGCCCAAAAGAGGTAAACTCCGAACTAGCCAGCATGTCGGGTGCTGATGACGATACCTTCGGCACTGGGATGAGGGTGTTGGAGCGACCAGCCGGCTTGCAGACCGACCGTTTAGCTGGAGCCCTAGCTCAACCTCTCGCCAGAAATAGCAGGAGCCCAGACCGCAAGCAGCGTGACAGACCGTCATCCTCAGAGCGGCCCCCACGAGGCAGCAGAAGGGACAAGGGGCGGTCACCGAGTCCCGTAGGGGCACGTTTAGAGCGAGCCCCAAAGGAACCGGTTGAGATGCCTAAGGCAAGAGTGGTCCCACGGGAAGACGCAGCTAGTCCAGTACCCACAACTGCACCAATAGGTATCTAAAATCCTTGGGCATTAGAACTGTGTGTTAGTTCTATTGATTTTGTCTTATTTCCCACATACATGTATACAACGCAGTACATGTAGTACTATGCTGTTCAGGAATCATTTAGTACATTGTGTACATTCTCTTTCCTAAATATAAAAGAATTAATTATCGCAAAGTACCATTATCCCTAATGTCTCACGTTTGTTCAATTAACCCAGACTACATTTTACCATTGACACCATTGTTTTACAGTGTCTGTAAAGAGTCTCATTGGTAAGCGGTGCATGACGGACCTGGAGCGGGTAGATGTGCTGGAGGCCAGAGACAAGTTACTCCGGGAGGGTGAGTATTAACACATCAAACGTCAAATAAAAATGTTTAAACAGTTATATAATAAAGTATCTTCTCAAATATGAACACACAATGTCACCAGCAAATGCCTCGTTCATAGGACCCTTAACAACCACCCAGGTTAATAGCAAAGAACTATATTACGGTGAGAATTCTAATGAATTTTGCAAATACCCCTGTCCTTAAATTTGACTCGACTCGTTGTCTTCAGCGCGAGGTGTACTCAACAAGGGTAAAGACCTGGCCACAGCGAGCGCCATAAAAGGGACGTGTGTCGACATGTGCCCGGAGAAGGAGCGCTACCTGCGGCAAGAGCGCCGCCGCCTCACCATGTACGAGATACACCCCCAGTCTGATGTAAGTGTTAGCTCTCTCTGTCACTGACTTTAAGGAGTGATTATCTTTTAACAAAAAAGGGGGGGGGATGTTTGCCCTCCCCCCTCCTCCACCCTCGATGTGTCAGCAATCTTTGACGCGCATAGTATACTAGAAACCCACAGGCTTTCCACCCATCTTCGGATGTTAAAATATTATCACTACTTTAATTTATTCCATAGAATTTATTCGATCAAGCCCAGGGTGTCTCTAGATGCTTTGGTGTGTGCTTGGACTAATAGTAAGCAATTTAAATGCCACTATTATACATCAATCTATCTTTTGTGTTTTAATACTATTTTAGGGTCGCGGATTGGTAGACCACGCACGGGCTGTAAAGGAGTATAGCAGATCGTCAGCTGATCAGGTAAACCGTCTATGCACATAAGCCATGCGAACATCACAAATCTACAATAAACCCACACATAAGTAAAAGAGGCATATAAGACGCCAACGTAACATCAATTGTTGACTCAGGGTTACCACCCAGAGTCTTTTGTGACGCCTTGTGAGGGGTCACATCAAGATAGTGAAACTTAATTTTTGAGTGTCAATTTTGACATGAATTCATGGTTCAAAAAATTTGCAAACTTGACAGATGGACAGACATGACACTACGGTACATGGAACATCAGTCACTTTCATCAATGTTCCACTTTAAGCATTTAAAACATTTAGATAGAAATATGTGACAAAAAAAACAAAAAAACATGTGCAGAGAAATTAAACACTAAAGTATTAGAATGGATTTTCGTCTCCATTACGGTCCACACAATTTCAGTGCTAAGTCAATGAGAGCTATCTTGCATTATAGTGTGAGACACTTTTTGTAAGACCTTTTTGGTATATTTCTCTTGAACTATCTTGAATTATCCTGAATAACATTATTGTGTGGACAGGTGCTGCTGTGATCACAGGTTTTAACAAGACCTCACAAAAACTGAGAATGCAAAACGGAGAACGCAAAAGCAGAGAATGGGATCATGGGCGGGGGGACCGGGGGCGGGGAGAGTGGAAAACGGAAAAATCAATGTCACACTACGGCAGTGGCATGCATGTAAAACTTACAGGGTTTGCTCTGACGAAAATTGCGAATATCTTCGCTGTTTACGCTCCGATTGGCACGATTTTTGGAAGGGTCGGAGATCTACAGCGTTGGCCGCCGACCGACACATCTTAACAGAAACAAAGATGCCGTTGCCGTTTACGCTACGATCGACTCGCTTTTTGGCTGAGACGTAAAGTGGCTGTTACGGGCTGTCGGGTGACGATGCCCACAGCCACCTGCTGGCCCCCAGCCATCTGCTTTTCCACACCCACCTGCTTGCCCATACCCACCTGCTTGCCTGGAATTTGACTAAATAAGTCGTGTGACCTATCAAAGTGGGTCAGCGTTTCCTGGAGGTTATGATTCTGCTGTCAGAATTGAGAAATGATTTATTGTATTAAAATTAGGTACATGGCTTATGGGGAATTGGCATAGTCATGGGGAATCGGCATAAAGTGTGTGGATTGGGTGGCGGGGTCTTATGGGCTCACTAGATATGGATGCTCTCAGAGTTGACAAATAAATAATTGTTCCCGAAATGATTTTGCAGCTTCAATCTTTCAGTTGATAAATTCAATCACTTAATCACCCTGACCCTGAGTCATTTGTGATGTAAATCACACCTTCAATCTTTCTAATCCTAATCAATGGTATTTTCTCCCAACCTATACAAGGGGGATTTGGCAGACTATCTTTGACTTCATAGTGTATTCATATTTATAAACGCATGCGTTTATGAAACCAATATCGATATCAAATGGTAAATATGCATCTAAGATTTGGAGTTTTGTTTTTATTGCAGGACATGCCATTAGCAAATGAGCTGCGTCCCCCACATGTGTTGGAGCGCACCCTCAGCTACATCTTTAACAACATTATAGGGCTGGGTGACGACGGAAAGTGGTCGGACTGGTATGAGTACATCTGGAGCCGAACAAGAGGCATCCGCAAGGTCAGTAAGCCTGTGTGACGGTAATGGTATGGGTGAGAGTCATTGTAAGCTAAATCAGGAGGTCGTGCCTGTAACATCCAAATTATCATAAAGTAGGGCATTGGTACCCTGACACTCTCTGCCGTTTCCATATACTACTACCACCTTACAGCAGTTGAGAAGGTAGTAGTATAGGAAAAGTATTACAACACACAGGCGATAACACAGAGAATGGACATGGATGTACTACCATATATATAGCATATTAAGCTTTTATTTAGTAGATATTCAACTCCACTCAATAGCAGAAACTAAATTTAAATTTGAATAATTAATAGGTAAGTTTGATATTCATTTCTTGCTATATATTCGCAGGACATCACCCAGCAGCAGCTGTGCGACCAGACGGCGGTGGCGTTGGTGGAGCGCTGCGCCCGGTTCCACATCTACTGCGCCGAGCGTCTGTGTGAGGAGGACGCGGCCGTGTTTGACCAGAAGATTAACGACGAGAACCTGACCAAGTGTCTGCAGACCCTGAAGGAGTTGTACCACGACCTGGCCGTTAAACACGGCCAGCACTGCCACAACGAGGCCGAGTTCAGGGCCTACGTCGTCCTCATGAACCTCAACCAGGGAGACACTCTCAGGTCAGTATAACCCTTTAAGTACCACATGTGGCGTTAACCAGGGAGACACTCTCAGGTCAGTCTAACCCTTTAAGTACCACATATGGCGTCAACCAGCGAGACACACCCAGGTCAGTTCAAAGAGTGCTCATTTTTTAACAACGGGTGGCGGGGTTTAAAAAATGGCAACCCTGGGGGGGTTGGGGGGATTCCACCTCTTTATAGGGAAAATGCCAGCGTGTTACTATGCAACAAAGACTCGAAAGCACGCGATTTTCGACCTACCGGGGTAGGGGGGTAAACATTTTCGACCCCTGTAGTGGGCCGGGGGGTAAGAGCAAATTTAGTACACTCCACATTTTCGCAACTTGCATATCATATTATCAGTTCCTTCGTAGGCTACTGTATATACGGGAAATTTAAAACTATAACAAATAACTAACATCTATAAAAATGTGTTTTCTCAATTTATCTCTTCAAATTATCTATTGGTTAATGTGTCTAATGAGATTATTTGTACATACACAGAGAGACCCAGCAGCTGCGACCAGAGATCCGGGGAGCACCGCCGGTCAAGTTCGCTCTCTCTGTCTACTCGGCGCTTAACAGTAACAACTATATCCGCTTCTTCAAGTTGGTGCGCCAGTCTAGCTTCCTCAATGCCTGCATCATGCACCGCTACTTTAACCAGGTCCGCAGCTCGGCCCTACTCACCATGTGTATGGCCTATAGCGTGCCTGGAAAAACTGCCTTGGTAAGTGAGATGTGGTCATAATGCACATTTTAACAATTCTGATACGATTTTAAATGATTTACAAAACATACATACTACGTATAAATCCTTTCTATAAATTCTGGTAACATGGCTGGACTGAAAACTTAGCCAACAGGATATTTTCTCCAGAACTCTGAGGACATGCTTTGGAAAACCATAAAAATTAATAGTTGTTACTTGTATGTATGGTTAGGATTTTTGCCCATATAATACCAATATACAATGTACTACACGTACCTATATTTTATATCCACAGGTTCCAATCAGTGAGATGGTGCGGCTTTTAGGGTTTGAAGATGACGAGGGAGTGATCTCAGTCTGTGAGCACCATGGCCTACCAACAGAAAATGACTGCATATCCATGATGAGAAACAACTATATGGAACCTGAGACGGCCATGGCAATGCGACGAGGGGTCACGCTGATTGAGACAAAGCTCACCACTTCTGCGGGAGAGGCGAGTAGCTGAAAGCACCTTCATAAATCTAAAATATTAGAAATATCCCATATTTATTAGGAAGGCTTGAAATACAGTTATATAAATACTTTTTAACGATCATTACTGGTTGTGTCTGATAGAATACAAAAAATAATGTACTGCTGTACTATTGCCTAAATATATAGTGTTGAATCCAGGATGAAAATGTGAAAAGATTGATAATAAAAACTGTCCTGTGTACTATTTCCAGGCAATGCATGGAAGTCCATTGCCACCCAATGAGATCTTAGAGCCCACGAGTAGCTTTGACTCAGAAGGCCGCTTCTGTCCGGACGCTGCAACCCTGCAGGTTGTCCAAGAACAGGAGGGGGATGATGATGTGCCACTACCACAGCCGCCGGTCAGATCAGTCTCACCGGCACCTCAGGCACCGTCCGAGGCGGACGCTAAGGGAGAACCAGCAGCTGCACGCCACCCATATTCAAACGATGTAAGTTTGTGTTTAACCACCAGAACCGCTCGCAAAGGGGTCTTTTACTGTCGGATATATCATGTGCCCTTTATTTTTTGCGATTAAAAATATTTTTGAATGGAGCCATTTAAGCAATACCAATACTGAGGCAGTCAGCTGGCCCTGACCCCTGGTGGTGCAATCAGGAATCGGACACTCTGGCTGATACATGTATGTCACAGTGTAATCCTTACATGATGAATTAAAAGTAAGGCATTACCAAACGACAAGCAGAAAATGTTCAATATTACCACCCACATTCACATGTACATATTGTATATATATAAACACGCTAACTACTGGTACCTCGGTCTTACAGGCGGTGAAGGCAGCGGCCAAGGAGATCTTCATTGAGGTGATTGAGGAGATCTGTAAGGAGATGAGTCAGAACCTGGTACAGACTTGTCACTTCTTCCTCAACACAGCTGTCCCACTCACCGAACAATTTATAGATGAACACATCCCACAACTAACCAGGTACATCTTCTTTTAGTCTTGATTCAGGCATGGAACAGACTGTAGTGGGAAGTAGAACGCATAAAAGAGGTCCTATGCTTTAAATCATATTTTTGTGTCTCAAAAATTAAAAAATTAAAAACTATATATACTGAAAGACATATATCTTGTTGAGTCAGGGCCCCACCCTGGGTCATATGCACGGGTTGAGATGCAAAGTAAGACGTTTTTGTCGCATTTTAAATCATAAGTTACAGGGATTAAATTTGCTGCTGCATTATATCTTAATTGCAAGCTATAAGTAGAGATCGAGGGACAAATTGTGATACCAGAACCAATTTTCTGTGTCACCTGTAACTAGTGCAAATATGAGACCCAAATTATTTTTCTTTGTACCCTTTTTGCCCCCCATAGAGAGCAATGTTAAAGGCAATTTTGAGCAATGGCCGATCCCATAGGATTCAAGGTTAAAACAGCAAAATGAGACGCTTTGTGCACTGTTCTGAAGAGAACAGGTTGGCTATAGCAGAATACTGCAGCCATGGCCTACTCCATAGCATGCAATGTTAAAAGAATAAAATAAGACGATTTTCTACTGTCCTCTGAAGAGACTGCTCAAACTATAGCAGAAGTCAGTGCAACCCTCGGTACAGGGTCAGTAGGTACAGGGTCAGTGGGTACAGGGTCAGTGGGTACAGGGTCAGTGGGTACAGGATCAGTGGGTACAGTGTCAGTGGGTGCAGTGTCAGTGGGTGCGGGGTCAGTGGATACGGGGGTCAGTGGGTACGGTGTTAGTGGGCACAGGGTCAGTGGGTACGCTGTCAGTGGGTACAGGGTCAGTGGGTACAGGGTCAGTGGGTACAGGGTCAATGGGTTACCCTGAGTCATCTGTGAGGTCACTCACACGCTCGATTTTTAACTGATGTTAGGCATTTCCTATTGATAGAGACTACGCACTTTGGCAATTTCAACTGTATATTCTATGTCCACCTGCAGACAAATATCTGAGGAAGTGGTGCAAGAAGAGAGAACCCGAGTTGAGCAGGAAGCCCGGGCCCGAGCCGAGAAGTCCATCCGCAGGGAGCGGATAGCAGAACAACTACGCAGTGACATGACGGAGGAAACTGTCCAAGAGATGGCTCTGGAATTAGCACAAGAAGAAACACAGTTAGTCTAAGCACTATTCATTACAGATAAATTCATGTTTAAACAAATAAAAGAACTTAAGTACATGATTAAAAGATTGAATAGAGCATACCTTTGAGACAAATCTTCGATTTCAATACATTGTAGCTTAAATTTGGTTAGTCATTAATCATAATCTGGTGTTTTAATTAGGGAGGTTGATCGCCAACTGCAGCAGGAGAGCCAGGCTAGGTGTTCCATTACCTACATGGACAAACTGCTGTATGAGGTGCTCACTGCCGAGACTGAGCGACTCACGGCAGACTTCTACCAGCAGGAGGTTGAGCAGAAGCGCTGGGCACTCGCAAGAGCAGAGGAAGCCACTCACATCCTGCGCCAGCGTCGTCACTTCCGGCGTTGGAAAAACAAGCTGGCAGGACGACAGCGTCTCAAGCGCTCCATGCTTGACTTCCCTGCTGCCCCGTCCATGTACTCGCCAAGTGAGCGACTACAACGCATCCTGCCCGAGTCAACGGGACTTAGTGAATCGCGTAACGCTGTGCACCTTGGACACAATGCGTGGCTGACGCTGACACCGCCTAATGTGGTGGTCGAGAAAGAGAATGAGTTGATTCAGGAGATACTGCGGCAGAACGAGGAGGCACGACAAAAACTGGTGCTGAGCCGATCCTCCATAGACGTTTGCCGAGTGGTGGGCCCTCATCTGGTCAAGAAGCTCAGCCACAGCAACAGGAGGAAAACAGTTAAAGGTTAGTTAGAATAGGTAATATGGAAAATTTCCATAAGATGTACTCTTCATAGATTTCCTTGTGTAATGATTTCAACGAAGACAATAATATACCTTTTGAATAATTCATTGTGACTAATAAATATTATGCATATTACTGTACTCGTCGTCATTGACTCGTAACACGTTTTATGAGCACATTTCTAGTGTTTAATAATTCAATTGGGCTCTATAATTTAGGTTTTAAGGATTATTTATAGTCTCATAATTCGTCCAACAAGGGGTGTGCGCTTATTCGGGGATTTGCGTTAATTACTTTGAATATGGTATGCCGATTATGCTTTAACATTTATCTATATTATTTTAGGACACATGGATCGAGTATATTGGAAGCTAATGCTGAGTTTGCCACAAGCTGAAACAATGGATGAGGAGGATTACCACGATTGGGTCGTCAATAAACTGTCAACTCGCGATGACAACTTACCACCTGAAATATACAATCGCCTGGTACTGAACTGACTTTTACAGCATGTTTCTCCTATAAGAATGATGGAGGCATAAAAAAAATGTTAACGTGTCAAATGTATGATTGAAATATGAAATACAAAGAGAGGACATGCCGCTCATCCATAGAGCTTATTGACTCAGGTTTACTCTGAGTCTTGTGCGACGGGTAGCAGGGGGTCTCTCAGCCTAAAATTTAAAACAGCTGTCATTCCTTCAAAATTGGAGCTTTTTCTCTCAATTTTGTGTCATTAGATGCGGTACAATGTTGTCCTTCCTATGTAATCGCGCTTTAATCCATTTTCAAACGCTTCCCCCTGAAAAGCATGATTTTAATTTTGTGTCTAAAATGGTGGTAATTTGCTTCAGCATAGAGCCCTATGGGAGCCTGTAGATAACCCTTGACATTTAACAGTTACATATTGAACGGGCTCAGTGCTAAGTCAATGGGACAGATCTCGGCAGCCGACCAAACCGGGGTGAGACACTTTTTTTCAGCAAGCTTTGACTGGATCCAATGGTAATTTAACACAGGGAAGTACTACACTACTTCCCAAAGGAGATGCCATCCTATATCATATACTAGGCCCAACATACGCTGCAGTATGTTAGATACCGGAATGGTAATTTAATGGTAATTTAATATATATGTTGCTGTCCAGTGTTGTTCAATACATGACAAATATTTTGAGAACAAAAACAGACAACCTGTAGTAGGATATAGCTCAGACCCTACTAAGCACTATTCGCTGTTACTTACAATATGGACATGGGAGCTTTTTATTCAGTGTGTGTCTGACATAGACGTGAGAGGACAAAAGACATAGATAGCCAAGATCGGGGAACATGAAAATTTGAATTTGGGCCTAAGTACCCCCCCAAAAGAAAGTCAATGTCCACATTTTTTTTGAGTATACCCTTCTTTTGCGCGGCTTGCCTCACTCGGTGTGGCTTTCTTAGGGCACCTGCGTCATGCGACCTATAGGTTGTGTGGTGCAGGCATATAGGTAGTTGTGAGTTCCTGACTTGTGACGCACAATTTGGGTATGCTATCCGAAACAGTCCAGCCAGGATATAATAGGGGGAGCAATGGATGGATATGGATAGTGGACTAGGGTAAACCAAAGGTGCTGAATTCATTTCTGTTATGTGTAGGATGATATCTAGGTCGGAAAAAGGTCAAAATCAAGGTCAAAGGTCACATCTTTAAGAATCCCATTAATACAAGAGTGCACCCTTTCTCTTTCTTACTATGATAAATGATACATTTCCCTTCACACCTCTACCTGACCCTGAGTCTAGTTAACGGGGGAAGGGGAAGGGGAAGGGACTCGGGGTTGGGACTCGGGGGTGAGACTCGGGGGTGGGACTCGGGGGTGGGACTCGGGGGTGGGACTCGGGGGTGGAACTCGGGGGTGGGACTAGGGGTTGGGACTCGGGGTTGGGACTCGGGGTTGGGACTCGGGGTTGGGACTCGGGGTTGGGACTCGGGGTTGGGACTCGGGGGAGGGACTCGGGGTTGGGACTCGGGGTTGGGACTCTGGGGTGAGACTCGGGGGTGGGACTCGGGGGTGAGACTCGGGGGTTGGGCCATGGGGTTGGGACATTAGCTTGGGATTTGGGGATGAACAATATTATTATATGTATAGTCCTATATGATGATACTACATTTCCCCCCGAACCTGAGTCATTTGTGATGCAGTCACACGTTCGATTTTTTCCTTCCCTGATTTTATGTGCATGAAGATGATAACAAATTCTACAATGTTATTTAGTTCAACTAAAAGTCCTCAACAGGAATGAGATTAATGCACCTCCAACTAGTGATTTTGATATAAAATCCTAGTAGAGAATGATTGAAATAATAGATTGATTATGCTCTATGATGTGATTGCAGGCTGAGTTTATCGGACAGTCCTGTCACAATGAGACGGGTGTAGATGGACAGCCGGTCAGCATCCATGCCGCTGTGCGGTACATGACCGGGGTCTTGGGGGACGCTGAACTCTACCAACTACAACGAGGCATCCATCTACAGGCCACCAATGCTATTCTCTTCCTGGTTGGCCACAGGGCTGTTTCCAATATACAGGTTAGTTATTTCTATTATGGATTTATGTGTCATATTAAGTCTATTAGCGCACAGTGCACTTCGCAAATAGTTTTGTACACGTTTTTAGTAGTCAATAGTATTATTGGATTAAGATCATATATAGCCTAATAGGGGTTATTTATAGTCTAAAAATTGGCCCGTATATAAAAGGTGTGTGTGCGCTTATTAAGAGATGTGGGCTTACTATGTTGAATACAGTGTGGTGGATAGATTTATCAACAAACCTGGTTCTGCCTAGAGTTAGGTAACACGTTTTATTTCTGTAATCCTGCTTACAACAGCTAAAAGGCGTGGTTTGGGACTATGTGATCGTAATAAAATGAGTAGTCAGGAGTAGGGTCAGGTGACATGGGCTGCCTTATATAGTGGGATAGGCGACCGGTGCTGACACCTGGGAATGAGATCCAGTACCAAGGGTAAATGGGAAAAGGTTACCTGATGCCCCATACGGAATGGAGGGTACAGGTAACACCAGAATCACCGCTTGGCAAAGGGACAGGATCCCCGGGACCGGCTTACGCTGGGACAGGTTCAGTAATACAGAGTTCCCACATGTCATGGAAAGTCATGGACCCATATCATGGAATTTGAAACCTGTCTAGAATGTCATGGAATTTGAAACCTGTCTGGAATGTCATGGAATTTTATGGAGTTTGAAAATAATAGAATTAACATTACAAAATCTCAGAGAATGTACCATATGCTTTCTAAATTTTAGATATTTTCTCAGGGGCCAAGCCTCATGACCCCACACAAGCATTTTATAAATGTCATGGAAAATTGAGATTTTTGTCATGGTATGTCATGAAAATGTCCTGGAATTTTGATCTGAAATTTTTGTGGGAACCCCGTAATAGTAAACCCCTACAACAGTATGTGTCTTCTTTTGAGTAAAACTTCATTGTGTCTAATCAATGAAAAAAGGGTGTAGTTACCTACCATAGTTGTAGCTCTGAACAAGGAATTCTATCATCACATTCAGATTTGTATGATATCTTCTTGCAGACATGGCAGATGGAGAGAAGGCGCCTTCAGCAGGTTTTGTCATTATTCGACACAACAAAGTTGGCGCTTATCATCGCAGCACCTCCCGGCATGGTCGGAGAAAGCCGCCTAAAACTGGCCGACCTTTGTAAGGATGTGTTCTTCAGCAGCGTTGTGACTTTTTCCAATGACATCATCAACCCAGCGACAACATTACAGGTGTGTTGTTAAAGCATGAGTAAAAAGTTTGATTTGCGGATAAAAAGTATCATTTATGGATAGTCTATGGATTAGAAAGTTTAGCTTGTGATTTCATATAGTTTATTTAGGATTGAAACCCAAGAATTCCAGCCAAATTTGAATCGTTGCATACTAATCACATGTTATGGTAAGGTAGAGTTGTGAATATGGAAACCTTCCTTGCCTCCACCTTTGAGTCATAATGTGAAGCAATGTCCTGTCATTAACAGGTTCAAACGGCCCTGGAGGAGTTGGGTAGACACTGCCCACCCCGGGACCCCCTGGAGGCTGAGTGGATGACTGACTTCCTGGAGCACGGCCTACAACGCTTCTTCTACAGTAAACTACAGAACAGTGTCTTCTCCAGCAGTCCGGAGCACCACCTAAACCAGGCAAGGCAAAAATAGCATAATGATATAGTAATGAAGTTAAAGAGAAAAGCATACTGTTCCATATCCTTCAAAAATCAAATTCTTCAGATGAAGGCTGTGAATATTGATATAATTTCACTTCCCAAATTATTGCAGACAAAAAATGACCAAATTGCCTCCGGCTATGTCGGTACCTTCCCTAACGTATACGTGTTCACGACAAACTATTGGTTGGCAATTTCCTTGTTATAGACATATTGATAGAGTGTGTCCATGTCTACACCGTACAGGTAGCGTCTGAGATGGTGGAGCTCTACAATGCTGCGGTGGAGCACCTGGCAGCTGTAGCGGGTGATCCCGGACTACAAGACGTGTCGTGGCCACCCATCGAGTTCTGCCACACCAATAATGGTAAGATCCATCAACTTCATACATAACATGATTACAAAATATTATTTTGATTTGTACCGAATAGGAAGATTTCCTGTGCAATATTAAATTTTGGTTCTATTTTTTCCCATTGAATACATACATAAGAATATATTCTATATCTTATTTTAGATCTGCCAATGCCTGGCTGGAACAGTGAGAGGAGCTTACACTACCTGTTGGCCCTGATCAGTACGCTGACACTGCCGCCGTATGAGGACGATGTGCGTGCTGACGACTGCTGGGCAGACGCCTGTGGCGCTGTGTGGCAGTACGTCCGACTAGTGGCCGCTGACACTGAGGGGACAGATGTATTCCTGGTCTCTAGGTAACTATAATATCAATGCGATCCCTTGCTTTAAGTATCTTATCTGCTGTGTACAGCTAGCCTATGTGAAATACCTTTAGAAATTGAAAAGTTTTGTGCTATTTTTAACAGAAATACTGTCTGATTAGCTTGATCATCATTGAGGACATGGGTGACAATTGAGCCAATAAGTGATTAGTAATGTCAGAAATTTGCTTCAAAACTGATAAATCCCTCTTCACAAGCTATGAGCTGTAATCCTTACAGCGGCCGCTTGTCGCCCGTCCCTCTCTTTCATGAGTATTCTAATGGAATCACACATACATGTAGTACCTATTCTGTATATATCTATGGTATTTTGATTTACGTTTTTTTTAATGAAGAACATGTGTGAATCCTAGCCCAGCTTAAAAGTTGTCTTTTCTCATCTTTTTCTTTTGTCTGCTCCTTTGTTGCCTGGTGCCCTTATATGTGTGGACACAGACATATGTATTCATCTATCAAATTAATTCTAATGTAGCTTTCACACCGTCAATATAACTGTATTCGCCGTAGCTGTCGAAATAGCGTTAAGTTAAAAATCATTGCCCACTCAGTCACACTCACTCAATTATCTCTTTTCAGAATACGTAACTTATTGAAACAAGCGCAGGAGCTCTTTGAGGACCAGTGTTTGTGGACCACTGGGGTGGCAGAGGCCGAACCCTCTGGTAGCAACGTCCCCTGGGGTCACATCATCAGGCTGTGTATCGACCACAAGATGGCTTGTATCAACACACTCGTTCCAGACGCCAACCAGGTATGTGCAATTATACGTGTATATGTATGTAAATGTCTCTTCTAGAATGTGGCACCGATATGAATCTATGTTATTTTGAATCCAGAAATGCCACATTTCCTACTTATGTAGGAATTACTACTTTTTACCTGGAATTTACATATTGAATTTAATATTTTCAAGTAGAAACTTAGCCAAGATCATAAGATTCTTTTTGCGGAACGGGGAGTAGCATATCTGTTTGATTCAGCTCTTTTTGAGGATGTGTGTTGTAAATGCTACTTAATTTCTCTGACATTGAATAAAACATGATTTGTCATATTTCAGAATCCGTTAGACTACGATGAGCTTCGTGTCTATTATGAACCAGATCAGATGGACTCCTTCAAAGTCCCAGATGAATGGCTCTCAGTCTGCAGGCAATCACCAGGTCACTCCTGTTTACCTTTAATTGCTCCTTATTCCATAAAGTAGATGTAATTCTCCCAATTACTAATATTCTGTGCATTTAATTCAACAGAAATAGAGAAAACATAAGTCATAAATGAAATGCTTGGACTTGCAGACCGTAGTGTGTTGGAGACCAGCATTCGCCGTGCGGTGAAAAGGAAACAGGACAAGCTGACTTCAATGACACCCGAGGCGTCCGCCAAGAAAAAGTCAACCCGCTATACGCTGAGCGAGGTGAACCGCACCAGGTTGGACCTAGACCCCACCGACCCCGAGTTACTTGAGGCCCAGACCCAGGTGGGGGAGCTGCGTGGTGAGCTGGCAGCAGAGAAGAAGGCAGTGTGTGACTATGAGAAGTACCTGGAGGATCTTCTTAAGGAGGGGGACCTACCACTACCTGCTGTACCCCACATACACCACAGCCTCTCAACAAGCAGCTACTAGTTTATGTGCTTTATAGGATACCCCAATGTGTTTCAATAGTCATCGGTTATATGGTGGCTTTGGTATGTCAAAGCCATACAGGACATATATAAACAAAAGGGATTTTAATATATAAATATTAGACCGGATGAAATAAAGTCAGAGATAGTGGTGTCTTCCCAGAGGAGATTTCTGTGATTCATCCAGAGAACATTTCATACAAAATTGTACGTTACAAATATCAACGGCATATATTATGTAGCAAAACTGATATAATGTTTGTAATAAAAGATTCTATATACATGCTTTGGTCTTATCCTATTGTTATGAATTATAACCAATTATAACCAACATGAGTTGGCTGTACACAATCTGCAATCGCTTCTCAGACATGCGACTCCCTCAGCATTCTCTGTATTAAAATGGCAATACCCGTTCCAAATTACTACCCTCCTCAAAACCCCAATAAATAGCCCGTGCTATTCTGGTAGTTATTAACAAAGATATCTATTTTATTGACGTCTGAACTCTCAGAATGCGTGAGGTGGCGGGTGTAAGGGTAGCAAGTTCAGCATTTAAACAGCAAAAGATAAATGCTACCTGGGGATGTATTTATTTTGGGTTGCAAATTAAAGCAGATTGAAAGATTCCACTTCAGGGCTATCAACAAGTCGATAAATGGCCTGAAGGCAGAAAACTGAAATGAACAAGAAGCACATCAGTGCACTGCTGCATTTATAAACAAATGTGGGGACCATCACAGCTTAAAAATATTTGGTGACCGAAAGAAATTGTGAATTCCAAATTGGAGGTAGACCCCTATTCTTATAAACTCAAGATGAATTTGTTCATTTTATTCTCTGATCATCCTTAAGCAAGTCGACTGATTCATACATGCATGCCAAAAATGATAGAATTTAGTTCACTATTGAATAGTGTTCTTTGGCACGAACTATTCATCAAACTTCTTCATAACTGTCACAAAGTCCTCTTTCGGATCTACAGGGTGTGGTGTGGCTTTGGTTGCTGCAGGGACAGGGTCAAAGCAGAATGACTTAAAAATGTTCTCTGCCTGTCTTCCCATACAGTATATGAGTGTGGACACCTGGACCTCCCCATCGTCATTCTTCTGCTTGGAAACTGACCTGAACCTCTCTGTCCACTTTGAAGGCTCCACAAAGGTGAATGGGTCTGGAGGACTAAACTTTGCCGTAAATCAGAATCACATAGAAAGCTGAAAGAAGTGTAGGGATACTGCGGCACCATGCACTGACCTAACTTGGATGATGGGTCTATTACAGTAGTGACATTCACTTTAACACCACTGATCTAACTTGGAGGATGGATTTACTGAAGAGGATTCACTCTAGAAGTCTCTCCTCAGTCACTATAACAGAAATATGTAGACTGTGTTGTCTTGACAGGACACTGACAACAGAACAGCCACTGTCACCATGTAAAGTGAAGGAATTCTTTCCATACACTACTTACACCCCGATCTACCCCTTTCCATACACTACCCTTATCCACCCATGTCTATACACTTCTCACATCCCTATCCACCCATGTTCATATACTACTCACACCCCAATCCATCCATTCTCATACACTACCAGGTACTCACACCCCTATCTACCCATTTCCATACACTACTCACATCCCTATCCACCCATGTTCATATACTACTCACACCCCAATCCATCCATTCTCATACACTACCAGGTACTCACACCCCTATCCACCCATTTCCCTACACTACTCGCACCCCTATCCACCCAATTCCATACACTACTCACACCCCTGTCCATCCATTTCCCTACACTACTTACACCCCGATCTACCCCTTTCCATACACTACTCACACCCTTATCCACCCATGTCCATACACTACTCACGTCCCTATCCACCCATTTCCATACACTACTCACATCCCTATCCACCCATGTTCATACACTACTCACACCCCAATCCATCCATTCTCACACACTACAGGGTACTCGCACCCCTATCCACCCAACTCCATACACTACTCACACCCCGATCTACCCCTTTCCATACACTACTCACACCCTTATCCACCCATGTCCATACACTACTCACGCCCCTATCCACCCATTTCCATACACTACTCACATCCCTATCCACCCATGTTCATACACTACTCACACCCCAATCCATCCATTCTCATACACTACCAGGTACTCGCACCCCTATCCACCCAACTCCATACACTACTCCCACCCCTATCTACCCATTTCCATACACTACTCACATCCCTATTCACCCATTTCCATATACTACTCACATCCCTATCCGCCCATTTACCTACACTACTCGCACCCCTTTCTACCTGTTTCCATACATACTTTAACAACGGAAGTAAACTAGACGCTCGTACCCAATAGCATATTTCCCGCGTTTCATTTCCAACATTTTCTTGTTGACGCTCCCACATGAGCATATCCACTCGTGCCTAAAAGAATACAAGTAAAACGTGTGCATGAAGGTCCCTCTAACCTTGACCGAATTATATATCTAATCTTATCTCTCAATGGCTTAGTTTGAAATCTAGAGTGTGTATGGCCAGAAATATGACCTCGATATCATGTTTCACAGACTTTCAGTGCAGCTAGGAGAAAGGTGTGAGTATAGATTTTCCGAGACATTTTCCATACAGATAGCAATTAATATTATGCATTATTTAAAGCAGTGTGCATATTATTGTTGAATTGAGATGAGTCAAACAGGCATCATAATTCATATGTAACAAACCAAGAACAGTAACAGTTGCTGAATGGAAATACATGTACATTATCTGCTTCAATAATAAGAAATCTCAAACAAAACGTCCATACAGGAAAATGTTATAAAGTATAAATCAGTACTAGCAATAATACATTCTATAATAATGGTGTTATCTGTATGCATATGTTGCTATCCTAGATTCTATATTGAAGTTCTGCACACCAGTAGACCATATACCTGTTCACACAAAAAAAAAAGATGATTGTGCCAGACAGTGATGTCACTCTTCAGCTCCCATTGGATGCTGTATGTCAATCTCCGGGATTCTCATTAGATGTTGGTACGTTGATAGTTCTCCAAGCCCCCAGTGAATGTAGGATTAACATTCATTTAATACTTGAATTTAGATGCTGCTTGTCTTCCATAAAGGCTAATTGATTCAAGGGAGATGAGCAGTTGTCAAAGACATGGCCTATCCCAGCTAAGAAATACTTTATTTTACGTCAGAATAACGTTTTTAACGTCACATAACGTATTCCACACTAAGGAGCCATAAAGAAACGTTGTATAACTTTGGATAACAATTTTTTTGTTTACTGGGATATATCTTATAAAGGTCTGAGAGGGGGGAGATAACAATTATGTTACATACAATAATTATTATAGTATGGGCACTCGGGCCCTGAGATGATTAGATCTACATTAGACGAGTTACCGGTACTCCAGATTAATATAATATAATTAATAGCTACTACCGGTAAATTGAGAGATTATAATTAGCACATGTTAATTTAATAAATAAAACACGAGACATTAGTGTGGTGGAAATATATAGCACTAAACTCAGCCCTATAACTTTATTATCACAGCAATAACAATTACACCGAGTCAAAAATGCAGTCACACTCATTTTTTATACGTGACATATACCAAGGCTCACCAGGCCTATATGAAATAACACATGCATGAAAAAGGGGAAATAACCCCCTGCATCGCAATAACACAAGACCATTACCGCCTAACCAGGTCTAAACAGACACAGAAAGCTAACAATACATAAGTATCATACAATAATCAGAATATCACAGAGAGAATAAATATCACAATAGAATAAATATCAGAATAAATATCCCCATAGAATTAAAAATTTGAAATATTTGGAGACTCGGGTGACGACCCTACTGGAGGAACTTGCTGTGGTCAACTGAAGACCGTTACTCCAGTGTGGGCTATTATAGTGCACCGTCATCAAAAGGAATGTTGCTAGGCGACATGACCGCATGACGTCACGGTGGCGCTGATGTCATGCGGCGAGCCGGGGAACTACTCCCAGGGCGCCGCTGGCGCCTCCTAGAGGGGACGGCGAGCAACTCCCGCCTGGGAAACCGCTCCTCTCCTCCTGGGTTTTATACGTGCATAGTGCTATGCTGGGTATAAAGGTCTGAGAGGGGGGAGATAACAATTATGTTACATACAATAATTATTATAGTATGGGCACTCGGGCCCTGAGATGATTAGATCTACATTAGACGAGTTACCGGTACTCCAGATTAATATAATATAATTAATAGCTACTACCGGTAAATTGAGAGATTATAATTAGCACATGTTAATTTAATAAATAAAACACGAGACATTAGTGTGGTGGAAATATATAGCACTAAACTCAGCCAAAACGCCACACACACAATGGAACATTACAAGAAAGAAGAAAAGAATTCACAAGGGGCATGCTCCAAAGCTGTCATTTCAGGTACAGACTGGTGCAAATACCTCCTCACTGCTGAAGAGCGCCAATTGCCCCTACGCATGATGGACTCCACAGGAACACCTAGATCTTTTAGTAGGGTGGAGCCACCATGCCTCAGCGAATGAGTAGAGACCCTGTCGACTGGAAGCTGCAACCTAACAGCACAGGCTTTTAACCTAGAATAAACTTCCTCATATGTCAAAGGAAACACCAAGCCACCCACCCTATGGTACAGAAGGGGGTCAGCAGGCGAAGAACCCTTAATAATGTCCAATAAAAAATTCCTTATACACCAAGGGGATCCAGGTACATCCTGCAAGAAAACAAAGAAATTATCCCTGGAAAATTGATCAGTCTTGCTAGACTTAATATTAATACGGATAGATCCGTCCAATGGCAGCAAACTTGAAACGCCAGTATTGTGCTGGGAAGCTGTCATGTGGCAGATCCGGAGAAGGCATCTGTATCCAAGAACAACTGCAATCCAAAATATAATATCAGTATGAGAAGTTAAATCCAACATAGATCTAATAGCTAAAATATCTGAGGGAGAGAAAGGGTAACGAACAGACTTCTTAGATTTATCATAGGACCTCTCAATACCGTTCAAAGTCTGTTTTAATATGAAATCATCCGAATGGGCAGGCCACCCTAACATCTTCTGCTGATACCAAATGCCAGAAATATAATTCCTAACAGACACAGGAGCAAAACCCTCCTTTGATAAATAAGTCCCATACAACCCCGCCTGATCAGAAGAGCAGGGGTAGGGTACAAGAGAGAATTTCTTGCAGAAGGACATATACCTTTTACACTGAGCCGCCCTGGATATCTTAGTAGTTGGCGCTACTCCCTCATCCGCCAATATGTACTGTGCAATCCGAAGGGTCTGGAGCTCAGCTGTAAAGAGAATCAACCATATTATAATCTGATAGAGAAATATTACATTTATCCACAGTACCCCTGTACGGGAGCCTAGATAAGTGATCAGCTAGCACATTGTCCTTTGATTTAATATAGGTGGCAAATAATTCTACATTGAGAATGAAACATAGCCAAAAAATCTCCCGTAGCCAGGACATGCACAATTTATTTTTACTCCTACCAGAATTAATCATATGTAAAACTTGCATATTATCTGTTATAACATGTAATTTCCTATTAGAGTAGGACGCGCCCCAGCGCCTAAGACCCACCAGGACAGGCCAGAGCTCGTACACATTTATATTGCCGCGATGAACCCTAATATTATCCATCTCCGGGCTAGCCTCTTCATGTAGAGAACTAACCTTACCAGCAACTCTGAAACCCTCCCATGTACCATAGAAAAAATCACCGCCCATCCAGGCGCCGAAACCCCTCTTGGAAGCATCAGATACCATAGGAACATCTAACAGGTCTCTATTAATTAAGGCTTTAGAGTTAAAAACACCACAGAACTGTCTCCACCATAGAAGATCCTCTCTAGTTTCCTCACTCAAAAAGACAGCCCTGCCTGGCCTAGCTTTGGCACACAAGTCGTATAGCCTACGACTGAACGTACGACCCCCCCTAACCACCTGAGAGCAAAAAGACATCAAGCCCCCAATTTTTTGGAGCCTTTTCTTATGGACAAATTTCATATTTAAACAATCATCCAGAGCCTCTCTTAATTTGATCACCTTCTCAGGTGGGAGGGACAGTTCCATAGCGACTGAATCAATGGTTATACCCAAGAACACAGCCTTCTGGCTAGGTAGAGTAACCTTACCATAAGAAACGACAAAACCCAAAAATTCCATACACTCTATTAAAAGGTCCCTTTGGCGAAGACACTCAGCCTCTGACTCAGCTAGAACAATGAAATCGTCCAAATAACTGACCAAGGTGCTCACCCCGTGAGCCTTGGCTACCTTAACCACAAAGTTAGATATGGAATTAAAAATATTAGGGGCGCACCTAAGACCAAAACTTAACCTGTTGTTCTTATAATACTCCAAGCCCTCCCCCGCGTCCCAAGCGAACCCCTGGAACTCGGCATGAGAGGCTAAAACATTAACCGTCCTATAGGCTGATTTCAAATCTACCACAGCCATGTACATGTTAGGCTTCAACTGGTCAGCCACAGTATATACAGAATTATAGGAAAAAGGCTCATACGTATTTAACATGAAGTTATTTATCGCTAGGGTATCAGGCATAGAGCAATCTGTAATAGGCCTAAGTTTTCCATTGGATTTTTCAACCCCCCCCATGGCATGAACGCACCTGGGAGGAGGAACTACCTTAGTAACAAAACCATCCTGTAGCTCTTGCTTTACGATATCACACATTTCAGAATAAAAAGGATCTTCCAGAATGGTCTTATAATTTTCACAAGTGTAAGCGGTATCACAACCTTCATCTACAATAGCAAAACCCTGGAGGACCCCCTCCCATATAAATTTAGCCTCTTCCTTCCTACCCACACACACATTGGCACTGCCAGATATGTATGGGGCAAACCTGCAAGGCATAAGTTGAGCTTTTTCAGAACCTATATAGTGAATACAGTTGCAAGAGCCACTAAGGCAATCGTCATACACATGTACAGTAGGCATAGAGCCTACCCCATCAATGGTAAATAAAAGAACCCTGTCCACCGCTGAGACCGGGGACAGTGGCTCAATAGCCAGAGGCGCCTGATTCAAAGCGACAACTGCTGGCACCTCTACTACTAACATCTCCGCCGCCACCGCCTGCTCTGTAGCCCGGCGAGGGACGAACGGGGTACACTCAGGATTCAGATCACTGACTGTACCAACTGCAACACACGGGGGAAAAACTTCTAGAGTGTCACCTTGAGGAACCATACTACCGGTACCTTTACCCTCATTATAAGTGCCATAAATACCTGTACATAAATCTAAAACACCAGCACCCTTTCCCATAGGGTCAGGGGTGAACGCAGGAGCGGCTGGATTTAATTTAGAATTTTTTACAAGACATAAAGAGTGGGTATTAACAGGGGAAACATTTAAGGCACCAACCACCTGTCTACCCCAACCATCCTACTTATCAGCTTTACCTGTTGAACAGGTCATTGACCCATGGCTAGTGCTACGGCAAAAAATGCAATTATGAGCATACTTGCACCCAGCAGTGTCGCATTTACCTTTATTAAAGGCAAAGCAAGGTCTCTTCTCCCTTACACCATCAGCTTTAGGCCTAGACTTGTTCCCAACCTTAGCTGCCGACACTATAGTGCTATCGTAGGAGAAGAATCTGAAGACATCTGAGGTCAATACTGTACCGAAGGCATCAGCACCAACCACGTCCGCCCGCTCTCTCACACTCTTATCATAGGAGACTAAAGACCCTACTCTGTACACTTTTGTCATCGCCTTCTCGCAGAGCATCTCCATATGGGCCAGCAGGCCGTCAACCTCCTCCCCCTGTTTTAGTAGTATTAAAACGGTTCTAACTGACACAAGCATTAAAGTTTCAAAGGAATCTACCCTAATACCCCTCTCAACAAAATTCTTCTGACGAAATGCTGAGTCATGCTTACTGCTAGCTCTGTGACGACCCTGGCTACTGGAGGAGTCCTCTGATGACGACCTGCCACGGGCATACGAAGGGGAAGGCTGTCTTGCACGCCTCCTGCTCCTGCTCGCTGCTCCAGAACCACTACCACTCGGGAGACGACCCTCGGGACTTGGGTGACGACCCTCGGATTCCTTGGCCTCACTCAGCTTCTCGAGGTGGTCCTGCACGGTAGACACCATCCTTGCAAGGCGATCGAAACCACCCTCGACCCTCGCCAGACGACCCTCCGACTCTGCTAGCGCTTGTTGTGTTCTTTGTAAAATAATTCCCGAGCTGACCACGCCCCCTTCTTCCACATCTGGACACGCCCCCGCCTTCGCTGCCTTCTTGCCGGCCTTCTTTGGTGACTTCCTAGGCGCCATGACGAACGAGACTCCGCTGACGACCGCTGACGACCGTTAAAAATTTGAAATATTTGGAGACTCGGGTGACGACCCTACTGGAGGAACTTGCTGTGGTCAACTGAAGACCGTTACTCCAGTGTGGGCTATTATAGTGCACCGTCATCAAAAGGAATGTTGCTAGGCGACATGACCGCATGACGTCACGGTGGCGCTGATGTCATGCGGCGAGCCGGGGAACTACTCCCAGGGCGCCGCTGGCGCCTCCTAGAGGGGACGGCGAGCAACTCCCGCCTGGGAAACCGCTCCTCTCCTCCTGGGTTTTATACGTGCATAGTGCTATGCTGGGTATAACAATAACACGTTTTTTGTTTAATGGGATATCTTATAACAATATTAGAAAAAGAAAATGTCCTCAGCATATGAAGCTGGCCTTATTAGACAGGTCACCTATATGATATATTGTATAATAGATAATCTAGAGTTAATTTGGTGAGGTACCCAGAAATAATTTCCTGAATATTTCAATAAGGCAGGACATTTAATCAACTTTTCAGGTGGGTCAGTTGCTAAGGCAGTATACAGAGCTAAGGAAGAATACACACGTGGAAAACCACATGATAAGACACAGGTAAATTGTCTTTCCGTTTGTATCTGTATGTACATTATTTCAATCATGTTGCATACTATATACCAAAGTGGCTGTTCTTGAAATTGCACCACTTGAATTGACTTCAATGTCCCATAAGTCAGCTCTAAAAGGGTGACACTCAACATGCAATGTACAATAGCAAGACCTAAATGTAAAAAGCTTGTGACTATTACAGTTAATTCTTACCCGACTTGTACTAGCTCTTGTAATCTAGCCTTTGTATTCTAGTATGAGACTGGTGTTGGACAGCTGCACTTGGCTATGTTTGCGAGGGAGAGAATATCTGATGCACTCTCATATTTGAAGCAGAAGTGTGATTTTCTCAAAACGCCAGAATTTGACTCAATCTATTGCTGTGGAGTTGGATCAAATGAGTTTGCAGCCTTGATAGAAAATGACTTTGGTTTAAAGTAAGTATAAACAATCGTGTGCTATCTAGTCAACAGAGGTTTGTTTACCCTTATTAAAATATGTTGTCAGATCTGGAGATAGAAGTCAAAGGACCAGTTATTCATTATAACCTATGATGTTATAGTCTTTTGGTAATTATAATGTGTCTCGGTTTGAATAAAGTAAACATTCAAATATGCATAGAAATACTTAATGCACATGTGTCTTAATTGTTATTTCTATGACAATTTTATCTTATTTATTACACAGAGTTATTAACAGTTGGGAAGTAGATGAAATGGCAACAGTGATACCCTACCTCCTGAAACACTATCCAGGTATTTGCCATGAGAGGTTTGAGGAAGGAGTGGCAGAGGCACAACCCTTGATCAAACAATTCTTGAGCAGATATGAAAAGGAAGGTGAGTCAATACAATCATGTTGCAGATACAAATAAAAGATGACTGCAAAGCGAACCTGCAATTTTGCTACTCATCTAATCAGCTAATTTTCCTATGCTCATGAGTAATGGAGTATTATATCACCATTATAGATGGGGAGAAGCAGCAATACTTTGAAGGAGATGGAAGCTTTACTGTTAATGACAAGCAAGAAGGCAGTGTCCAATACCCATTTACTCTGGCCATGATGGGCTCAGCAATAGGATATTTTACGGTACAGCCATGATGATGACTAATTTAAAAATGAATTCATTTCTACACTAAAATCTATCAAATGATCTTTGGATGAAAATTTGTATAACACTTATAACTAGTTCTGACCAGAAGATGTCCAAGGATCCTTCACCACTTCATTTTCTAATCATTCTGTTTGAGAAGAGAAACAATAAAAGGTTGGCCAACTGTTTCTCTGCTCCTTTTACAAAGTACAGAATCAGCTACATAGCAATGGTTATACCTATTTCGCACATCAGTATTCTGATAATGATTGTTATTATAACTTACTGTACTTACTAACAGGTCTTTAACTCCAAAGGACGCTACAGATATGCAGATAGTAATATGTCAGGGGGTCGTTTCTATATGGGCATAGGAAGCCACATCGCAAAGATTACAGTAAGTCTAATACTACTTAGGCAGGAGGTGTATTTAAAATATATACAGAGATATTTTGACAAGCAACTATCCTAGGAGTGCAACTTTTAAACTGGTATCAGGTTTCCATATATTATTACCCCTCGCAGTGATGTCATTGTTGAAAGGGACATAATGTGTCTTTCAAACTACTTAATGAAGACCCTAATAAAAATACATGTAAGACACATTATGGTGAGCTATAATTTCCAATAAATGAGTATTACATCCTATGGAGTAAGAGAGATGAACATCAGCATACATTCTAAGTAAAAATACCATTAAACCACCTCATGGTACCCCACTAGCCAACATTAAAGCTACAACCGTAGCTGGTTGATAGGGAGTCACCAATCCCTTCTGGTAAACCTACAATCTACTCTACTATTTTAAAAGGTAGTGTTAAAGCCACCATGATTATCTGATGTAAATAGCTGCTTAAATTGCCATACACAATCAATAACATACTGCATTCCTCAAATGGCAGACAGTTGCAAACAAAGCTTGCAAGCACAAATACCCTAGCTGGCCAGCCAGGTACTGCTCTCTTCACTGTACAAAACTTTGAATTATATATTCCACAGAATAAGGATCTGTGTAAAATGGTAATGTTATTAGTGTGTTTAAAGACTCACTGAATTACTGGCAATACTTGCTTCCATAACATGGAATATTATTCTTACTTTAGGACTATAATTGCTTACAAAAACTGGTGGAACAAAGCAGTGCTTCTATGGAAATACTCCACAATGACAAACCCCTACTTGGAGATGTTCGGCATGATGGAGCCAATACAGGTACAGGGCAAGACAAATGATTTAAATGCCCATTATGGTCACCTTTTGCTAATTCGTAGGGTCACTGATGCCTCAATGATGTATTTTGTGTACAGAGAGATCCTGGATATCCCGAAGTCAGAGAGGGAAATCTTATCTTTTGTCGTTGTTTCACAGATAGAAAGGGATGAAATAAAAAGTATGATTTCCTGATTTTACCTTTTTTTCTGTTTTTGGCCTTTCTTATTTGACAGCCCATAATCCAAAGATAAGAAAACCGTGGCCCAAATAAAATCTCTGCTGTCAATCGCCATGTTTTATCCATCTATTTCCAATGTAAATAATCACCTTCCTAATAGTGCTATGTAACTAACAGACTTTCCCTAAGTTGATGCTATAATTGATCACCCAACAGGACATTTTGAAAAAGTGGATGCTGTCCGAGGCTTTCAGGAGGCTATGTGTGAGATCATCGTCCATGGCATGCACTATGCAGCAAGGATGAACAAAGTGAGAACAATCTACTGTATTGGCAACTTTTCCAACCCACCAATTGTCAAGAAATGGATCACAAAATACATCACAGTGAAAAATGCCATAATGCCAAAGGTAAGTACCTGGCATGCATGTACTCTAAAGCTGGATATATAAATCAGAATTACCATATCCCATTGATATCCCATGAACTTGCTGTATCATATACCACCATAATCATGTGTAATCTGAATATATTTTCAGGATGAGACTGTGAGGCTGGAGTTCATACGGCATGGTGGTTTCATGGGGGCACTAGGAGCATACCTCCACCAATACCTGCAGGCACAGCATACAGAGGACACTATCTAGGGATCAAGCTAGACTGTTATTGTTCCTAACCAAGGAGGGCAGTAATATGCATACCTTATCAGATGCATTAAACACAGATGCATTAACAAGCAAACACTCTTCTTTTTGGCTGAAAAGACAAGAAAGTCTCCTGTGTTGGGGCTAAATCTTAACTACTAAAGTTATACCAGCAGATATATGCTAATTATAATGATCATGAATTGTGATGATGTTAGATGTTAGGTGCTGGATGATGTAAAACAGCATTTTCAATAATTAATTAGATACAAAGATGAAGTGTGAAAATACAGGGGAGTGCATAGATATGAATGTCATGTTCCCTACAACGCCTTATCGTGAATATATGATGTATTCTATTTCACTTTTCATGAAAAGGGAATGGAATTGTCGCTAGAACCACTCTCACATGAAAGTTAGGCAGTGCCTGACTTTCATGTGCCTGACTTTCATGTAAGAGTGGTCCTAGCTACAATGACGCTGACCTTTCTTTAACCTATGTAACTTTACATAGTAATTTTCATTTATAGTTACTGTATGTTTAAGATGTGAATTTAGATTTCATCTTACTTGTTATTCTATCAGATTATGTAAGTGGGTGTCTATACCATATTGCAAGATCATATCGTATAGCTACTTCCATTAACTATCATCACATGTATACAGCATAACTGTGTTGCTGTGAAATTAAGATTCAGTAATCGTGCCATTTAATTGGATTATATTTTGTGTACACGAATGGCTGTCGTTGCGTCATCATTTCTAGCAAACATAAAGTAACTGTTGATATACTCAGTATAATAATGAAGTATATGGGTAATCTATTTATATCTATTGACTTGGACGTAGCACGTAACGTGCATCTCTGCTATCATTATCCTTAGGAAGGATGTAAATATAAAGACAAAGCCAGGACAAATTGAAAAAGAACTTTGACGTTTATCTTCAGAGCATAGCCAAAAAACATGTTCAAATTGTAAAGTCATATGTGAGATGCCTAATATTTAGAACATTGTATTTGTTAGAAGGAACAGCTCCTCAGCTGTCATATCTAGTTGACATAATAGGTTATGGTGGCTGTCTGGGTCGAAAGATGATTTGGTTAATAATTGTAGTAACAGTATTGTCTATTTAACTCCATCAAAACATTCTTCATCATTTCTGAATTAATAGTCCTGCTTTTTACATATGGTCCTTTGCATAATTCAGTGGTTTTGGACAATTGAAATTAATAAATAATAATAATCAATCAATTGAAAGTTAGTCTAGAGGTGGTTCTCAATACCACCCGTTCCAGCAGAGATTCAGCGGTGTAGTGAAATTGATGCAAAGCTTCCACACTGGGGTTGTAAGTTTGCTCCTGGTCATTGACTCAGGGTATTAACCCTGAGTAATATACACCTACTAATTTTGCGTTTTAAGACAATTTTGTGACATAGGAGAATCTTTATATTTTGGTTATCGTCCGACATAGACAAAAGTCGAAAAAAACATGAGACAGGCAAGGTCGGGGGACAGCATCTAGCGCAAATTTTTTTCTAAAAATCTAAATTTTTCTTGACTAAATTGAACTGCGATCTTTACGAATTTATTTCTCTCTTTCGCTATTATGTAAATGTAGGAAAAAAAAGCTACCACCTCCATGGGCCTCCATAGGCTGCAAGGCATTAAGTTTTTGGGTGGAAGATAGAAATGGAATTTTTCACCATTCTGCTCCTATTTCTCTCTTCTACCCCAAAACCGGGCAAAAACTGGGCATATTATACCGCCAGCACCAGATACATGGTGACAGAAATGTCGCTAGGGGTAAGGAGAAAGGCGCCAGGGGTAAGAGAAATGTCGCCAGGGGTGACACCAAAGTGCACTACAGGTGCACCAGAGGTCCACCACAGGTGCACCAGAGGTCCACTCAAGCGCACCAGAGGTGCACCAAAGTGCACCAGGGGTGCACCAAAGTGCACCAGAGGTCCACCAAAGTGCACAAGAGGTCCACCAAAGTGCACCATTGGTGCACCAGAGTGCACCAGAGGTCCAACAAAGTGCACCAGAGGTCCACCAAAGTGCACCAGAGGTCCTCCAAAGTGCACCAGAGGTCCACCAAAGTGCACCAGAGGTCCACCAAAGTGCACCAGAGGTCCACCAAAGTACACCAGAGGCCCACCAAAGAGCACATGGGTGTTGGAAGAGTTGCCGGGGGCGAGTGCAAAGTGCACCAAAGCGCACCAGAGGTCCACCAAAGCGCACCAGAGGCCCACCAAAGTGCACCAGAGGCCCACCAAAGTGCACCAGAGGTCCACCAAAGTGCACCAGAGGTCCACCAAAGCGCACCAGAGGTCCACTCAAGCGCACCAGAGGTCCACTCAAGCGCACCAGAGGTGCACCAAAGTGCACCAGAGGTCCACCAAATTGCCCAAGAGGTCCACCAAAGTGCACCAGTGGTGCACCAGAGTGCACCAGAGGTCCACCAAAGTGCCCAAGAGGTCCACCAAAGTGCACCAGTGGTGCACCAGAGTGCACCAGAGGTCCACCAGAATGCACCAGAGGTCCACCAGAGTGCACCAGAGGTCCACCAGAGTGCACCAGAGGTCCACCAAAGCGCACCAGAGGTCCACCAAAGCGCACCAGAGGTCCACCAAAGTACACCAGAGGCCCACCAAAGTGCACATGGGTGTTGGAAGAGTTGCCGGGAGCGAGTGCAAAGTGCACCAAAGCGCACCAGAGGTCCACCAAAGCGCACCAGAGGCCCACCAAAGTGCACCAGAGGTCCACCAAAGTGCACCAGAGGTCCACCAAAGTGCACCAGAGGTCCACCAAAGTGCACCAGAGGCCCACCAAAGTGCACATGGGTGTTGGAAGAGTTGCCGTGGGCGAGTGCAAAGTAAACCAAAGCGCACCAGAGGTCCACCAAAGCGCACCAGAGGTCCACCAAAGCGCACCAGAGGTCCACCAAAGCGCACCAGAGGCCCACCGAAGTGCACCAGAGGTCCACCAAAGCGCACCAGAGGTCCACCAAAGTGCACCAGAGGTCCACCAAAGTGCACCAGATGTCCTCCAAAGTGCACCAGAGGTCCACCAAGGTGCACTAGAGGTGCACCAGAGTGCACCAGAACTCCACCAAAGTGCACCAGAACTCCACCAAAATGCACCATAGGTCCACCAAAGTCCACCAGAGGTGCACCAAAGTGCACCAGAGGTGCACCAAAGTGCACCAGAGGTCCACCAAAGCGCACCAGAGGTCCACCAAAGCGCACCAGAGGTCCACCAAAGCGCACCAGAGGCCCACCAAAGTGCACCAGAGGTCCACCAAAGTGCACCAGAGGTCCACCAAAGTGCACCAGAGGTCCACCAAAGTGCACCAGATGTCCTCCAAAGTGCACCAGAGGTCCACCAAAGTGCACTAGAGGTGCACCAAAGTGCACCAGAACTCCACCAAAATGCACCATAGGTCCACCAAAGTGCACCAGAGGTGCACCAAAGTGCACCAGAGGTGCACCAAAGTGCACCAGAGGTCCACCAAAGTGCACCAGAGGTCCACCAAAGTGCACCAGAGGTCTACCAAAGTGCACCAGAGGTCCACCAAAGTGCACCAGAGGTCTACCAAAGTGCACCAGAGGTCCACCAAAGTGCACCAGAGGTCCACCAAAGTGCACCAGATGTCCTCCAAAGCGCACCAGAGGTCCACCAAAGTGCACTAGAGGTGCACCAAAGTGCACCAGAACTCCACCAAAGTGCACCAGATGTCAACCAAAATGCATCATAGGTCCACCAAAGTGCACCAGAGGTGCACCAAAGTGCACCAGGGGCGTACCAAAGTGCACCAAATCGCACCAGAGGTCCACCAAAGCGCACTAGAGGTCCACCAAAGTGCACCAGAGGTCCACTAAAGCGCACCAGAGGTCCACTCAAGTGCACTAGAGGTGCACCAAAGTGCACCAGGGGTGCACCAAAGTGCACCAGAGGTCCACCAAAGCGCACCAGAGGTCCACCAAAGCGCACCATAGGCCCACCAAAGTGCACCAGAGGGTCACCAAAGTGCACCAGGGGTGCACCAAAGTGCACCAGGGGTCCACCAAAGTGCACCAGCGGTCCACCAAAGTGCACCAGAGGTCTACCAAAGTGCACCAGAGGTCCACCAAAGTGCACCAGAGGTCCACCAAAGTGCACCAGATGTCCTCCGAAGTGCACCAGAGGTCCACCAAAATGCACTAGAGGTGCACCAAAGTGCACCAGAACTCCACCAAAGTGCACCAGATGTCCACCAAAATGCACCATAGGTCCACCAAAGTGCACCAGAGGTGCACCAGAGGTGCACCAGGGGTGCACCAAAGTGCACCAGAGGTGCAGCAAAGCGCACCAGAGGTCCACCAAAGCGCACCAGAGGTCCACCAAAGTGCACCAGAGGTCCACCAAAGCGCACTAGAGGTCCACTCAAGTGCACTAGAGGTGCACCAAAGTGCACCAGGGGTGCACCAAAGTGCACCAGAGGTCCACCAAAGCGCACCAGAGGTCCACCAAAGCACACCATAGGCCCACCAAAGTGCACCAGAGGGTCACCAAAGTGCACCAGGGGTGCACCAAAGTGCACCAGGGGTCCACCAAAGTGCACCAGCGGTCCACCAAAGCACACCAGAGGTCCACCAAAGCGCACCAGAGGTCCACCAAAGTGCACCAGAGGTCCATCAAAGTACACCAGAGGCCCACCAAAGTGCACATGGGTGTGGGGAAGTGCCGGGGGGAGTAAAATGTGCCCCGCGAGCTGTCCCGGCCCTGCGAGTGAGGACTGCCCCACGGAGCTTCCCTTCCCACAATACACTGCTTCACTCCTCCTCCAGTGGGCAGCGTTCCAGGGCAGAAGTAAAATAGAACTAACTAAAATGGGCAGAGATCGCAGAAAAGTGAAGAGCAAAGTAGAGAAAAAGGTACAGCCAGTGGGGGAACGATTCAGGACTCCGCTCCAGGTTGTAGACCCGCAAAGAATGTCCGAAAAACGAAAGGGAGAGGCTCAGAACACCCATAGCCCACCCGCGAAAGCGCCAATGGCGAATCAAAGTTGAATTTGGCTAATGCTACCCACTGAGAATTCGCCAAATTGGCTAATTGTGGCTGTAGAGGGGGTGTACAACCGTTATCTGCAGTAACCAACGTTATCTGCAGTACTACAGATAACGGTAGGTCATGCAAACGTTATCTGCATCAAAATAACGTGATCTGCAGCAACTTATGTGTTGTAAAAACCCGTTATCTGCATCAACGGAATCATTAGTGAATTTTCCCGAAAAGTAGTATCAGAAACTGTCTGAAGTGTTTTATATTTAGCTAAACAGGTGTGTTTAATGAGTAAACACCTAAACATGTTTAGAGATTTAGATCGAATGTGTTTAAAGTCTAAACTGCTATATTGAAACATGCTTCAGATAATATATGTTTAGGATTGAAACATGTTCAGATAATTTGGTGTTTATTTTTTAACATAATTTTTACAGTGTAGTCCTTGGGACTAGAGACATAGTCCCAAGGACTAGAGACGTAGTCCTGAGGACTAGGGACATAGTCAAAAGGGACTAGGGACATAGTCATAGGGACTAGGGACATAGTTCTGGCGACCAGAACTACCATTCAAATAGGTATAGCAGCTGCTACAGATAACGTTAATTGATGCAGATAACGGTTGGATGTGCCATCCTCTAGGTACTGCAGATAACGTTAGTTACTGCAGATAAAGTGAGTATGGTTGATGCAGATAACGTTAATTTGATGCAGATAACGTTTGCATGACTGCTGTTATCTGCAGTACTGCAGTTAACGTTAGTTACTGCACATAACGGTTGCACAGGGGGTCTAGATCGGGGGTCCCCATGTCGCCTGTCGATTTAAAGAAATGCTCATGTCATTTGTCAGTATCTTTGTATTTCTCCTGTCATTTGTCACTAGGCTTCATGTCGCCTGTCGATTTTAAGAAAAGGCCATGTCCCTTGTCAATATCTTTTAATTTCTCCTGTCATTTGTCACTAGGCCCCATGTCGTCTGTCGATTTTAAGAAAAGGCCATGTCGCCCTGTCGATTTTAGGGGTCTACACCCATTGTAGAACAGGTTTGCCTTTTCACTACGGGCATGTAAGATGTCATTGGAAAGAGAGTTTTACGGAGAAGCCAGTCAGTATTATCATATTTTGATACACTAAACTTCATTATAGATATTTCTAAAAGAAAGTAAAATCATCACTGTAAGACATTAGATTTAGACTGATTAGAAGTTCTCCGGGGCTATGGGCCAAGGTAACCTACTGCTAGAATGTCAGTGTCTAGAGTCTATGAACCCTCAGGTTTATTATAAATCCTAACAGAAGAAAGGGCATTCTGGTCTATTTTCCAAACCCACAATTCATGTCAGCGGGCGAAGTTTGGGAGGGTTGCAGGCAGGAGTGAGTAAAGAGGAGAACTAAGGGAGGGGCAGAATAAGTTTGGATAATAGCTTTTCAAAAGCACTGCATATTCCATGATAATTTTTGATCAAGTGAAACTATAACCCCAACCCCACCACTTCTTAATGGAGAATGCTAGCAGTTCCACCCATGTTTCCAATATATAATTTATCTCAATTTCCCCCCCCCCTCCCCCGTATTCCACAAAACAGATGTCGTTGGAATCACTGTAGATCTATCATCAATGGTGCAAAAATAGTGATTAGAATTTATACCTAATCTAAATTTTGGCTAATCAATTTTGAATTTGGTGAATAAAAATGGATACAAATTCGCCAAACTGGCTAATAGAATACAAGTCCTAGCGCTAACCCAGTCGACCTTCTCTCCATGTACAATTGCTTTTCACAGAAGCACAAATTATTTATCTTCATACACTCTGTTACCTAACCCTGAGTCATCTGTGAGTACGCTCACACGCTCAGTCATTCCTCAATTTTTACCTTCTGTTGTATACAGGTATATATGAACGACAGCTGCGCAGAAAACGGCACAATACACATGTTTTTAATAATATTATTAACAGCCATCTTAAATGTATATATTAACTATATGTAATTCCAAGCCATTGTTTTCCGACTAAAGGTATCGGTCTTTACCCTTGGTCTATAAGCATTCAATCTGAACAGAAAAAAAATGATGAAAGAAATGATGGGCCCTGACCTAGCTATCTTTGTATCAAGCATATACATAATCATTATGTTGTGCCATGCTGTTTACAGTATGTTACAATTGATAAACACAGAAGTAAATGTCCATTAATTGGGAAGAAAGTTAGAACTAGAGCCTGCTTAGTGATTCGTGGTGGCCATTGCCTTTCTAGTAAAATCTATTCTTGTAACGTACGAAAAAAAAAGCAATTGCTAGTCTATAAAGTATTAGACCGTATGCCTAGCTATAACATTTTGTCTACTGTCAGACCATATATGACTCTATAAAGGTCAAGCATGCTTCATCTTACAGTTATCATGAACGAGAGATAAACGTAGATAAAGTCACTACACTACTATCATATAAATAAGGCCTGGTGAACTACCTTTTAAGCCATAGATGGTGATGACCTGCCCAAGGATATTTGTATGATGTATCCAGAGAACATCTTGCATACAACTATCGACAAACTTGCCTCTTGGTAGGTTTATTTTACTTCTGTGGACTGTTACTCATCAACGAGGGAACCGAAGTTTGTTTTGTCAGAGAAGGGAAGATGCTCACATGATATCTCTTGTCAGGTTGGGCAGGTGATCTTGCGAGTCAGATTATTACCATCAATAGCTAGAAATACCTTCACCCATCATTTCACCTCTACGACTGTGGTTCAAATTCGACATTAAAAAGAAAAAGAAGGTGTCTTTCAAATATCAGTCCAAATTCAAGACTAATCACTTCAAGCTAGAAGTCAGGGGTGGATCCAGGATGGTTCAACACCCCCAATGCTGTAGGTATTACAGCGCCCGCCCTTTCCTGGATCCGCCACTGGAAGTCAATGAGGATTGGAGGCTTTGCATAGAAGGGTAAACTTACTCCTACAGCAGACATAAGCAGATTACAAGTTAGATTAGAGTCTCATCTTGCTCCCCTGTGCCGTTAATGCTTTTATTTCGACTGCAAAGCTAGGGCTCCACTAACCGCTGGTCCATTCTCACGAAAGTCAATCTGTCAGATCATGGTTACATGGATGATCAGATGTAACGGTTTGTTCAATTTGTATTTTTTTCTGTTTGGGTCCGATTTGTGAAAATAGCTCCGATGTGACAACAAATCCCACTACCCGACTTGTTGTCAGACCGGAGCTATTCTCACAGATCGGAACATTTGATCATCTATGTTATTACTATGATCTGGCATATTTACTTTCTTGAGGATGGAACAGAAGATCGGCTAATGGAGCCCCCGCTTTTATCTGCAAAAAAAAAGAAATTATCCAAACGATTTTGCCGAGGGGCTTATACAATAAATGTAAAATAAGGAAAATATTGCCATGGCACCAAGGACGGCCTGATGTAGTATACAGTAAAAGAAATGTCGTCAGAATAACGGTGAATCACCGGCAACTTTTGGGACATAACTTGCACCGTTTTTTTAACGGTGACAGTCACCGTCAATTTTACGTAGAATCACTGTTCATTTCACATAGAATCACCGTTAGTTTTACATTGAATCACCATTAATTTGCTGTAGAATCACCATTAATAGATTTCGAGTATTCAAATATACAGAGATTCAGCGTTATTGCCAGTGCTATTACAGACTTTGGGAATATTCTATAAGCCTCAAAGGGAGTCTGATTATGGTGACTTTAGTTACTGTAGAATACATCTAAAAACTTACGGATGAGCCATACTTTAACTTTGTCCTGATCCTATATGCCACACTGACTATCTGACTTGCATACCAGCCATGGCCTATACAAGAGGTTTTACCCTATAGGATTGATACAAGGCAGAGCTTCCAGAGGTGGGGATATATGCATAGTATGTTACCACAAAATAGGTGTATAGACAGCTACTTTCATCTGGATATTATCAAGTGATCATGGTATTCTGTCAGACTTATCACAAGATTGAATTGTTAAATTGTGAAACATATAGATTAATTGAAAATTACCATTATTTCAACATGTATATTCCACTTCAAGGGCTCACACTCTCCAGAAAAATCTTGTTACAAACCAGGCCACCTATCTATGGCAGGATCCACTATATGTGGCTCCCTCTGGGATTTGACATTAGTTCTAAGATGAATTTACATTGAATCATTGTAATCCAAACCAGGTTAGCATTTAACAAGGATCCACTGTGAAATGGCTGATATTTACATTGTTTCATTGTATTCCAAATAATGGTGAATCAGCATTAAATTTTACAGAGTGAATCTGTCAAAAGTACATCTATTTTTTACAGTGTATAGGCCTATAGTCTCTGGTAGGGTCATGTTGGATTGCCCTTATCTACCGGTTCATCATTATCAGTGTAGAATCAAAGTCGATTAGCTGGGTCCGTTCTTGGACACGACCTTATAACATTCATAACCCCTTTTTGATACTAAATATTGACCGACAATCACATGGATGACAGACCACATATACCATATTAGTAGGCTGCTGCCAGTGGTACCCAGTTGCCTACAGTTGATTTTGAGTACAGTCTACCAAATTATGCTATAGTTTGGCAAATTTAATACCAACTTATAGACACCCCAGGAGTCATAATCTTGTTTGTTTTGTTTTTGACCGTTTTTGTCTTTGTGTTTTATTTTCTTTTACCTAATTTCGTTCCCTTCTTTATTTTTGGTGTTTGGGTACTATAAATTAACTGCAATTTTTTAGGACCTGCTATGAGATTCCTCTGAAGTAGCATCGCTGTAATTACAGAGGCTGTACTGTGCAGAAATAGATCGAGTCTCCCGTATTTCACATGTAATGGCTGTCCCTGAAAGCGATGTCATATTTCGACTCCCATTGGATGCCGTATGTCAATCAGCTGGATTCTCCCTTGACATCGGTATGTATAGAATTCCAGTTTTTTGGTAAATTCCCACTCATCCAGATGATCGCATAATAACTACATGTAGGCCTAGTATCACATGTGCATATAGTTTACCAAACATCGACTTCTAAAGTGATATACATATAGTAGGACCCCAGATTATGGACTATGTGATATTCAGGACCAGTATTTCTATGAAAGAGGTCTGTGCTAACGTAATGGCATGCATATGCCTTGAGAGAGAAAATGGAAATATACAGTATACATCTGTAAGCTACTAATTTAGGAGGATCCGTGGCTAAGCTCGTGTATAGATCTAATGACGAGTATACCCTTGGAAGACCTCACGATAGAACAGAGGTAAGAAGAAAGGGGGCATTGGGCGGATTTCTGTGAATCCTTATCATCCGCATGTATATATATATTATACACATACAGTTATACCGCTTCGTTAAAATCTTCATTCATTATGATAACTATAGAAATGCGTTGATAGGTGGCATCACAGTTTGCCTATTGGTATAGCTATGTCGTATTGTATTCTATCTATGCTATGTTAGACGTGTTTTTTTGTCGTGAACAATCATTATGGTAATACAATGATTTCAGTGTGAGACTGGTTATGGAAAACTTCATCTTGCAATGTTTGCACAAGAGAGAATCAGAGATTTGATTTCCTACTTGAAGCAGAAGTGTGACATTCTGAGAACAGAGGAGTTTGACTCCATCAACTGTTGTGGGCTGGGAGGCAATTCACATGCAGACCTTCTCCAGTCTGAGTTTCATCTCAGGTAATTTGTGACCAATGGTTGTTTCTACTTTCAACCACTAGGATTTTTAATGTTTTGTAAACATTGGTCCTTATATCAATACCACAATGTTCTGCCTGTCGCCACTTTGTTGTATAACATTGTATTGTAACGGGTTGACTATAAAGTCTAACTGTTATTGTTGTATATCTATTGTATGTTGTATGATGTAAGACAACACGGTTCTATTGTGTTTAATAACTGTTTTATTCATCTAACTAGTGTCGTCGGTTCGTTACATATACCGACTCCTCTAGTTCGGTTATCTATACGGTAGTGTACCGGTACCACCTTCGGTTACCGTCGGTAGTTGTTACATAATCATTTTTACATAACTAAACCTAACAGGTGGCGCTGCTAGTACGGTCACGTGGCTACGCAGCGCTGTATATAAGACGGCTGCTTCCCCATTGGAAGTCAGTCAGGTTTGGGACTGTCGTGACATGACCACCCTGTGCTCACGGGCTTAACTCTATGCTATAGGGTTGCCCACTGTATTATATATCTGTTCTGATCTCGTATATCCGCTGGTTATACTTGTACTATAATACCCAAGAGTTACCTTTACAATAAAGTCGCCGTATATTAAAGTCTAATTTACCTTGTCTGGTTTTTGTACTCAAGTGTTACATACGTAGTAAGAGACCAACTACATTGGTGCCGTGACCACTTGACGAACCGACCATTGATAGGGTATTAAATAGACTTACAGTATATGGATTACCTATACGATTTTGTCAGCTCGTTCAGCGGCAGGACTAAAACCCCTGCTGAGGAACGTGAAGAAGCCGTACAGAATGTACGCTTCTTCACAGGCAAATCTAATAGGCGGGAGGGCCGGGCAGCCTTGGAGGTGCCCGGTGACGACCTCTCCCAAGAAGCAATAGGTCATCCTATTGTGGAAGCCTTTACCAAAGGAGAGGATGGGGAGCAATCTCCAATCCCGGGACCCTTTGATATAAGCTCCAGGAGATCGTTGGACTCCCTCTCCACGAATCTTTTCTGTCCTGAGGGTCAGAAAATACCGGGTAGAGAGCCTAAAACTCTCGGCCCAGCTGCCTTCGGTTCTACACCGACGGTAGCGGATCCTTCATTGGATCCAGACACGTCGGTTTTCACTGATGGTGCCACTCCTACACCGAACGGTATGGGGGGTGGCGGGCTATCAAAGAAAACTAACGTGGCAACAGAAGCTCCTGGGAAGGGATACCCGCCAGCAGTAGATGAGCCATCCAGTTTACCACTGGATGGGGACCTACTGGCTGCCATGGGGATCCCCACCAAGAAAACTGAGTTGCATGAGCTCGCTGAAGCCCGGAGGGAACTTGCTTCCATCAATCAAACTAGGAAGTTATTCCTAAGGGAGGTTGATGAGAAGAAAAAGTTCCTACTGGAACTCCAGAACGAGATGGCTTCCCACAAGGTGGAGGTTGACAAACTTTTGCACCAGAGGGTGTCCGGCGAATGTGAGGTTGCAAGCTTAACTTCCTTGGGAAAGGATTTGAGCACGCAGCTCCACTTAGCCAGACAGGACCTCGCAAGCTTAAGGCAAGTCAATCAGGACCTGAAGACGAAGTCGGAGAAAGTACCACCACCTTCCACGGTGGTACCTCCAGTCATACCCATACCCAGTGTATACACGACAGTGACACCTTCAAGTGTCCCGCCGCTAGTACACACCACGGTAACAGGTATGACACCTCAGATGGGGGCTAGCTATCTACAGACTCCGGTCTGTGGTGGCGCCTTTGGAGGCACGGCAACACCTCCAGGGTACACCCACCCATCTACTGGTTCAACGATGTTGAACCAGCAGCAGACCATGGTCTCAGTTCCAGTACCGAAACCCAGAGCTAGACAAGGCTTAACGCCTGTCCAGCGGGCTAAGTACGACCGGAACCCGGCTATTGAGAAGCTAGGGACAGACATCGTCCCGCGGGACATCGATGAACTGGATGAACGGTATGCTCCTTTCAACTTTGGGGACATCAAACATCCTGATGCAGCCCGTCAAAAGGCCATCGATATTCCGCCTTTCACAGGGTCGCCACCCTGGAGAAAGTACAAAGTTCGGTTCAAGGCTATTGTGGAGAGCAATCGCTGGAACAATCAGCAAGCGCTGGTTGCTCTGAAGCAAGCACTCTGCAACGGGCCAGGTGAACCAGCCCTTTTGGCGTTCGAGAGAGTGAAGATCAAGACATTGAGCTCACTTGAAGAAACAGCTGAATGGGCGATTGGGAAGATTGGTGAGCATGACCCAAGGACTCAGCTGCTCAAACGTGTCCAACGCAAGGACGAGCATCTGAGATCCTACGGATTTGCTCTACAAGAACTGATATCCGAGTGTTATCAGGGATGTAGACCTGACACCCCCACTGTCATCCAGGAGTTAACCTCCAGGTTTGTCAATGGAGTCAGGGACACCAATCTCCAGGCATATCTGCGGGAGAAATGGCAGCCGGACTTATCTCTAGCTGACCTTTTTGACCATGCTGATGTGTATGACACCAAACAGGCTGTTTTTCCTAGTGGAGGAGTGTCGGCAGCTCCATCTGTAGCCCCGAAAGGAGCTCAGGTGGTAGAGGCCGCCACAAAACCACCTAAGAAAAAACAGCCCGCCTCTGAGGAGGTGGCGGCAGTAATGCCTGACAGGGACATGGAGAAGATGATTGAGGGTTTGTTGCGGAAGCACTTGGAAAAGAGCTCTGCGTCCACTTCTGATTCTGGATCTGGAAAGAGAAGGAAAAAGAAGAAAAAGGACACGAAACCTCAGCCATGTAGACGCTGTCAGAAGATGGGTCATTGGGCTAGCGAATGCAAAGCCCCTGCACCCATCGCTGCTAAAACCGAAAAGGAGACGGAAAACTGAATGGGGCCCATCCTCTTGGCAAGGATGGCGCCCCCACAGTTAGCCATGCCTGTAAGGGATTAGTAGACGGTGTTAACTCTTCCATGAACCAAGGCCGCGCAGAGGCAGAAGGGTCTGTACAACCTGTAAGCGTCTGGCAAGGCGGGGCTGGCAAGGACGAACGGAATCCGGAGGATTCTGTAGTCGCTGGCTTAGAGGAGTCTTGGTTAGAATCAATTGCCCAGAGCAGTGTGATTCAGGACTCCCCGAGCGACGCATGTTGGGATTATCTCCTGACAAAAGGGGTTGCTATGGATGGAGGGGGAAGCCCGATGCTGACCTCTGAGTGTGTCCCTTTACGGGGACAGCGTTGGTACCTGAGTCTGGTTATTTCCGGGACGCGTGGTGAATTTTTGGTCGACACGGGTGCATCTCACACCTTGGTCGATCGTAAATTCATGGCCCGTCTTTGCAACCAGCCCGACGCTCCGCTACTAGGAGTAAAGGCTCGGACTGCTACGGGAGATAGTATGCAGACTTATGGCAGAACTGTAAAACCTATGTTGGTTGATGGCAAGACATACTGGATATGTCCAACCATCACCGACATCACTGATGATGGCATACTGGGGATGGACTTTGCTGCTCTTTACGGGGTAACAATGAACACCGCAACGGGCCGACTTCAGATTAAACATCCTTATAAACAATCTGTACAGTGCGTTTTAAGGAATGGTTCTTCTGTGGCGTCAGTGGCACAAGACACAAAGTTGGCAGCAGGACATGTATCTGATGTCCTAGTCAGCTGCGTGGGAGTGCAGGCCAAACGGCCGGGAATGTTTGAACCAGAAGATCAAAAGCTCTCTGAGTTAGGTCTTGCTGGCTATCATACTTACCTGGCCAACGCTCGTTGGGGGGTGATACCGATTTGTAACTCGAGTAGTAGAGAAATCACTCTACGAAAGGGGACGCCTATTGGTAACACCACGCGAGCATATGGGGTAGACTCACTAACTACGGACTTTGTGGAAGTAGGTGTGGTGGCGGGAGACTCTTCCCACGAAGAGGCTCTAGCTAAATCCAACCTACCGAAACATTTAAGGTCCCTGTTGTGTGAGTCCCACCTCACAACCCTAGAGAGCGAAATGGTGGCAAATGAGCTGTCGGAGTTATCTGACGCCTTTGCGCAACCAGGAGATCCTCTAGGGCGTACCAATACGGTACAACACCGGGTTGACACTGGGGACGCGCTTCCCAGTAGAATCCCCTACCGTCGGTTACCCATGGCTAAAAAAAGTGCTATGGAGGCTGAGGTAGAAAAGATGTTGGATGAAGATGTGATTCAACCTAGTGAGAGTCCATGGTCAAGTCCTGTGGTGATGGTCACCAAGAAGGATGGTTCCTGTCGATTTTGCATCGACTATAGGAAGTTGAACGGACTCACTAGGAAGAATGCATATCCTCTACCTCGGATAGATGAATGTGTGGAATCTCTGGGTGGGGCAAAATGGTTCTGTACACTAGATTTACAATCTGGTTATTGGCAGATCGGCATGGACCCCCGGGACCGAGAAAAAACCGCATTTTCTACCCATATGGGACTATTTGAGTTCAACGTCATGCCATTCGGGCTATGCAATGCCCCGGCAACCTTCGAGGCAATGATGGAAACCATGTTACGGGGTTTACTTTGGAAAAAGTGCCTAGTATACTTGGACGACATCATCGTCTTCGGTGGTTCTGTGGAGGAAACTCTACAGAACCTCCAAGCTGTGCTGAAACGCATCTTATCATATGGTCTGAAATTGAAACCTTCAAAGTGCAAGCTTTTTAGGAAGTCAGTTGAATACCTAGGTAGAATTGTTTCTGAACATGGCATCATGGCTGATCCTCATAAGATCGAAGTGGTACAGAACTGGCCTCGTCCGATGGACACGAAGGAGATACGCTCTTTCATCGGGTTTTGTTCATACTACAGAGATTTTATACCTGGATTCTCGAGAGTCGCAGCTCCCTTACAAGAGCTGATGATTGGAGAGAAGAAGGCTAAGGCTAAAATAGTCTGGTCTCCAGCCGCAGAACAGTCTTTCAGTGAGTTAAAGAGACTCTTCTTAGAAACACCTGTTTTGCACTACCCTGCACCTGTTGGTAAGTTCATCTTGGACACTGATGCTTCTAATACAAGTATTGGTGCTGCCTTGTCGCAGATCCAGGATGGGCGAGAAGTGCCGCTGGCATTTTCGTCCAACAGTCTAAGCAAAACACAACGTAACTACTGCACAACCAAGCGTGAACTCTTGGCAGTGGTGGTTTACACAAAAAAGTACAGACATTTCCTATATGGTGGGAATTATCTCGTACGGACGGATCATTCATCTCTGCAGTGGCTCCTTAACTTCAAGGACGCTGAGGGGATGATGGGTAGATGGTTGAACCACCTCTCTGAGTTTGGCATGACGAATGAGCATATCATACACAGGAGTGGAGTAGATCATGTGAATGCGGACAGCTTGTCCCGCTATCCTATCCGGAACTGTCACCGTGTAGACTGCCGAGACTGTGGGTCTCACAATGCAGTGATTGCGTCTGTGGGTGCGAAAGTTCCTAACTGGACGTTAAATCACTTGAAGGATGAGCAGCTTGCAGATCCGGCTATTTCGAGGGTGTACTCCTTGAAGTTGTTGGGCCTGTCCAAGCCTGTTCGCCCCGCACTTTCGCTGGAATGTAAAGAAGTTAGACAACTGTTAGCTCAGTGGGATAATCTTTTTATACGGAACAGTGTATTGTGCCGCTGGAGAGTGCAACCTGGCAGGAAGAGAACAGCTCAGTCTGTAGTGCCTCTGTCACTCAGACTACAGTTGCTCAATTACTGTCATGGCCACCGAACTTCAGCACACTTTGGCAGACAACGAACTGAGGCAAAGATTAAGAGTAGATATTACTGGCCTGGTATGACTTTGGACATACGGCGTTGGGTGAAGCAATGCCCCCAATGCTGTTTATCAAAGCCTGGACCTGGTATCGGTAAACTACCTCTAAGTCAAGAGCTATTCGGTGTTCGGTTTGCCCGGATCGCTGTTGATATCATTAGTGGTTTCAACACGACCCCCCGTGGGAATACCTGTATGATGGTGGTACAGGACTACTATACCAAGTACGTCCAAGTATATCCGTTGGTAAATCATACAGCTGTTACCTGCGCTGAAGCACTTTTCGAGAATTGGATCCTCACGTGGGGAGGTCCTTTAATGCTTCACTCCGACCAGGGTCGTGAGTTTGAATCTCGACTGTGGGCAGAACTTTGTAGTAAAATACACATCTGCAAGACGCATACGAACCCCTACCGACCTCAATCGGATGGTATGGTGGAACGTTTTAATCGGACGTTGATCCAATGTCTCACGACAATGGTTAATGAGCACCGGGATGATTGGGATGAGCACGCTCGCTATATCTCCCATGCTTACAATGCTACCGAACATGCGTCGACGGGCTGTACGCCTAATATGCTCGTAATGGGTGAAGACATAGTCATGCCTAGCGACATGGTCTATGGAGTGCAGGGACACCAGCTCGAGCAACCCTGCACAGTGATGTTTGTTGAGTCACTTCGACAATCATTACGCGAGTCCTATGGAGTAGTAAGGGACAACTTGGAAAAATCTGCTAGTTTGCAGAAGGTGGGCTATGACACGGGCCTTAAACTCCGCCAATTCAAGGTGGGGGATAAGGTCGCGAGATTTAGCACACCAAATTCCAAAGTCAAGACCCTGTACTCCTGGGATGGTCCGCATACGGTTACTATGGTTGTTAGTGAAACTACTGTAGTAATACGGTTGCAAAAAGGGACTCTCACTAAATCACATGTGGCTAGACTCCGACCTTGGTATGGAGTCCCATATATAGATGACGGTGAAGATTCCCTCGGTGCTGGTCGAGTACCAGCACCAACCGACCCTGCGCTACCGAAGATACCGAAGGCAGGACCAACGGTCATACCGTCGGTACCGACGATAGCGCGCCGAAGGGGTCGTCCTAGGAAATTACCGATTGAACCACAGTCGTGTGTTACCAAGCCCAAGCGCGGTAGGCCTCGTAAAAAAGGGTCAGCTGTGCGTAAAGGACTAACCGTAGGCACCGGTAAACAAAGCAAGGTGATACCTCCGGTGTCACCATTGCTGGACATACCGGTACAAGGTCTACGGAGGAGCACACGTGTCAGAGAGCGAGATAAAATTGTGTAAACATTTTTTTCTTACCTTGTTGACGACATTTAGCTGCTGGCTTGATTAAATTTCCCTGGACAGTTCCGTACTGGGCCGGTGGTCATTGGCCCGGTACACGATCACCAAAACACAACGAGAAGAGACGGGTTATCCGGTGTGGTTATCCGTTGGAGGTAGAAAAGCACGTGTTCAGGGCGGGTGGCTGGCTTTGCCGATTAGTTCTAAGTATGGGACTAGTTTTGACCACATATTGCTTAGCAACACGCTGCTGTGTATATCCTCTAATGCCGGTATATCATTCCCGGGTTATCCGGTGGCTCCGCCACGAAAATTGTAAACAACAGTGAGAGTTCCCACCGTCGGATATGCCAGGCGTGGGAAGGGCGCTGCCCGCGTCACCTGATCGATTTCTCCCGCCAAATGAGCCGTGAGAAATTGGGTCACCTCGGCGCGCCTTCGGGGCGCGACCCCTGATTGGCTGAGAAGCCGGTCAAGGGGCGGGGTCACGGGGGACGGGTGGGGTATATAAGCCCCACAGGCGGCCAGGCTTCTTCAGATCAACACGTTTGCCCGTAGGGTAGCGTGTTGATCAGTGGTGCCTAGGTCTGCCCGGCAGTACCTACACTATTGTTTACCAGCTGTGCTACTAAATGCTCGGGTGAGTGAACCGTGAGGTTCACCTACGCCTGAGCTAACAGTATGGCAGCCCGTGTAGATGGCAGATGCACGGCCCCGGAGAAGGCTGAGGCCTCCGATGGGGATGACCGAGTTCTCGAGTCTGACACGGAAATGGACACTACCGGTGCTCCAACCGTCGGTCAAGGCTCGGCTTCGGTACCAACTGAACCTAACCCTGAGGGGTCGGGTGATGTTGTTCCGAAGACAGAACCTGGTCTGGGTGGTAGCAATACCAACCAGGAGGAGAACCCTGCAGGGGGATCTTCTCCGAAACCCGCCGGTGTATTGGCACAAGAACCGACGGTCCCTGATGGTGATTCATCAGACGGGTCCACGGTCCGTGCTAAGACCAAACGGAAGCGGAAGCATAAGAGGAAGATTGCATCTTCCCCTGAGACTCCTGCTACCGAAGAGGTCGCACCGACGGAGGCAGATAGACTCAAAGCTGTTGCCGACAAACTGTCCAAGGCGGAAGCCGAGGGATGGTCTGTGGCAGAGAGCAGAGCCAATCGACGCCTCCGCGCCAAGGCAGCGCATGTCCGTCTAAACCTGTGTCTCCGTGATGATGACCGGGAGAACCTGAGCCTCACTGATTTAATTCAGGAGAATGGCAAAATGGCTCTTCCTGCACCTCACACGACCGATGGTTCAGACGACGAAGACTGGTTGACAGGTGATTCCCATCCCATTGACTGGTACCTCGTGTACCTCAGGGCAGTGTTAGACGGGAAGAAACCTAACATCCATAGGTCATGCCGCCCCAAGCTGAAATATGCTTGGAAGAACTACGTGCCAGGGGATCCCTGCCCGTACGTTCGCTGTCAGCGCCTGAAAGGGACTGCGACAGCAGCAAAACGGTGGCCAAACCTTTTCAAGTTTGCCCGTCATTTGGTAGAGAAGCACATGAATGTGCGTCCCTACTTGTACTGTGTGAGTGGAAGTACGAGTACTTCCTGCCCTGAGTACAGTGACGGGGAACTATTCCGTAGCCAACGGAGATCTGGTTTGGTTAGGCATCTTTGCGACAATAAGGGCGTGCACAAGCGCACTATTAGTCGTGGAGTTGAGGCTGCACTGAAGGTTTGGGGGAGTCACAAACGTGTAGGAAATCTACAGTTTAAGTGGCGAACCAACAAACTTAAACAGTGGAACTACCTCACGGAGGCTGACTGGGAGAGGTTGTGTAAGGGCGCCAAGTGCGAACAAACCGACCTGGGACCAGCTACAGAAGCTCCGATGCCCACTGTAAAGAAGGATACCCCTCCTAAGAAGAAAAATCTAAAAAGGGGCCGCCAGGCATCCAAAGATGATACCAAAGGTGGACGTGACCGTTCCCGCAGTGAACCTGCGAAGAAACGTGTCGCCACCGCCACGGTAACATCTGAGGTCGACCGTAGCCAAACCGTCGGTACCATCACGGTATCTTCGGTTGCATTGCCCCCGGTTGCTGATCAACTGCCCAGGCAGGAGAGACAGAAACTGGGTAATGCACTGGCTATTGTTCAGAACTCTTTGGGTGACGAGCAGGCGGAACAAGTCGCTGCTGACTATGTCAAGCAGTACAAGTGGAGTCAGAAGCAAAAGAAAGCTTCAGCCCCACAGGAGAGTGTCTCACCTGTCAGTGACGCTGAACAGGTAGAGGTACAACAGCCGGATGGGGCGTCAGCCCAGCCGACTGCTCCACCCCAGCACGGAGCAACCTCTGACCCCGCAAGGGATGACGAGGTGACTCCAGACCCTGAGCACAGGGCTGTTGACGAAGGGCTAGCAGGGTTACCTGTGTTGCCTGGAGACGGTCCTGCCTTTGACACTGGATTCTCTGACACTCTAGTCCCCGGATTTGAGTGCTACAGAGCTAAGATGGCTGAAAACGCAAGTAAGCTACTCCAGTTTCAGGTTTCCTTCTTGGAGAAGTCGTACTTTGAGCAGTATAAGTTGCTCAGAGAACAGGCTATCCGGGAAGGGAAAGCTTGGGTTGCTGAACGCACCAGAGTCCTTGCCGAGCGCGAGGCGAGTCTGGAGCAGGATCATGCCTTCTGGAGGGCTACGATCGACCAGCTCGAATCAAGGTTGACAACTTGTGACGCCAAGTTCTTCCGGCAGTTCGGGTTTAAGCTGACAGAGTGGGAGAGATCTGGTTTTCCAGATCTCCAGTCTAGGTTGGGGCTTGCCGCAAGGCCTGCTCCTCCTGTGACCCCGGTACTGTCAGTACACCCACCTAGGTATGAGATGCCATTTTCTTTCATGGCACAATCTACCCGGGTGGTCAGTGGCGGGGAGCCTACTGCGGCGCCGAGTACCCTCTCGGTAGCCCCAGGTGGAGCCCTTCCTCTCCAGGTGGAGGCTGCTGTGGTTTACACCACGGAGGCCCCTCCTGGAGGAAGTCCTGATGGGGAAGGAAAGCCATCCGGCGGTGTCCCTATGGACACCTAAGGTTGGTCCCCCGTCAGGCCCTCTGGGGTGCACTGTTCCGCCCCTCGGAGGTAAAACTAAACCATCGACGCAGCTACACGCCCCTGGACAACCGAAAGCAGACCGACGGTGCTGTCGTGACTTAACTGAGTCTCTACTGCCACCACACTGGAAGCAGCCTGATGTCTTCAACCGTGGTTTACTACTAAGCCACAACCGTCGGTGCTCTACTACTGTCCAGGGCTCCTGATCCTGTGGTCACATTATACTATGGTGACCTATGAACTATTATATGGATCATCCTCCTGTGATAATTATTTATAGGGAGGCACGGACCTACTTTTTTATATTTATATTTCACAAGAGATGGAAGTACTATACCGGTACTGGACTCTATCCATCTCTACCACCATAAACTGCTAGGTACTGGAGTACCGCCCCTAATAAGGATGACGATCTATCCCACCTTATTTAGGATACGCTAATATGGATTTTTATATATAAACTTTTCTACGCCAAAGGAAGTGGGAACTGCTATAGTTCCAATTATAAAACTTTTCTTCGCCAAAGGAAGTGAGAGCTATTATAGTTCTATTATTTATATATAAGGACACTAACTCCACACGGATTCGCACCATTGCTGAATGAAGTAGGTGATGTGTTGAGTTTCCAAGGTGGTTATTTGGTGCCTTTACTATTAACTGATACTAGTCTAGGACTATCAGTTGGACAGTTTTTATATCATGTGCCTACGGGACTATGGTTTTACAAAGACTATATTGTTGATATAAACTGTTATGTGCATGTTAACTTGTATGTTCATGTATGTATGCCTGTTGTTACTATGAGTAGAAATGTTACTTGTTGATAAATAGATATACGTGGTATATAATGTATCCAAGAGGTATTATTATTATAAAACCAACCCTTCCTACATTCTAAAGGGGGGTAGTGTAACGGGTTGACTATAAAGTCTAACTGTTATTGTTGTATATCTATTGTATGTTGTATGATGTAAGACAACACGGTTCTATTGTGTTTAATAACTGTTTTATTCATCTAACTAGTGTCGTCGGTTCGTTACATATACCGACTCCTCTAGTTCGGTTATCTATACGGTAGTGTACCGGTACCACCTTCGGTTACCGTCGGTAGTTGTTACATAATCATTTTTACATAACTAAACCTAACAGGTGGCGCTGCTAGTACGGTCACGTGGCTACGCAGCGCTGTATATAAGACGGCTGCTTCCCCATTGGAAGTCAGTCAGGTTTGGGACTGTCGTGACATGACCACCCTGTGCTCACGGGCTTAACTCTATGCTATAGGGTTGCCCACTGTATTATATATCTGTTCTGATCTCGTATATCCGCTGGTTATACTTGTACTATAATACCCAAGAGTTACCTTTACAATAAAGTCGCCGTATATTAAAGTCTAATTTACCTTGTCTGGTTTTTGTACTCAAGTGTTACATACGTAGTAAGAGACCAACTACAGTATCATGTGAGTTACAATTACCGTTTTATCAGTCTCAAAATTTAATTTGAGTTACTTTGAGACGTAGGCCTATGTGTATATTTAACAGACGTATAAACGTATCCCATATTTTTGGAGAGCAGGGGGTAATAAATCAGTCCATCTCCATTTCCCTGCTGAAATTACTAAATGACATCCTCCGATTGTTCCTATATTTCCCCCCGACGATGAAACATAATTTTTTTGGGGAAAATAGCGCAAATAAATTGATTAACTTGCTGTAGTTCCCTCTGCGTTACAACATTAAAGTGAAAATATCAATAGCCGATATCCTTTATTCACCTCTCCATGCCTCTGTTGTATAGAGTAACAAACCACAACGAAGTAGACCTGATGACTAAAGCCATGTGTTACTTACTGACGGAATACGGGTCGGAGATGTGCCATGAAAGGTCTGAGGAGGGCATCCATGAGGCTAACGTCATGATTGAGTTAGCTATGAACAGGTACAAAAGGGAGGGTAAGTTGATGCACAACTATTTTATGGCACAGTTTATTTAAACAAACATTTATTGTAGAGTTGTAAACACTGTATCAACCGCCAGTAAAGCTAAGGGTTGTGAATCTTCACTCTATCCCTGCACATTTGTTTTTTTATAACATGATACATGTATGACACACAATGTGTACCAGTGACACATGGCATATTCATACAGGTGGGAGGATAGAGGAATACTATTTACGAAATGGCTACCAGGCACCCACTGAATGTAAGCGACACAGTTTCCAGTATCCATTTATTATGGCAATGCTAGGCTCTGGAGTAGGAATGAACAAGGTACATGTAAACCTATATACACTGTCAATTCATAAACCATCATTGGGTAAAATAATATACATAGGTGTATGCATGATTATATGTCTCATATTTCACCGACTTTATAAAACACATGTAGAGCAAAACAATCATGTGAAAAGCTGGAGCAGGACATAGAGACCCCATATTAGTATTCCTGCTATATTAACGTATACATGAATGATTCGTATAGATATTGGATGCTGAGGGACACTATAAATCTGCAGGCAGCACCCTGACCGCAGGGCGGTTCTGTTTGGGGCTAAGTAGTGTCGTCGCAAAGATAACAGTAAGTGAAACCAATGTTAGTGGAGCATATAGGATATGCCATAACCACCAAAGAGCTGAAATAATGAAAATTCCTAAAATGTCTAACTTATTCTATAAAATTGGGATCTAAATTCTCTTCTTGTACCAATTTCAAGCAAACATGCTTAAGTCAAAGAGACCTGATTGAAACTTAAATTCAAGAAAATTACGGATCAATAGCAGTTGTAACTTTGGAGATTCTTCTCCCAGGACTACCAGAGCATACAACAGCTGATTGGGGAGAGCAATGGTTCAACTGTAGACACTCAGCTCAAAGATATAATCTCTGAAGTAAAGAAATATGCTCCCGGAGTCTCTACCAGTATTGGAAAAAGTGAATATCTACTCAGCACTAGACACAATAGCATGGCCAAACTGCTCTCAACACCACAGACAGGTAGATACTATTTATTTATAAAACTGAAATGGAGAAATACTAAATTGTATTAAACTAAGGTACTCCCGAGTTCAATACATACATGTTCTCGCCCTATCCAAAAGATTGAACGTGTGATTAACATCACAAATGACTCAGGGTGAGGGTAATAAAGTGATTAAATTGGTTGACTGAAAGACAGAATCTATAAATATTATTTCAGGAACACTGAATTATTTGTCAATTCTTACCGCAGAAACACATTCCTGAGTCAAAACTACCCTCAAATCATGTGTCACACTAGTATGTTATCACATTTCAGTCAAGCAGGTGGGTGTGGGCGACCAGGTAGGTGTGGGCAAGCAGGTGGGTGTCGGATGCAGGTGGGTGTGGGCGACAGTTGCAGGCTGCGGGCATGTACCGCCTTTTGTCCCTATCAAAAAGCGAGTTGATCGGACCATAAACGGCGGAGATATGGGTGGTACAATTTCGTCTGCACACGTTGACATCTCACGCAGTACGAGAAGTACCGGTAGCGCCACTCTTTGACGTGTGGCATGTACCATACCCCTCAACCAGCCATATCAGCCCCAGCCTCCCCTGCTCACACCCCTGTACCTAGATTGTATCTGTCCACACATTAATGTAATTCAAGATATTCAAAGATAATGCAGGACCAACACACAGAAAAGGTCTTACAAAAAGTGTCTCACCTAGTATTACAAGATACCTGCCATTGACTTAGCACTGGAGTTGTGTGGACCGTAATGTAGACGAAAATCGATTCTAGTACTTAAGAGTTTAATTTATCTAAACACTTTTTTTGTTTTTTAGGTCACATTTTTTATTTTCAATATTTCAAATGGTTAGAGGTGAATATTGATATAAGTGGCTGATGTTCCATAAACCTGAGTGTCTAATCTGTCCATCTGTCAAGTTTTTACATTTTTTGAACCATGAACTCATGTCAAAATTCACCCTCAAAAATGAAGTTTCACTATCTTGATGCAACCCCTCAGGAGGCGTTGCATAAGACTCTGGGTGGTAACCCTGAGTCAATAATATTAGTGATTGTAGTCCCTACTGCACAAGCTGTGAAAACAGTAATAATAATCAAAATATACAAACTTCCAACAGTGCTTACATAATCATAATTATAGGCTTACATGTTTTGTTATATCAAGTTCCCCGATGTATTAAAGTCAGGGTTGTTCTGTTCTGTGGCAGAGGATGTCAACGTTGGAGACATTATATTCAGTATTCAGGAGAGTGTGAGTGAAATATTAGCGCAGCTAGCATTCTATGCTGCCAGGCAGTCCAAAGTGAAGACAGTCTACTTTGTTGGCAACTTTGCAAACCCACCAATTGTTAAGAAATGGATCACAAAATATGTGTCTCTGAAAAATGCCATGGTTGAAGAGGTAATCATCATCACATTTCCTAAATATATGTATCCTACAGGAAGAAAGTATCGGGGCTAATACGTATATGATAATTTTTCATAGGATTGGATGTAGCAGTACACCCAGTCAATGTCTAACAGGGATTGGCTGAGATACACTCAAAAACAGAATAGCATTGCAGAGATACCAATATCATTTTAAAGGTTTCAGTGGTCGAGCAGAAATATTAATTCAAATTAATTTATTTCAGATTGATCATGTACAGGTGGAGTTTCTCCGACATGGTGGCCACATGGGGGCTCTTGGAGCATATCTATACACATACCTGCAAAAGGGGCATGAATGAATCCTACTCCTGTATTAACTATACTCATACATGGATTCGTTATACTGCATTGTTTTCTGCCGGGTGTTCTGTTATGGGGAACATAAGTGATATTGTTTGAAAATTTTGAGTTGCTTTTTACCGTCATAATTATATTGCCATACAGTAATATAGCCTTATGATGTAAATGCATAATATTTAAGTACTGTGAACTTAACATCCTGTATAATTATGAATTCATATCATTAAATTATGATCATACAGCAATATGTCTGTCCTTGACTGATATTTTAGCTACAGCACAGTGGGTAGACTTATCAGAATAAAGAGATCACCGGATATCTAGGGTTTTATTTATCTAATCTAATTTGAGGATGACCAGCCCACCCATTTACCAAGATAGATAAAATAAATTTGAATTGAATTAGATTACCAGGTTCGTGTTATTGCTCTGATAATTTAGGAATTTAGGTTGAATTTCCTGTATCCTGATCAGGTGCACATGGTAAATCATTTTGGGACCTTACCGCCTTAGCATTAACTCTTTAAGGGCAGGATTATAAATTGAGTGTCTGTAAGTGTTGTATCGGTGTGTGATACCGACCATTCGGAATACACGACTGCAGTATTCAGGTGTCGTGCTGATAAAAGGATATACATCAATAAGGCTGTGTCTCACGACCTTGGGACAATGTTTTTGTCTCTGACCGGGTGCCGTCTCTGACTGGGTGCCGTCTCTGACCGGGTGCCGTCTCTGACCGGGTGCCGTCTCTGACTGGGTGCCGTCTCTGACCGGCTTGGCTTGATAAGGTCAAAATACTAGCAGCAGGAGGCTAATTATAATTATAACTATGATTATATAACAACTGCCATAACGTTTTTCTAAATCCTTATATATATGAGTATAATTCTTTTTAAAACACCTTTTTCTGACACCTGGTCAGAGACGGCAGCCGGTCAGAGACGGCACCCGATCAGAGACAAAACATTGTCCCAAGGTCGTGAGACACAGCCATAAACTACCAGTGGCACTTATCACTTTAAAGACGGCATGATCCATTAATGCATCAGGCCGTTGGTTGTCATGATGTATGAATGCAGCGCTGATGAGTTACTCCCCAGGGATGCATTCAAGCACCATTCCAATTACACAGGATTGAGACACTCTCGAAGGGTCAGCATAATGCACCAATGCATCACTAGCAGACCAGGGCTGCATTGGTGCATCATGACAATAAATGTTATCTTTTTGTGACGTGCCGTCCATAAAGCGTTAACCTAATGTAATCCCTGGACACTTCTAAAACTGAGCAGATCTATGGTATTGTAATGTGGATCCGGATGTGCTTCATTGTGAACTTGCAAAAGGGTCCATTTCTGGTGTTAGGAACACACACTAGGGGGCAACACTGGTGGTTTAGATTTTACATTATGCTTGACAAAAGATTTCCAGCACCATGTGCAGGGGTGTAATCCTACATCACCAGATATTCTTCATTTAGTGTGTTCTATCCAAAGTTATGGTACCTAAGACCTCCTCCATGGTGTCCCACCCAACCCCTCCTCCAGTAGGTCCGACCCTACCCCCATTGGTGCCAATTTCCCCTTTCTCAATCCGACCGCTGTGGTATCCAATCCTGTACCATTCCATCAACAGTGCAGAGTCCCAGGGCTTTTCAATAAATCTGTGACCCATTTTAATATACTGGAGAAATTAGTACGTAAATTTGAATACTAAATTTTATCAAATTGTATGAGCTGTATTTTTAGTGAGTTTGACTTTTTATAGTGAATATCACTTGGAAAGAAGATCTAATGAAAAATTCAAAGGGGCGGGGAGTGGATTGCTTAAAAAAAGAAATTCTGGGGTAAAAAGACACATTTATAACTGCGAAGTATGGTGTCCAATGATATTACCCCCCTACTTGACAGTATCGCAGATGAATAATAACAAGAAACCGACAATAGTTTTACTCTCTTTATTTTGATATCATACCGTACTCTGCGGTATTTGCTGCTATTGCTACAATTTGAAACTAGGCATATTACATTTTAGTTGTCTGCTTTTCTAGACACTTCCATTAACTGATATGTCCCTTTATACACCTTTCATCATGCTACACTAATTACAAGTGTTAATTGTATTTGGTTTATGTCTGACACATACATCATGTTCATAAAATATCAAACCAAAGCAGGAGTCCTCTACAAGGCAGACATAGCTGGTCACATCTTTACTATAGTACTTCGGATTGGTGTATATATATACGTATATCCATAGGAAGAATTCATCTTCTGATCTGTTATATGAGTGACAACGGATAATATCTATGTATATGATCTATTCAGATGTTTACCATGACAACAAAAAATGCACTCTCTGACTAGACTGGCTTTGTTATCATGGCAACGGGTTTACATTGAAATCAATTATTGTGATGTTTGATATTTTGGTTGCCCTTAAACGATCATTATTTCAAGCTCCCCATCATAATTATTTGGTAACAAGTGCCAAATAACCTGTACCCTATGACCTTTATTTTAGCTGTGGAAAGAGAGTTAAGGATTCAATATAAAATGCATGACAGACAACAGTAGAAGCCTATAATATAAGCATGACAACATTGATTCCTAGGTTCAAAGAGGTCATGGATGCTGGGTAGGCCCTATTTGAATATATAATACCCTCCTTCCTGCCCTATGGCTCACAGTACATCAAGAAGTGCTGAACTGATATCCTTTTGCCACAAACAGCTCTGAGGTATCGTTGACTGTATGCATTACAAGAATAATTCCTCTATGAGACTGTGATAAAAACATACAAAAATATGTTATCTACACATACGGTCCTATAAGGTGATGACTCTGCTTTGTCTCTATGAATGCCTGTTAAGAATTCCAGATTGTAATCTCTGATTTAAAGGAATCGTCACTGTAGGATGGGGGTGGGGTCAATATGAATTACATAGATGAATGCGAAGAACATTTAAAATAGTCTGCTTGTTAACAGTTTGTTTCATCCATTTGACAATCAATACTCTAATGAGATGCACTGCAGAGATTTAACTCATGAACCTAGTCTTAAGCACCAGAGCTGCCCAGTGTTTGTACTTTAATTAGTTAAGATCCATATCCATAACATACCAGAGTTTAATCCCTCTAATCATACACTAAAAAAACTGAGTCATTTTACATGTTCAGAAAACAACTTTCAATAATAGCTCACAATCCCTTTGTTAAGATTCTTGCCAACATTGGGGATTAGGACAACATGTAACATAAGGTCTCCCCACAGATAGCTTATCCTGAAAAATATCTCCTTGCATATTTTGTACAAAGACAATATACACGAACCTACACACAATCAACTACCTTCGCTGCTGTATGAACCAGTTGAGGAACTCCTTTCCATTTGCTACTCAGGAGAGGACTATACACTTGTGGCATTGGTTGTAATTTACATGTTTGGCTACAGATATCACATAGACAACGTCTAGCTGCAGACAAAGATATAAACCCTTTGTACTGATAACAATGTGGGCCGCCATGGGTGGACACTACTACTATCATAAAGCTAAGTAAGAAAATTGAGGAACTGTGAATTAACTTAACATTCTTCAGATGTACCAATAACCTACATCTACATTATTACAAGACTATTTGTGATAGAAACCAAACGGACGGCCATTGAAAACTACTTATAGATGAAAACCATGAGATTTAATATGCATACACGTAAAGGAGAACTTCGGGTGTGTAAAAAAAGTCTTAATGTAGTTGAAGAAGTAGAGGTATTTTGTCATGAGATAGTGGCCATTATAGAAATGGTCTAGGAGGAGGGAGACCTGTTCTGTGTGATTAGTTAATACTATAGCCACATACAGGACATACTGTGCAGGCGTTAGTTTGTGAACGCTCTATATTCAACACCACATGTGTCACTATGTCATCACATGTGTCACCATGTCATCACATGTGTCACCATGTCATAATATGTGTCACCATGTCATAATATGTGTCCCATGAAATCAACGGCACAATACATAGTATTGTACATCTTTGTAAATGCTGCTAGTCAAAAGCAACGACAACCTCTTTAAGAAAAGCCTGCCACATATACAATTGTCTATTCTTACATATTAGACCTTCCTGAAGGGCCTACTATGAGATTAATACAGCAAGGGTTACCATCTTGTATTTAAACATCATATGAAAAGGTTTTAGGAAAACACACTGATCTTTTATTACATTTAATTCTATTAAACTGTAGCAAACTGGGGGTACATGATGTGGCATTTCTTCCATATCCGTCTTTACACTCTAGTTTCAACGCTGACTTCTATAACTCAGAAGAAGAACCTACCTCATCGGTACAATCTATGTATTTAACATCATCCTGGTTGCAAGTTAAACCTGTATCTCAGTAACAAAGAGTCATTTTACATCTTATACATTTATATATAATTTCAAATAAGTATATAATGTATATATACTGTTCTATATTCATTGGTATCACTAGCGCTTGTAGCACAGACCCTAACACAAATCACATTCGGCCAACCTATCGACTTATCAATGGGCAGTCGCAATAGTCTACAAAGATATCAGGTAGATCTTGTATCTCTTTCACGTGCATTTAAATAGGCACCTCCTTCAAATGATCATCAAGCATGGCGATGAGGTCCCAAACAGAACTTTATCATATTGGGGGTTTGTGTGACACCAGTTGTCTGTCAGAGGGTGGTGGTGTGGTGTAACTACAGAGGTGTTCCCTGATTACTAGCGTCACAGTCCCTGCAATAACAAACGCTCTACAGCGTGCCTCTCTACATTGTCTTAATTCTTCAAGTCAAGGTGAAAGGTCTCTGGCCTATTTAAAGGTTTAGGCGCTACCTATCAAAGGTATCATATAATATATGTATCTACTTATCTGTATTAACATCCTGATCAGCAAACCCCTTTATGCTTGACAGCTATATTCTAACTAAGTCTGTTTATGCCCGTGGTGGCTGATGGGTAATTAAGTACAAGTGATGACGTCACAGCTGAGAGGGCCACTGGGCGCATGCGTGTTGCTAAGAATGAGATCCTGGTCAGATCTAGTTTCCTAGAGGTCAAACCCGGTTGGAGTTGACTTGAGATTTCCTTGTGTGTTTGTATAAAATTGTTGTTCCTTGGTCTCATAAAGGTAGTTGGCAGTCTTTTTTTTGCTATATGCGAGTCTGTGGCTGGCATAAAATGCCATTGAAGCATGGAGCCTGCACAGCATAGATACACTAACGTATGTACAAGTGAAGAGGCAAGTCCTGTTACCTTATGTATATGTTCAGTTTTCTGTACAGACAGACAAGCATCCTTTGTACACTAGTATTCAACATCATCTGTAAATAGCCCAATATAAGTTCTACATGGAAACATGTTCAATGGTGTGGCACATCTAATGTGGCATTCACAACACTAGGACCCCCGTACATTATATATAATATATCTTTCCCCTCTGTATTGTCAGGTTGACTGCTATATCAGTGTAGGCAACTTATATGGCGATTACCAATCGGGGGAGATTAGAAAACTACACATACAAAATTACATTTCCCCACTACAACTTATTTTACCATTACGCTGTGCAGCACTTGACTATAAGAGCCCAAACTCTGCCTGCTTATCGATGTCTGCCGTATTTGGTGTGGAAACGGCTGTCTACTCCTTATTACCAGTCATTTAACCCCGGCATTGTAGCAAGCCGCATATATTACATATATAGATACATCATCTGCCTGTATGTATAATAGGAAATATGTTCACGATGCAATCTTTGGTACTGTGCGAGTTAAGGACAACTATCTGAAGCCACAATCTAGCAGTACATCTTCACGCCCCATGTTTATTATCAACAAGAGGCAATATAGGACTGTTCACTGCCCATTACTGACCCCCACTGACCAGGGGTGCACCCACCCCAGGGTGTGGTCACTGTTGGCATACAGACAGGGCATACTACAGAGTGCAGTGCCCTCAGTTGTCCATGGCTGCGGAATGTGACACCTGGTCTCCGTGTGTGAGCAGCTCACTGTGGGGAGCAGCGGGTGGCGGGGATGAGCTGCTCTCAGCTGGGTGGTGAGGTGGGAACAGCACGTCCTGTTTGGGCATGATGACATGAGGGGGTGTGGAGTAGCCAGGTGGTGCCTCCAGACCACCACGAGCAGGTGCCTGCTGCTCACTCACCTGCTCCTCCTGCTCCTGGTGCTGTTCATGCTGTTCCCTGCCTCCAGGAGGGGACAGGTGCTCCTGGAAGTCAGACTTCATCTGCCGGAGCACCGCCTCCCTCAGGATGGCCTCCTGTGTGGACTGTGACCCTTCACCTGTACCCTGGGAAGAGGGCATTCCACCCTCCTCCAGGGCATAGCCATTCCTCTCTGCCGCCAAGCTTGCTACAGCTGCCCGGAGGACAGACTCCCTGTGGAACTGCTCCTCCCGCCGCTGCTGGTCTTCCTCCCGTCTATACTCCTCCTCCCGCCGGTACTCGGCCTCCAGCCTCATGTCCTCCGTCCTCCTGAGCTGTTCTCCTTCCTCCTGGGCCTCCTTCAGCCCTGCTAACCGATGCTCCAGGGCAGGAGACAGGTGCCTTGTCGGCGGGCTGGCAGAGTGCCTTGGTGATGAGGTGGATGGGTCCTGTTGCTGGGAGGTAGAGGCTAGTCTCTCCATCTCTGCCTGCATTAGGGTACTGGAGTTACTGCTACTACTGGTGTGGGTGGTGGTGCTATGGGAGGTGGTCACTGGGTGCTGGTGGTCAGGGGACTCCGGCCGTGGTGGTAGGTGAACTGCAGCATCCCGAAGCCGGAGCTCACTTTGTTCCAGTTTGAGGTTCTCACTGTGTGAACACAACAGAGGATATCATCGGGTTACAAAGGGGTAAGTTAAGGTGGCTTATAATAAAGGCTACAGTTGACAGCAAGAAGGTGATTATTCACTTGTCAGATTGCATGATTAATGATATTGTAGATTTAAGAGAATAAGTTTAAGACCAAACAGGACTGTAGGGAAGCTGTTGAAAAGATGGGAAAATTTGGAAGAGAGGAGGGATAACAGAATAGGGCATAGAGGGGGTATCTGTAAAATAAAAGTAGCAGGGGCATTGACTTGCTTTGAGTATCATCATCATTAAAGCATCATAACCTGCTACAGAAGACCCACCTTGTCCGATCCTCTGTGCCTTCACTCCGTGAGAAGTCCATATCGCTACTATGACTTCGCGACAGGTCCATTTCGTTACTGTACGAGCCTTGTCTTTGTAGACCCGACATGGATAAGTCCTCGGCATAATCCGAGTCCATTTCCATTTGCATTGACATGGAGTTTAACATGGGCAAGTTACTCTCTGCTAGCGCCGCCTGCAAGATAAATATTGATGTGTCATGCATGGGACATGTATTGACCCCTTTTTTCACCTGGTGTACTGATAAAAAGCTAAGTGGTGATTTCTATGAGCATACCATATTCTTTCTGTGATGAATGTTTCAGTTACGGTACCTTAAATAATGTATGACCACTTAGTAACGATAAATAAAGTCACTGATTTACCATGATGATATATGCATGAGAAGCCACATACAAACGTCTCAAAACACAAAAATCTGAGGATTCATTGAATCAGGAATACAATGAGAAATACTCACCCGCAAACTGGCGTTAAGGCTTTCCCCATACAAGGATGGGCTCTGAGGTACTGAGGCTCCAGCCTTGAGTTGGACATTCCTGAAATGGTAAATCATTAAACAGACATAACATTGGGTTTACATTGTGGCCTTCCTTATTTTAGACACGAGTGGCTTCAAGTGGCAGTACACTAGGAGGCAGTACTTAGGGGCAATACAAATTCACAACCAGGCAGTGGTGGATTTAGAGAAGGGTCATTCCTTTTGCCTTTAGTTAAGAGTCTTCTTTGCGTATTTCAGACCCCCCCAAAAAAATCACATGAAATATCCCACGCTTTTTTAGATCCCCAACCCCCTGTAATCCTGGATCCTCCACTGACTAGGTGTAGATTAATCTCTAGTTTGATATGGTATGGCATATAGTATTATTGTTTGATAACCTGCACTCAGATGTCGGAGAGAACATGACGTTGTGATACCATACTTATATTTTGCATCGTAGGAAGATTAGGCCAAATAAAAAAAAGGTTTTGTTTCAGGTAACATGAGAAGAATCTCTAGGGTCGGTAGGTCGGATTTTTTTTGATTTTTTTAAACTTTTTTTTTTATATTACTTTCCCTCTAAAATTGACCCAAAAAGGTGTAAAGATGGGGACATTTTTTTCCAAAATTTTGTAAAGCTAAATTTGACCCCAAAAAGTATCAAAATATAAAAATCTCTCCAAGATTGCATAAAAAAACGTAGGGTCGGCCCTATTAAGATAGGGTCGGTCGGGTGACCTGAAACAAACCTCTTTTTTTTTGGCCTTAGGATATCGCATTACATGTACTATATATGAGTCTCCCATCAGGATATACATCTGTATCACCCTCTTCCAAATCGCCAAGAATATACATATTTCATAGATAATGTAGGCACACACGCTAAATCAGTAAATTCCATTCATGAACTAGATTGTAGAAAGAGATTAAAGAATCGAGAAACAAGTGCATAAATCGAGTGTACATATTTTAATTGTTGTACAGAGCTATAAATCGCAATATGAATCTAGCATTTCCAAAACCAATTGCTACTGATGATGTTATAGCTATGTAAACGACTACATTAGTTCATTGAACCACCACCAGATGTTACCATTATGGGATGATACCACTATGTTTGGGGTACCTTTTTTGAGGGAATGAGCATGTATACTCTTTTGGTGCCGACACAAATGTTGAGTGGCTAATTGATCTCTCTGAAGAATATTTCACATGCAAATCAGTAAATTGGATTGAGTGTCTTTTATTGGGAAGAAATCGTGGGCAGCCCAGCAGATGTACTTTATGAGAATTAACCCACTTATTTTATATTCTCTTTTGTTTCCCTTAACAAATCCTCATCTCTATCGAAATAGCAAAAATATTAGAGTAGATTTATATCAACTTAGATGTAAAAATTGTATATAATTTTACCCCATATCATCTGCTGGGCTAAGGCTTTTGGTTAACATGGTAAAACAAAGAAAACATTCATTGAATAAAATAAAGATCAACTCATAAGCACATGAATGCTATACAAACCAAAGTGTCTAGACGAACAAAAGGACTGCTACAAAATAGGACATGAATAGCTACCATACTACCGATCAGCCTCTGGACAGTGAGAGATGCCCAGGCTGTCAATGCTGAACCTGGAAGGAGGATGTGCCGACGACTGGGGACACCAGGAATAGGTGACAAGACATCCGGACCTCCACCATGCGCATCAAAACTTCTATACTTCATGGAAATCAAGTCGACTCTATTTTGAAAATAACACTGCACGACAGAAGCAAAAGGAGAACGACCGGAATTCTGAACTACTCAAAAAGAGTTTGTCATTCACTGGGCAGCCCTAATTGAATCTAAATGCAGTTAGAAAGAAATGTATGTATTTAAGGGTGATTATAGGGGAGTTTAGAAATGAGTAATTGCCTATAAATCTATAGGCCCTACTGATAAAACTGGGAACCATGCAATGAAGATTTACCATGCTTAGTACTCTAGATGTCACAAATCTAATAGAATCCCTTGAAATTCTAAAACTGAGTAGATGAAGTTGAGGGGTGGCTCCAGCTAGTTAGACCAAGTATTAGCTGGTTAGCAACTTCCAAAAGTGGCCAGCAGTGAATCATGTTCAGTGCACAGAACATGCTCTAGGGGGCGACACGGTCGTCGCCGTTCACAATCTGGTGGTGATGTCAGCAACATGCACACCTATGTTCCTAAGTTTCTATTTCTCACTTTTTTTTTATGAACTGTCTGTATCCTAGCATTACATTGGGAGTGTCTAACATTATTTCCTATTTTCACTAGAGGTGGTGCTACACTTGTTTCCAGTTTAGCATATTTTATGATTCAGACCAGTGTCCTATCTTTCTCAATATATGCCTGATCAAACAGTGGTAAGCCTCGTTTTAATGAGTCGAATTATCCCTCATTCCTCCTGTTATAGATTTAGAGCAAGATATATGTATATTGTAGCTTCACAGATCTCTAGAATATTGGTGTGGATGGAAATACATTTTGTAATATACATTTACGATTTAACTAGATACTGCTGACAGGTCTGCTGACTGGAAACAAGTGTGCTGCTTTGGGTTGGGTAGAGGATGGGGCCATGGCTGAGACAGCTGCTCTTCTGGAGGTAGTAGTGGTAGTAGCTAGAGACAGACAGATGGAGAAAGGAGTCTTACTGTGCAGTGTCATTGTCATATTTTCTTGGGCGACCGCGCGTCAAATGCCTCCGCCTTACAAACTCTAAGTCATCCACCATCCAAAACGATCCAAAATCATCCTCATACCTCACAAAACATTTATGTAGGGACAAATTGGTGCGTATAGCATTCTGTGCGAGTGAAAAGGGAATAAAAAAGAGATCAAAACAGAGTAGAGGCAGCACAAAAAGAACAGTGTTACAATACGGAGATGAGAAGTGAGGTTGGTTTATACTTTCAGCTGGCCTTTCTAAACATACTCACCAACGTGACGTCAGAAACCACGACGTCACTTCCTATTGTGACGTCATTAATACTGAGACCCAATGGGCCCATTCAGTTTGCAACCCAACCTATATAGCCAGAGTATAAACCAACCTTTTGGTAGTAGAGGTGGTAGAGTGTGGAGGAGCTGTGTGTAGAAACGATGAGGTTAAAACAGGAATCATATTAGAGGTTCTAACAACATACCCGCTCATTTTTTGTGGCCGCCGTTTGTAGAATTCTATCTCGTCAACCGTCCATACGGCGCCCTTTACATTCTCTACTCGCATAAAACATTTGTGAAGACTAAGGTTGTGCCGCACTGCGTTCTACGGAAGGAAACCAACAGCAGAAGCATGCTTTACTAGGCGATAGACACACTACAAATCATGGACAATGTCATCAGTTTGTTCCCCTTCAGCTCAGACCAGCAATAAAAAAACATAGAGAAACACCTCTTCTACAACCAGTGTTTATCCAGCTACACAACACTCACACCTCTCAGCAAAAAGGGCGGCAGTTATTGTTCTTTTGATTGTCGTCTGCTTCGGTGAAGCTTGAAAGGAACTTGGGAGAATACCTTTTGATGTGTTTCTTTACGCTCAAATCTTTTCTTTGAGATGTTTTTATCTATGTAGCATTTATTTTCCACCGGGAAGATAAGAACACTGGATGTAGAGGGTGGTGTCGTGAAATGAATACATTGGAGGGATGTATTATGTTCTATGGTCTTCTTATTGGATTGGGCTTTTGCTGGAAAAGACTGGGACCTACCAGATGAGATTTACAGACAGTTTACAAACATGTATATACATGAGGCCATATCTAAATCTACATTTGAGAAAGGAAAATATTTCGGGTTTTACATGTTGATTATATACCAGATATAATCTTATATGAGCACAACAATATTTTACCATTTCTATCAAGTACAGAAAAGGTGGACATAATTTTGTTTTATGTTTGTGAGAAAGGCACAGATAAGGAATATCTAAATACATGTATGATAACTTTGTATATACAATATATGATACCTAGTATCAATTTCCGACTAATCACCCAATAGACTAGCGTGGTACTCGATGGTAAACACATTTTAATATAAATAGAAACATCAGCCTTTCTTTGGTGCACACAATACTGTAAACAGATAGAATTACTTGGTATTTCATGAAAAAGCTATCTATAGTAGAGCAACTCCACTAACAATCCACATGTTGCTATATGCCAGTCCTATTGCTAACCTAAATAACAAACAGTCTACAAATCATGCTAGTTCATGTGATAACTTCCCACTAGAAAAAACACATGCTGGTTAGGTATTGGGTCAAAGCTGTCGAAACTTTGGATAACAGTTAGTGCAACTATACACACAAAATGCTCAGATGTACTTATATGACTACTGATTCAAAAAAGTATAGTAATGGTTAACAACTAAAATAGAAAAACAGAATCAAAACTGACAATTATCAGAGAGGAAAACCAAAGGGTCTAGGGTCACACAAACAAAACACCACAGCTGGCTTGTTAGAGTAAACATGTGCCATCTAACTTGTTATGTTATCTTGTTGGCATGTGCATCAAAATATCTAATTGTATACAAGTATATCGCAGAGAAAGGTATTTGGTTAGAGGACTTTGCAGTTATCTTGTTAATATATATGCACACAGCTAAAATAAGAGGCCATTGGAGAGCATAACCACAGAAGACAACTTCACGCTATGTGGTAAAATAACACAGGTTATATTGTTTTCTTAACATTAAACCAAAGTTGGAGGGAAGCCGACATTCTCAGTATATAATGTTAAGTGGCTCTTGTGAGGAACGAGTAGCTTAACAACTCAATTAAAATTTGTAATATTTAATCTTAAATTCAAAATCTTCACACATCAAACCAAATGCAAACAAATGTGAAGTGGCTACCTTCCACGTGGCCTCATTTTGTCGGAAGTAGAGGAAAGATTTTTGGAACCACTGGTAGATTTCGTTGAGCGTGAGTTGTCTGTGGGACGATTCTACAATGGCCTGTTTCAAAGAATAATAAAACCTAAGCAAAGCAAGCGAGGTAAAGGAAGATGGAGCGGATCATGCCTTATAGCGTCCTCTGCCTCAACCACTGCTTTCAACACATCCACTTATTGGTTTTAAGTAATTATTTTTCTTGCTTGATAGTTTGGGGGAGTGCAGATGTGAAATAATGTGGAAAGGTGAAAACTGAGCTAAAATATAATATAAACGGGAAGATTATTTAAATAAGGCCGAGCAAAGTTTATAATACAAAAACATGATTCTTATTAAAGCATGTGGTTGAGGCGTTGGTATTGGCATGACAACAGAGGGCAGCAGCGGGACAACAAACAGGCAGCAGGCGTGGGGAGGCTAGGTGATATACCTTCCAAGTGGCTTGGTTTTTCCTGAAGAAAGCGAACACATTCTGGAACCACTGGTAAATTTCGTTTAGCGTTAGCTGCCTCTCAGGTGACTCGATGATAGCCTGCAATAGAAGAGCATGTCACTCACATCAAAATGTTTGTCTTGAAAACGATTTGAAAAAGTTTTTTTTTAAATTAAGCAATACAACCAGATCTAGCGGAAAACCAACTGGTGACATTCGACCCGTCCATGGCAGATTATTTCATCATTTCGAGGGAGTTGTGATTCTGATTAAATATGCATCATTTCTCGCTTAAAACGGAGCTTTATGAAATCTCACGAATCACGATGTGCATTCTATTGCTTCATGAATTACCCAGAGACACCAAACGTTATAGGTGTACGAATTTACACTTATGTGACTAACATCACTGAGCGATTGTCTTCATATGCATGAGTATAAGCTGTACTGGGATAAGCTTATACTTGCATGGTTGGGATAGGTAGGTATGGCCTGATCAACTACTACATGTATAGGAATAGTAAAGTTCTGCAACACGTTCAGTATTCGGTTTATGGCCATTAGTAAACCCTTGTGGATCCTTGGGGTGTCTTGCACCACTTCCCTCTCCTCTCCGAGAGAAAACCAAGGCCAGGGTGATCCTAATTTTATTACCCATGTTATAGAGGTATCCATATCTATATCTACCTAGTCATCATGATGAGCCGACTCAGTTTTAACCTGGAGTGAAACCCACTGATCCTCTATCTCTGCATGTAATATGGTACGTAGCGGCCGGCGGCCAATCTCTTATCTTGTACCATGGTAATGGGATAGGGCGCTGGGCAGAGGGAGGCTGGCTATTTTATAAGCCCAGTTGAACACTTCGGGGGTTTCTAGTAGCAGCAGTCGTGGACGGCACGCTGTTATGGTGACAGTGCGCCCCAACAGGCGGCGCCACTAGACAGGAAACAAGGTGGACGCTGGGTCATCATTTCGACTGAGGGCGCTTCATTCTTTGCTTATCGCGGACCGCCGCACCCTCCAGCAGCGCCCATCATGTATGCCCCACGCCCATGGCGCCCTTCCCGCCAAGGGGGAGGGATACAACTACCACTAGCGGGCGCAGTCAAAGAAAACATTGGCCAATTTTCTGCGAAAGCACCATTTTGGCTCGAGTGAGCGCGGGCGGAGCGGGGCACCGTGGAAAAATTAATCAGCTCGCGGGGACGGAGATTGGTTGCCATGGCGACGCCGGTTTACATTTGTGCTCGGGCGTGTTTGATATCAATTTCAGTAAACTCGCCGAGCGGGGTAACAATTAGTGGGGGCTGCGCCGACGGGCGGGCGGGGCCAGCCGCGCCGTCAAACACGCGCCACAAGGCGGCCCGCCGGCCGTGTTTGTCCGGACCGCGTGCAAAAACCGCGCCCGGCTTTATCAAAACTGACCAGGGCACCCGGGCCGCGGCTGGGTACATATTTGTGCAGGCACGGCCGCATATAGCGCGCGCTGACGGCCGCTGACCGGTCAACAATGGTCAACAGGCGCGTGGGGGCGGCACGTCCAAGGAGGACGGGGTAAGGGGTGAGGTATAAGGGGCAGACGGGCATGGGTAGCCATCAGGATGAGCCAACACTGGGCACTGTCCACTCCTCCACCCCACACACCTACCAGGCACTCTCAGCTGTGAATGACTCTCCCCGACCTCTCAGTGATAGCGCTCGCCACAAGGTAGTGATAGGGCGAAAAAAGGGATAAAAGTAGTGAGGCAAGCCGCCATGGGGACGGGGGTGACGCAGTGAGTTACTCACCGAGTTGCTCTCGGGTTGCTCTATCCATGATATTCGCCAAACATGATAGTGCGCACAGGACTGACTACTCCTGACTCAGTGAAAGATGGGGGCAATTATAATAAAGGAAATGGAAATGTTATGTGACAGCAATTCTGCACACATCATAAGGAACACTTACAAATAATGTCCATTTGTAGGGTGTCTGAGAGGCCGATAGGTTTGCGATGGTACCAGGAAGACACTAGGCTTTGAAATATTATAGTACATTGTGTTGCAGGAGTTGGGGTGTGCGGGCCTCAAAAGCATCCAAAATCAGTCATTTATTAATGTTCCAATAAGCCATAGAAAGAAACCATGAAATATGAAATCATTAGGCTTATTAGCGCTTACTGTCATTGTGATTCAGTGATTGATACTTCCATGTGTCCTGGTAGACCACCGTTAGGCTCCCACGCATGATGCGTCTTCATTAGCCCATACAGCACAGGCGCCATGAGATGCCATCTGGTGTTCTTTTGGATGCGTGAGAGAGCTGGAGGGGGTGGGGGTTGGGATGGACAATGGTCAGCGCACGCCACCAGTAGCCCTGTGTTTAGTGGGATCATATCGCACCCTCATGCCTCATGACAACTAGATCGCTAATGCAATGCTAGAACCCCCTGTCCAGCCATTGCATCACCTTACACTCACCCCAAGGTCAACCCAAGGTCATTATTCGCCTCAAGGTCAATTCCCATCTAGAGGTCGTTGAAAGGTCATGAGTAAACAGGCAGGCGGTGGCGCTGTGTTCCATATGGATATTTTTATTTGTTGTCCATCTCCGCACCCTTGACCTTGACCTCAGTGATAGCCTCATCTGCATATTTGATGGACAGGTCCTTTGGTACGGGGGTGAATTGGAAAGCTATTTCGAAATAGACCCAGGCCTATACCTGTCCATTTGTGTTTGTGAATATTGAAAGCTGCCCCCAAAGGTCAGCAGAGGGGAGTATGGGTGGAGGTAAAGGTTGAGTGTAGGACTGGAGGAGGGTTTAGGGTGAAGGGACCACGTCCGCTGACGCAGTGCCTTATAGGTTGGTGATGGCATGATATGGGGCCAACAAACACACACACATGTCCACATGACAGGCTTATCCCAGGTGATCTATGACTTGTGTGGACAAACAGTGGACAAACAGGCCGACTTTCTCCTGTCCGTCAGCCGCCTGTTTACCCCTGCCGTCTGGTGTGGTCACCAGGCTAGCTGGTGTTTAGCACTGGTCAACAGTGGGCAGTGTCTAATGAAACCAGCCGACTTGATCTCACCCCGTGCCGTGACAGCCGAGACAATCAGGGAGTTGCTCGTGTGGGTCTCAGGGAGCTGCTCACAGTGTGGGATGGGAGGTAGGGCTGGTGTTGTCACCTCCCCATGCTGCCACCCACACAAGGCCACAGCCACTCAATCACAGGCAACATGCTTAGTAGTTAGCTCACATTGCCTGTTAATGCCTAGACCCAGTGACAACCAACTGCGGTTACACCATTCCCATACCTGGTGGGAGAATTCAGACAACATGCTTCATGATTATGAATGTTGTGATCAACAAAGTCTATAAGGCAAAGCCAAAGCGAACGGTTGATATGACAATAATGCACATAATGTACATGGGCATGTATCCCTCCCTCAACTTGGTTTGCTGAAAGTCTTAAAGTGGAACACTCATTGAGCTGTTTCACTTTCCTCTCCTATCACCCTGGAGAAGCTCCAGCAGACTAGTTATAATGAGAGCAACTCCCTCAGCCAACAAGTTACGAAGTGGCTGAGGGAGTCTGCGATGTATCTATACCTCAATCACACATGTCACTATTGTGTTATGGAACCATGCGTGTGCTAGTTGACTAGCCTGTGGCTAATCATGACACACATGTTCCGAATTCATAATCAGTCATAATCAATCCAACTGTGCTGACAAGCCACCATTGGTGTTTGATCCCAGTAACTAGTGCTTAAACTCCTGGTATCAGCTGTGTTATCTGCCTCCTTATCTGAATGCCCATGACCAGGTGAGTACAGAAGTTGTCATCTTCTATCTCGTGGTAGCTTTCTCCTTCAGCCGAGCCACACATTTAACCATTAATCATTAACCCCAATGACTATTACAGAGTTGGACAGAGTTAGGATATAGCAGTGGCCAATGCCTGCTACATTGTACTTTAATAGGGTGGCTGACCATGGTCCATTGCACACCAACATTTTGAAGATTCCACCTTGATACGACATATACAGAGAAAATCCATCAGAATGGCCATGTATCATCATGCGCCAAACATTGCTTGTTATAGTACCAGTCCCTCAGATGATGAGGAAAACAAGAACATAATGCATTGACAAACTTTAAATCTGTTGATTGTGATATTTCACGATTTCGTATTTTTATAAACATACAATGTATTATACAAGTTAATGGAGTTTTAGAGACAAGAGTTGGATGGGGGTGGCGTGGTCGTGCGGTCTAATATTCCATCTACATTGTCATCATGTGCTATCTCTCCTTATCACCAGGGTAAACACCATCAATAACAAATGCGACCTGTGCAAACGTTGGCTAGGCAGTGGTGACCTCCTCTTTATGTCAACCACATTAACGGCCACACCATGGAGGAGGAAGCTGGGGCTGCCTCTATACATCAACCTCCCGCTCCCCCCTTGTATACCACAACACATGATAGTATGCATGTTGCTGGTATTTGTGACCAGGCCCTCCCTCCCTCCCTCCTCCAGTGTTTGGACAGCTTAGTGTGGGGCGCAACAAGGGGGCAGGTATATCCCATTGTGTGCTGGAGTGAGTAGAACCTCCAGTAGGTGGGGAGGCTGGAATCACGGGTGGCGTTTGGAGGCCTCAGTACAGGCGCTTCGTTACATGGCATGATGTAGGTCGTACCGAGGATCAACAATTGCTTTTGTTTGGCCTCGTCCTGCTGCGAAAACACGGGACCTGTACACAAAAGCCTCTGCACTGGCTGAGTCAACAAGCCCGCCACCATATGGTGCTATTTGTGTTAGATATCAAAGACCCCCACAATCCCAACCTCTTCTTTCCTTCATCCCTCTCCCACCTGACACTGTATATAGTAGAAGAACATTGAATATGAGTTATGGTCACACTATACAGCTTTATTGACTTGGTACTTGGAAGTACACCTGTAAATAAAATAAGTCCTTACAGGCAATGGAGCTTGTGCTCATTTGCAGGTGTTTGGGGGTTGCTGTTGTTGTGTTTATGGCCCACTAGAATATTAGCAACCACAGGCCCAATTTAGATCTCACATATATTACATCTCCACTGTATCACCACTACCATAAATAGCAGCACATGTATGTGAAGAGTAGAATACGGGGAGGTGGTGAGAACGAATCACTTCATATTTGAACGAGTCAGGTGTTGGTGATGTGACCTGGAAACACAGGGCGGTGGTGGCTCGGCGTCGATACGTGTTTATTGTGTGTGACAATATTTAGAAGGGAGTTGGTCTCTCTATGTACTCTATATATGGCAGAACAAACAGGACCCACTGAGACCGACATGTCCGGTCCCTGTTTAGCTTTGTCAATACCAATGTCAGCAACGTCTAGGGGGTCTGGGAGCAGGCCTTTGGCTAGACATGCACCATGAGCTGTTGGGGCCTTCTATACAATTTGTTGTGTGTTCATTATAAAAACATCCCACCCTACTAGAAACCAGTAGCACACCACAATATCACACCAACTAGTATATTGTACTGGTCAGTACACTTGGTGGGGGAGGGGGGCAGTGGTATAGTATGGCTGTATGTATACATAGGCCAAACAAACAAATGACACATTCCTCTTTTCTGCTGTAACAGTTCTAATGAACTAACAGTCAAGATATCACTCTCCTGCTCCAACGTGGTACCACATGCAATGCTTTCATCTTGAGGGACGTCAGAGCAATGGTACATATTACTGGATTTTTTTATATATTTATCTGACCCGTAGTATTACACTGCATATAATACAGACCGCTGTTACATTCACAGATCAGCTTTTGACTAACATGTAAATGAAATGAAATACACAGTACAAGTAGTTTTCACTTGTTATTCCCCCAAGGCCGAAAGTTCACGAATGAGCATCTTTCATAAGTGTCTCTATAGTAGAAGTAAAAGAATGAGCATCTTTCATAAGTGTCTCTATGTCTCTAAACACCTGGTGATGTTAACCCACCTAAATCCTTCAGACTAAGTAGACAAGCTTTGACACCAAGAGAGAAAAGAACTTCAGGTAAATGACAGATATGTTATAGGTAAACAGACACCATCCTCTAAGGAGACACCTTGTTGTTTCGAAACAAGTGAGAAGCGTTGGCCTTCAAAGGTGGAAACCAGGTTTCCATTTTGACAGTAGATTCACTTCCACTAACCATTACTTTATGACTTCTTCTGAAGAAAAGTTCCTCACAGACTTTAGTATTTATAAAGGATTCCTTTAACCGATGTTTTGCCATTATTACATGTATATAATTGCACATTATAAAACATATAACACTGTCGTTATCAGGTAAGGAGATTTAAGACGCTATGGTTATGGTCACTGCCTCTAACGGAGCCATCACATTGACCACATTGCAACAGTTCTACGCCATTTCACTATGTAAATGTGTCAATGCACTGACAGAGGCTTAGATACCAGTCTACAAAATGATTGCCAAAGTAATGCACTGATCCATATACATGTGCTATCTCTCTCTCTTTCTGTCCAATTATACATTTGTATATCCATGTATAACAATGTATATCGTGTGTGCTATGCATTCTTTGTGTTCAGGTTGCTGGTTGATTCTGTAAGTAGGTTTTGAACGAACTCAAAGTACACTTTCGGTGGGGAGTGCTAGCGGGGGGTGGGGGGGGGGGGGTGTTGAGTGGGGTACTCCCCAGTCATCCTATCATCTGATACTTTTTTCATAAATGGCTTACAATGTGTATTTCTTTCTGTCACAATGCGCGGCCTCTAAAAGGTATGAGGGGGAATTAGAGTTAAATATGATATTGTGCCTGTAGGGATTTATAAGCAGGTTTAGGGATGAGATCAGGATACAGCTGAGCACTCCACCTGGCAGGTCTCCAATATAAACGTCAAGATCAAAGAGGGATCGGGCTTTGCAGACAACCCCTAAATGTCCATACGCCCAGCCTCCCCTTAAAACCCCATCAATGCTTTAGGCTGCGGGTCCCTTTTTAATGGTCACTACCAGAGACAACCATCACCTACCTGCTCCTGTACTTGAAACTCCTCCCAAAATATGTACACGGTGAGGGACAACAATAAATACAAATTGTTGTATAAGTGACTAAAAGTAGCAGTGTCTGTGAACACTTCTGGACGTTAAGACCTAGATGGGGAAGTTTAGTGAACCACACAAATTGGATTTTTACTGAAAGTCCATTATGGTATAACATTTTTATTCTTGCTGAACTTGAGCATTGATAGTCTGTGTGCACGTACCGGCACTTGCATACCAGTATACGTGATTACATCGCTACAAATGGTTCGTACATAGCCAAGAGAACCAGTTTCGTGTATTTTAAACCTTAAAGGGCGGCATAATAATATCTTAGTGCACTAACCGTTGGTGCTGTATTCATACATCATGCCGACGCTACAGGTTGATGTATTTCTAAAGGGTCGGAATGATGCACCAATGCAACACCGGCACTGGATACTTGCCTCTTGACGACATGCGAGAACCGTGCATTAAACTACTATGTTGTCCTGAAAGGGTTGGGTTACAGGTAGTGCACCTAAGTCACTGCACTGTTATATGAACACTGTTATATATAAACGTAATTAAAGTAAAGACACTTACCTGACGAATCAGAGAAGCATATGTGAACGGTGGTCTTACATCAGTGGTCCTATAGAACTCTCGATTTCGTTGTATCTCTGCATATGAAATATGAAACGATTAGAAACGTTTGAAAACGGTTCATAAGCGAGATCAAACTATTGGTGGGATCATGCAGTACAATCCCTCATCGAATTCCAAGAACAAACCTCTGGTATTACGTGGGTTGATCTTAGTTTATTCAATATATTTCTTGTGCAACCGAGGTTACAATGAGAAGAAGGTAAATGAGTGTGCACTGATCAACTGTCATCAGTAATTAATCACTTATATCACCAACAAGAATAACTATTATGTAGTTATTTAAATTACTAACAATCATTTAACATCTCACCTGCAGATATAGGTAGATTACATTTGTCTGAGACGCGCCTCCTGATTGGCCCAGGCCCACCGCTGCTGGGAGGGGAGGGGGGCATACCGTGAGGTGGGGAGTGTGGTGGGTAGGAGTGGCTAACAGAGACTGGGGGCGGGGCACTGAGGATAGTGGGCGTGTTGACCAGGGGGAGGTGCTGTGAGGGGGTGGTCACCATAAGACTCATTGGGGGAGGCACTGAGACGGGTGGAGGGGGCGGCAATGTCACTGGGACGTGGTGTTGGCGGGGTACAGGGATAGAGGGAAGCTTGGGCGTTGTCGGTGTCGTTACCTGAAATACAAAAGATTAAAAGTAATAAAGATGTGTGTGTGTGTGATACACCATATCAGATTCATCGTATATATTTCAAGGGCCGTGGTGAAATATTTGTATGCGCATAAAAAAGTCGGTCTAGGGATTTTGTTTTCCAAAAATAGGTGCTGTAGGGTGATTTTTTTCCCCTATTTTTTTTTCTTTTGTCTGCAGATTTCAACCTTGAATAAAGTGGAGCGGAAATTATTTTTTTTGGAGGGAAAATCTCTTCTCTTTGGAAGCTCAAATTTTCAGCCTCGAGATTGAAAAAAAAAACACCACCAAAAAAAATCCAAGTCTTCATAAAATGATGCAGGCGCTGTCCGTAGACACTTTCCGAAAATATGGTGCGGGAAACCCGTAGACCAACTTTTTCTTTTGGTCTGGCCTAATCTGATATTATCAATGGGACAAAGAGTGTGCCTTACCGTCTCTGTTTTGATTGGTTTACTAGATGATCCAGATCCACCCTCTCCATTGGCCCCTACCTTCCTCATGTGAAGGTGAGACATCATGGCAGTCAGTCGTTCCCGTTCCTTGTTCAACTGAAAAGTAGAAAGTTAAAACTTGAACAACCATCATTGACAAGGTGTAGTAGACTTGTACTGTAATCTATGTGCATGAACATGTATCACCATCATCATGGTTCCATATACCACCCTACATCATCACAGTGCCATGCACCACCCTACATCATCACAGTGCCACACATCACCCTACATCGTCACAGTGTCATATACCACCCTACATCATCACAGTGCCATGCACCACCCTACATCATCACAGTGCCATGTACCACCCTACATTGTCACAGTGCCATGCACCACCCTACATCATCACAGTGCCATATAGCACACTACATCGTCACAGTGCCATATACCACCCTACATTGTCACAGCGCCATATACCATCCTACATTGTCACAGTGTCATGTACCACCCTACATCGTCACAGTGCCATGCACCACCCTACATCGTCACAGTGCCATGCACCACCCTACATCGTCAGTGTCATATACCACCCTTTGCTGAACATGTCACCAACATGCAAGACAGTGATTGGCGTCCTCTCAACTGATGAGTGATGTTAGTGTGTACATTGGCTATTTTGGGCGAGACTATTTAAGGCTAAAGAACTCAACTTTTCCAGCCTCTGCCCAATTTCCTTTTAACAAGGCGGGCACTGATAGGCCTAAGCTTAGTATATGTATATTAATAGCCAATATCTCTCCCTCTCTCTCTATGCATTGGCCAACTCAATGCTAAGATTTGCAAGGTGAATGACATTTTAGATAGGGCAACTTTCTAGAGATGTGTAAACTACAAAGAAGACATTTACATTCCAAGAAGCGACATCTTCAATGCTATTTATCCTTTCCACAGGTCGGAATCCCATCTAGATCTCGAATATTCTATATTAAGCCGAATACCACTTTGGTTAGCTAGTTAGACGTTGAATCGGTCTGCTCATCCTGCCCTGAACAGATGTGAAACAGCTATGATATCGTCAAATAGTTATTAGTCTCAGTTATGTGCCTGTATATATATGCATATATATATAAATATAAATATATAAATATAAATATATATATATATATATATATATATATATATATATATATATATATATATATATATATATATATATATATATATATATATATATATATATATATATATATATATATATATATATAAAAATATATATATGCATATGTTTACGCGAAACATTCAGGAACTTTAGATAATATTCCATGGAATACAACACTCATACAAAACTGTCATAAACATCTATGGCTTATTCACACTGTATTGTATTTCATTGGCTTATATTTTATGGCGTTTCTTTTAATACATGTTTGCATTGGGATACCAGTACATCACACAATAAAAGCCATGTTGAAAGCTAGGCATGAGATGCGGGGAGGGGTGGGAGAGAGATGGGATGCCTAACAAACAAATATCCATTATTTACCTAAGTTTTAGTTAGCTATTTACACAGGCATCTGTGTCCATATTTCTATTTGTGTGCTTTGATTCATCTCAGAGGCAAACCTCCATCTTCTTTGCCTTCTTTCCCAACAACCAACGCGCCACCTCATGGCACACACGAGAACTACATTATCACCCTGGCAATGGCTTCCCGTTACCATGGAGACGGAGACGCCAGTGGCGGGTCAGGCTCTGGCGGGTCAGGCTCTGGCTTTTACCTGATCACCAACTAAAAGACCACAGCACCATCAACCCAAGAACTGTGGACACTGCCAAATGAGGGGTTGTGAAACACCCCCCTGTTTGTTTGCAGGGGAAGATGTAGGCCGTGCTAGAGAAGCCAAGGTTAAAGTGGGGCTGGTGGTGCGGAGGGGTGGGGCTGATCCCATGACAGCCCAACCCCCATCCCTGCGGGTCCTGATGAGTCAGACTGCATCAAAGACTACACTCACACATCTCAAATTCAGTTTACACCCATCAAGGGTTTGTGAGCTGCATTTTCTGCAGGGACAAACAAACCGCGTCATGCTGCACCGGGGGCACACGTCAGGCCGCCGGGAAATGTCACGCAATGAATTTACATGACCGCTGTTTAGTAATCATGCGTGATTAGACATGGTCTGCCTCTACTACTAGTGCCGACCAGTGTGTCACTCAATAGTGGAAGACATTATGACAACATTGTAGATGACTAGCTGACATCTACGTACCTTGACAATATTACCCATACCATGTAAAGACCCAAAGACATCACTCTTATCTATTCATTATTTTGATGATCAGAATATATGTATAGGCGGCCTACGAGACCTGTTTCACTTTCAAATCGATTTTAATTTTCTCGTCTTCTAACTATTGGGAAACATTGATTGATCACCATGTCTAATATACCGGGGAGCCCAGAGAGACTAGAGCTGAGACATGGGCAGCTCAGAGAGGCAGCAGTCACAGAGGGACTAGAGCTGAGCCATGTGCAGCTCAGAGAGGCGACAGTCACAGAGGGACTAAAGCTGAGACATGGGCAGCTCAGAGAGGCAGCAGTCACAGAGGGACTAGAGCTGAGACATGGGCAGCTCAGAGAGGCAGCAGTCACAGAGGGACTAGAGCTGAGCCATGTGCAGCTCAGAAAGGCAGCAGTCACAGAGAGACTAGAGCTGAGACATGGGCAGCTCAGCGAGGCGACAGTCACACAGGGACTAGAGCTGAGACATGGGCAGCTCAGAGAGGCAGCAGTCACAGGGGGCATAGAGCTGAGACATGGGCAGCTCAGAGAGGCAGCAGTCACAGAGGGACTAGAGCTGAGACATGTGCAGCTCAGAGAGGCAGCAGTCACAGGGGGCATAGAGCTGAGACATGGGCAGCTCAGAGAGGCAGCAGTCACAGAGGGACTACTAGAGCTGAGACATGTGCAGCTCAGAGAGGCAGCAGTCACAGAGGGACTAGTCTACAGCTGAGACATGGGCAGCGCAGAAAGGCAGCAGTCACAGAGGGCTGGTTTAGAGCTAAAACATGGGCAGCTCAGAGTGGTGGCGGTAACAGAGGGACTAGAGCTGAGACATGGGCAGCTCAGAGTGGCAGCAGTCACAGAGGGACTAGAGCTGAGACATGTGCAGCTCAGAGTGGCGGCGGTCACAGAGGACTAGTCTAGAGCTGAGGCATGGGCAGCTCAGAGAGGCGACAGTAACAGAGGGACCAGAGCTGAGACATTGAGTTAGGTCTAGATTTGAGACAAGGGCAACTGAGAGCCGAGATTAGATACAAGTACATTACAGTTTAACATAATTAAAGAAAGTAGACATGGATTCTGCTAATCTGCAGAACGGGTTGTCATGTTCAGGTGGCCTGCTCAGCAGCAGGAGCCGGCTGTCAGGGGGGGGGGGGGGGGTGGAGGGAGTTGTTGTGCGGATGAGCTGCCTGAGTGACCAGCTGCCGGGCCATGGACAGAGGGGTAAATATGACCCCTCGGACAACAGCGGGCAAACAAACAAACCTGGCTATCCCGACCCCACCCGATCCGCGGCCACATGGCTCTGTCTGCTCGGTGCTGTCCAGCTGTCCAGTCACAGCAGACACCTTGCTCCTTGCCCCCACACTAACCCCTATCTCCAGGTTGACCTTATCTAGCCACACTGCAGAATACCAAGGCAAACATCCACAGTGCCGATAGTATAGACTAATATGATGACATTAAAATCTAGAGAATGCTTTAATATCAGAATATTTTCAAAAGAGATATGAACTACATTGTATATCAAACTCATATTTACATGTTTATCTTAAATGATTCCGTTCAATTGCGACTGTCCGCGCGAAGAAAATACCTGAAACAGTATTTGATATTATCTGATGTCCATACTAATCATCTTTCCTCTACAGCACCCTGTTTAGTCTGGGTCTATCGACAACCACCGTCAGCAGATATTAAACTAGTCAACACGAAACAGCTTCAAACCTAAACACTCAACCAACATTGACAAACTTCATCTGCCTTCCAGTTTGCATTATTTATGAAATGGCATACAATTTCTCAAATGTGTTTGTGCGGTATTTCCATGTTTATCTTATTCTAAGAGCCAATAATAAACAAAAGCTGACACTATATATTTAACGTGTCCTCTCTGTAGTCTGGCACGCCGGGTGCATTGAGTGGGACTGAATAGGAGCAGTGTTAGTGAGTAATGTAAAAGACGTGTTCTCTATCTCTGTATTTACTATACAGAACAATGTGTCAGCATATCCATAACAACCACCACCACTCCCACTGCCAAAACACCTCCACTCTGCTAATATCGTACATGAGCTTTTCGTCATGAACAAGCGCTTTTTTTCTTTATGAATCTTTTTTGAAAAACAAGTACTTTGTATAATGGACAAAATATTTCTTTAGAAAGACTGTCTGTTCAACATGGCTTCCCAAGACTACCGTACATCTCATTGGATTCATACTGAGTATACATATTACATTTCGACAATAAAACATATTCTTAAAATGTTATAAATGAGGCTTTTTGTCTCGTTTTATCCGCTACCACACAGTAAAATATCAGGTTTAGCTCACCTGTAACCCCCCCCCCCCAAATCCCTACAGTAACCTGTTACTTTATGAGACCATCAGATAAAAGAAAAAAAACAATACTAGAAACTGTCTTTTTCCCTTCCTGTGGGGGGCTAGACAAAAAGGTCGGGCGGTGAACTCCCCAGCATGCGGCCCCAAGGGTGTGACCCGTTCTGAGGGCTCTCGAGCTGTTGTCTAAACACTTTCCACGCCAAAAAGCATCAGAGTAAATAATGCATTCCATTCTTGTGTTACTCCCAGCCTGGCCGGGGTTACCCAAGCCGGCCGCCAGTCAAAAAGTATACAAATAAAGTGGGCATGGTTCGCATCATCGCTGGACGTATTTGACAGACGAGTTTGCCTGTAACCTTATCAAGATATCACCCCTCCCTCCCACTCCGCCCTCAGAGCAGCTCAGTCTGTGCTCATAGACATGCTCGCGGCCATTGGGCCAGTTGCCTGAGCAGCTCATACAGGAGACACGAGTAACTAAGGGACCACAAGTGCCAACTGGAGGAATATGATATTGGCCAATGTGAGTGCTGTGGTATTTACGCTGCTATTGATACAGAAAAAACAATGCTTATACCGGGCCAAGGCCCTCCGTGAGTTAATACAGAATCATTGGGGTATAAATAGACGGGTTCTGGGCGCCATTCGGAGGCGCCAACGTATTTCTACTGTAAGCATATAATACGGTAATAGACCACAAAGGACATTGAGGGCAATGTGACTGTCAAATAATACCCCGGTAGTTCAAATTATACAATATGAATTCTCTTTCTTCTTCAGGTCTATTTTCTCGTGACTGCCAAATTCTATACTGGATATGGATAACTAGCGCTACCATAATTAAGCTACTTTTCTATTGTCCCAACAACACTAGAAGTGGCTGCCTCTAATGCAGCATCATACCAATCCGGCCAAAATTCTATAGTGCCAACGGTGGCTATATGTTAGAGGGAGTTGACTGTACTTACATTACCAATATTGAGTCTCCACTTGAGACTATAGACAAGTTTACTGTACTCCAATCCCGAATCTAACCCTTATATAGTCCAATAAAAAGGCGAGGAGAAAGCCAACTCTCTTGGTGGTATTTCTTCAATGGGTGGGGTTGGAAGGTAAACAACATCCAGCGTGTGTGGAAAGTAAACAAAGGGGACCACAAAAAGTTGACCGGTCCCTTGTATACATCAGTTGTTCGCTTCGTGTCAGTAGAGGGACACACCCACAAGTCGCTGACAAAGATGACAAGCAGCCCTAGTAACGAGCTTCTGCACCTAATACACAAAACGAGGGAGAACCCCATCAACGCACATATAGCCTCGGTAATTGTCACGTCAACTGGGTGCAATGTTGGTGTTTGTGTTATGGGTGGGGTATTTTGTAAACCATTTATTGTTTGAAGTGGTCCTGTAGCTGTATGAACCCATACAAGTTGTGCGTTTGCCGATGCTTTTTAATGTACATGCAATATGTACACCTATGTAATTATTTATGTATGCTTGAATGTGGCACAGGTATTATACACACCTGTTGACTACGAAAGTGTGCCTACATAATAACAAGACTTATATCATAGAATAATCCAATGTCTGATGCGTTGTTCATCCATATGCGGGCCCAGATGCCCTCCCCAGCTCTGGCGGTGGAAAGAGGTCTACTAATTCAAGCTGTTGGATACTTTCCTCTTGGGGGTAGCGATTATAGTATGTACACAGTGTATATACCCCTCCACCCTGGAGCAATTCATTTTATCTCAGTAAAGCAGTGCCTTGAAGGCCAGGAGGGCGCAAGGTGAGAGGTGGGGTGGATCAGGTTCGTGCAGTCCCACCTTCTGGGAGTGCATTGAAAATAAGATTGTGGGCATTTTATTTATTTACCCCTGGCTGCTGAGATGTAGTCAACAGCTGGCCTGGGCTGAGCTTGTCAATCCTGTAGGGGCTGATAGAACTGGAGGTGGAAGGTGGGTGGGGGATCCCTCGGTCAACACCAGGGAATGTGAACAATCCAATACACCACCTACCTCCATCTACCCCTCCCCTCTCCCCACACAACACACACGCACCCTCTGCCCTACCCACAAGGTGCTTTCATCCCCAGTTCCCAGCCCGACCTGCCTCTCTAAACAGATAAAACATATAACGGCCGATAAGTAACCCACATTGGGTCTTGTTTTATCAGGGGATTCCCTACAAACCTGGGGTGGGGTGTAATTTGTAACAGTCTTCTGCTAGCCCTGTGGTTATAGAGTCTGAGTCAGTAAGGCCTGGGCCTATGAAGGTGTGACCTAAGTGTGCAAGATTCCAGTAGTATACACGTACAGTTACAAAGTATATGTTTACCCACCACAACCCGCATGGATGTGGTCACCTGCACGTTCCTTGCCCATGATGCTACGGACACTCAAACTATTTAGTTAACTGTGTGGCTTTAGTTTCTGCATATAGCATACACATGTACCCTGTGGGTTCTGTTAAGAAATACATACTTGCTACCGTAGGGATATTATATGATTGTGTACATGTAACTTTAAAAGAAAATGGAGTAACATCAAGCTTCCCTAGTCTTCGATCCTTAGGCAATAGTCATTGAGCCATAGACAAAGTGTTAGTCTTAGTTGGGGACTGCCTCCAAGGGAAGATCCGTATCCAAGGTAACAATATTTCAAGCGCTATTTATACCGGGAATCCCATCTTCTACTTTTTACCTTTTTATACATTATATATAGCCTGGATCCTCTTAACCAAGGCCAGGGGGGAACATCGGCCGTGGACTCGGCAACCTTTGCTACACGGCGCACACCATTTGGCTTGTGTTATGATGCAAAATACGGCCACTGCCACTGGGACGGGGCACATAAACAGCCGCCATTTCGCACGTGTAAACAACCGTCAGGGAATAAACAACACGCCCAGATAGACCAAATACGTTTCTGTAGTAGAATAAACAGGCAGGACGGCACAGGATGCTGGCGCGGCCAGTCGGGCCTCTGCGCGCTTATACGCCAACACAGGCCAGAAAAAGAATCAAATGAGAAGTTCCCCTGAGTTGCTCTTTTTTAAGTTTGGGCGGGGGCGAGCTGTTCCCCTCATGGCCACGCACCGTGTAGGGACTTGCTCTGTTGCCTTGTTGGCCCCAAGGAGGGGTTGGGGTCGGGCTAAGAGGTTGGGTGGGAATCAGTGCCCACGGCAGTGCCTATACCCCAGCCCCCCCCCCCCCCCCCCCCACCTCTCCCACTTCCACACATCATATGATCCCATAGCTTCCTTTCTTAGCCTCATTTACAATGGGCAGCTGCTGAAGATGTGGGGACGTTCTCTCAATATTTCTCAAGAGACGTGGCTACTGACAAGAGCCTTGTTACTCTCCTTTGCCACCGTATCACCCCAAGCTGGACAATGACGTACCTTGCCACGACCTTTGACGTTTCTAGTTCGCGATACATGTAACTCAGCCCTAAACATTTAATTTAAAGAAGGTGTAGCAGATCGTCTTCACAGGATCATCAGTCTCATCACTGGGGAATACATGTTAAGAAGTTAACCACTTATAGTATCAGTGATGTAAAGAATGCAATACTAAATCACTAATCAATATCATTATCTGCATCTACGGAAGTATTGGTAGTAGCCAGGACTGGTAGTTACAATTGTAGTCTACAATATTGGCGCTTTGATTTGTAACTGCAATCTCAGATATACTATTGAAACATGACTCTCTCCTCTTAGATCTACATTTTATATATCGGTACATGGCAACTCATCCTGGGAACATTCCTAGTTGCAATAATAAAAGTGGACGTATACATGCCTGTGCCATGAGTACATTTGTGTGTGTATATGTGGTGCACGGGGAGGTGGAGAGGTGTGTGTGCACCAAGCGGCCAAACACTGGAGGAAACCCGAGACAGGTAAACAAGCACATGATAAGCAAGTCTTCGATTTATACAGTAATCATGGTAGGTTATTTGACATGGTGCACCCGGGTCGGCAGCCCCCGGTCACCTCAGGACGGACCAATACAACAACACCGTCTGAAGTTTCTACCTTCTTTTTGACAGCTTGCATCCTGGAGGAAGTCGGCGATTGTGACACCTAAGATATAGGATCGTATCTCGAAGTATCACTGTGTGCACAGTAACCTATGTGATCCCATGACAGACGGGTATATGATATCATAATGGGTCATGTTAGACTGTTTCGTAAAGGAGAGGGGAACTATACTAGGTTGTGGCATGTTGTCTTTCTCTTAACTCTGCTGTGCTTTAGACTTTCTTATATCCATATTGCACACATTTCTTTTCATGTTCAGTTACATGAATAATGCTATAGTCTAGTTTCACAGTCCATACGATAGTGAGTATTTCGCTCAATTTATAAGCATCCACCAGCAATGGTCCACGCAGAAAACTAGGTCCAGATCCCACACCGAATGTCATGCTAAAACTAACGGCCCTCAGAGTGTCTTTAAACCTAGTCCATTGAGTTTTATTTCGTTTCCTGATCTTGTCGTAAACCAGTATCACTACAGCTCACCACTCGGATTAAATCCCTACTCACACCCATGGGACCATTAAGGGTCATTAAGACTCAGTCAGACTTCATACAGTCTGTAGGTATGTTGGTGTAACAGTCCGGCTCATCTGTTGGTGTAACCCACATAGACTACACCGAGCAGCTCATGAGCAGCTCCAGACAACTCCCCACTGCCACAAGAAGCAGCAGCCAACTGCTCAGCATCATCAATCTCTCAGTAATCTCCACGGTCCCCTTACCCAGTTTATAACGCGGCCACTACAGCAATGTGATTTACAAACTACAAAACTTCGCCTCAAAAAGAGATGTGGAGAGAGATAGGAAATAAATCGCTGAGGAGAATTGATCCACTGTCTTACTATTGTGATATCAGGCGGGAGGGGGCGTGGTACCCCCTCCCCCCTCCCCCCTACCTCTGCTATCACACAAAGTGTGAACCATGACAGGGCAGAGACAAAAAGGAAAATCAGGACCGTGCTTGGTGTTGTGATCGATAGCGGCCTGGCTTCATTAATAACGCGGCGTACGTCGGGTTAGCCGACAGGTCCCTCGGTCATAGCCCTCCAACACGGCTTTCTTTGAAACTAACTTCTGGGCGTTGGGCTGCGGCTAGTGGGGAGAGGGATGGAGGGGGTGGTCTGGGGGTGTTCGTCACAGGGACATAAATCCACCTCCCAGTCATCCGCCCGGCCCGGGGTGGGACGCACACTTATTTCTTAACTTGGCTGCGCTATCTGGTGCTATCTGTCGCTATCTTGATAACCCCGCACCATCAGAAGGCGGGGCGGCAGTCCGAGTAAATCACCAGCATCCTCAGCCCGGGAGCTGCTCAGAGCTGCTCATAACCCACACACAGCACACACGTCCACGCACCCAGCAGTAGGGGTGTTGCTGTAGGGGTAGCGGGCTGGGATCACCACTATCAAAAGACAAACTCTAGTGTCTCTTAAACCTTCAAAATGGTATTTGTGATAAGGTGGGGTCGGGGTCGGGGTGAGGAGGGAGATAGGATCGAATCGCATGGTGAGAGAGGGTCAGGGGTGGGGTAGTGTTGGGAAGTGCTTAGACGAAGGGGATATACCGTAGGTAGGATCGTGTGATGCAGTGTAACGGAGAAGGGGTGGGGCTGGACGGGAGAGAGGTATGTGTAGCGGGCAATTGATCACAGTTGGGGAAAGGCGATGCAAAAGTTATGAATGCAGTTTAAGCAAAGCGAAGATCAGGGGCCGAGGGTTATATTGACTGGCTTTCCATTGCCTGGCGGTCATTGAACTTGCATCTTGACCTTTGTTAAGTTGTTTTATGTGTTCTGGGCGGCTGAACATTGACACATGTCCCTAATGGTATACATCTCCGATCAGTAAAATACGTCACATTATAGTGCAAAATAGACCACAACAATGTGGTATACGATGAAATTTGTCTGGCTGCTCCCACCCCTTTCCCCCTCTTCTGAAATTAAGACGCACAACCAGAAATAACATTTACTTGTTAAAAGTTGCATATCATTGCTTGAAGTTACGCAGTTGAGATGTTAGGAGCAGCATATGGGCTATAAACATGTCTACAAGCACACATGCATGATCACCCCATGTGTCAATGGGACCCCACTCCCACACCTCCGTCACATCTAGATGGCCGTGTTGCCTTGACAACGTTATCATGCGGGGTGACGCCCTGGCAGTAGTCAGATGGTGGGAGGCGACAATAGGATCCAGTCCCGGGTCACATAGACCAGTGTACCACCAAGCATGTGTAAGGGTATGGAGCGCTGTTGCAGGCGTAGGGTATGGCCGAGCATGGTATGGTATGGCAGAGCAGAGCCTGGGGCAGGGCAGGGACAGGACAGGATTGAGTAGAGTAGGTCCAAAGAGCAGGAGTGGACAAGGTATCTAGAGTTAGGGCCAGGTAGTAGGGGCTGAGAAACGGAGACTACTGTTATATTAGGCCTACAGACCGAGGGTGGCCGAAGTTAGAGTAGGGACGGGTAGGGTAGAACCGTATACATAGGGTAGGGTAGGATAGTTCAGGGAAAAGAGAGAAGAGAGTATGAAAAGAGGGGAGGACAGGGGGCAATCGGATATTATAGGCCAAGGGGAGACTATCCGGATTAAGGACAGGCAAGTACCCGGATAAATGTTGTAGAATGCAAAAGGAAAGGAGCATTTTAAACCTCCATGGGTTTCTATAAAAGATATATATCTGACTACTTCTACTTCCCTTTGAAGTGTATGTCTACTTTCCCCTCTACTTTCCTTCTTTACCACAGACTGACACGAGTATCCTGAGTGCTATCATCCGCTTCTTTACGTGACCATGCTATTTATACACCAGTGCCAAGATGACGGTGTTTGTCAACATGGCCTATTGATTACATCCTTGTCTCTCCCACACATTTCCCTCCCCCTCCTCCCCTACACCACCTTATGTTTGTGGGTTAACCCATTAAGGGCCGCATACTACTATAATGCATTATATCATTGGTCGTATAATGCATGGATGCAGCATGCATCTTGTCGACCCTACAGGGTTGACATACTCCCTAAGGATCGGCATGATACATGAATTCAGGGGCTGCATTCATGCATCATGACGACCAAGGCCGTGACACATTAAAGTGATATGTGGCCCTGAAAGGGTTAACTTAACGCTGTCAGGTGGGAGACAAACAGGGATGAGGTCGGCATCTGAAACCAGGGTCAGGACGGTGGCAGGTGCGCCAACCTTTCACCTGTGTGCCTGCCAAGCCACATGTCTGCACCCCGTGCCATCTCCACACTAACCAGACAAACAACCATTAGTATTGTGTCCCCGTCCTTTTTTATCAGGCAGTGCAGCACAAAAGCTGCCGGGACTACTTTCTGTATGACAATGACAAACAAACAGCAGGGGCACTTTGGAGAATGAAAGGTGGTGTCGTAAGAAAATGATGCCAGTCCAAAATAGCAATATCTGAAGGGAAATAGCTGCAGGGATGGGAATCAGCTCTAAATAACATGGTTCAGTTTGTTCAGGGTTACATTTTCAACAAGAAAATAAGCGACATCATGCCCTCAGAGACAACTTGTATAATTGTATATTTGAACTTGATATTTAGCAGGCGTTGTCCAGACTTGGAACCAATGTTTATTCATATTTAAGTCAGACTATGGCAGGTGCCATAGTTTACAGGGGTGCAGCATCTGCTGAGAGACGCTGCATGCCTTGCCGCCACTTCTGTCCCGTCAGGCACCGTGAGTGGAAATGTCGTCTGCTGTGGATCTCCCGTTAGCATGACAGGGGGCGCCACTAACCCCCTTCTCCAAGCAGATACTCGGGACTGTTTCAGTGTGCTGGGAATGCGGCTCTAGCCAGGATCAGAAACACTCTGCTTGGAGGGTGTACTTAGACACAACATCAACCAAAACATGGGGCAGAAGGACAACAACCAGGCGCCAGAGGTGTACACCACTAAACACCACAACCGGTGGATGGAAGGAAAACACTGACCTCCCCTACCCAGCAGAACAAACAAGTTGAATAAACATTTCAGTGCTGTTGGTGACCAGAAGACTGAGGAGCTTTTTCAGTTAGAATAATTCCACCAGAGATGTGCTACTACGATTGCACAAAGTGCGTATAAATATTTATTTATCTATATCGGCTATGAACAACAATCCAACCTTTTTTCCTCTGGCAACTAGGTTGGTTAATTGCATGCACCCAGCAGTTATATGATAGTGAGTAATCATCTAGAAGTGTATCCAGATTTCTCTTATCAACTTGGCGCCATACAATAAAGAAATACTGATACAAAGAACTTCTATAGTGTAAATACGGTGATAAAAAGCACGTCATATGTCATTCACAAACTCAAATACAACATCAGTAAAAGTAACTTTTTAAAATATCGTGACTAATCAGTGCACTTGCTGACAGGACAATTTCAATGTACTGTCAGACGTATTGCTAAGATCTATGAATCGATATTTTGGGCGAGCTTTGGGGAATGAAATTGTACCTTCATGCGAGACGGGTCTAGAATGTACATGGTGTCTACACCTGATATAACCATGTCCCTTCATTTTTCCCATCACTTTAAATAGGTGGCCAACTGTCATTGGTTTTACAGGTAAAAATCTGCATTTCTGAAAGCCCAGTCTACTATACATGCTATGGTCACGAAAGGTACTGTGACATATATGGTGTTAAGTTACTACATTTCACTTTATATCGATATAGGTACTCTATACACCTATTCAAGTATGTGAACTCTCGACTGTATTATAAAGTTACAGGAAACATTCTCACACGGGACACCTATCGGGTGATATGTAGACTTTCCATTCTCTTTCCAAGGTGTAATAGGTAGACTTTACATTCCCTTCCCGGACCCGAATATAGCGAGAATGCTCTCGTCATCTGATCCGACCATCTTAGAATACCACGTATTACAAGCTATAATGTCGCGACCAGAAGCTTCATTACCTCCCATTAGCACCAAGTTCAAGGCATTTCTAAAAATCAATCTTAAATGCAGAATAAAATGCAAGTCCACTCTGGTGGTTAATGAGTCGTTTGAGTTACAAGGAGCAGCTCACCTGAAGTTCTAGTTGACTGACGACCTGTTGCTGAACACGTGCCTGTGCCGTGCTCCGGTCGTCTAACTGGTGCTCCTCATTTATATGCCTGCAAAGAGTAGGATCATCGTATTACTGAAACTGTTTAGTCACACTGCCATGATCCCAATTATTGTATCTGCCCATTTCTAAGAATGTCCATACAAACATACATAGAGCTGGCAGTAAGTATGCATCATTGCTAAGTCCATACAGTAAGCTGGAGGTAAGAATGTCTCACTGCTTTATAGTCCATACATACACACATCCATACAGCAATGCTAAATGTTTCCCACTCCCACATAGCAAGAATACAGCACCAAACACACTACCATGCATGGAGTAGACATAACGGCTCATTACATTATCAAACTAAACTACTAAGTAAGTTGCGAGTACTAGTAGCTCATAGAAGATCTCCCTTTAACTCGACTTGATACCACCCGACAATAATCACACAATGTCCTCATCTGCAAACACCCTGTCCCTTTCACCTTAATGTTCATCTCCTCAATACACTGCACCTAACACGCATAACGATGTTTAACCCAAAATGACAGCCTCTGGCCTCAATTGTCCTTTGAGTCTCTTTTTGTATACAAGTAAAAATATTTCCTGCTGACTTGTGTTGGAAGCTAAGGACGTTTTATGTTTAAACAAAGAGTTGTTCGTGTGTTTTCATAGTCTATGTGTCAGCGTTTAACCTCCCATTGTATTGCTCTGACAAGCTCACCAATCTGCTCAAAGTCACCTTTGAGTTGCTCAGGTAATCAGGATTTACCTTTCTTTATGCCCCCCACAGTTTAATCTACAATTTGCATGCTACATAGGCATAAGCCATGGCACCCACGTGTCCCAAGTGGACATTTCTACTGTGCCTTTTTGTCTATTGATTCTTGAAAGGCTTTAAGGTGTAACTGAAAACCATTCACACAAAAAAACCACCAGCTGAGATACAATACGCACTCTTTGCCCTACAAAAAACAATACCGAGTGTGTCCACAGGTAACAATGTTTACACCATAGTAATTCCCTGCATTTAAGACCATTAAAGCAGTTTTATCCGTGTTTGAAAAAACCTCAGAATACCAAAATGCCCCCCTCCTTTAAATTGATCCCAGGCCCAATGGCTGATACCATGCCTATTTCCCAGGTGAGTACATTGACAGGTGATCTGACCCCAGCAGGTAGATACAGATCAAAGGGGTGCCTCCTAAACATGGTCTTTGTAGCCTGTCATCAAAGTCAGCCCCTGCCTTTAGTAATGTGTGTATGGCTGACAAGCATCAATCTAAGCCGACAACTGCCACATTCTCAGCTCACAATGCACCGCTTCCCAATGCCTTTTTCTTGCAAATCGCAGCAAGAATGGACGTTTTTTGTTTGTTATCATTTTTCTTTTAAAAGTCCATACGTCTACTTGGGAAAGGAGTGGTATTCTAATGTAGCTTAGTGCGAGGCGTGGAAGCCGTGTGGAGATGTTGTGTGGCCGGATGTGCTGGCATGCTGAGGAAGGTGTGCTCCACGTGTAGGCTGCGTAAAATCTGTTAACCCTTTAAGGGCCGCAGAGTGCTTTAATGTGACATGCCCTTGGTCACGATGCATGAATTCAACCCAGTACCCGGGACAGTACTCACCAATGCTGCATTCAAACATCATGCCGCCCGTTCGAGCGTGTATCAACCCCGTAGGGTCGGCATGATGCTTGAATGCAGCAATGACAAGTTAGTCGACAGGGCTGTATTTATGCATCATAACGACATAGGGCATTATACATGTACATTAACGCAGTATGCAGCTCATAAAGGGTTTGAGTCTGTTTAAAGTTTCAGTTGTACACGAACCATTGGAATCAGTGGGAGATGGGGCATTCAATGAGCAGTGCATCTCAATATCCGCCACTGCCATTTCACGTGAGCAACTCGCACCTCATTGATGGTGGCCGTGAGCAACTCAGAACGCACACGTACACTGTCACTCTTACACTCTACACGCACCATGTTAGGTGCGTATATGAGCAGCGTTCTACTCACACGTACCTATTTAAAGAACAATCACTTTCCACTTCTCATTATGCGATTACATGGCATGGGAATGGTATTGCCCCCCCCCCCCCCCATATGTCTATGTATATACATGTATTATTGCAGGTACATGCACATATGTATACAAAGTGGTGTCAGATCAGGGCATAAATCACCCTGGTAAGGGGTGGATGTGTGACTGAAGCTATAAGTACCAAATATTGACAATATGGTCCCTTACAGATGACACAAGCCGCACTATTACTTATTCAGATATCGACATAATCTCACACCTTTGGAGAGCTCTGACCATCCTATACCAGCATCCAGCAATCAGAGGAGGAAGTCTCTGTCGGTCAGACAAGTCCCTTTTTCTCTCCCCAATGTTCTGAGGTCAGCGAATGGATGGTGTGGGGTGTCCTTAGCGGCCTATCACCTCCTCTATCACCAGCCCCGGGGGAGATCCAGCCAGGAATCCAGAAATAATAAACCCCCAAACTGTGGGCTGGGGGTAGGTGGTGGCTGGGTGTAGGGCTGGGGACGTGTTGGTGCCGCGCGGCTGTACTGAAAGCCGCCTGCTGATAGCCATCTTATCACACACGGCATTTCTGCTGTTTGTAGCCGCACACCTTTTCGGGGGGCCTATCTCTCTTTGTACGCGCGGTGGCTAGGACGCGGCCGCCGCCGGTTTATATGCGCATCCTTATCGTTTTATCCACTCGGCTGGGCGCGCGGTGCCAATGCTATTGCTCAATCAATGAGCAACTCCTCACCCCTCCCCACCGCCCCCCGCGGGTGGCGCTGCCCTCCCCCCACCCCGGCCCCTCCTTGGGGCTCCGGTCATTTGGAAACTAATATACTAAAATCAATTTGGCCGCTTCCTTATAGCACAATGGGCGCGGCTAACGCCCACTGGGCCGGCGCGGAGGGCGCGCTATGTGCGGCTAGGGCGGCGATAACGTCGCCGCCTCAGTCGCAGAAACATTCAAATAAATGCTTTAAACGCCACTCGCCGATGCAATCGTGGTGACGATGGATGGGCAGCCGGGAGTCCGTCATGTCGCGGGGTGAGGAGCTCAGGAATCACTCACTGATACCCAGGGGGGGGGGGGAGGGGGCAGTGCCTGGGGGGGGGGGGAGCAGCTTGGGGGTGTCCAGGGAGGAGCAGCTCGGGACAGAGCAGCTCAGCACGTCGGACTTTATAGACTCTTGTTAAGCAATACTTTAGAAGTGGTATAATTGTCTGCCTATTAGTAATACAAGGTGTGCACATATTACAACCATCGTACAGGAGATCAGTTCTAACCAACCACAATGACATCACATACGAGCTTGAGCGCTTGCAGCATATGCACATTGTGTATTAACATGTCTCATATTAGCTCATATTCGTTGAAACTGATTCAATGCAGGCTCTTCAGCACCTGACTTAGGGACAGGATGTAGCCTATAGTATGCATCATACCAACATACCACACAGCGACGTTAGACACAAGTTGGGGGCCTATCACATTAACACACATATACTTCACAAATCAAATGGAATTTCTAAATCACATGTTTATGAAGGTCATATTACCAGATGTTTATTAAAAGCTCACGTCAACTGTTCTTCTGACAAGTGTGATAATTGAGATTTTTATTATCAAATCGGATGTTGACATTCTCGCCTGTTTTATTTTGTCGGTCAAAGTCGTTGCAAGCTAAACACATTGTAGACAACACGTGAGAACAGCAATCAAATGCACCTGACATATGTCAAAGAAACCCACCTTTAATTTTCTACATGCATTTTACATGTATTTGTAAGGGTATATATTCTATTCGCACTGTCGATGACACATTTAGATGTTGGAATCATTAAAGGGGGGTAACTCACACATGAAAGTCTTGCGTATCTTCACAGGGTGTGTCACATCCGGGCCACTTGCAGACGCCGTGGCCGTACAGCGCATGCGCCGTCTTCTCGGCGCTGACGGCGCCACTGGTCTCACTCTCATGTTTGGCGCTGCCATTGTTAACACTGTTAGCGTCTCCGTTGCCATGGTTACCGTGCATTCTTACAATGCCCCCAGCTGACAGAAAGGGAGAAACAAAAACAAGGGTGTCAGTCACGGCGACCTGGGGCTGTTTAGCTTGGCGTCCTCAGGGGTGGACAAAGGGGAAACAAGAGGTGGCAGAATTTGATAAACTGACCCATTTATAACATCTCACCAATAACAGTCAAAACAGACCGACAAAATCAGCCATAGTCAGAAACTGACCACTTTGTAACGTCTTAAACTACATATATTTTTATCAAAACTAACCTCTATTCTATTATACTAAGTCATGGCTCTAAGCCTATGCCTATCTTTTCTCTTTATATTTATTTTGCTATATACATGTACACCATGGGGATTTATGTGAGCATTCATATACATGCTCCATTAACTGGAATAAGGTGAAGACAGGTCTGTGACCTACCATTTTTCCAGTATAAATAAAAGAATTTTGAATTGAATTGAATTGCAGGCATATGAAAGTTATATATAAAGATACTTACGCGTGAGTACAAATCCATCAGAAGGACCCTGGCCCATATGTTGTTGGCTGGAGAAGCCGTTGGGGGAGGTAGGAATACCATTGCTGATACCTTTGGCAGCCTCCTCACTCGGAGTATGTACACCCGTGATTTCCTTCCATAACTGTTGCATCTCAGACGAGGAAAGTCCTACTGAAAGAACAAATAGGTCTCGTTATTAGGAGATCCAACATGTTGCAATGACATGATGTTTCAGTCTCAAGACTAGATTATCTGGCTAGAAACTAATCTGATTCCTCTCACCCCACGAGGTGTAGGCTTGGATCATTTCTTGTCAGGTACAGGGCAGTGAACACATATCAATTAATCTATGGTCAAAGACACATACAATTGAATCGGAATAGCCTGGGTGTGGGGATATCTGATTCTTTTTCTGAAATGTGGAAATAAAGCCTAATAATGTCAATACTATACATGTATTTCAGCTACCGTAGTTACAATGTTTATGAAAATCTAGTTATTTGAACAAGGTTATCTTTCTTAATGAATGAAGAAAAACACGGGTTAAGCTATGTGTAATGTATGATCTGCTATATCTCTATCCACATGTAATTCCTGGTGGCTGAGTTATTGATCAGGCGAGCTGCTCAGTCGTGCATATCGAGCCCTTCATCTAAACTTGACATGGCAGTCTTTGAGGCCCCTCACCCAGGAGCATATCTAAAAGAGCCCCCAGTACACAGCACCGCCGCAAACACACAACACGTCCGGCGGCCGCCGGGTGGCGCCCCGGGGTGGGGGCCATGTCTTATAGGTCCCCTGGGCACGGGCTAGACATCACAGGCACCACAAATCACCTCCTACCGACGACAGCCTGTTTGGGATTCACCCCACCGCCGCCATGACAGAGTATCCATGGCGACAGGCACGTGACCACTGACGTAGGTGTCATGTGACTAGACAGAGGGGATCCTTCACTGTCCGAGTTTAGAGACTAGGGGACCCTTCAGTGCCGCCCTATATTTACCACTAGACTTGATGGCCTGTGAAAGAACCCTACATGGAAGTCTCGGGATTTTGTTTATTATAACAACCACCTTGAGCTGAGCTGCTCCTGAGTGGTGGAGGAGGGAGAAGCCATTATATGTCTGCTGATATGGATCTAATACTGACTCTTTATCAAACCATCCTCGCGTATCCCATTTACTAGATAAGTATCCCCAGAAACTATTAAAACATCCCCCCATTTCTTTCTTATCATCATATCATTATCATCAATGTTAAAAGCAACCTGTAAACTAACTGGAAAACAACCAAGGTGAGAACCAACGAGCCCCAGGGGTGTTCACAAACTAAAAAGAAGTTAATCTATAGTCCTGAAAACTGATACCGTAGCTAGGGATCACAGAGCTCTTACTAATGAAACCTGGGAGCTTTATCTGCGGCCTATCTGCCTGAAATCCTAGCCGCCCGCCACTAGTGGTGGAGATAGCAGTGGTAGATCTTTCCCCTTTAAGAGCCGCATACTGCTTTAATGCCCACGGTCGTCATGATGCATCAATGCAGCCACGGTAAGTAACTCGTGCGTGCTACATTCATTCATCATGCCCACCCTATGGGAGTGAATCAACACCATAGGGTCGGCATGATGGCCTAATGCAGCTCTAGCGAGTTGTTCACCTGGGCTGCATTTAGGTATCATGTCGACCACACATGGTTAACAAAGAGGGCTAGTACTGACCATGACTTGGGGGCATGTGCGTCATGCCCAGCAGGCCCTGGGAGAGCAGGAACTGCCTCTGCTGGAGCTGCATCTGCTGGATGATCTGCTGCTGTTGGAGCTGCAGCTGCTGCAGCTGCGACGTCATCTGTTTGTGGTCCACCTTCTTGCCGCCCAGCGCCTGCTGCTGCATGAGCTGCGACTGCTGCACGATGTTCACCTGGAGCTGCTCGTTGAGCTGCTGCATCACCTGCTCCTGCAGCTTCTGCTGGGTCTGTGGGAGGACAAGGTACATGTGTGGGGTTAAGTACAGGCTTTAAATGAGTGTTGAGATGAGGTATATAGTCATAGTATTTACAAAGTATTTTGGTGGTTTTGTAGCTTTTGCTGAGGACACAATCAAAGATCTTTTTCGACTACTTCCAGCCCCGCTCCCAGCCCTCAAATGAACCAAGTAGTGTAATGCATGGTTGTTCTCTTCTGCTGAGGCAGGGCTGAGCTTTCTCGCCCCTCCCCAAATGGTGTGCCCCATATTGCTAAATGAAGACCACTCTTTAGGGGAGTAATCCTACACTGTAGACTTTCTGACTAACGTTCCAAAACAATTAATGTAAGAGGTATGCCCTGACATAGACTGGCCTGCGTCAGCGAGAGCCTTCCTCCCCGCGACACTCTACCCCCCTCCCCCCCCCCTCCCCTAGCTGCTCCCACAGCCGAAGAAAAGTGTATGATAGAAAAGGTCCGTTTTTGGTCTTTATTTTTTGAATCAAAGACTTAAGCAAGTCTAGCCCCGACATTGTGTTCTATTTTACAAACCTAGGAGACTAGATCCTGTTAACTTGTAAACCTGTCCCCTCTGTATACTGTTTAAGATGAGTGGTGACTGTGGGCCAAGTTGCCCTACAGAGCCTCACATATCGGATATGACTGCATGTATGTAAAGGATGGCGATAGTGAAGGACAATTAGTTTACTTCAGTTGCCCATGATAATCAGGGGGCGGCGGAACGTGGATAAAGTTGGGGGGGGGGGGGGGGGGGGGCAACCCCCATGACCTGAGGGATGTTGATTGAAGGGGGGTATACATATATGGGGGTCTTGGCGTCGCAGGCCCCAGGAAAATTTTGGAATAGATTAGTGCATTCAGCGATATCTTGATACATATTATATGATCCTGAGAACATTTTGGACAATTTTGGGAATTTTACCTTGAGATTAGAGTATTCTAGGGCATTCTAAGTCTACAATTTCATTGTTTCCCAAAAAGTTGGGGGGGCGGGCACAAACACACTTGGGCTCCTCCAACTTTAAAGTTGGGGGGCCTGTTGGGGGGCCTGGGCCCCCACCCCCCCCCCTGTTCCGCCGCCACTGTGACAGATAAAGAAACTAAGTGATGTCAGCCGTGTCTACTATATAGATAGATACTTGTGTATTTTCCGGTTGTCTATATTCAGTATATCACCTGACAATTCTTAAAAGTTGTGTCTCTCCCCTTTCTCCATTAAAGAAAACTGTGGAATCAAACAGGTCATGTGAGCTCAAATCAACATCCTGCAGTATTCTCACACCAGAGAACAAACTCTAAGCATACACTGTATCCCTGTTTCTCCACACCAATATCCTGAACGTTCCATCCCCCCCCCCCCCCCCCACAACCCCCCCCCCCCCCCACCCCCACCCCTGTGAGGTGGGACATCATCGTGTTGGCGGTATGAATAAATATATGATGGCGCATTTCACGCGCCGCCCGCCGGTACCATCCGTTACCCGCACCGCGCTGCACCCAGGCCACAACAGATAAACTCATCTTAAGTGTACCGCCCATGTAATATTTAAGTGATTTTCGGCCCCATCGCACCCGATAGTTATTTCCCGATTACGCACAGTCGGCTTGGCCTATCCGCTGGGTGGGGGAGTGGTTGTGGGGTCAGTCAGGGCGTCAATGACGGCGGGGTGTGCTATTAGTGCCTATAGCATGTAATGTTAGACGTGGACATTAGGTATTTATCGGGAGGGCTGGTGGGGGTGTAGAAAGGGATATGGGCGTGTAGCACGGACTGAGGGGTGAGGAGGGAAACCCAGTATACGGCTGACAGGGCCTCGGGGCTATACATGTACAGGTGCCACCTCTCTCTGTGTATATATAGCTCTACTATTGTTTTCCTAGAAAACAAGACCTGATCCACACCACTTCAGCACACAGGCCCTGCTTAGTGACATGTGAGAGATGGCAATGTATGTACAGGAGAAGAAACTGGTGCATGGGTGACGGGAGCCGGGTGGGGGGGGGGGGGTCGGTGCGCCAAACTATTTGTACTTAGTTCTCGGTGCATCATACATTGTAACCCTGGCGGAGAAGCATCCGTATCTCCCCATCACCCCCCCCCCCTCTTCCCCACAGTTGCACCCCCCCCCCCCCCCCGGCTGCCTTGCCTTACCTAAGCATGGCTCACTGCACCGCGGCTACACTCCATTGCACACACAAACTGGTTGGCGGGGACACCCACACCAAAGTTGCCTTCCTTGTCCGTGCGGCGGGGCGTGGCAGCCGCCGGCCCCTGCCCACCCTGATTTCTCCAGAGATGACATGACAATTGCTTTCTGCCTCCTCAGGGCCCCTCAGCCGGCTGCTCCAAGGTAAACACGAGACGCAGCCTTGTTGTCGCTCCAAACACAGGAGCAATGTGGAGGCCATTGTCAACGGGTCCTGTCCCACCAGGGGCAAGGGGGGGGGGGGGCACAGAGAAAGTATTGAGAGGGAAGTAGGGGTGGGGGAACTAGGTGTGTGAGTGTGTGAGTGTGGGGGTATATACATGTTGGAGAAAGAGGTTGGGTGACGGCGTGGAGGAGTGGTGGTGGGAGGTTCATGAGCTATGGTTATGTAGAGTGGATGTGCGCGTGTGTGTGTGTGGGGGGGGGGGGGGGTGAGGGTATGGGCCATGAACATGCTGCCCATTCTTCAACACCTAGATACAAACCTGGTCAAGTGGGGCATACCCCCTCCCCATCCCTGGTTCCCAATAACAATAGGTCACCCTATCCATTGAGTGGGGTGCTGGATGATGGCAGTCTGGGGCTGGGTAGGGTGTGGAGGCTAAAGTGGTGGTGATGGTATGGGGATCACCAGACGTGGCACATTAGTATCATGACTGCAGTCACTCACTATACAGATACAAAACAAAGCATAGATAGTGGAAACCGAGAACCACTCTCAGAGTCTCAAATGAGTAGAAATGCCATTCCCCTGTACCCTCACCTGGTCCTCTGGTCACTTTCATTATACTACTAGCGGTGCGGAACTGACCAGCCGGTCTGATCGGGATGCCCAATGCATGAACTGTTCCTTGACCAAGACTACTTCTCTTATAAGAAACTTTGAACCAAAAATGACCGTCACTTGAACTACCCTGAAATGTAATTCCTGTTTCTGTTCATATGTCAGATGTCTAATATTTAGTACCCAATTCTTTCAGTGCCTGGTAATGCCATGTTTAGCTATGTTTAACTTTATTATATTCCCTAGATATGAAAACACACAAACTCTTAATGGCAAGCATGGCACTTAATGTAAATACCAGTACATGTAGGTAAACTCACATGGTGTTGGAGGACGAGCGACTGTTGCTGCATGAGTTGCTGCAGGTGGCCGGGACTGAGCACCTGCTGCTGCAGCAGCTGCTGCATCTGCTGCGGGGACAGCGGCTGCTGGGGGGCCATCATGAGGAGGGGCGGCGGGCCGGCCGCCTCCAGGGCAGACGCCTTCAGTTTGCGGCCGGGTTTGGCCGCTGGAGGGGTGAGCGGCGACGCCGGGGGCTTCCCGGCCGGAGTGCTGGCACCTCCCTGTTGTAACGTCTACAAAGTGAACAAGACAGAGGCAGGTTAAGAATGGTTCTTGGTGGTAGAACGGTAATATACTGTATTAAAGGGGAATTGCACTATAGGGAAGTTCCTTGGGACGTGGTAGTCACCAAGAAGAGCCACCTGTGACAGTGGGGAACATGACTGAAAGTTTTGACGCTTTATCAAGTTTATGTGGGGACAATACCAGATGTATGCTCCATGTACAAATATTAAAAATTTAATTTGATTTTAAATGTACATTTCATCTCCACATGCCGTCCAATACTTTAATTTCTAACTCTAACACGTAATATGTGCACATGCAACGGGCACCTTTGTACGACTATCATTAAGGTTCCATGGTATAGAAAACACGTTATAGAAAAATGGCTCGATTTGATCTAATTCTTTTGTGTATATAAGTAGGCCTACGGGTCATTACAAAATAGACTTCTACATCTTTTAAAATGGAACCCTGCAGACTATAACGAGTATAGCAGGGCTACGGAATATAAGAAGTGACACAAATAATAGAAAAGTTATCAAACAATTAACGGAAACACAGTGTTCCAATATAGTACAATATATGCATATGCCTTGCCTCTACATGCAATGTTTCACATACAAATCAAGTACGAAAAGGCCATTGCATGTGGCTATCACCAGAGGCATAAACAAATTAAATAAAGCGGGCTCTGGACATAAAAGACCTACACAGTATATATACATCTTAACAATAGCAAACCAACCAGGCATCCCATTTCTAGACTACGATGAGGTATAAATTGTATAAATACTACCGGCATTTATAAATCAGTGTTCTTGATATATTCATGGCGTATATATATCCTCTACAAAACGCACATTTAAACATATCATGTTCACACAAAGAGACAGTGTCCTTTTAGCACTTAAATTGTTATATTTGTCATGTGAACTTCACTGGCTTGAGTTAAATCACTAAAATTTGTAATGTGAATTTCTTGTCAGCAGTTACGAGTGGTTATTGTCGTGTTGACATTCACTAGAAAGGCCATGAGCTTTTAATTAGGTGAAAGTGAGCATTGGCCTACCAAGTACAGCCATCAGATTACGTCTTGTGTGTTATGGAGATGGGAAGTTACTTGGATGACATGCAATACACTTGAAATTGTTCCCGCAAAAAAAAAGAGAGAATCCGCAATAAGTAGTGACCTTTGATTTAGATAAAACTTTCTAAAACAAACAAGATATTATTATTATTGGCTACATATATTACACATATTTGAGACATGAACTATAGGAGTATTAGGACAAAGGACGTATAGCAGGGTTATATAAAGTACCATCCCATAATATCAGGGGCGTGGCAGTCATTTTCTAAATATGCCTCTCTAAATTTAACATTTTTTTGGGGTTGTTAAAATGACAACCTGGCACACGGTATGAACCCGGGTATATTGGTGACACCAATATAACCGGGTTCACAATACCATATAGAAGATCATATCAATACAACATTAGTATCCCACCGCCAACAACAGTTCTCTTGACAACATTTGCCCACAGTAAATATCTGAGATAGCAGCCCTTCTACTCCCAGACTGCCACTGTAATGGTGGACACAAGTAAACGCCTAGTTCCGTGCACAATTACCAGGAGGACATTGACCTTTGTTATCTGTGAAGACAAGCATTAAAGGTCATGTCTCACTGACTAGATCCCAGACTAGACCCTCATCTTGTCCTACCTCAGGTATCTCAATACCTCCTACATCAAGTAATTAAGCTCCCCCAGCTACCTGCAGAGATCGCTCATCTCGGGAAGATGACACTGTTTTTAAGTGATATCGGTAGATACCGGTGTATATGTTACACACTGTCTTGGACCTTTCCAACAAGTCCATCAGAGTTACCGACCAGAGCGGCCAGGCTATTCTGAAGTGGATATGGGATAGGTTTATAGTTATGTTGACCGAAAGTTCAGAGTTTGAACCACATTTAAAGGTAGCATGAGCAGCTCACCACTTCTCAATACTATGCATGAGCAAGGTGAGTAGCTCTACCCGCATTAGGTGTCTTATCAACCCACCTTGTCTCTCACTGACCAACGGCTGCCTTATGATCCCTAACACTTTAACCCGCCTCAAACAAAATATTAGATTTAAAGACACGTCATCATTTTAGTGCCCACCTTCATTAATCCACCACGGTAAGGACGCGTACACGTCAACTGATTTAACCCTGTAAGGGCCGCGTAGTGATCCAATGCATTGTGCCCTTGGTATGAGGCCATGGCGAGTATATTTAACCAGACAGCGCTGCATTCATGCATAATGTCGATACACTCCCAAAGGGTCGGCATGATGCTTGGTCGGCGAGTAGACTATGTTTGAGGGCATAGTGCATTAAAACACTATGCGGTAATTAAAGGGTCCTAAGGCCACGTCCACTTACATGTGTTTACAGCATCATGCTCCATGTAGTTCACACACAAACCTGCTACATATTCAGTAGACTATAAAACCAGGAGCGGGATACCACGCCGGTCCTGGTCCCAATACTCATTACCATACATGTGATGACAGACCTTTTGGCGCTTTTTTAACTTCTCATAAAACTTGGTTGCATTAAAATGGAATTAATGAACTAACACTTATGGTTCCCATCCATAGTTCACACTGGTCTGTAATGGAGGAAATACAATAGGGAAATGTCTTGAAATCCTTCCCAGCCAAGACTTACTCCCGGTACTTTTACCTATAACCAAACGCAATACAAACTCTGAAAGATATTCAAAATATGCCTGGGCATGAACTGCTATATATCCCAATCTTAGTTTTGAACGCCCTTATTTATTACACTTCTTGTGTTATTGATATATATGTTCACCCCTGATGAGATTCCCTGGAAGCAGGACTCTGCTCCGGGAAATGCCACAAATGTGACAGAATCTGGGTAGGTGTGTGTCAGCAAGGGGTAGGGGGGAGGGGGGGGGGGAGGTAACCGGAAGCGGAAGTGGTCGACTGCCGAGGTCAGCGTCCCCGTAACGCGTCTAGACAGGAGTCATTTCACTCTGCTTCATCCCCGTGATCCACGATGGTATGATCCAGGTAGATTAGATAACTGAGAGGGGGAGGTATCCCATGCAGGTATACTCTGTATGAACCGGAAGAACCATAGACTAGTTGGGGATAGTGAGGCAGTGGTCATTTAAGGGAGTGAGTATACATGCGTGAACGCTCATCTCAGGTAGGTTTACGCCATGTGCTCCATAAAGGAAGGGAAGCAAGTCACTGCTATATCACCTGCACACTGAACGATAACGTTTGAGTGAGAGGAATGTCTGAAACCCCGGCCTCTTACGCTGTACAAGAAGACACGCGAGAGCCCCGGCCCTTCTAATATATTAAGTATATATTACATATGTAGTATACAGGTGAAAGTCGCATTGGGGCGACCTGATGTAATGTTTTCTTTTGGGCCGTCTCTTGACATGAACCCATGGCCATCTCTCCCACATACCCTACGATGGGTGCGAGCTGCGATTTCACAACCCCACTTTCCGGGTACAGAAGATGGTCCCTTGTATATGTATAGTTGACAACAGCCAAACCCGTCACTCACTCAGACAGGTGTACACATGTACCTTTATATCAATGTTTTGAGAACAAGGACCTACCTACGGAGCTAACAGGCGACGCGCCCAGAGGGTGACGCGGTACACTGGAGGAGGCACACGAGCAACTCGGGGTACTCCAGGGTGTCGGTGATCAGCTGTTGGCACAGGCTGAAGGGGTGGCGGGATCCCCAATCGTTACCGTTAAGGCTGGTCTAATGTAGTTAGACTCCAGTGTGCATGTGTCCAGGGTGAGAGCAGGTAGCACCTGGAGGAGGTGGGTCTAGGTAGAGAGGAGGGTAGGGTCTGCTAGCCCTGGGTGGTGGTGTGAGTAGCTCCTCCTGCTGCCTTCCTCCTGCTGCTACTGGCCGCGGGCACTAGCAGCACGTCTGTGAGTCGGCCACTACTCCTGGTGGTACCTCACCACTCACTACTACACTGGGTAGGGGCGGGAGGAGGACCTGCCCCCACCCACCCCTTGTAGTACCGGGGTGCGGCTCTGTGTGTTTGGTGGGCCGGGCAGGGGGGGGGGGCGTGTCTGTGTCTGTGTACACTTGCGGCCGACGCTCCCCGGAGTAATTATGGAAATATAAACTTAAATAAACACGGTGTGTGACGACTGGTAAGGGTAGGGGTGAGGATGATAAGGAGGAGTGGGGGGGGGGGGGTGAGTACTACCGCTCGTCAGGATGGGGGGAGGGGGGAGGGGGGCCAACACGGTGCGGTACTCACCGATATTCGGGGCGGCATTTCGCACCCTGTCTTGTTGACTTTACCCCCCTGCCCCTGCCCCATTCCGTTTGCTCCCCCTCCTCTCCCATATAAAAGGTAATTGCCAAACAATGTAACGACGTGCCTCCGACGATGGACTCCACCAATGGGCAACGGACCTCGATCCCGACGGTCACGGAGGCACCTGAGGTCAAAGATCTGAGGGCAGGACGAGGGGAGGACGAGGCAGGTGTGTGTGTGGGGGGGGGGGGGGGGGGGGGGGGTTGGTAGAGGGGTAGAGGGGATGGGGGCAGCAGCTGGGACAGGGGTGGGCAGTGACCTCAAGGTCAAGTCAGTGGGACAGACAGGTGGGCGTGGCAGGGTGGACAGTGTCAACATACCTGGTGTACAGAGTGGAGTGGACAGGGGTACACAGCTCCTTGGCCGGACAAAGGGGCACAGGCGATTAGGACGAAATGCTTTCTCTTATCATATTTTGATTTTGACCACCCCCCCAAAAAAGGTCAAGAATGCCATGTCACCCTCCATCCCACACCCACCCACACTTTGAAACCACTGGGTGGACCCGTGGGGTAAGGCCGAGCAAGACCAGTGTGACTGACTATAGGGGAGAGCTGGGTGGCGGTGGGTGAGGAGGCATCGGGACAGCAGGGAGCAGTGGATGGCGTGTGATTTAACATCAAAGCTCCAAGAGGCGCACTTGGCGGTAAAAACGGTGGGGCCCGGCTCGGCAAACAGCGTCTTGTTGTTTCAGTCACCTACAGAGGGCGCCACGCGTGCCCCGTGAGATGGTGCCGCGCCCCAGCCATGATATTTGAAATAATGAATCAACATTGCCGGATCACTTAGCGCCGGGAGGGAAGGAGGCTGCCCTTCTGACCTTCACTACTGGTGAGGTGTGGGTGGGTGTGCCCTGATATGCAGAGGTGCGGGGGGATCTCATCCCCTTCCCAAAAAACTACGACCCCGTCTGCGACATTCTTCAGTCTGGTTCTACTCGTAAGGGTCGTCTTGTGCTTGGCAGGTTGGCAGTAGGTCCACATTTATAAATGAACACAGGGGCATACCACTGCTTTGTACTGTGTGGAACTGACAATCTAGGAAAACCTTTCAGACCCTTTCTGGTGTGAACATGATTGTATACTAGTAGCTATATATACTCTTATACATTTGCACCTTGGCGTGAACACATTTGTGAAATTCACATCTTTTGAGACGGGAGTGGGGCCTATCCCTAAATATACCCCATACATCGATATTCTAATTTTCAGTAAACATTTATTACTTTCCAACCGCTTAGGGATGGAGAACTGAGACAGGACAAGTCACACTACCGCCTCCACCCTTCACGTGGTATTGGCGAGCGCCCACATAATACGATATTATCGTTATACTTGCTATATTATAGTCTATACTCTTACGTACGTGAACGTAACACACATAACTATAGGGCCCCCTGTGCAAATGTTGGACACACATATAGAGGTAGACCTTTAACTGGCTTGTCAACACATTTACATAAAAGTGTACTGGCTTGACAACACCTCTACATAACGTTATCATTTGACAACAGGCACACCCACAGCTGGACATATTCAGACTGGGATCCATCCTCCCCATACATATACACACCTGTCTGGTAATACTTATACACGTTAAGGTATTACATAAGTATGGAATAACACTGACTGCTAAGCTGTAGCACACGTGTACACACACAGGAGCATATAGTTCAGCCATTGCTCTGCCAATTTCCAATATGTGGACACACACACGTACCGTAGGTGTAGATTATTCTGTGACGTTATCACGTGTACTGGCTATCATTGCATGACACTTTGCATTTCTAACTCAGTAAAGGTCTTCATAAAGAAGACAATGACATTTTAGATAATGCAACGAAGAGAGTTGTTACTATGAGAATATTATGAAATCTTTTTTATTTAAGAAATGGAAATGTCTCCTATTAATGTGTTCTTCATTCAGTAGACTCATTGAGTAACCATGTGGGCTGAGGACTGGTATTTTGTATACATGTACAATTGATGATGGTCTGCTTATACAAACACTATTCAACATCTAATTTATACAAACACTATTCAACATCTAATTAAGGGTGCTACACATCCTTACCAGACAACACAGTTCCCATACACTTAATTAGGCCCTGACCTGGACCCTCATGGGTGAGGGTCATATGCAGGTCATGGTTAGGTATGGCGATGAGACCCACAGGCAACTCCCAAGCTCCAATCGTAAAAAAATACACGAAATTCTGCGAAGTAACATGCAAAGCGTAATTCAATGAGGTCGAGTCGGTCGGTATCATTATGATGTCTGGTTCTATAGAATATCAACTTCGCTACATAAGGTTAATAACTGTTCCTTTCTTCTTTTTAAAGAAATTTTAAAAGTAAATGTAATCCCTCTCATCCATTGATTTATTCAACTTTAGTATCAGCTAGGTTTCCGAAGGAATTCAGGCACTTGCCCCTGGGCTGCACAGGGGAAGTGTTGGGTATTGTCTTTGACTCAAGGTACAATGTGGATGGAGCGAAGCAACCTATTTAATCATGTTTACATTTAATGTAGTCTGGTTATGTATATATGAGTGATTCTCTCACTTCTAATAATGACAATTGCGGGATGTTAAAATACTTGCGAAAGGGACTCTCCAGATAGTGTTTATTCCAAATACATTATACCAGAACAATTCAAAGATGTCAACTGAGCAACAATATGTTGGTTGTCAAGGCACTCTGTACATTGGGAGATGACCTGCATGTCTGTGATGATGTTTTGTACATTGTATATCGCGGCTTCATATCTTCTTTCAAGTGCCCGGATTTCCGAGGCAGGCGCTATGACTAGTTAAATGCGACTAAGAAATATAGGTTCAGATGCCTTTTCTTTAGTTTATACATGCTGAACTTGTAAGAAGCTGTCCTTCTCTACTCAATACCATCGTTAAACCCGATTACTAATATCAAGTCAGTCTTGAGTCCCACCTATAATACCTTGAGAGTCTGGGTACGGTCAACACTAACTAACATTAACATGTCTAAACATTTAAATGGCAAATATAGCCAAAAGTAACATTCTTTTCAGTTCCACTGAGTCGATGGTTAGTAAATGTTGTGTTGGACTGATAAGTGGGTTTATTGTTATCCTACGTCACAGTGATAGGGCATTATACAAAATGTATGATATTAGGAAAAGTTAGTTCATATCATCTGAAACACTCAGTATCCTTACACTATACCGATATATGCCTTCCCTGAAAACTGTATATATGATACATTGTATAGGACACCAATACAAAGTACCGGGGTAGATCTTTACTTAACCTACATTCCCTCTCTCTTGTCCATGTAGCCAGACCTTGTTCATATATGGCTAAGCCGCCGGGCTGACTACTTTCCAATCAAAATAATTTTATCCAGGCCCGGATGTTGACTAATGCAGCAGGTAAACAACAACAGGCAGATAACAAAAGGCATTCATCCACGAGGTAAACATAACTAGGCTAAACACAACATCCCTGACCTGCCAACCCTACTCTACCCAACCACCCCACCCCACCCAGAGTCAAGCTTGTCATATTGGCAACCAGTCCAGCCTTTAGCTTATACAGGCTAGGCACTTATATTGCTGTCATAATAGTATCATATGAACCAAGCCTTGCTACTAGTACATCCTGTGCGTGTACAATGAAGACACAGTCCTGAATATGTCTTCAATATGAAAGAGTAGGTCAGAAAATTGTGAAGACCCTACTCATGCAGTATATTGGAAACGACGATGTACATATTTTATTTTATTTGTTAAACTGGTACAGACAGCATATGTAGACACCTGAGACATAATTATGATCACAGACCCTAGATGAAACATCCAACCTCAATTTCACCATTTTACTGAGATAAAGATTGTATGGAATCTTTTTTTTAAAATTATTACACAAAAGGCATATCATACATAGTATTGAAGCGGAATGGAGACTTCAAGTATGGGGCCGATATAACTCAGGATAATAGGAACAGACCTGGGAGTCCAAGCTGCCACAATACAGGTGCAAGGGTTTTGTATAGGGCCAAAACAAACAACTGGCCATTACTGAGTCGGAGCGCCCAACCCTGGGAGATAAAGCAGTGGTGGCGACCTGCAAACAGTGTGTACGTGTAGCAGGGACGTGTAGCCACTGTGGCAGGCCTGGGTGCTGCTGTAGGATACACATGTGTGTGTATCAATGCTTCTGAGTTCAGCATTGTGTCTGTATCAATGAGTGCCAGGCTATCATTAGACAAAAGAGTATCTAATACATGTATATACATCACCAGCTCCCATGTGTGCATCACCAGGCCCCGATGTGCATCACAGACGCACCCTTTTTGGCCCAAAGTTTGTGTTCTTTAATATTTTTTAGGGATATTTTTTTAGCAATAGCCCCCTCCCATACTTTTTTTTTCAAAATACTAGATATTATCCTGCTTTATCAGATCTAATACGTGCATTATCAATCTCATATGCATGTATCACCATGTGTAATGTGTTCATCAGGCCCCAATGTGTGTATCACCAGGTATAGTATATATGATGCATCAACGGTCGCATCAACAGACCTCAATTGGTGCATCGTCAGGTCCCACGCATGTATCGCTTTGCCTGGTATGTACCAGTTTGTATGTGCACATCATAAATGTATCGAGATATGGCATCATAATAGGCTATGAAAATAGATAATGTGTCTATCATACTTGCACAGAGGAAGATGTGAGCGTCAGCTGGACTCTCCCCAGGGTCAGGCAGTGCCTGACTCAGGTGAGAGAGCCAGCTAGACTTTCACTTCCATTAAACAGATTGAGCCTCCTCTGATACTTGTCCTATAAAGTTACTCCCTTTTGATCCTTGAATGGCAGTCAGGCAAGACAATTCTTCATACCAGAGTCAGCCTGACTTTCTTTCTACAGTAAGTCAATGTCTGACTCTGAGATGAGGGTCAGTTACCCTGAGTCTTCTTTGTTGGCTACCAGGTGGGGACACAATACAGTAACTAGCTTTGTGGTAGGACATTATAACACTATTCTTGTGGATTTGGAAATTACATACATTAAGATTCTGGGATAACCTCTGACATATATTGGTATATGTATCTGTATGTTACATACCTAAATGACTGGTGGTCTGTGAAAGCAGACCCTTGCCAGTTCAGGACAACAGTACCGGTATTATATTTACAAGCGTGACTATAGTCAAAGTCAGCTTAACGTTCACATGATGGTACTTTTGGCGACATGGGTCTGACTATGGCAAGTGAGTCCAGCTGACTCTCACATTTCCTCTGTGTGGGCATTGCTAGTGCTTATATGTATACTGGTGCACTATTAATACAATCATTGAAGGGTCACCATTTTGAGTTACTTTAATCTATGGTTGTGGGCGTATGGGACACGTTAATTCCTGCTTTAGTTTCTAGAGTTTATTGAAATGTGACAGGGCACAGGATTGTCCTATCGGGCATTGACCACCAGGGCCGACCATTGACAAATACATCTCGACGGGAACGTTGGTCCCATTTAATTTTGTTCAGTCTAAATATATCCTAAGCAATAAGCAACATGTATATATATGCATGTGTATACATCCAGAAGTGGTGTCATTTGCGAAACAACACGACTCAAAATATGTCCCCAATGCATTACCTCACCAGAATCTGTAATTTTATAGTCACCTGTCAGTTCTAAAGTATAAACGGGTGTCTAACCTTTCCCACCCTCTTTAATATTCTTCCTCCACCCCATCGATGCAGACAGATAATTACACAGGGGATAGGCCTATACTTAAACACCTCTCCCTTTCTATCTTGTTTTTACTTCCTAGAAGAGCAAGGCTTTCAACATCAGATGTGACATGACCCCTCTAGGTCAGTGAGGACCCTTCATAATCGGCATCCTCCATTAGAGCCATGGTTTCCATGGTAACCTAGCAACGCCCTTATCTGCATGTCCTACAGCCTAGCAACTGTGAGTATAAGTGTCGGGGGAGGGGGTGTTTACCCTGCTGCAGCTGACACTTAAAAACGCTGCTGACCAACAAAAGGCCGACCTTTGTGGCTGATGTCATGTGACTGTCACGTGGTGCTGACAGGCCAATCAAAGAGCTGCTTACAGTTCTGTGGTCAGGGCCGCCAGGGGCCAGTCAGTATGTCTGTAACAGAAGGGTCTGGTGAGGAGAGGTCTGCTTAGGATTCACCTCAGTCTGAATATATACAGTCACCACTATTTGCTAATCTCTTATGATATCATATCAAAGTGGTCCCTTTTAAACTATATACTATGCTAGCTTTTCTTTTTCTTAAGATAACACTTTGCTCAAGTGGACAATAAACTGAGGTCCATCGGTTTAATAGCAGTGTTATCAATCATTGGTTAACAAATGAGGAAAATCTCTATTTATCGATGAGCAGTAGTCATCACAGGTAGACCTACCCGCAGTATATGTAATATAGCCGTGGTTTCCATATGCAGATACGAGTGATCAGGTTGACATCGGTGTGAGTGTCTGAAAGTTTGGGGAGGGGGGTTGGAAAGGGGCAGATGCAAGTCTATGGTGGATTGGCACGCGACGCCTGTCCACTGGATGAGAACACACGTCCATGATCAGTTCCACTTCCCAATCCAACCCCCCCCCCCTCCTCCACCTCCCCCCAACACTCATCCAGCCACGCCCCTGACTGCTCCCCGGCTCCCAAGGATTGCCGCAACCCAAGTAAGGACAAGTTATCATCAGCACTCTCATCAACGTAAAGAAAGGTATTAACGGGTCAGTTATCTTTAAGTTTAAGCTAACTTAATAAGGACATATATCGTATAGACATGAGAGAGAGGGTAGGGGAGATCTCTCATGAAGTGTCAACTTGAGTCCTATTCACATGCATATCAAACGATCTGATGAACTGGTTAGTCCAAACACAGAGATGTGTGTCTGTACTACATTGTATATAAAAAGGATCACATTATCTGCCTCAGAGATGTGGAATACAGTTGGATCTGATTGGGCCAAGCAGGTGGCTGATGACGCTGATACTGTGTGACGGCATGAGCATGGCGGCCGTTATAGACCATATACCGTAAGTACAATGTACAATAGTTGATCAGGATCGGCTCTCCGCCTGCCAACTCTTTCACACCCGGCAGGGCGGGGTATACTACAGGTGCACGGTGCCTAACATGGGTGAATTTCACTCTACATGTATAAGAGTACATGTGTAGTAATATAGTGCCTTGTCACCAAGTCCCTACAGTTGGACACTGGTGGTGAAATTACAAAGAAGGTATACCTCCCTGACTTTACCACCGATTCGCTTATATGTCTCACTCTGTGTAAACATAATGTAAAACGTATTAATTCTCATGAAAAGTAAAGTAATCCATCCTTAGTACTGGGGTATTAAGTAATGGTAAAATTGAGTCCTGACCTGTGCTAACATATCCTGGAGGTGCCCCCGCTCCTGGTGAGGGTGGTAGGGGTAGGGGTAATGGTTACTCATCAAGGTGCTGCTGTGTGATCCCTGATCATTGGTCCTCACTCACCCCTCACCTCCTCCAGGGAGCCCTTCACTGCCACCTAGCGCCAGCCCAGCGCCTCCTCCTGTGCCTTCCGGTGGGGGTAGTATGAGGGCGTGGTAGTCCAGGCGTCAGGTCGGTACATGAACCGTGGGAGTGGTAGGTTCTGCTGGGGTGTAGTAACCACATAGAGAGGTATGCTGGTGAGTGAGAGGGAAGGTTGGTGATACTTCTCTCTATGAGTGACTGCGAGGGGAGTGCCCCTAAGACTGGCGCTCTCCAGGCCCGGGGCGCGGGTCTTATGGCTTTATTGTGTCCGGGGCACTTATAATTTTGACATCTGCGGGGCCGGCCGGCAGGGCAACTTGGCCGGTCTGTTTACCAGTCTCGGCGGGCGGCGAGCGACCACGGCCGGGTCTGGCGAAACAAAGCCCCAGTTTTGTTTATACACAAACAAAACATAAACACGGACCAACAATGGGCGCGCCGCGCTCGTGTTATTCCACCACATTCATATTGTAACTTTTTCTCCCCCCTGGTCGTCATTGGTTAGAGTGAACATAACCCAGTTTTCCCTAGTGCTGTGTGTATATGTAAACAGAGAAGGGGTAGGCCGCGCACTTTGGTCGCTTTTTGTTTGTGAAATCACGTTAATACTAGACCTTCTTCTCTCTGCCCATAAAGGCCAGTTTCCATTAGCTGATATCATTCACAATCGGCCAGAGAATCGGCTGATAGCAACATAGCTATCGATTGCTGACCGTGATATGCCACGTCCATTTTGCAGCCGATTTAGATTTCAAACTCCTCTGATTACAGTAAACTCTACTTCTTACGTTATTCCCAAATGTAAATCCAGCTACTCTTTTCTTATTAAAGTAAAAGTAACCTGTCTATACACGCTATAAAAGTAACGCCTAGCGTGTCATCTCCCTCACCCATCTGTACTGGAGGGGCGTGTAAAGGGGGGGCTTTGGTAGCCTTCACATCCACAAAGCACTACCTTGAGCGCTTAATACCGAAAATGCATTGGGGAATGATTTCACAAACAATAAACGCTTATTTCACTGGGAGGCCGGTGAGTAGATTGGACGGGGCCCTGTGCTGAGGCCACTCGCACACAACACTTGCCGCTACCCATCTCGGCATACACTGGGACAACACAAAACCATCATGCGCATTATCTCCGAGTGATTCCGCCGCATTGTCTTCCAAACAAGGCGGTGCCGCGCCGCGCCCGCCCGTTTGTTGATCCAGCGCACAATAGGAGCGGTACGCGTCCAATCGGAGCCCGCGTGCGGACAAACAATGTGCCCGACCAATATTTGTGCAGGGTTTGTCAGCTCACAGGATGTTGCAGCCTTCAAGCAGGCCAAGAAACAGAGTCAACACGGCCACACAACACAACAGTATCTATATTCTCCAACCTCCTCCATCCTCCCTCGCCGCCCCTGGTACATCCCACTCCTCTCACCCCTAGATCAATCCCACAGAGAACCCCCCCACCCCCACCCCCACCCCTGATACAGTCACACACACATACACATACTAGACCGGTGAATTTTAGTCTAAACATTCACCTCCACCTCCCCCTACCGCCACCCTTTGTGGGAGTCGAATCTGTACCTTTCCACTCAGGCCTGTATAGACGGAGGAGGGGCGCCTGTGCGTGTTTCTTGTTCAAAAAATAACATTTTGTTTATAGATGTGCTTATCACCCGAGGGTTGAGGCAAATCCACAGGAGGAGTTCCCTGCAAAGAAGCACCCAAATACCCTGGCTGTACCAAAGTTGGTTTATCCAGCTTCTATTTTAGAGAACTGAATTGGGAAACTATGAAGGACGTTAAAGAAAATGACACTTTCTCCATGTAGACTTCCGCGACACATTGACTTAATATTTTGTGCTCAGTCAACACACACCAAAGTGGGAGGAAAAGAAGTACATCTGAGCTTCTGATAATGCAAGTCCTCTTAAAGTTAAACTTCACCACAATACAGGACAGATACATTATACCTGCATGGACAAGGCTCATCATCCTGCTCATAAATACAGAAAGTGTAATATGAAGTTTGCATACTCCCTAACCAGACTAGCCCTTGATACAGACCTGCTCACGACATTAATCGTGTCTAATGGCCGAGGTGGGGAGCAGCTCATGACTGATATAATTAACTCGCGTCTTGATAACGAGTAGGAGTGGAGCATTATGGCACATTCTGCAGACCATAAAGGACACAATTGACTATTAGGGTATTGTCCCAATAGTGCAGAGAATCTGTCCCACCCATTCCTGCTAATGTACCTTTGCACACTATGTGCTTATAATGTTCACACTATATGAGTAAGTCTTTTATAATAGGCGTTATAATTGACACCTAGATAAGTCTGAACTCACGCTTTAAGTTTTAAAAGAATATATGGTTCTATATACCGGTACAATATAGAATGACTTGTTCTGAGAAGTTTTGGTTCAACAGCTACCACTTTATGTACTATGTACATGTATGTCGATCTATGGAGGGCCAGTGTATACCTTGTTACCTTTATGTACTTATTTTAATTTCTATGTACTTATCTTAGACTTTAGTATTGTTCACACTGTTTATGGTATCTAATGTTCTGAACGTCCCCCAAGGCTAGATGACACAGCATAAACTGCCACAAAATAAGCATGATTCACTCTAATTTGCTTTTAAAGACGTCAGCCAATTGGCATGCATGTGCAAACATGATCACACACAACATGCATGTGATACACGCTCTAATGACTTTAATGTCCAGTAAATGGATTATTCCCAAGTTTCCAACTTCATATCTGCACGATCAATGCTATTGTATACGCATTTGTTATAGATGTTTTCCAAATATTGCAACCTACGTATATATGTGATTTAGCACGCTTGATACACATGCACCGTACTGAGACCTAGATTTTCTACAACTTAATATAGTAATATGCATATTACAATTCCAAACGTATAACTTAAACTGGGTGCAATGAATATAGACACCAGCATGGTAGCATTACTATCGTTGTCTTTACACCATAGAAGCCCAGGAGGAGAGCTGAAAGCATCCTTCTTATGTAAAGTTCCCCTCCAGGGTAAGTTGTCTCTTGCACCTAGAGATCCAACTCTCTAGTTGTCTGTTCAGCATAAAACCTATCATGCAGTCTTGTCGTGGGGAAACACAAAAAGCCCTCATTGCACACCACACAAAGCGCCATCTACGTCATTGTTTGTTCTCACCAGGGTTATGTTGGGGAACGCACAACAATAAACCATATACATTTGGTGTATTCAAATAGTTCTCCACCTTTTTATCTACCTATTCGTCTCTCTTGTGTTTTCTTTCTCTCAGTGTTGGGGGCTACACCTGCGGGCCCCGACCACCCGCTAAGATCAACAAGAGCAGGAAATAAACACGGCGGGCGGACAGCCCCCATTAAAGTGCCCCCTCTTGAGGATGTAATCAAAACTTTGCTAACATTTTGGTGGCGCGTCCGCTGTTATCCCTAGCGGAGACACGCCCCTCTGTCCCCACTCATCCTTCCGCTGTTATCCCTTGTGGAGACACCCCTCTGCCCTCGATCCTCACCCCAGAGATGCAGCCCCTCTCACGGTGCGGACACTATGGTCGGCAGTCCGGCACATTACAAGTGCTTGCCCCGCGCCCGCCTTTATTGTATTTGGTGAGCTGTGAACGCCTGAAATAATATAAAGAACATACAGAGCCACGGGTGGAGAGGGGCCAGCTCCGGCGGGGGGAGAGTGTTTATCCGCGCGCGATCCGGTAGGTGGCCAGATGGACCGGGGCTTTGCGCGCGCAACGCAGGAAGCGGAAACTCGCCGCAAAATCACAAGCACAAACACGGGCCGGAAAGGTTATCAATTCCCCCAGCTAGTTCCCGCCGCCACCGCCACCCCCAGCGGCGCCAGAATTTGCTTTCTGAACGGCGCAGCTAGTTATAAGCAAAAGCTTTTTTGTTTAGTTTGTCCAGAGTATCCCTTTGCTTGCCAACAGAGGGGAGCGCATCCCTCAATTTGATTTAGCAGATTATAGCCGGGTTTGAACAAATTCATGTTGCCTTCATCTGAGTGGGCCGCCTATTTGAGCCGGCGTGCAGTGTGGACTTTGGGTGGCACACGGCCCAGACTTGCAGCAGTCTCACGTTTTTGTTTTGTTTACAGAAGTTGAGGCAATTTCATCAGACACAACACGGTTGGAGGGCACACACTGCTACCGGGTGAGGCGCACCCTGTGTTCTTTTAGCCGGCGTCTACCGTTTTGTGTACAGGCCTCGGACAATTTCATGAGACACAACATCCTCCTGGGGGTAAAACACACACTGGAGGAAATGCACTTGGTGCTTTCGTCTTCTTGCCCCTTTCTTATTTGGCCACCAGAAACAGGGGCATCTGTATGAGGTAGCGTCGTCACTGCGGGCAACAAACTAACCAGCCCCTCATCCTCTACCCTTCTTCTTTTTTTCTCACAGCACACAACGACACACATCCAAGATAAAAGCCCCCAACCAAGATGCATCCCGCCCTCTGATGCAGCCCAAAGTCAAGCCCCAGTTAGAGACAATTAAATTTTCTCGCAAGCTCAGCAAACGGAAGGGCCCGGTGAGATCAACAGAGTTTGTATGAAGTGGTGCCGGGGTGGGCGCAGTGTTGGCGTGTAGCGTGGATATTGGTGGCCGCTGGCGGCTGGCTGCTGTGCAGAAAGGCTAAATTATTGTATGATCTTTGTGTGCTTCGTCCGCCCTCCGCTTGGCGGCGCGCGTCTCTGAACTGCGCCTGCGCAAACACAACATCACCACGCCCGGAGGCCGCCCGCTAGGGGTCGTCAGCGAATAGGGGCAGTTTCGGCCATCGCCACCAGAGGGTGCGTTATCCAGTGCCGCTCTCTAGGGGGACCCTGGGTGAACTAACATCGTACAAAAAGATGCACTTCATAGTATACACTTCGTACTTCCATCGTTCTAGGACAACCTTCTTGTCATTGATGCTCTCCATGTAGTACCAGAGTCAGGAATGCTATCAGTTTCTAGCTGATTATATGCAACACAATCTGACAACATCCTTAACCTGAGGGGCCGGCATGAAGCACGAATGCATTGCCGTCGAGTTACTCACAGGCATTGCATTGGTGCACTATAACGACCAAGGTTTCTATAAATGTAACACGTAAAGGGTTACGCCATGTCATACATAATGATAATCTACTTCATATGCAATGCAATGCCAGTTTGCCAATGCTTTCAGACAGGCATCTTAGTAATACTTGCAGTGGCGTAGGAAAAGGGGGGGCCAGGGGGGCCCGGGCCCCCCCAACCACTGAGGAGGGGGGGCCTGAATATGTTTGGGCCCCCCCAGAATTTTCAAGACCTGTAATATAATAGACACAATTTTCAATCCCGCATAGGGAAATGTGGGGGCAGAGGGGGCAGGGCCCCTAAATCAGACCTAAAGGGAGCTCAAATACTACTTTTCCATACACCCTTATATAAGGATGTATATGATACATCATGCATAAAAACCGATACTTTAAGTTGGTTTGAGTGGGCCCCCCTTGGGCCCCCCCATGGAGATTTGCTTCCTACGCCTCTGACTTGGTCTAATAATAGACTCTATTATCATCTTATATTAGATCGATGTGGAGGTAGTTTCCTTCAGATAATCTAACGTGTTTCCTTTTTTACCAAACTCTGACCTTTTTCCTACTGTTGACCTATTGTGTCAAGTACCGCTAAGTACGATCTCCATCAAAAGGTCATATGAATCTTAAATGGCCTCATGCTTTTAACTTACTGGCCAGAAAGTGGTTCAAATGAGATAAATTTATAAGATATGAATCTAGTTGTTTTAGTAAATCATATATATCGTACCATCAATACAATCTATTGGTAAACAGCATTACAAGGAGTCAGGATATATTGGTAATAGATCGGCATGCTGCCATAAACTGCCTGTATACTGCTTGCGGCGAACACATCCGTCCCATATTTTACTCTACACATCCCCCCTCTTCAGTCATGAGTTTCATTTCCTTGGTGATTATTATTCTCAGCACGTGTATACAGTAACTAAGTGATCCTCTATGGCCTCATCGTACACATGTACACCATATAAATCACATCAGTTGAATTATCCTCCATATGCACACTGTATATATACATGTCCACATGTTTTGTCCTGTGGTGCGCTCGTGCACGTGCACACCATAAATACACTCACTAATCCCCACTTCCCACATTACTAGTACCCTGGAGGAAGAGGAGTAGTACTATACAGGTGACCTACCTGTTGGTGCAGGGCTGCCATGGAGGAGGCCTCCCCATTCTCCAGGCGGCGCGGGCTCGTGTCGCCGTTGTGCATGTCAGGTGGGCTGGTGGTCGGGGAGCGGCGCTGTAGGCGGGCCAGGTGGTGGCTGGACGGATCCTTGGGAGTTGTCGTAGACAGGTTGATCGCCCCTTCATGCTCCGTCTCCACTCCATCCATCATCCCATTCTCCTGCAACGGTACAGACAGGACCCATTATATATCATGTAGTGCTTACAGTGATAAGAGTGCCCATGTATAGGCGTGTCCACACATAGCGTACCTGTAACGGAATTCAATGCGTTTGCGATATTCACCTGTCGCCAAACTATTACTCCATATTCACCCCTATACTTGCCACCAACAGACACAAAACCTATATATATATATATATATATATATATATATATATATATATATATATATATATATATATATATATATATATATATATATATATATATATATATATATATATATATATATATATATATATATATATATATATATATATATATATATATATATTCACCCTCACTTGCCACCAGTATAACCACAGAGAAAAGAAACACCATCAGAAGGGAGTCCAGGTTGCCTCCAGAATGACTCCCCTCTCTATGGGCAGCCCAGGTGCTTACTTGACTCCTTTAGTGAGTCAGGGAGCTATGTGACTCCCCTAGGTGACTCCCTTAGGTCAGACAGGGAGTGACTTAGATACTCCCTTATGTAGTCTGAGTCATTCTGGAGGCAACTGGACTCTCTTTTGACGCTGTTTCGTTTCTCTGTATACACTTTGTATTCACTTCTATTTCCAACCAACATATCTACCCTACATTCACCGCTACTTCCCACCAATAGATCTACACATTATACTCACCCCTACTTTCCACTAATATATCTACCCTCTGTATCCACTCCTACTTCCCATCAACAGATCTACCCTCTGTATTCACCACTACTTCCCACTAACGGATCTACCCTTTATATTCAACCCTACTTCCAGCCAACAGATCTAGACACTGTATTCGCTCCTAATTCCCGCAAATAACAAACATACTCCATATTAACTGTTTAACCTGTGAAATAACCATCCAACAGTAGGGTGTCTCATTCAGTCAACAGTGCGTGTCTATATCACTGTGGGTATGGGCCGGCCATGGCACCAACCTATGCAGAAGGAGGGGCCCCTCAACGTGTCAGTCTCTGCCATTTCCGGGAGTTACTATTCATCCCCCATTAGAATAAGACATATGGGATTCTTCTATATAAACAGGAGCATGTCCCAGACTATCCCCGCTCTCTCTATGATAAATAGTTTAGAAATTATGAAAAAAAAACTAGGTTTTCAAGTAACATAACATATATCTAATGTAATCATTCAAAATCCGGGGACTAGACACACTTAAGTACAAATATCCAACATTAGAATGAGTGTATGAAACATGCTGTCTATTGAAGTTTGTCCAGGAAATTAGCCCTAATGATAGTCAAAATAACAATACTAAGGCCACACCAAAAAAAGAGTTGGTCAATGGATTTCACTTTTCAAAAAATGGTGCGAGCGAGCGAAATTTTTTTTTTTTTTTTTTTTAAGAATTTTTTTTTGTCAATGGATTTTGTTGGTGGAAAACTGGAGCGAGCGACAATTTTTTCTTTTTTTTAACCAGCCTCCGACAAAAGTTCTTAGTGGACCCCTAACATAAAAATGTATTGGTTGATCTGGGGGAATTACTGGAAGAAAATTTGGAAAAAAAAAAAAAATTCTCAATTTTGAAAAAAATGAAGTGAGCGAAATTCATTGACAATTTTTTTTTCAAAAAAAAAAAAAAATTTCCATTTCCGGAAATAGGGTGCGCGAAATCCATTGACCAACTTTTTTTTTGGTCTGGCCTAAGCCTTTATTGCAGCCAATATAAAAAAATACTCACTGAACCGCAATGAAGGCAACATTTAATTGGTAAAATAATTATATACTTAGTATATAAACATATTGTTATATTACAATTTGAACTTCATATATTTCTCCTCCCCGAGTCTGTGTCTGCACGCAGGGTAGTTATACACTATGGTGCAGGTCCTCAATATAGCTTGGGTATGGGTGCCACCGGGCTGGTAGGATATATATAGACCAGCAGGGGTAAAATTATAAGGATTTCTTCAACTTTAAATGCTTGTGACACACTTCTCCGTGGACATATCATTATCACTTTTCTTCCATTGAATTATTACTAATCTGCTTCATCGGATCTACTATCCAAATGCTGTATAAAATAGATGATTAATTTTCGATGGAACACCCTACCAACAGTCTGAAGTGTGTGGACCTTCGTGTATACACCCACGCCCCTCTAATTCCCAAATGATCTACATTCTATAGATATGAACTCCTACTGTCCACTAACAGATCTACCCCTCTATATTGCCCCCTACTTCTCACTAACATATTTGTCCTCTATATTCACCGCTTCATGCAATAGAGATTTTTTTTTAAACTGTCCCCTGTCACTAGGTTAGAACCCAGCAGACCGAGACAAGTGTATGGTATCCTCCCTTCCATATCTATGGTTTTACCCACCTTCAGGTACACCATTCTACATGTGCACCGCGGGTCAATGCCTGGTCCTAGGTCCTCCAGAGGAGCATTGTAACATATCTCTGCAGGTGCATTACTGAGACCAGTGGTCAGCTGCCTAGTGGCATTATCACTCCAATGATCCTCGTGGACAGTCACCATCATTAAGCATCGACACCAACCAAGGGGGAACGAACACCTTATGATCCACCCAGGTCTCCTCTCATAGATACACTGGTGTGACATCATAACACATATATACATATGCGGTGTAGGTTGATGCCGATGGCAGTGGTCATTATTTAACAACGGGGGTGGGGGTGGTTTGGTGGATTCTTGCGTGGGCGAAACATCTCGAAATTTTTCCGCCCCCCCCCTTGAACTATGGTAATGCGCAGGCTTTTTCATTGAAGTCGGTGACATTTTCTTGCCCTCCTCCTGACTGGGGAGGGGGTGACATTCTTTTGCCCCCCCCCCCCACCCCATCCACCACCCCAGCCACGTTGATAAATAATGACCACTCCCTAACCGCACTCAGGCATGAAACTTCTGGGAGTACTAGTAACTATAACGTTTAGGATGCCCTTGACACATGGCCAACCATCCATGATACACGGAAATGCCCTGGATATGTTGTTACTTAAGGCCACACCAAAAGAAAAAAGTTGGTCAATGGATTTCACTTTTGAAAAAATGGTGTGAACGAGCAAATTTCAAATTTCTTTTTAATGAATTGTTTTTCATCAAGGCCTGTTTTGAAGTTTGCGGTATTGATGACATTTCCGATATGCTAGAACCAATATCCAATATTTTGATTATGGGAATGGCTGCCATGGCCCAGGGGGGCACTCAGATCTGAAATGACTACCCACCTCCAAACACCCCACTGAAGCGGTGGATCTAAAAATTAGGGGGTGGTGACTCTTAATTTGTACCCTCAAAAATAGGGGGTGGTAACTCTAGAGCAGCGGCCATTTATTTGGTCTCAGTAACATATAAATGATAAAAGGTAAGAAAACAATAACTATCCATGTCTACTGCACTGTTGGCATCAGGAAATACAGGTAGTGTTACAGGAGTACCTAAAATAACAGGGCCGGTGACTTATATGTGAGGAATCAGGGGGCAGTCCTTTCTATTTATGAGGGGCAGTGGTGTGGCGGCCCCTGTTTTTAGGCAGGCGGTAGTTTGGCAGTTGGCGGGTACTATCATAGGGTGAGTGCCCCCCCCCCCCGGTGCCATGGTAACTAGAGACTGGCCTTTGTATCATCTTTGTTTAAAATACATTATAGATATAGAATCTTAATACTTAAGATGGAACACAAATGATCTATCATTTTTTACCATCATTTTTGGATTCAGCAACCTCAAACTAGTCTAGTCACGTAGGTCTGCCCCCATTTTTTTCCGGGTCGTTGCACAGTGTTATAGATGAGAATTATATCTTAATTACAGTATGATTCGTATAATTAAATCACCCATCCTTGAATGCTACTATGTATTACTTATCTAAAACTACTTTACCAATAGTGTGTACACATATTTACCCCGGTTTTCCTCCCATTTAAAACACCTGTAGTCCATAGACCCGTCGCGAGGTTTGTATGATGAGCTATATCAACTTACTATACATGAGCAAGTCTACACTCCAATTTCTCCCCATCGATCAAAATAATCGAACTCAAAGCTTAAACGCGACAGTGCAGGGCATCCTAACAAAGTGTTGGGACGTATACGGTCTATCATATCACAACTGTATCAAAACTTTCAGTTGACAATTCTGAAATTTCCCCAAATCAATTAGCCAACACACAGGATATGACACGAGTATGACACTGCCTTGTCTCCTAGTGGAGACCAGCCCCAGAGAGGTGTCCTGTACGCAGGCAAGCCCCCAGACAAAAGCTAATCAAGGGACACCCAACCCAATTAGGGACAATTATGAAATCGATGGAGCGAAGCTTCAATCTTAAGGATGGGTGTGTGGGTGTGTGATGGGAGGTGACCTGTAGGTACAGGAGGACTGACGTACGTCACTCAGGGATGGGGTTGTCCTTATCTGCCGCCAGGAGTGATGGGGTGAACGACCCACTGAGCATTGAGACATTTGGACATCCACCTCACCCGGGCTACCGCACATAGAACACGTACTACGATACCGCACAACCACTTTGAAGACAAGGCCTCATGGACATAGACAGTCTATGGGCCACTAGCGGTTTAGATCTATGAAAATAGTTCCCTCAATTCACTGTGGAATTCTTAGGGTACAATTAGTACCCGTTGTGATGGCTGTTATCAGTGCTTATATTATCCTATACATTTAAGCCCGCGAGTATAAAAACTTTGAAGTTCTTTTTTAAAAAGCCTCCCTCGTTATATTTTTCAGTCATTGGTGATGATAACCACTTTTTTTTGAGTGGCCTAATTAACTGGAACCTCTGCCACAAGTAATCTATTAGAATGACTAAAATTACGTGTTAATTGCCAAACATCTCCCCCATAGCCCATTGCAATGTTAATGTTAACAACGATCCGTGTAGTGGATCAAAGAGGGTATAAATTAACATACTACGATAATTGATATGTCAGTCTATGGACGGGATTCGTCTCGATAATAGCCAATCCATGAGAACATTTCACAAGAAGTCGGGATATTGGATTATTTCAAGTTGTTATGAGGCTATAAGGGCCACAAGATGGATTATGACGTTGACAGCTTTATGACGTCACGATAACGAGACAATCAGAGTAGCAGACGACTTTTGGAGACGCTGGCCGTCTGTCCCGCGCTGCCCCCACGTGACGGGTCATGTGACGAGTGGCCCCACGAGGCAGGGGTCAATTCGCGGCCTAAATTGACTATTGGCATGTTGTAATCTACACTCAGCCTATCTGACGACCAACGGCCGAGTCCATGTCCAACCATTGACAAAACAAGGTGATGAAGTATCGATCTCTAGCGGCGCATCCCTCGGCCGCACTGGACCTATATACCCATGGCTGACCGCGGGAAGCGATCCATGGTGAGAGTGTGTGCGTGTGAGGGATGGAGGAAGGGGGGCGGGGGGGTAGCAGGACTTCATAAACTGCCTATAAGATGTATTACTATTGGGTATTGATGTGGTCATGATGAGAAACTCATATTAACTAGGCTTCATGCCTCTTATTTATTGATATCTCGATAATCTTCCTAACAAATATAACTATTTCTCATATTTTAGGCATCAGTTCTGCTTAGGGAACTTAATACCATATTCATGTTCAAACATGTGAGGTGATCGATGCATACTCTGAACTTTTACATTAGTAACATCACCTGCAGGCCTTGTCACCAAACCAGAAGACAGACATTAATGATATTATTACACGTGTACCAATCATAAGTAGGGCATGAAAGGACACGTATTGCTTTGTTATACATGTTTATTTAACAGGAAATAACGAGAGAGAATAATCAATTAGCAAAAAAGTAACAGTGCATAATGGTAATGTCACTCTCTGGAAGGGAAATTCTTCAACCAAGTAGACAGTGACATCTAGTACCTTAAAATATCGGGCACTTGATGAGGTGGTGTGATTCATATTCATATGGGAAGCAAATATCATATATGACTAATAATAAATACTTATGGGTATCCTTAGGCTAGTGTGACCATCCCACACGAGCAACAACAGTTGTTGGTACTTTGTAATGAAGGTATGACTACAACATTCATGTATAATACATGCACGTCTACATCATTAATTATAAATACCATACAGTCATGTTCTTGGTCATTCTGCAGACAATACTTAGAAACGCAATCATGCGATCCCCCCCACCCACGAGTGTTGCTTAATAAAAATTGAAAAGACTAAACAGGGACATTAGGTGTATCAATTAAATTCTGGTATTTTACAATACCAGGACTACAGTGTGCTTATATGTATACATGTACCTGTAAAGCCATCCTACCATTGTCTTTCATTTCATATACAATGTTTGGAATTATTTTGGGAGCATCCATGCTTTTCAATCGGTGAGGTATAATGTAATGTACATTTTAAATTATGAGTACCTGACGCTTACAATACAGAAACCAACATACAACCGCTACAATAGCTGTATCTATATACTACTGACAGTTTACTTATGCCACAGCTAGGTGAAAAACGCGGACACGGCCGTTTATATAACACTTAAATATTTCCCATTGACATGATTTTTTCCCTTCCCCAACGTGATAATTAGCATGGCATGGTATGCGAGAAATAAAATGTAGTTCACAATGTATGCTACATGTATAAAGAACTACATTCTGGTTGCTGGTCGCCAGTGCAGGTACTACTATAGGGTTCTGGAGGAAGGAGTGCTGGCACAAGCCTTTGTACCCATCGTGACATGTCTTTAATATTAACGCAACCAGAGAAGTTTTATGTGGCGGACCAACCGGATATGGCTCGAGACTCTTATACGCAGATGATCTAGGTTTAAGAAGTTAGTCAGTAGTGGCTATCCCAGGTTCATCATAGGCACATTAGTCAAAATGACGAACTTATATTTAAAAATAACCGAGGTAAAACTAATACCTTAGTCAAAATGACTAACCCTAAAACGCATAGAGATCAAAAGACTAAGGTGGGTAAGTCAGTTTGACTTACCTGACAGCATTGACTAACATAGGTTGGGCATATAGGGAGCCAAAATATGACTCAGGGTCTCTCCGTCATTTTTGAATTTAAGTTCGCCATTTTGACTACTGAAGGATGGATACCCCTATGTAGAACCTGGGATGGCCAGTACTGACTAACTTCTTAAATTTATTGATTTTCAGTGTACTACATAGTACAACAATGTACACCTATAGTAGGCTATACTGGTCTCTGATTCCCAATCTGGACGAGGGCAGTGGGACCGTGGTATCAGTATAGAGTACACCAGCAACCAGTAGCTCCCTAATCACCAACCAGGTGGTGGGAACTGGGGCACTACGTCACAGTACGTCAAGGCTCATACCGGAAGTGGTGGCGGCCAGCCAACGTCCGTCGATCGGCCCCAAACCCGCTTCCTCCTACGCGCACATCCACCCAACACACACTGCCAACTCCGTCCGTCAGGCAGGCCAGTATCGACTTGCTGCTGGATATAGGAGGCATAAAGCCATTTAACTCATAATGTCCAACGTCCACAGAGCTATACACAACCGGTTAAGCCATACACTTACTATATGCATTTCGTATAGTAAAGGGCGGTACACTGAAAAAGGTATATAGGTATGTTTAAAACTAACTATGCCCAGTTGATGACATAAGGTAATCATACTGATGACCCGCGGTCATAATTTTGAGGATAATACAGTTTTAACCCATATAGTTGCCAGTGGACAGTGGCCATGGGGGATTGAGAGGCATAAATTCCCCCGTGGCCTAAAATGGGTGTTACCCAACATTAAAACCACTGATGGAGTTTTTAAAGACAACACATCACTCCGTAATATTCTACCTATATGCCCCAACCCTTCAGCCCACCTTACTGCCTTGTGTTGATATAACCCTCCTTGCTGCCATTCTGATGCACATTCTAGATGGTTTAAAACCACAGAGCTAGAGGATCCCAACCCACCCTCACCACTTCCTCTCTCACCCCCACTTCCTATATTGATCTGCTATAAAACATTCATCGCCATCAGCCTTCGCCCGTCGCCACCTCCACACCATTGTTTTTTCGGCCCGGTTTTCGCTCCTCCGTTGTTGTTATTTATTCATCGTTTCTGCTCACTTGTTGCAACAGGGTGAGGGGTGGCAGGGGCGGATCCAGGGGGTGGCCTGGGGGGCACGTGCCCCCCCTAGACCCACGGAAAAGGGGCCCTTGGTATGACTCTTAACTATAGGAAATGTGGTACAGGACCCTGCCTGTGCCCCCCCTAGACCAAATTTTCTTGGCTGTGCCCCCCCTAGACCACCCCTTCTGGATCCGCCCCTGGGTGGGTGGGGTGGGTTGGGGGTAGACAAGTCTCCTCCTGGGTTCCTTCCTTACCCCCTCCCCTTCTCCTCACCCTGCCAGGTGTCCGTGTCTGGGGTGGCTTGTGGTTGGGTGTCAAAGAGGCGGGGGATCAATGGCATAGGGTTGGTCAAAACCCTGGAGGAAGAAGACTGGATGGTTGCACTGAGATTACCAACTTAAGACTGTGACTTTCTAAGTCTAAGAATATCATACTTTTGACCATGTACAGCACATTCAAAACATTCTAGCCTTCGTAGATAGGAGCAGTTGACCTTTGTATAAAGTTTCATATATGAAATGTATTCGGTGAATTTAACAAGTGCCATCGATTTAGGCTCTTCCGGGCTATGAGTTGCTCATTGATTCCTCAAGTGGGCCGAGTAACTCCTTGTGTGTGTTCAATACAAGCCCCTCCTACCCCCATAACTCCTGTGCGACGTCTGGTCAGCCCTACAACCCACACAGACAACACTGGGAGAAATGAATTATCTCAAATATCACATTAGAATATTAGCATCCAGAAACAAGCTTGATGTCCTCTCTCTGCCCTTAGGCGTCCTGTGGGGAGGCCCACTAGGCATATCAGACCCAAGGCAGGGGAGATTAAAATTGGCTGAATCTTCCAAATCTCAAAATTAGATTATCAGAATTCAGGATGAACGGTTCAGTTGCCCTTAAAACATGGTTAGTCTGTATTCAAACAGGGTTCAATGAGAATGTGCAGATAAGCAAATTCGGTTAAAAACTAATTTCAATGAGTGCGAACGCCTTTGATCACTCGCTGATCAACTGATGCTTTTGTGTTGGGGTCGTTTGATTTTGAGTGAGAAGAGCTCCCGCTTGTTGCGGGCTCCGAGCCATGGTGCACGGCTTGTAGTTCTGTTGGGCCGTATTTACATATCATTTCGCAATTGGACTTTGGTCGCCAATAATCCCACCGCTCATTTGTCTGTGTGGCTTCTGTGAACCGCCCAAGTCGAATCCCAAGTGCAAACAAACAGTCTTTGTAGCAGCAATGGCTGCACGTCTACCCCCGCCCCCAACCCTCCTCTGTTAAAGGCCCACAATGTTGGTACCCTTGCAGTTACAGTCGGAGTGGAGCTGGGAGACGTATTCATGCATTTATATAGGCTGGGTGGGGGGTTTAAGTACAGAAGCCACTGAAGGCTGCCAAGTTGAAGTTATGATTATTTTAAAAAGTTGATGCGCTTTTATACATGGAAGTGTTTCAGTTTTTGCCTCGCTGGTGCTTGCTATTGATGAGATTCAGTAGCTGCATGTAGAGTGAGGCAGAGAGATGGAGTGAGTGAGATCTCGTTGTTTTACCTGAGTGCCAAGTTGTGGTATAAATGTCGTCTGCTTCTACACATTAAAGTTGACGCGCTTCCGGTGCCGCCTGTGATAACAATGCAGCCTGCATTTAAACACCAGCAAAATGCACACTGGCATCCAAGGCCAGAACATAACCACCCCCCACTCTCCCGTCCTTTGTTGCCGCCGTCACGTGCCGGGATTGCGTTGCATAAAAGTTCCAAGAAATAATCTAATTCATTTTTAGGAGTCGGGTTGCCACACAGCTTGCATGTAATCCCACATACGCGCCTCCCGTTTCTGCCGCTTCTTGGCGCCCAGACACGCGAAGTGTTATGTCACTGGTCGACAACACTGAGCATGACATCCCCGGCCGAGTTAATAAATCGGTACAGAAAACTTTCCAATCGAATGAAAATGCCTGTTGGACGTGGGGAGAAACTGACGAGTCTGCTTTGAATCCTGGAAAGCACTTTCAATTAGGCGTGGCTTTCTTTTTCGATGTGCATTGTATAGAGTGGTGCAAGTCTGGTGAGAGAATTGAGAAAAACGTAGGTTGCAATAGTCATACTCAAGAGCTAATCAACAGCTACTTCAGCCTTATTATTACCCCTTTAAGGACCGTAATCGTGAATCATGATGACAAAGGATATGATGCAGAACACAAACGACTATGTGGCCCTTATTAAGGTTAAATGGACCCCACCCCATCAACGCGCATACGGCACCTGATGGCAAAATCCATGATATTTGCAGATAATGTCATAATTTACCTTAATACTCCCTTCAAGATGTCATACCTTGGCATTTTACATATTGGTATCCCCCTATTTGCTATGTGTCATACCCACAAATCCCAAACTGTTTAGGAACTACTTTGATTAATTCAGGATAGTTTTACCTATAATACAATTATTTTATATCACTTGTCCTGCATTCTTCTGCATATATCACAATATCCCTTAAAACAAGCGACTTAATTGTATAATACTCGTAGTGAATTAAGTTTGGGAACTACCATATAGTCCACGCCTTCCATCTCCATTTATGTATATGAAACTAACAGGTGAACATCCCAAACATACACATATATGTATTACAGGTAAAACATCTGTACTAAAACATGAAACATTATCCATAGCAAGACATCCACCACTGAGCGAAACCAATAAAAGAGATGACCCATAAGAAAAAACGATCATTATCTCAAACCGAAATAACGAAGGCTCATGTCTTTTTTCCCCTTCTTCCAATTGTTTTTGGGTCGGCCAACCTCTACTAGAGAGGTCTGTCTGGTTTTATGATGAAATGGCATGGACAGCACGCGGCGCGGGTCACGTCTGTTGATGGCATGAGACAATAACATTTTATTTACCGAAAGAGGCTCGGCTCAATGTGCAGTCAATCGGCCTGTGATGGATCCGTTGTCACGAAGCAATGCTTTCTATGGACCACCCCTCCTCCCCGCGTCGTCCCATCCCGTCACTACCAACCTGTTCATGCCTTCTTTGTCTACATGTCTCAAAACCTCATCTACTGCAACTATATAGTCGACATCCATGGCGACTGGGTTTTATTAGGCGGACTGTTTTGCAAGCCAGAATTGTCGCCAACCTGTAAGTTCAAACCTTGTTGCTGGAGGTCCTGTCCATTATTCTCCAATCTGTCCATTTTTCTCCCACCTCAAACCAGAACTATACTCTGTTCTTACACATGTATATGAATTATCGTCTCCTCCTGTCCAACTGGCCATTCCGACCTATACCTGTACTCCGCCTACATAGCTGTCCACCTACAGTGTGCACTACTTCTTGGGGAGATTAATGCAGAAGACCTTTGAGACACGTGACTGACAGAGACACTGTATCATCACCATATTAAAGGAGCTTGGTATATGAAACTTGAACCTGCAGACATACAAGTACGTACCAGCCAATATGGGAACCTTCAGAACTGGTGGCGGGTTCCTCCTATGGTATATATGTAGTGCATAATGCGCACTAGATGCATACTACCCTCACATTGTTCTCTCTAAATGGTGCATCTCCTATTTGTTTTTGTTTAGCACAACAGAGAGAGCAACTCACTTTGTGACTCAGTACTGACTCAACACAGAGACAACATTTCGGTTTCAGCTTTTCAAAAAGGGACACTGCCAGATTAAATTCAAACATTGACTCATTGAACGGCTTTCCAGTGCCAAGACACCCTTCTTGGAGTCCTCCTGGAGGCGTGACACTCAGGACTTCAGTGAGGGGTAAAGGTAGGGGTGGAGGGGTTGATTGTGTACTGGAGGAGGCTGGGGTATTGATTAAGCAGCTACTTCATCAGGACATGGGCAGGAGATGGCTGGGGGATTAGGCTAATTAACAGCACAGCTCCCTCCTGCCTCCACATCTGACCAGTGACACCATGAGATTGGCTTGTGTCTAAGTGACCACTGACACTCTATAGGAGAGCTTGGGCTCTAAATGACCGGGGAGGCCTATATACTGTGTCTAGCTCGTGGTTTAATATCTTGATGACAGTTACCAGTACCAAATCGATGCACAAGTAAACCATCCCAGATATTTTTCTCCCTTAGCATCTTGGTACCAGAACAGGAGTCAGTTTAATGATGTGTATGGTGGGCGGTTGTTGGTAAGCCCGTGCCAAATGATGCTCCAGAGTAGTATATGTGAAATGGGGATTGGACGCAGGCGATGCAGACATGAGGACACCATAGCTATGTAACAACATGGGAGTACTTGAAGTACTTTATACATGTATTATTACATCTAAACTATTGGGGTGAATCCTAGTTATGTGGCATGTGTGTGTCTCTCATAGAAGTCGGTTCTATCATGAACTGTCTGGTGAAGTGGGTCTCTTAGGCTATCCTTGATTGGGCACATTGGTTCCCTGTGGCTGGCTAGCTGGTTGGTTACTTTTGGCTGACTGACCAGCTGGCTGATTGATTGGCTGGGAGGATGTCTTCTTGTCGGTCTGCTGGACACCTGGTTAGCAGAACAGTGCCTGAGTTGACCAGGGCTGACATGTTGGACGCACTCGATACCTGACATGACTGTGGGACTGACCCAGGGGTCCGTCCTATAGACACAGGTGGTAACCAGTCTGACACCAACTGCTGACATCTCACCACCTCAGCAGTATTTTCTTAAGTATCAATACATAATCAGTATAATTAGGTTCCAGTTATAAGGATTAAGCTGTCGCCATTAAACTTTGCCTTTGTGCTGCTCAGGACTGAAACAAAGAGCGAATGTTTCTACAACGTCCAGGCTACCAAGACATCTAATAATCTATGCACACGTAGCCTGTAGGAGAGGTGGGGTATGGTGGTGGATAAGGTAACATTAACTGTCCACAGCTAGGAGAAGGTTCACTACCTCACCAAAGACCACCACCACCACCCCTACCGCCCCCTCCCAGTGGCCACCGCCCATCCCACCCTACTATCATTTCCCTCTCTGCCCACCCACTCCCTCCGCGGCCGGGCCCGGCTTATCGCGGCGTGTATCACGACGTTTTAAGACGGTGGGCTGGAGGGAGGGGAGGGGGGTACAGGAGGGGTGGGCGGCCGTAGGCTGTGTGCGTGATCGTAGATAGAAGGCCGAGATGGCGGCGCAGATTACGCGATGCGCCCAGACTGATACGAGCGATAAGCGGGCCGATCGATGGGTGGGCAGGATCAAACAGGCGAGGCCTTATAAATAGCAATATTGTGTAATAGGGTTGACATAGCATGCCTTGACTGAGTGACATGGGAGATGGTGGGAGTCCAGCACCACTGGAACCTCTCACCCCACTCCTCCAGTCCCTACCTCCCACCCATCCCTCTGTCCACCTCCGGACAAACAGCCAGCGTTTGTATTGCACCAAAAACATCCATGGCCCAATCTTCTGGATGCCTAACAGATTGCCACCAATTAAACACTTAACTGGTGTGTTTTTGTCCGTCGCAGGGGCGGGGCATGGTAAAAACACAAAGTGGGGGCGTGCTGCAGCGTAAAAAGACGCGTGAATCACGTGCCCCAAAAGGCGAGCGGCAATAACGCGTGTGGATGGATACAAACGCGCACCCGCCGACTCGTGAGTAGTGCACGTGAAATGGGGGTTGGAGGCAGGCGAGGCGGAAGGGCAGGCTTGTTTGCCCTCTGACCCTGTTATATTGTATGACCAGGAGGACGCTGGTGGACGCGTGTTGGGAGGTCGGGCAAGGGGAGAACTAGACATGATTGGAATGTGGCGATGTTCCAACGATATCCCACCCTGCATTCCACCAAGGAGCGGATCAAGGTCCAGCCCACTGACGGCGCAGGTATCACAGCAGGCTATCCGGTAGCTATATATAGGGTCACATAGTGGTCCCACAAGGGGCGGGGAGTAGGGGCAGGGAGGAAGCACGGTAAGAGGGTGGTGGGCGGTTAGCAGTGTAATGGTGAGTTAGGGTGGGGGAGGCAGGGCTGACCGAGGGACGTGCATGCATGACACCGGAGAAGACAAAAGCGGCACACAGTAACGACTCAATGGTCTTGTAGTCTGTCACAGTATCAACTTCCGGCCAGATCAAAAGGAAACACTCTCCTAGCACAGAAGCTGTATCACTCTCCCAGCAGATACCCCCCTACAAGTTGGTGGGTGGGGATGGGGCTGCTGCAGCGAGCCTTATATCAACTACTGTGTGACCCCTTCGACGGACACTTTGGCACACGGTTGTCACATCATATTTGGAGGCAGATCAAGACTCAAACCTCACTTCCTCTTGTAGAATGGATGCCATTTCCCACCCGTCAATGCTTATAGAGTAGGACCACAAGGCTATACGAAAGCACGTTGAGGAGGATACCACGTCTCAGAGCGGGGCCTCATTTATTGTGCTTGTTATTGTCTTGCCTGCCGTGCTTCATTATCACAACGATCCTTTTACAAGATAAGGCCACCCACCTCCCTACCAGTCATACCATCCGCCAGATAACCATCTTTTAAAGCATAGCCGGCCTCTGATGGAACACTCCCGTGGCTGCAATGTATATTATTTATTACCAGTTTGATGAACAATATTGATATTTTTAATGTCCAACTCCTGAGTGTAAGAGAGGGGATCTTTACGCCAGAGATAACAATCTAAGGTCTGTAGGATATTGTCCAGAGAAGAGTGGGTTGTCTGATAGTCTCGTTCCCCATCTAGAATAGGAAAGAGCTTAAATCTATTCACTTGATTTGATTTAAATCAATTACATTTATTTGACATAAAATTCGCCAAGACTTCCGGATGACAATGAATCTACATACAAAATTTATCAAATTTGTTGTAGTGTCGACTATATATCATGAGATCCTTATATATGTACATTTATCCTGGGAGGGCACTTGAGGTGATACTCACCCATGGTGCTAATGCATTAAACGCGGTTTCCACTGAGATATACTTGTGACCTTTCTGTTTTACTTATCTGCACTAGAACGTAATACCGTTGTTACAGCTCAATGTACATCATTGAACCATGTCTGAGCGGTGACTACCGGTAAATATTTAAATCACCTGATGAAGGCAACACCACTGCCCAAAGGTTGTGATTATAATTCAACGATGTAAAACAAAAGCCATTTAAAACAATGATGCTTTAACCATGTTCCGGTCTTAGTATACAGAAACTGTACAGTGCAACTGTATATGGCCTGCATTTAAACGACACGTTCTTAAATCTATAACCAAGGGGATCCACCCATCCATAAACGATGCATAAACTATACAGAATATTTGTTCTGACATGGCCTTGTGCCAATAGTTATGAATGCGTAGCCAAGAATAGCTATGTTACTGGTACATAGTGCATAAACCATGTGCATGCGACATGTTGTAGTTACATGTCTGGTATGCATGAGTGCGACTGATTTTAAATGGTGGCGTATTGGCAAGAGTTCAAGGTTCAAGAAATGGGGCGGCAGATGGTTGAGAGAGCAGCTTAGCCGACCCTATACATGTACAGCAGACTGGGTGACAAACCTCAGACACCCCCTCCCCCGGCCCACCTCGCGCCCCTCCCCACGTGGGGCCGGCTCCTCCCGGTGCCCTTTGATCTGGGCCCGTAGGTCGGAGTGCCGCTACACCGGGCGCAGCGTGTCAGGAAATCTATGCGACTGCCACCAGTAGGTACTATTAATAGTGGTCGCCGCGCCCCGGTCAACGCACCCCCGACCCGGAAGTGTTTAGTTATGACCTGCGCAGTCTCACATGTGACGCGGGAGTCGATCCGTCTCTCGGCCTGTCCCTGTATACCATGGATGTAGGGAGCCAAGCCGGGGATCCAAGCGGGGGATCCAAGCATGCGCTTCTTGGAACTCCAAGGCTGCCTGTGGTGATATTAATATGTTTACATCGTGATAGGCCAGTGGGAAATGGCATATACATGCATGTTGTATGTACATGTACAACAACACAATGTCTCTTGGTTGGGCTAATTTGAGTGGCCTTGACGTGACATAAGTAAACATTGGATAAGTAAAGACCCGGGTAAAGACATGACAGTATGTGGTTCTTTTGCTATTCAGCGCAGAACATACAGGGTTATAAACCAGAACATTGTACAAACGTATACACATGGTCCTGCATGCGTGGGGCTCTGTTCCCATCATCCATAGAAAGTGTTTGGCACAACGCACCGTCCTATACAACTGCCAACTGTAACGCAAATGATTAACCAAGACCACCACAAAAGGCCATATAATGTACCATGACATTGCATGTATATACATATGTACCGTCACATACCATTATACAGGCACAATGGTAGTACATGCATAATTATCTACATTACACGTGTTCTATATATACAATGTACATCCATTAGGTTAGTGGATGATGGTACATGTGGATGATGCTACATGTATAAACTGTGTAAAAGAGCAAAATTGTATTACTTCTAAATACACTGCAGTAGTAGTGATCGCTATATACCTCGACCAATCATTCTACAACTGTAATTCATGTAGAACCACTTAACCATTTTACACCAGGTGCAGACCATCCCCTATCTCTTCATGGATACAGATGAAGTTGCATAACCTTACATAACGTCACAAAATGCTGTTTTACTAGAAGACCCAATATAGAGTAACTCCCACACTGTACGAGCATTTCCTGTTCATATTACTATTTATTATAAGCAGCTCATAGGGGAATTATAGGGAAGTTCTAATGAGGTCTCAATATGTAGTATAATTGCCTTGGAGCAGTGTATAGGGACTGTGGCTATGCTACAACATGTCCAGTGCTGTAGAGCAGCTCACACTGAAGATGTGAGCAGTACATGGTTGGACTCATGTAAACCAGCCACTATGCAGAGAGGCTACAGACTCCTACAGCAATCCTTCAAGTTGCAGGCCGGCCAGGGTGGCGACGGCTGGCAATGATATTAACTGGTAAACCAAGCTAAACACTGTAATCTCAGCTATAATTACCTGCTCCTGGACGCCAATTTCACACGGCCAAGACCTGGGGATTGGCTAATGACAGGACTACCATGGGAGATGAATGCCGCTCCCGATAAACTCCAGCCGAGTCAGCGGCCAGGTGGGGGAGCTATAGGGGGTGTTAGGGCGGTTGGAGGAATGGGGGAGGAACGGGGCAAGATCCACCATCCATCGTACACAGTAGCACTATAAGCAGTAGTCCTTTTAAGAACAGGGGGTGCTGGTGGATTTCCGTGCTATTTTTACTGCAAATGACCACCCCCAACCCTACATCAAAAGGGACCCCCCCCCCCCCCTGTTGTATACATGTATATTTGTTTCTGCATATCACTATCATATCATAGTGATACTTTCGCACCTTTTGCCCATACAAGTACTGTGCCCACGATTTGCTCTTTCGAAATAAATGCATTACATGCGACGTGTAATCCTATGATATTCTCAAACTGAAATTAAGGACGCAGATATTATTTATTATCAGCAATATAACCCTCGTCATAGGCAATGCAAACATAAATAGACTTCAATTTCAAAACTGGTCCGGGAGGTATCACTTTAATTCATACACAATAGTCCTAGATGGAAATCGATACACGCCGAATGAACTTGAGAAGAGGCTGTATTATAGAGAAGAATAAACAGAGGAGAGAGGAGCCCAGCTTGTGTCGGTCTGTGCGCCCAGTGCTGTTGTTTACCCTAGCAATACTGATCAACATGGAGGCGGGCGCCCACCGCCACAGCTTCCAACGATTGGACTTCACTCTTCACTCACTTGGATAGAGTCAATAAATAATTTCATCAAAAACCTTCGGGCCGCACTAGCCGTCCTCTAGCTCATCTCTTTATTTGGCCTGGATCGATTAGGGTGGGGATGGAGGCAGAGAGGTACCTATATATGAGGGTGTTGGTGATCAACCGCCATAAAAGTGGGGTTCATTGTATACATTGAGGCGCCTCTATTTATATATCTGTACCCAGGTATGTCTACATAAAGAAAGACGATGCATTAAATATAACAAACGACAATAGATTCTATATCTGCAAATTTGATTAGAGACGAGTTCAGTATTCATACCACTGCCTCTCCTCATGACGTCTGTACAGTGTACTCAGGACGTCACGTCATGTGCTGGGGACGCACCTTTGACACGTCCTGAGAGGTAGACACTTCCTCCAGTGGGACGCTGCTGCTGCGCCTACAGACCACCGTGCCCTTCTGTATGTCCTCATTAACCTGCTTAATTAAACCTGTCCGCCTCTAGCCTATAGAGGTGGACTAGTGCATGTATGTTGTATACATGCATATATATATATATATATATATATATATATATATATATATATATATATATATATATATATATATATTATATAGCTTGCTTATTCTGCACGGCTCATAGAGACACATGGGAGTTGCTGGGTATGATAAAGGTAAGGACAGCAAAACAGGAAGGTATGAGGAAAAGCCCATTAATATTTTTTTACAGACATGTCCCCTGGTGTGTGCAGCCAGTGACCCTAACCCAGTTCGCTCCAGATAGCATCCGCTCTGGACAGAACGCACCGGAATATACCTTCTGATCTTATTTCCTACTTCCAATCACCGACAGCAACCATCCGGCCCAAGAAGGAAAAGACCAATATCAATTTCATTTCTATATTGGCTGAAATTACCGCAACAGCTCAGGTAGCACGCCTCCCTGTTCACCAAATAACCTGAATTGTCAGTTCACATATATCTCGGTGGTTTAATATTTATTCATATTATACTCGAGTTAAAAGATGGCTGATGATTCAGAACGTAAAAAAGGAAATATCCGGTACCCTAACCCATGGTGTAATGGAAAGCACTTTCTTTCAGCGTGGGAGGTTGGGTAGAGCAGCGCAACTAAGACGAGCTGCTCGCTCCCTGCTCAAGTGACCTGTAAAGGCCTGAGCTGCTCTGGGGTCGTAGTGACCAGAGACGGGAGGCTGAAAGTCACCCCTCCGCCCATAATGTATTTTCAGTGTAGATGTTTGCGTATAATGGCGTGCTATTTACTGATGCATTGAAGCCTGTCAACAAAGGCATGTCGGCCCGTGTCAGGTCACGAATCTGCACTGTAATCAATAGCACCAGCCCAGGAACCTGGCCAGACTCCTCCACCTCCAGAGCAGCTCACCCCCAACCTGAGCAGCTCACTGTCACTCCATACAGGACGACCACGACAATAATACAGCCCCACTCCATTCTTACCCCTTAACCTCTTTCTTTATATTTTTTTCTGTACATTTTTACATGTCTTGATGCTAAATCACTTCCTTCTTATATCATCTTCCTCTCAACCTCTATCTATATTGACATCTCGATTCTTCCACATACGAGAGCTGTTTATCTCTTTTGGCACGTGTAAACCTTTCCTGGAGACACAATCGATGTCATTGGCAAAGACTGTTGAGATACATACATGAAAGCATGAAAGCATCCTCCCTATCCTAGAGGGGTCTGCAAAATAAGAGGCTAATTTCCAAATCCCTTCGATGAATAAGCATCACCCACTCACACACCTCACGTGATGCGTCTCTACCTTTCTACAAATGAGCACGGGCCACATGAGAAAATATCGGCCAGTGGTCCCCTAAGGTTTTCATGCATTGCATGAATATGGGACGGTGTTGGGACAAAAATCCCTATTGAGCGCTTAATAAATGAGGGTATTTTTGTATCGACCGGACGAGGGGGACGGTGGGCCTGACCCCGGGGCGGCCTAGCCTGATGAACGTGCTCAGAAGTGTCCAGTTACCAACAAAATCATCTTCCCATTATGAAATATTGATGTTTAGGCGGGTGGTGTTTGCGCTACACTGGCGCGCTGTTGACTTTGACACTTCGGCGCGACAGGCGACCCCGGCCCTCCCCGAATCAATAAGTAGGACTGCTGTCCGGACCGCGGCCCGAAATGTAGAGGGGCGGACGGGGGGAGCGGGGAAGGAAGAAAAGATGATAAGCAGGAGTGAGAGAAACCCGCCGCACAACTGTAACTGTATCATGGCGGGGTGGCTTTTTTGGCTGCTGTTTTATTTTCACTTTGGATAAATCAGCTGTGGCGGCCGGCCTCCCTCCCCCTTCCCTTGTGACACAATCATCATCCGATCTTGGCGCTCTCCGGCCGCGCGGCCACCACTCGGCGGTCGGGCTCATTTCGTGCGGCGCATCATCAAACGCCGAATGATTGATTTTGATTAATCGCTTACAGCGCCTACTATTTCTCGGCGCGATATGAAGTTCTCTGATTGCGGCGGCTCATTGCGACCCCCCTGCGTCGACCTCGGAGGACGCTGGGGCCCCGACGCCCGACGCCCAGGCGCGCCCAGCTCGCCACATCGGATCCATGCCGCACTCAATTCTAATTAATTTCATAGTGGGCTGTTTGTGCTGTTTGTCAGAGGTGAGCAGGAGTGGCTATTTCATCCCGGCCAGCCACTACTACTACAACGCCCCCCCCCCCCCCCCCCCCCCCACATCACACACACACAACACACGCCACAGTGCCTTTTTACAGGCAAATAGAATCAGCGTTGTCCAGACAGCGCGACCCCCTCCCCTGTACTCCCATTGACTCCCTGCTACATGTTTATTCCACTGTTCTACATAGAGTGTATCTTTTGATATGGGGCCGTTCCAGGCACCGGTGTCACTTCCGAGCTTTTTCTGTAAACGGCCTTCAACACCATGATAGCAAAAACATGGCGAGTCACAGTGCTTTTCTTTAACAATTTCCTGTGTCCATATGTATCTTCTTCATGTATATCAATTTAGCATCATGTGCGAGCTGTGTGGCTGACGATATATGCATATTATATTATATAGTGGGAGGTAAGGTATGTATGGCAAGCCATAAACTAGGATCATTTATATTTAGGTTATCTGTATCATATCGTCCTCAATGTAAGACGCATTGTAACCCAGTCTTCAGGCCTAGCCTTACTACTCTTTGGAACTGAGGCCCAGTGAGGGTAGATATCATATTCCTACAAGGGAGATTATCATAATTGTTTTTGTTTTGTAGCGATATGTATAGTTTCTAAGATGTCTGAAAAGAGTTCTTCACTTATAGGATCTTATACAAAGTGATGACATTATAATCAAACCGATCAGCGCAAATACTGAAGTCATTGCTCCTAGAGTCCCCCATCACCCAGTTTAAAATATGCATCATTCCCTGTCCCACAAACATAACACCAATACATTTTCAAGATTGGGGCGGTATCCATGAGAGAAAGAACACGGAATACAGACGCCATACACATGGCCTTCTATGTATTAGCTCAGTCCACGTTTTTTGAACTACAAACAATAGACACAACACTCTTCCAATCACCGACACAGTGATGGTCAATGTCATCACATCATAAGGGCTATCTAGACATATTTACTGCAGATCATAACTGTCTTGATGTGTCCCCCTCACCCAGGAGGATGACACCCATCCGCACCTCCAGTAGATGATATAAAGCCCTCTGTAGCCCTTTTTCCCATTGTCAGTATTGATCATTAAGCAACCAATAGACACATGTCTCTGGTCAATGTAAACTACCGGGTACACTACAACGATAGCAGACATATGGCCACTACAACAAGGGCACTCTACCCATGTTATTTTGTTATATTTGCACAAAGCCTATCAACTAATGCATACATACCTTAAGGAGTAATTACTAAAAGACCTGGGACCAGATATATTGAGTCTGAGAGATACTATCTCCAGTGTGCATGTCTATATAGGTTACCCCAGCCACCACAGGCTCCTCCAGGGTCGAGATGGGCGTTGATGAGGTAAGAAAGTTGGCATTGATCTGATCTGCAGATACACAGTAAAACTTAGTTGCCAGGATATGATTAGGTCTGCATATAAAACAAGAAGAATGTATTATAGGATGCGGCAGCGTACACTGTAGTGGGGTGCTGGAGGAGGGGTGGCAGGGTGGTGATGGGGGTCGCTGTGCTCACCATGAGTTGCTCCTGATGGATCCAAGGGATCAAGTCCCCTTATTATCGACCGCCCGCTGCCTATTAGCCCGGCGCATTATCCAATTCCTCTAATCTCCCCCGGCGGCCCGCGCCACTAATGTCCACTATTGACTTTTCAATTCCGAGTCACAGATTCGGCAGTGGTGTCAGTCTCCGAGACCCGCCAATAGCCCGCCGTCGGATTTATCATCCAATTATTGTGGCTTTTGTTTTTCACGCGTGCGGGCGACGTAGTCCCCCCCCCCCCCAACTCCCCATAACCCCCCCCCCCCCTCCCCCATTTATTTTCCTCTTCCTGTTTTTAGACAAGGGGGTACGGTGCCCCCTGTGCTCGGCCTCGTTTCCCTTGCACCAGCGAGGAGCTGCTCACGAGGTAATGGAGTGCTCCAAGGGCCGGTGATGTAATGGCCATGTCATTAGTGGTTATCGGTGAAATTGGGGAGGGATACTGCGTGACAATGCCAAAAGTGATATTGACAAATAATAGAGAGGTCCAAATAACGAGCCCTCCCCCTGATTGGTGTACTTAGGACCAACTGGGGTAGGGGGTGGGTGCAGCAGGGTGAGAGTAATAAGACCTGGGACTATTTAGTTACTTCCATCATCACTTCCTCCCCATCCATACGATGTCAACCAGTGACCCCCCCCCCCCGTGCCACCCCATCCACACACATGATGAAAGGCCAGGTCGGGTGCTTCTTGGGGTAAAAGCATACACATTTGAAGCATATGCCAAATAAGCAATACATATGATAACATCTACAAGTTGTTACTTGGTTGACCTAGGTTCAGTGAGATGTCCAGATGGACATTATTTTTAACCCATGTAGTACCCCCCCCCCTCTCCCAACCCCCACACAGACACACAGGGTCTATACCCTCGGTAATGCACTCACCCCTACATCATCATGAAACTGTCAATCACAGCGTAAGTGACATCTAATCGGGTTGACATACATAAACGGGACACAATAGTTGCTGAACCTTATTTACTGGTCTGGGTCCATCAGCATAGTCTATACATGGGTTCTATACACGAAGGCAGTGTCTGGTTCGTACATAGAAGCCAAACCCATCGCCTGGGCACTTTCTATAGGCCGGTTATAAGCATACGAAAGTCGACATGCTTCACTATGACGCAGGACATTCGGTGTTGTGCATCTTTATTTTGCACAATTGGCTAAACAACAGTCCAATGCTTTTAATTGTTCTAATATGTAAATCGGAGGGGTGATTAAGTAAAATCCTTTTCACTCGCTTGTCAATAGTCCCATATATGCAATTTATAAACTGGCTAGCCATTCTGCCATAAGTTCTGCAATATCATACTTTTTGCCGGACCAGCAGATACTCTTTATCGGTTATGGCAATACATAACTCTTTATATATTCAAAGGAAGTTAAATACGAAAGAGACATTAATAGATCGGCCGAACCGGGCATGTTGTATACGTTTGCTTTAATAGCTGAGTTAAACAAAGACACTGAGACATCATAATACAAACAGAAAATATTTCCCTAAGTAATTTTCTTCACACCAATGGATCCATGGATGTGCCTCTATAGTGGATATGCTGGTGCCTCTCTTATATGCCATAATGCACTATCCCATTTATACACCTTCCCCTTCGGTACACTGTAAAAAGTTGTTGTTCTGGAACAGCAAAATTTGCTGTAAGTGTACAGTACTTTAGCTGTAAATAATAATACAGCAAATTCTACTGTACATGTGCAATTCTGTTACTGTAGATGCAGGTTACGGTAGTGACTTGTAGATCTACAGTACTTTTCCCTGTAATATGTACACGAGAGGTTGTGGCTTTTCCCTGTAATATGTACACGAGAGGTCGTGGGATCGGTCCTAGGTCTAGCTTTTCCCTGTAATATGTACACGAGAGGTCGTGGGATCGGTCCTAGGTCTAGCCACCTCTCATCAGGGATCTTTAGCAACAAGGCTGTAGCTCATTTAATACAGACATGGCAGAGGTAGCTTATATCCCAATATGACCATTTGTAACACCGGCTCTGTGGCGCAACGGATCAGCGCCTGTCTCCAACACCACAGGTGGTGAGTTCAATCCTTGGTGGAGCCACTTCTCTTGTTTCACCTACATCCACCTAAAATTCGTTTTTCCCTAACATAGATGATTAGAAATATCACCAGCACCGGGAGGCAAACCCCAGACCTTTACAAATTATTATTAATCAGTTGAGAAGTAGAGTAGAGATATATCCCAATATGAACGTTTGTAACACCGGCTCTGTGGCGCAACAGATCAGCGCCTGTCTCGAGCACCACAGGTGGTGAGTTCAATCCTTGGTGGAGCCACTTCTCTTGTTTCACCTACATCCACCTAAAATTTGTTTTTCCCTCACATGGATGATTAGAAATATCACCAGCACCGGGAGGGGAACCCCAGACCTTTACAAATTATTATTAATCAGTTGAGAAGTACAGTAGAGATACATCCCGATATGAATGTTTGTAACACCGGCTCTGTGGCGCAACGGATCAGCGCCTGGCTCCAACACCACAGGTGGTGAGTTCAATCCTTGGTGGAGCCACTTCTCTTGTTTTACCTACATCCACCTAAAATTCGTTTTTCCCTCACATGGATGTTTAAAAATGTCACCAGCACTGGGAGGTGAACCCAGGACCTTCAGACTATGATTTAAAATCAATTTTGCTGTACAGTAACAGAAGATTCTGCTCTCCCTATACAGTACATAGTGCTGTAAATATACAAAAGCTCACTTGCTGTAGGTTCACAGCACAATCTACTGGAACCAAAGTTGCCCCCAGTATTTGGTGTACAGGAACACTCCTTACTTCTAAAAGTGTATAAAAAGATGTAGATACATCTCTCCCGTTTACTTCACCTGACAACAAAAGGAACTTATATTCCAGAGAAAAGCTAATCTTACGATATTTGCGCAGCTTTATACAGGAAATTATTAAAACATTCCAGGGGGAAACAGGAATCCCTACAAAGGTGGACGAATTGGCTTATTTATAACTGTTTTCTTTCCATTCCAGTTACTAGGTGACGATATGCTACTAATGAGGTCTAAGAGTGCCCACTGATAATGAAGTAATTCCGTGGCAACAAATGTTTACACCTTTACTGTAATTCACAGAGTGATAGCCTGTTGATGGGAAAATGCCACAGCACAGTTTTTTTCTGTGAAAAATAAGGAATTTCACACATTGATTCAATGGTTTCCATGTACTGCTCCATCCTTGCTCTCCGAGGCAATCTCTGGGAACTTGGGATAATTGCTGTTTGACGATGTAGCACCAAATGTCCTAATTATAATTAATTATTAATTTGACCGGTTTGCTATATATGCATATCAAAAGTTATACAAGAAGGTCTATAATCAAGAACAGAAGAAAGGGATATCTTTGCTTCTTTTATATAATATGAAAGACACAAAGGGACAGTACTCCCCCTCGCCAACTCCAGCCACCTTTGGGGCCCCCTGTGGCAGTTCTTTCTTTATCTTATATCTGTATGGTGGCCGCATCTGATTCCTATAAGTCGGCGCAATCGGCCATAAAGCCGTGTGCTGCTGTCTCCCATCATGTGCAAGAAGGGCACGCGGGTGGCCAGATCTCCGCAGTAACACGAACTTCTCTATTTAACCAATGGCTTTTGAATATAAAACGCTCATTTCCGTCTTGGTAAACAAAGGAAATCCGAGAGGCCTTCAACAGCCATACAGGTTTGAAGTGGAGGACAAACGGCAAAGTCCAATTTAAGGGAATTAATTGATGTTTTGGCCGTGAGGACGACTTAAAAAGAGGCCTGGTGATGTGACTTGAAAGACTCGCAGTCGGAGGAGCAGCGATCAATTGGTTCCGCATTCATGGCAATTGTAGCTTCAAAAAGATGACACAGAACAATATCCCCCGGCCATACACCGACAAGAGGGCCGTCTTTGAAGGTAAGAGAAAAGTTTACTTTGTTGTATTTACACACTCCATGCCTTGTCGGGATAAAATAAGGGAGCAACTTTGATCAATGTTTATTAATTGATCCTGTATGGTGTACTATACAACTAACAAAATATATACTGTAAATTCTCAGTCAGAAAGAGTCAAACCCCCAGTGCGGCTGTCAGTATTTACCCAAAGCCTAGATGCGGCTTATACACGGGTTTTGCCAGTCTAGGCTAGTACTGTACAGAGTACTAAAGTAATAATTTCCATACCCCAATTTAAATGGAGGTATTTTTTAACACACTACGTGAATATTCCAACATTGCCTAAAAACGTGATATTTGCCTTATACTTATATATGCAAGTTATTGACTGGTTCCTAACTTCCTTAACCCATTAGAATGTTCCCAATCTTACAGGAATAAGTTGCTAGATCTAGTTCCTATCCTACTTAACAATGCTGCGTGACAATTACATCTTAGACAAAATGTTACCCAGATGGTTCTTCTGGGACACTCTATGGAATGAGGTGTATCTTAACGAGGTTAATCAAGATCAGAAATAACACTATTCTCAGAACAAATGCCGGTATTACATTCAAAGAGAGGTGGCGCTGTATTTCCTCTTGTATAAATTGTTTAATTTCACTCAAATACGCGAAATGAAGAAGAAACTATATATTATATAGCATAACCAAAGATCATAATAATAGAGTTAAACAATTCAGTCAGTTATATGAAACAGAGAAGGAACTACAATGTATAACAACAGAGTTGAAACTGTTAGTCTCTTCATCTATCAGAGAGGAGCTAAAAATAGGAGGCCTTAAATTACCAGGAAATGGCCTTACCTGGTTGAACACTTTATCGAATTGATTTCAGCTTAACCAGCTATAGGATAAGAGAAGTTGACTATGGGTGGTGAGACTCCGAGCTGGAGACATTGGTATATAAAATTGATCCTAACCACCGACATCTGCCATTACCCAGATATCTTACTTTTCACTGCCGCCTGCACCAATTCCATGTTTGCTTATACTACTCACAGTGGCTGGGCGTAGTCTGAGCAACACCAACCGCTCATTTCTCCCAACTGAGTTACTCGCCGTTGCAAACGTTATGATCATAACTTATCACAACTTATATCTGATATGATCAACACTGAAAGGCATAGGATTTTATGCGTTAGAAATCCATGGCAATCATTAGTAGGCAATTAGATTCATTATTTCCCCCTGGCGTTCTAATAAAATCAACTTTTAATGCAGTGATCAAAATTGAATTAAGGTTCTATCCAATAATTCCACAGTGCAAAATTACAAGCAAATGGCGAGCATTTTAAAGGTGGGAGTTGTCAAATTTTAGGACTAATTTTCACAAATCAGTTCATTTCAAGATTGAATTACATCACTGCTTTTTGACGAAAACCATTTATTTTCTTTTTGTGTGTTCTGGAATCGGTTTCTCAGAGAAGGAGATAAAGTGGTGAGCATCTTAATGTGGGAGATGCTAAGCTAAAGCCTCCCGATATTCTCAAAAGTGGCAATTACCGAACAAGCAAAGGTAATATATTTATGAACTTTATAGAACACATTTAAAGGAATCTTTTTTTGAGCAAGTCTCACCTGCATTGTCAGTGGGACGTTAAACTACACAAACAAACAAACAAACAAACAAACTTGTACTTAACTATCTTTGTGCCACCCATGTTAAACCAAAATAGTTTCCTCTGTGTCATTAGTGGCGCATAAGGGACTTTTATATAATATTGACATGGTATCTCTGATTATTTTTCGCATCTTTCACAACTGTGTATTCAGCAAGACATGACGTGGCCCTATGTATTATTAACAAAAGAGGAAATTACTGTCTTTTTCAGTGAGCACTGAACTAATTCGCTACACATACGTCACATACCATGTGTCATGTAATAGCATGTTTTGCATGGTAATCTAAACATCATCAAATGAGGTTTACCAACATAACTTACATAACTGCCGTGTGTGCAAGGCTTTAGGCTCGTACTATAGCGATGAATCGGATTGCTCCGTATGCGCGGCCATGTTACCGGATGTTACCCTAAAGTCTCATGAGAAATTCCGTGCTCAGAGCCAAGGTCCCGTCGGAAGTTACGTGACATGGGCGAGATATGCTGATAACCGAAGTGCCCTTCAATACACATGGGCACCAGCACTGTTTATCAACACACAAAGGGCACAGACATTGACACAAAGAGCAGGTAAGTTCTTCACCATTCCTGTGATTCACATAGGCCAACAATTACGCCAATAATTAGCATTGTAGTCTCTAGCTATGCACGGGGGATTGATTAGTGTGTCAATGGAGAGAACTCTTTCCCACTGAGAGAGTACTCTTTCCCATGGTCTCTTGCAGACAAGCCGGCGAGTCTGGTCCGTCCTTCCAGTGGGCATGCTGAATCATTGACGTGAGTGCAACTGCGGCGGTGGTCTACTTGCAGACCGTGGGCCTGCAGAACCTTCAGTCTGGGAAAAACGGAAAAGGACTTCTTGTCTTTACTTTCAGTCTGACGGGCATGTGGGACTAAGGGAGTGACACTGACTGTGTTCATTTATTAGTTACGAGGGGGGGGGGGGTTGGGGGTCGTAAAAAATTGTGGCCCCTATTGAGGGGAGAGGGGGGGGGGGGAGGGTTAAAAAAGTGTGCCCTTTTGCTCTAGATGGCACCACTGTAAGTTGGTAAATTTGATGTGTATATCAGAGGCCCTGCCCCCGCACCCCCTTTTCTTTTTCTAACAGAACTATAACCGAACCCATTTACCAAGGATAGAGGAGAGGACATTCAGACTTGGAGGGGGGGGGATTCCAGGGGGGGGGGGAGAATGCCAGCCACCGCCTTTATCATTGTTTCAATTAATGGTATATAAAGAAAGAAATAATGCTATCTTAGGGAGTGATCATTTATTATCAATAGGGGGGGTGGTGGTTTTGGGGGGGGGGCAAAAAAATTTGGACCCCTTGACGGGGGGGGGCAAAAAAATTTAACCTGTTTTGAGCCAAAAAGCCCGCGCGTTACTATGCTTCAAAGGGCCCGCGCGCGAGCCGATTTTCGACCCTAAGGGGGGGGGGGGGGGTAAAAAATGTTGACTCCCTTACTCTGGACGAGTGTTTGGCTGATTACAATAATTTGCCCTTTTTTGTCACCTTAGATGTCAATTTTACGAAATTCCAATGTCCCTTATCGATTTAAGAAATGTTATCGCTCATCAGCTGTTCATCACTTTTCTACTTTCTAATTTAATAACAACCAGCAAAATGGCGTCACAAGCATGAGTAATGTGGAAGCGGTGGCAACAAGTGGACCAGCGCCTGGCAGCGGGAAGCAACTACCGCATCACAGCTACATAAAGCTCCATTTAAGGACGCCTGCCAATGACTGACATCTGCACATTACTAAGTATCAATGGAGGTTAGGTGCTGGGTTGGTCCCGTTCATTGGGGGGAAAAATTGGCAGTCAGTAAATGAATTAGGAGCTCACATCAATTTTCGTCAGTGAGTTAATTTTGAATAGGCCTTAGGAAGTTACAGCTATTGGATAATTGATGGAAATATAATATACCCCTTATTTCTGTCAGTGAGTAAATGAAGTAGAAAAAGGCTGATACTGGTTGTATAATCCTAAATAAAGAGCTGACAGGTACTTAAACTACTTCGATTTTTGTCAGTGAGTAGGTCCTGAAGCAGGAATTAGGAGCTGACAGCTGATAATCAATTTGAGTTAGGTTGAGTGAGAGTCATGTGTCATATGCACAAATTTACAGTGATTTGTTTCTTATCCCGAAAACTAATTTCTGCTAGTGATGAGAGCCTGCCAGGGACATGGGCCTGCTAGGGAAGAGCATCTAGCAAGGATGAGTTTGTGCCAGTGACAACCGCGCGCCAGTGACCACCGCATGCTAGGGACGACCGTGTGCCAGGGACGACCGCATGCCAGGGACAACTGAGTGCCAGGGACCACCGCGTGCCAAGGATTTAGAAAATAAAATCTCATATTTGGCATTGTCTCATTTAATCACATGGCAAATACAATTTAAACTGTTCCTCGAAATTTGATACTGGCAGGGTTGGGACCACCAGGAATCTTATAAATTGAGATAATTGAAAATATTGAGCCCAAAGATAGTGATTGGGCCAAAAAAAAAAAAAAAAAAAGTTTCAGGCCACCATACCATAGATTCAAAAAGGGCCCACCATAGAATCTTTTCCTGATTTTGGGGAGTTATCATTAAAATTTAAAAAGAAATTTATGTTTTTAGATAAGTGACACAATTTTTAGTCAGCAAGAACAAGCTCACAATTTAGTCAATTGTCTGATCGAGGAAATTGCTTTTTAATAAAACTATCCAATAATTTCATCATACTCCTAGGTGAGTGGTCCTGATGACATGCTAGTCAATGTGTCAATTTGCGACTTGATTGTTCCAGGATGCTGTTTCTCGGCAAATTTGCGGAGGTCTGCAAACTTGTGGAGGTCCCTAAATACACTCCATGTATTTATGGAGGTCCGCAAATATATATGGAAATCGTTTTTTAGTACTTAAGCATACAAATACGGAGCTCCATATATATTTGCGGAGCTCCGCAAATTTATGGAAGCAAATTTGCGGAGCTCCACAAATTTGCGGAGCTCCCCAAATATGTGGAGAAAGAGCATCCTGGTAATTTCAACATTTGAAATAAAGAGTAAAATCGACCTACCTTCCTACCCTAGGTTTTTGGACCATGTTGCCTGAAACATTTTATTTTTGCCTAATCTATATCGAAATGATTTTGATATCAATGTCATCCCTAGGATGAGTAGTCAAACAGAAAGACTATTCCTGAGGGACAAGTGCCAGCAGGGGCCCTACTATCAGTGGAAATTGGCTTTAGGTTAATTTAGAAAATATACCATTTTGGTGTGAAGCTTCAATTTTTGGAATCTAAAAGGATGTTTCTGAGGCTGAATTGGTGTCCTGAAAGCAATGAAACAGGAAAGTGACCTGCAGTGCTACTGTCTGCTTTAACAAATGGGGGGCGGGGGAGGGGGAATGTTGACCACTCTGTTGAAAATTAGATATTGTTGTACATTCAAAATGTGTTTCTGCTTGTAATAAATACTACCATGAATTGAATTTGACTGTCTGGTTTTGTGTGATATCTATCTAAATCCATATCTGTCAAGATAAATGTTTGGATTAAGGGGGTTGGTAAATTTCCGTTTTCAATGTCCCAAAATGTTTGCATCAGGTGGGGTGAAATTGCATCCCCCCCCCCACCCTGTTGTCAGAAAATGTGCACCCCCCATGTTCGCCTATGTCACCCTGTAGATTTTAAGAAATGGCTCAATTGAAATCTTTTATCTTCCTCATATCGCACACCACTACAGGTTAAGACCCTAATGATCCATGCACATTACACTGCCAGTTCAGTCTATGATTGAGCAGTCGAAACTATGGGTGATAAGAGGGGAATTTCTTGGATATGCATCAAAATCAACCCAGGTTTCTTTGAACATGAGAAGTGGCAACAGTTATCCTTTAAGTAGGAGCAACACTTCAGGATAATCTGCCAGTTAAACTATCCTAGATATTTAAATAGCAAATAGTTTGTGACATATCCAACCATAAAATAGACTACACAAAGAGAGATTTACATGCCCAGAGGCCTTCCAGGAAGTGTCCTCACTGACCGGGTACAAGTGCAGCTGCTGAGATTAGTTCCAGATTCGACCTGTGGCCATTTGATAGATGGCGCCACCTATCACGTTAGATCGCTATACGCCCTGCGGCGGAAAGAGTGAGTGGTCATATAGACATTAAATATCAACTGACAACATTAGCTCTTACTGAGACACAGGACCAGGAGTTTTACCTGAGAAATTGAGTCTGGTCTGGAGGGCATTTGTCCAACATCAATTAGGCCAAGTCCGTGGGCTAGATCTGGGGCAATGCCCTCCAGAACAGACTTAATTTCGGTGCTACTATAGGTCAATTTCATTATCTGCCCATAACCAAAGTGAAACTAACCTGAAATTTATCATCACCTAGTTCCATAGCCTCTGATTATTGCTAGCAGCCTCAGCTGGTGAAGCGCCAGTTGTCAAACTTTGAGATGCCCATCTTGCCGCGTTCTGAACAATCCAATATGCGTATGGATGTGTAAAAGATGTTATTTGATAGATTTGAAATGTTCAGACATAATACTTCTATTGGTCATTACCCGTAAGTGACTATAGAACGAATGCAGATTATATCTAAAAGGGCATTATTCCAGGATTAACCACGGCCAGCCTCGTTTAGGTTTTCATTGATATCTATGAGATCAAGATACCCTGCCTAATGGTAGAACATGGGATAGTGTAGTATAAATGATAAATTCACAGTATGCAATCATATCTTTATATCAGTCATGTATGATTGGACCAAACTGGATGATTCATTTGTGCACCTGCATACATGGTAAATCATGCCTTCCTTGATATCAATTACCTTGGAGGTGGTACAGTATACCTTGGAGGTGGTACAGTACAGGTACATGTATATGTAGTAAAACGTGAGATGACACAACCCCTTTGTAGATGGGGACAGCTTGGTATAAGAGAAGGTGATAATGATGATTACCTCAATAAACCTACTTTGTGTGGTCGTCATGATGACAACGCCCAAACAGTGATTACTAGTATCCTCAGGCTCTTCTAGTTCTACTAGCTGACCTAGTTCTGTCTTTTATACCAGCACCCACGTGTGGTTGGAGACCATTTCCTGTATATATGTATGTGACCATTGTACACACCGTTGTATTGATGACATGCCCAATTACATATACCCCTTATATTGTATACACTATAGAGCCAATTGGCGCCCTCCCAGAGGTGAGCAGTGCCTCTCCTGCCAGAACCGACCCGGTTACGGCCACAGAAAGCTACCGGAGAACCCAATAAAAAAAAGGGAAAGGAAGGCTGGCCATGCACTTTTAATGCCAGCTGAGAAAAGCAGTGCGGAAGTTGCTGAGGGGCTCACCTTTCGTGGGGTGGAGAAGGCCGGGTGAGGAGGAGGGGGCCGTGGAGTCGGGGTGGGCAGCATACCCTGCTGGTGTGGCTGCTGATGCTGCTGATGTTGGGCTTGGTGGTGCCGATGGTGGGGGGTGGAGTGGTGCTGGGGGGTCTGCTGATGCTGGTGGTGGTGGTGGTGTTGTCGGTGGTCCAGCCGCGAGTTTTGGTGGTGGTGATGGGAGCCGATCCCCCCGGGTGGCCCTCCGGCACAGGTGCCCGCGCCTGGAGGAGTCCACTCTGGGAGGCGCTCCCCTGGCTCCAGGTGGGGTCCGTAGTGGTGTTGGGCCAGGGCTGCTGCTGCAGCGGCCTGGGCGATGACATGAGGGCTGAAGCCATCCGGCAGTCCTGCCGCCATACTCAGAGGCCAGTCCATGGAGGTGGCTGTAGGGTGGGTGGCCACACCTGGCGTGGTACCCTGGAGGAGGCCAGGTGTGTGGGGAGTACTGCTAGTGGGCCTGTACTGTACAGGTGAGTAGAGACAGTCCCTGTCTGCCCCGCCCCCCAGGTGGGGAGGGTTGGTGAGGTCCCGGTCCCCCGGGTAGCGTAGAAGCAGCCCACCAGGCACGTTGTGCACCATACCGAGTCCAGCACACAAGTGACCTACTGTGTCAAGTACTAGACCGACAAGTACACGTGGGACATGCGGCAGTAGCTACCTGTGGGAGGGAGGTGACACTGGAGGAGGAGGGTCCCGCTGGCTGCTGCTGCTGCAGCACCCCCTGGAGGAGGGAGGAGGGAGGCGGTCAGCAGACAGTGACACAGAGAAGGTGTGTCAGGGACACACTAAGTACATTAACTGCTGCACGTCCTTCCTCTACCAGCAGGCGGGCACCACACGAGGAGGAGGGGCAGGAGGCTCCTCCAGTAAGTCACAAGGGGGCAGCAGTTGTAAGAGTTGTGGTGTGGGGAGGGGATCTGTATACCTGCTCACCGTGGAGGGAGGTACTCTAAGATGCCTGCAGTGCCTTTGGTGAATCACCCTGGAGTTACTGCCACTACCAGCTAACAATTCAGCCACGCACCTCCTTCATACCCATCCTACTCCAGTAGCTGAGAGTCTAGGTAAATCTCGGTGGATTCCTATTGGGTTGCCAAGTGCTGAGCAGTGAGCAATGTCTCTCATTCCATACTTTTCTATTGGTGAGGCACCTCCAGGTAGCAGTAGGCCATCCTACATAGTACATGCAGCGCCGCCGCCTCTACCGCTGAGCTCTGCTGGTGGTGCTGGTGTCAGTGGTGCTGGAGGAGGTGGTGGTAGTAGTGGTGGTAGTGGTGGTGGTGCGGTGGTGCTGGTGCAGGAGGAGGGAGGCTGCCTACTGCTGACTATCCATTTGTAAGCGTTGTTCAGAGAGCGGCGGCCGTGGGTCCGATCAGTGCCACGTGACGGCCACACTGGGACATCCCCATGCCAGGATCACCACCCCTCAGACCCCACCCCCCCAACACTCCCACCCCTCCTCCTCCTCCTCCAGATCCCTCCTGCCCCCACCACCCCCACCCCGCCCACTTTTTGTGCGTGTCCGTGTCCCCGGCTATCACAGTCCACTTCAAAGCGGCCGCTGTGTACGGACCCGGGCCCGCTGTCAGCCACAGCCGCAGCTGTTTTTGTTTTGCCGTCCGCTAGCCGAGCACATCGCAGTGAAATAAATCTGATCCACTGTTTGCCTTGGGCCATCAAGCAACATGCGTTCCGTGTACAGAGCTCTCCACGGCCCGGCGGGACGTCCATATAGCACTTAGGGCGGGCGGCGGTAAGCCGGGGCCGGCGGGGTCCGCGCCGGGTCTGTCCGTGTCAGCACCCGCTGTGCGGCCCTAATCAGGGCACCGCCCACCCCGCCCCACCCTACAGTGCCATAGACCACACGCCTCACTCACACTGCCTTACAGCATACCCCCCCCCCCCCCCCCCACCACACACACAGGGCCATCATCAGCATGTGTAAAGCTCATAGTGTGCCTCACCACGCCTACCTACTACTATACCATACCAGCCTCACATGCTGCATGGAGCCACTCCGCAGCACCAACTCATTATACCCATCCTATCCAACACGTTTTACTACATGTTTATCCTTCTGACAGCATCCAGAAAAAGCACAGCACAGCCTGTCTTAGCCACCAGCCACACAACATGCATACGACTACTTTGTACCAAGGTCGCACTGAGCTTTGACAAACAACACTCTAAACCCTAAATGCAATCCCTATCTCTTTGGCTTGTATATATATCTTCCATGTATCCACCCTAGACCTCAACCCCCAGGCCCGTATCCAGACCTCCAGATGGGGGGGTGACCTGGCTCCAAAAGTGGACCTTTTACCATACCGGGAAATTTGAGATAGATGCATTTTGGCATGTTATATTCCACAGCTAAGGTGTGTAATTATCACCTACCATACTGATTGACCAGGGGTGGATCCAGGAATTTATAGAGGGGGTGGAGGCAAGATCTGACTGAGGTAGTTATTAGGGGGTAAAGTATCACAAGTGCAGCGTGGAGCATCACAAGTGCAGCACTGTGTATCAGAAGTGCAGCTAGGGGGGTTCGGGGGCATTCCCCCCAAGAAAATTTTGAAATTTAGAGATCAAATGATGCATTCTAGTGCATTTAAGAGCTGTAGATGGAGAGATTGGTGTGTTCTCATTTATACAATATTGCCCATTAATTTCCCTGCCTTTCATTCCCAATATCTATCCATCGACAGTCCTCACTCCCTAGAAGTTCCCCACCTAGGTCACCCGCAAAGGTCCCCCCCCCCCAAAGGTCCCCCTCAAGATCCAACACCATCTGTGGTCCTCGCTCCCTAGAAGTTTCATCTAGGTCACCCCCAAGGTCCCCACCTAGGTCACCCCCCAAGTTCCCCATCTGTGGTCCTCGCTCCCTAGAAGTTTCATCTAGGTTACCCCCAAGGTCCCCACCTAGGTCACCCCATTGACAGTCCTCACTCCCTAGAAGTTCCCCACCTAGGTCACCCGCAAAGGTCCCCCCCCCCCAAAGTCCAACACCATCTATGGTCCTCATTCCCTAGAATTTCCTGACCTGGGTCACCCCCAAAGGTCCCACCAAGGTCCCACACCATCTATGGTCCTCACTCCCTAGGTTTTCCTGACCTAGGTCACCCCAAAGGTCCCCCTCCCCCCCAAGGTCCAACACCATCTATGGTCCTCGTTCCCTAGAATTTCCTGACCTAGGTCACCCCCAAAGGTCCCCCTCAAGATCCAACACCATCTGTGGTCCTCGCTCCCTAGAAGTTTCATCTAGGTCACCCCCAAGGTCCCCACCTAGGTTACCCCAAAAGGTCCCCCTCCCCCCCCGAGGTCCAACTCCATCTATGGTCCTCGCTCCCTAGAATTTCCTGATCTAGGTGACCGCCAAAGGTCCCACAGCATTACCAGTCCTCTCTCCCTAGAAGTCCCCCCCCCTCAGGTCACCCCCAAAGGTCACCCCCAAGGTCCTCCCTCCCTAGAAGTTTCCCACCTAGGTCACCCCCCAAGGTCCCACACCATTGACAGTCCTTGCTCCCTAGAAGTTCCCCACCAAGGTCACCCCCTGAAATTTCTATTGTCCCCTTTCCTAAGACATTACACAGACAGCCCCTAGATCCAAATGATTCAATCCCTAAGGTCCAATAGGATGAAATATCTACTATAGAGTTTAGTGAATAGTATTTGCAGGTACTCAAAAATTCCATTTTAACGTTTGACTCTGTAAAATCCTTAATAATTGTCTGATTTACAAGCCGCGAAAACCTCTAGAAAGCTAGTGTCTAGGGGTCCAAAATGTGGACCTTTTTCTCTCTGGGGGTCCGTGGGGGGGTGACGAGTACCCCAAGTCACCCCCCTGGCTACGGGCCTGAACCCCGGACCTCAACAGATTAAACACCTTATAATTCTATCATCTCACATGCTCAACCAAATGTGTACATGTACATAACAACTCTAAATCCATCCCATACATTTAGTAAAAACACTACATAACTGTTTATGCTCCTATATCAAATGTACCTTTCACAAGGTCTAGGAGGGGCGGATCCGGAAGGGGCGGTCTAGGCAAGAAGATTTGGTCGGGGGGGGGGGGCAGGGTTCTGTACCAAATTTCATATACCGGTACATGTATTATAGTTAAGGGTCATACCAAGGGTCATTTTCAGGGGATCTAGGCGCGGGGGGGGGGGGGGGGGGGGGTGACACGTGCTGGACACTGACCAAAAACCATAACCTAATCAAGGGGGCCCGAGACAAAGTCCCTTATAAAGGGTGAGATTTAAAGCAATAGCCCTCAAATGGTCGGCCTTACCCTTGCCCTGTGAATAAATATGTGTATTTAATATTGCAAATGTTGGATTAATGTCTCATCTGAAAGTTTTTCCAGTAATTCAGCCATAAAATGTACGCCTTTTCCTCCAAAATTGCCTTAAAAGCAACCCTTTTCAAGGGCCCTCGCGGGCCCTTGCTTAGGGCCCAAAAACATACCCTTTCCCTTGGAATCGTGTTCACACATGTTCATCAATGCTGAGGGAGTGGCCCCCCGGGGCGCTGATCCCTCAACGTCTAGGCGGACATCCTTAGCTGTAGACTTACATCAGAAGACTGCATGATGTGCTTCTTTGTCGGAGTGACCATTCCAATATTATGGGGGCTTGATGGCTAAATTCGACATGGCAACATGGCCAATTCTTAAAATCAACATGGAACTAAGTGACACGAGGGCAATTTGTAATGACATGGCTTAGGGTATTTCTTAAATTCGAGATGGGACATGGGACCCCCCTTCCAGACCCCCAATATTTTCATGCATGCATTGGACACTTCTCAAAATGTGAAATCACTGGTTTGGAAAGAAGCCCCACAAATAAATGTCTCCATGCACGTCAAATTTACTTCATGAGAAGAATGAAGAACGCTTATGGATTGAAGTACATTGAATGAATATATTTCCCATGAAATGCACTTTAATACTGACTTTTACTTGGACCTTATAGTGTGTTTGGTATCTGGTGAAACCCCCCACACGATAGCCTGATTACAATACATTTGTACATGTAAATTCATGTCTTAATACTAGTAATCAAGTTCAAGTGATGATCATGACAGCACAAGACCCCCCCCCCCTTTAAAGACAGCATGGTGTTTCATGTTAACATGAGCTAACATGTATTGTTCTGATCGATGCACCAATGACCTCAAGTAATTCACTGACAAACCTGGGCTAAGTATGATTGGACGTGTGATTAAAAGCACAACTGACTCTGGATCAGTGTGCTTAAATGGGTGAATTGGTTCATATAAATGTGATCGGGAAATGAGCCTGAAAGTAGTGAGAATGAAGAGAAGTGAGTTTGAAAGAGGAAATTCCGAAATAAGTGAGCCTAAAAGAAGTGAGTCTGAAAGAAGTGAATCTGAAACCCTCATAGAGCCATGTCCAGACGCATCCACCCGTGGTCACAACTATCTGCCAATGTCCATAACACTTCAAGCTTAGGTGCCACTGTGTAGGCTTTACTTTAATATAGGAATGTATAGGTACATGTATTTGTGTAATCTGGCAGCAGCCTTGTGCTCTCAGGTCATTATCAACTACTGCTACCGGGTACAGGTGCATCACATCCCTCAGAAAGTGAAGCTGAATTCTGATGAAACAAAATTAGTACTCACTTTCCCGGAAAACCGTCGTTTTAGACCAAGGTACACAATTAAGTGCTCTGAGTCGATGCCTACATTGTATTAGGGAACAGTAATATCAGCCTGATAAATACGTATACATTAATGTAATATTTTGACAAAGCCCCACCCCACCCCTATTAACCAGAGATATAGGCCCTACAACGCTCGCCCACCCACCATATATCCGATGGAGTCTATGCGACATGAGCTGCTCTTCAATAGGCACACTTGCTCCTTCCTATAGTTGAATGCCCTGAGCGGACACCGACACGGCTCAAGTTGCTACACTGTGTGCGGGTGGACCTTTAAATAATACTTCGAGGTTTACATCACAAACATGGTCTTACAATTTCAACGATAAAACATATCGTCATTGTCCAAGCACAGGCCAGGATTTCTGACATCTGTCTGACCACCATGGGCAGGCTAATCTACTTCTAAGAATGGCCTGTCCCTCTCTGCTATTAACGTCATTAACTGCTTGGTGCATTGGTGTGACTGAGCACTAACATATTAACCTGGTGTCTGAGTGCACATGTAGTTTGAGACACTCCCAAAGTCTTGGTATGAATGCAGCCCTGGTCAGTAGACTTGCCAAGGCTGTATTCATGCATCATGGCGACAAAGGACATAATGCATTACAGCGCCATGCGCCCTTTAAACCTTGAAAGGGTTAGGTAACTACACATGTATATATATTGTATTGATATTCTGGCCCCTATAGGTAAGGATGGGGACTGGACAGTTGTGACCACATTATAGCACTGTGGTCATAGCTGAGGATGGATGGACAGACGCCATATATGGGGACACCTGTGTTTGTATAAGGACTAAGTAGGTCTATAGTATAGGGTGTGGTAGTGACCAGCAGCTGAGCACTAAGCAGGTGTTTATATACCAGCATCTCATCTATAGAGGACTGAAGGTCAGCATTACAAACCTTCATGTATATCACTCACTATATTCAATTGTGGCAAATAAATGGGTGACAAAGGGAATATTAGAATAGGTATCCAGTTGCATAAGCCTACATGTAGACAGACAATTGCACTATATCCTTTATTATTTTATACCCCCCTTTTCATGGCTCACTTTTATTTCTTGCTCACTATGTATCCATAGACTATAGCGACGTGACCCTAGGATGCTACAACCCAGCCTTTCTAGGCACTGCCACTACCTGCACCTCTAGCTTCATATGTGTGCCCATTCAGAGCCAACACCTAGACTTGCTAGCCTACATTGCCATTATCAGTATCAGTCTAGAGGAGGCAGGTCACATCTACGACATACTGTAGTCATGACAACAACAGCAGTTGTTGTCATTGCCACCACCCCCTCCTCCAGGCCTGCATCCCCTCCCAGTTACCAAGGATAGCACAGTTACCCCTACACATCCTTCAGCCTGCCCCGCAGCGCAATGCTGGTGTTTTAGCAGAGGGTTGGGGGAGGGGGGGTTGGAGGGGGGGGGGAGAAAAAAGATGGAGAAGAGAGACCAAGAGAGCTGCAGTATTTTCCCCCACGCCGCTGGTAACAGCACTCCCTTATTATCATGAGTAAACAACCGTCTCCGACCCGCATCCTGTTTACCTAAGCAACCGGTTGCCATGGAAACCGTCCTCTCCACAGTTGCCAGGCTCACTCAGTGCTCAACCTTTTGACCCGCGCTGAAAAGCAACTGCCTCACAGAAGCGTTGGGCAAATAAACGGGCGCGCCCGCCGGCCGCATCACATTCCCAAACCAAGTGCCAGGGTGCAAAGGATACCTTTTGAGAAAACAACACAATATGATAAATCCCCTCCCGTTGCTAGGCAACGTAGAAAGCAGCATCTTCCCCACTGTCTAATAGATAATCCAAAGCCTATTACGTCCTTTTCATTCCCGGTAAATCACGTTAAGCCCTTATCTATGTAGGAACAGTCGGTCCGGATGAGTATAGACTGCAATATATACAGATATGCAAGCCTCTAAATTTCTTCCTTTTCTTTTTCGGAGTCTCATCTTTTCATTTTAAATACATATGCTTCATGCAAATCCATTCGTACAGCAGAGAATATAAGGAGGCATTGTAACACGATCCAGTCCAAAGGGACAGGCAAAAATCCTATATATGTGACGAAATGCATTTACTTCACAAAAAGAGCAGCGTGAAGAAACTTGCGCATGTTTTACGGATAAAACCTATGTGGAATTCCTTTAAAATGAAACTTAATCTAGCTGCTCACCTGGCCTTATTGATTCAGTGATGGTCTAGGAGGGGTCGGATACACGCGCCTGTCAAATACAATAAAAACATAAATACTTAGTATACACTGCTGCAGGGCGCCTGTAGCCCCTCCTGGTGGCTCCCACGGACATCAGAGTAAAACAACCCCAGCCTGCTCTGGGGTAGAAAGAGCTTTTTGTAAAGGTCTGTAAAATGTAGTTAAGTACTGATACATATGACGATAACGCAACAGGAGGACCACTATATACTTAAGGTGCATAAACAATGATGTTAATGTATATAAGATGTAAAGAAAAGGACACAGACTCTAAATTATAAATGGGGATAAAGATGTTGCTAATGGGCTATAGGGGGGCCTAGAGAAAAAGCGATGCCAGATGGCTTATACTTCGATCTATCAAGAAAGTTTCTTTGGTCTCAGATGGGAGAAATAGTTGTGGTATACAAAGCTATACAAAGCTATACAATGGAAGATACCCATTTAATACGCCGGTGCAACTATTGTTCAACTATATTCAGCCGGGACATAATTACAACACTTTGACATTCAGAGCTTGTCAGTGGTTTTGTCCACTGATCCGTTAGTCGATAATCATATATTAACCTTTCCACGAGCTAACCTTAGAGCACTCTGTTATTCATTGTAGGCGCGTCATGGTCAAGTCGGGGTCCATTCTTTATGTATAGTGCATGGGTGTCATAAATTAATGATAATTCTAGGTACGGTATTAATATTTACATTTCAAAGGAAGCTATTTATTGTTTGGGGGAGGGGGCATCCAACTGGCTGGCTTACCGGCATGCACTCTGCCGCATATAGGACTATCTAGGAAAGTAGAGCTGGGAGACTGGATCTGATTGCCGCCCCGCCGCTTTTGGTCGAATGGGGGAGCTATAAAGGTTTGACAATTTCGTGCATTTTCTTTTCATGATGTTGGCCAATTCCCAACCCTCGGCCCTTACCCCTCTAGGCTACGAGATGTGAGTCGCACATGAGGGTAAACGTACGGGTAAAGTGGGACAGTGACAATGTTAGTAGTATATGGAAAGTAGCCATAGACTCGGGTGTTGGTCACGGTCACGTCCAGAAACAGAGCCCTCATCTATAGTTCAGTTCAAGATGTTACAGCCGTCTGCCAGCGTCACCCTCCCCCTTCAATGTAGCCCCCTAGAGACGTTGTTACACAGGTGTGGATATGCTCACGTCCGCTGTGAACTTTGGCTCCATCTTCTTACCCAACCCCCACCGTGGCCAATATTCCCAGAGAGAAGGCGGCGGGCGAATCGCTTCCACTGCGGCTTTTTGATTGAGTCGGGTAACCCAAGTCACTGAATACCAGGAAGAACGGCCTGCCGCGGTTTTTGCCCTTGGCGGATCGATTTAACCGCCTGCAGACAAGCAGAAATGATAGAGAGCGACACCTCCGGCCTCTGGGAACAACAAAACAAGTGACCCCAGTCCTCTCTGCGCGCGTCTTGAGCGTTGCCCCCCGGGGACTCGCCGTCCGCCGTCTGTTTTCGGCCAGATGGGGTGGATCTCTTTGCGATCTGATGGCCCGCCAATACTATATTTGCTGGCGGGTCACGCGAGCTGGCTTTTGTTCGGGCCATGTGTAAACAGTTTGTTTCTATCAGCGTCCTCTGGGCTCTGGGCGAATTGTCGTCTGCGCGCGGGAATACGGCCGCAGACCACAGTGCCATCTGCCGAGATGGCCGGCAGGAGGTCACCAGAGGTCGACCCTGCGTGTGGACGATATCTCCCTCAACTTTTAACTCCTTTGTTCTAAAAGAATCCATTATCACCATTTAATTCATGACAAGAAGTGACGGGGAAACTCTTTCTAGATTTCCTTCACAATTTTAAGGGCATAGGCTATCTATTTCACAACATGAGTGAAAGCCTTGTTTTATGGCACACATCATTAAGATGCAGAACAAAATGTGTTTTCATAAAACCAAAACACACCTTTAACGTTTTATTTTCTTGCACACAAAATAAACCGTTTCTATTCTTATTTGTTTCTATGTCTGCCTAAACGATAGACTCATAGAGAATACATGCACTTTGCATGTCTATACATTCAACAAACCCACCACATTTGAGACAATTTCATAAAAGAAAGAAAACAATCCCACTTTCTGACGGCAATGCTTACTTAACGCAGGCCAAGGTTTTATGTCCGAGTCTGGATTCTTTATCAATCCAAAATCAATAGGCGTTTGGCCAAATCTGTTTTGGGGAGGTAGTTCCGAATCTTCTGGTCAGGCGGCACCACTATCACTTTCAGCCAAATTACCCCTCGATCGTTGGGGGCAGGGCGTCACCCTGGAGGCTATCTCCCCCCTGGAGTCGGCGCAGTCACACCCTAGCCCTTCATCACTCTGTCAGCGTCCCCCAGAAGACGGGACCTTGACAACCCTCCATTCTCCCCCGGCAATGGCCCGACTCTGGCCAACATCACGACAATAAGATGTTTACGGCTGACGTCGTCGGCCCTTCTGATTGGTCAATGCCCACCGCGTGGTGTCAAAAGAGACTGCAGTGACACTAAAAGAGGGGGAGGCCTGCAATAACAAAATAAAGAGGCAGCTCTGGATGACAAAGGAAGGTTCGCGCGCGATAAAGCCCATGTGTACGCTCCACCACTGCCCGCCCCTAACCTCAGACGAGCTACTCATTCTTTTCCCATTCAATGGGTTCTGACGCCTTGGAAAGCCACAAGAGGTAAATGATGAAGAGTGTCAGGGAGCTGGACATGGGAATGGTGTTTTATTTGTGCTATGCCTGGGTTATAAAGTTGGTATAAGGTAGCCCCTGCAATGTATAGCCTACCTGTCTTGTCCGGACTACATTGTATAACATCAAAACCAGTAGCTGCAAGTTTATTAAGAGTCTATAGTCAGTCTTAACTTCAATGAGTCGAAACTTCAATGTCTGAGGGAAAAATCACGTGAATAGGCCCACTTCCAAATGCCATACAAACTGATCAGAAAGACATGTATGAGAAACTATTACTTATATACCTTTAGTTAATACCAACACTTTTAGCAAAATACATTGTCTCCTTCTGCCGTATCAAAACCATGCATCACGATATGTTATGTGCTCCGGTAACTCTTTGATGTTTACACGGACTAATATTTTCTCAAAGGTCGAGTTTCATCGTGGTTGTCGTGCAATCTTAATATTGAGACTATGTACATTTTACAAGAAGCGCACAACTTTGTACTTCTATCGTGGCGGAGGCTATAGGATGGGAGGGTGGCCAGATATTTGGCTCGGTGGGATCATATTCACCCACAGATTGTGTAGTATTACTCGGCCGCTGTGAATTTCTTGCAATTTTCTTAAGACTTCTTACCGACTCAGCAAGGATACATGCATGTTTGCCGGCCAGTCGTGAGGAGCTGCTCACTGCACTGACTCCACTGAGAGGAGCAGCTCAGATCGGCCTCCTGTATTTCCCTTTCTTATCAAAAGATCAATTCCAGGAGGGAAACGGAGGAGGTGGATATTGTTTTTGACTGGTTGGCTTTGTAGTGATTTAACACAGGGAGTCGGGTGTCAGAGTGGTTACAATTGTCGGGAGCTGCTCGCTGAAACCCGACACGAGCGCCTGCAGTGAGGAGCAGCTCCTGTCTATGTTTATTTCATAGGAGGCTTTCCCACTTCACTCATCCTCAAGTATATATATGAGAAACAACCCTCTGTGTGATTTTCATTAAAGTTTCACATCTGAAAAGTATCCTACCGCGGGCCTACTGCGAGCATGTCCCTGAGACATGCGTGTAAGTATAGGGGAAGACATAGAATGTGATAACTATGCATTATGAATTTAATAGACGCTGACATTTCTTTTCATTACGATGCAGGCTTACACAGAGAGAGAGAGCAAATCTATGAACCAATAACTTGTATCACCATAATACTAATTCCATGCACAGGTTTTAACAAGCCCTCAGCTTGGTGAGTGATTAGGCTGTAGGGTACCAAAAGTTGAAGATCATCTTTGCACCTCCCCATATACTCTATAAAGAGGTAGTGTCGGCGACAGTCCACGGGGTATGCAATAGCTCCATCTACTTACATGTCTATTTGAATACAGAATCAAAAGCGTCTGGTAAGACCAGACAACAGGTGCGTTTTCGATCACCCGAACCTAAACCATATTTTACTTGACTTTCCTTAACTCGCGGCAAGATTTCCTGACTTTCCCTGACCACTTTCCTAGTCTATCACTTTAAATTCCCTGACCCATGGGGGCGCTGAAACTCTTGTCTACATTTTGCTAGGATTAAATATTTTACCATATATTTTCGACTCGTAATTATCTAAAGCAACCCAACCCAACTCGTTTTTTTTTCTACCTGTAACAAGTCTCAGTGTGCCCTTTGATTTATTTGATATTAAGTTAACTGACATTTTTTTCCATTACTTGGCAAACATAATGACAATGGGAATCAAATTAAAAGCAATAAAAAAAGATGACAATCAATCTGTGCAGTGACTTATTCTTAAACTGTCCTTGACATTTTGCAGACTTTGCAATTAGATATGCTCTTCCTTTTCACACTGTGTTGCACAGTGACGCTTCTTATCTTTACTCCATGTACTATCTTCAACTCCATTATATTGTATATGGATATTATCAGAGTGATATAGTGCTAGACGTATACGGAGGAGAGCCTACATGGCATGGGAGCCGCCATTTTCTAACTGTCCCCTGACTCAGAGCAGTGCATTGTGGGTAAATCTGTTATCAGCCACTGTTCACACCTAGGAACAATGGCCACAGATAACACTGATAACACTGGTGGGTGGCACCCTACCCCTATCTTAATCACTTTAATCACCTCCCAATTGTCTTAGGTGTGAAGTGAGGGACTTAGCCTGATTGGGAGACAATACATTGATTACACTCTGACTGACTGACATGTGTTCACCCACAGAGGTGTTAATGCTCTAATTCTCTGAGATTTAAAATATTCAAATTGCTGTAAGCTTATCTAATTAAAGGTCATTTAATAGAAAAGAGATTGATATGATTTGTGCAGAAGATAACCATTTAGTAAATGAGAGAGAACCCTCCAAAGTAAACTAAACAAAGAGGGAAAATGTGAGCTTGACACACAACTAACTGAGACCCCTGGTACATGCCTGTAGAACCTGCATAGGCTCTCCCCCGTTATTCCTGGCGTGTCCAACCATAGTCCTTAACGTTGTACTTGTTGTACAACGGTATAACCTTTAAACAGAAACTGAAAGCACAAACTCATTACCACCAATTGCAGTTTCACTTTGCTCACTGACTTTTATACTTCTCTCTCAAACATGAATGTCACAAAATTGATCCCGATATGCTTCAATATCACATAGGGGTTATTCAAGTATGATGTCATTGATACGGGATAGTACCGGGTACGTAGGCATATGGCGTATTATGACATCATATTTGAATGGCCAGATGCAGAAAACTGACATGCACAACCTCTCCTGTACCTTCAACCCCCACCCAACTATCATTTACATGTAATAGGTTTGTCCCAATGGCAAGTAAATCACAGCTAAATACTGTCACATCCGGAGAGCGATGTCTTTAGTATATGAAACTATTGGGTGGAATGTTGAGGAGGTAGGTTAGGAGGGAGTACACCATCTTTGGATCCCACTCCCCCAAACCCCTCTCCCTCATCCTTCAGAGCCGGAGGCGGCGGGAACGGCAACAAATTAGCCCGCGCGACACCTCCGCACCCAGCAGTGGCAGGGTAATCAAGACGGCGTGATTCGGTGCCGCGATAGGGGCGCTCCGTGTCGGGCCCACGTCACCCCCGGCTACATTAAAAGTAGTGCCGGTTGGCAGGCGGGCCCCGTCGGCCGCTGATCAGGCGGCATCCCTTGTCATCCTATTACACTAGAGCCCTTCACTGCATGCTCCCAAGTGATGCAATTTGTCGCCGAGTCGGCCACACTGCGGCCCCGCCCGTCGTTAGTGGCGCGCGGCGGGTGCACAACAAATGCTTATTTCATGTTGTGGCGAGCCTTTAAAGCGGCCACCCCTACCCTGCCCTCTGCCGTCCCCGCCACGGGGCCCGGCTATCATTTTCAGCCTAGTTGGCAATGTTGATTGGCATCCTGATTCGGCTGATACGCTATGATAGATCCCTACCTCCCAGGTGCCCTGCCCCTCCCCCTGTTTCCGTCTACCAGGAGGCCTATACAAGGTACCCTGCTTGGTAACTGCCGCTACTGCATCCAGGTGGAGCCACTGTATGGGCTTATCTGATGGTAGTCCTTGCTACGTGTCCAGGGGCATGTTTCAACTACATGGAAGGACCTTGTCAAAATTTTTAGAATTTTTCATGTCCATCCATCACATTATACAATAGATGCCTTAGGGATACATTAAGAAATTATACTGAATCATACCAATATGCAAAACTCTTTAATGAAAGAATATCTGCAGTTGAGTACATCAACTATATATACAGCATTCGACTTATATGATGACAGGTCAATAGTTGATCGTGATTAAAGCGATGTGCTTATTTGTATAACAGGGTCTCTTCGATACCACTACATGTACTAGATGACGGTTGTAGATGTCATAGCCAGACATGTAATAGCGAATAGACCGACCCCTATATAACATGAGCTCCCTCAAACCAGGTGCACTTCCAATGATTTGGGAGGTACCAATATATCTGTGAACATATCCATTGCATTTGTTCCTGTATCACATTGTCGCAATGTTTATTGCACTTGGTTATAAATAAGCGGGATTTATAACATATCACGTTTATTTATACACATTCCATGTCAGAGGATGTGTGTTTGTGTTAGGTGGTGTGGGTGGTGTGGGTGGTGTTGGGGGTTGATGTCGTCATTAGCCCAGGCAGGTGAACAACCGGAGCTGATCAACCAAGGTGAGCTCTGCAGCCTCACTGGGGCCGACAGCTGATTGGCTGATTGCTGACCCAGATTCCGAGTTGCTCCGGGTTAATGGTGGTCAGTGAGCTGAGGTCGTGGGAGCTGCTCGGAGCAGCTCACCCGCGTGGCCGCTAAATTGGTCGTCCAGCCCAGAAGGTCATGAGCTGCCGTCCATGGCGGCCCTGAGCAGGGCCCAGCAACAAGGTCATCAGGGTCAGTGCCCAAGTGGCTGATCAACCCGCCCGTGGAGGAAAGGTCAATACATGAGCAACTCGCCTGCTGAGCAGCTTAGCTATGGACTTCTGTATGTAAAGATGGAATTGTATATCATATATGTATAGCAATATGATCTATACCAACAGACCTCCTGCTATGGAGTACTATGGGAACGGGACCGGTCGTCGACCGGCTCATTCTAGCTCTGAGCTGCTCATTCCTGGTGTAGAAAACGTTACACAAACCAAGACTGTAACATGTAACCTGGCAGACAGCCAGACTTACTACAGCATCACGTTATAGGTGCTGTAAACCCTCCAACGTGGGTATTGCTTACACATGCCTTAACACGAGGCACAAACTGTTTGCAATATCAACGTCCATGGATATAGCACTATAGTCTCTTACCGGTGTCTCTGTCCTGTAGTTGGTATTATATCTTTCCAAATTTGGGCATCCATGGTTAGATTTGACGGCGTGGACAATTGGTCGTCTCCCCAAAATCTTGGTTTGGTTCTCAACAACAAACAATATAGTATATATGAGATTTCATCGAGTCAGCATTCAAACCATAATCAACATGTAAATTGCTAAACGGCTTTACGGTAATAGTCCAACGGTGCGGGGGCATCCTCAATCAATACAAACATCAAAAACTGCCGGGGCTTGATCAATGTTTAAAACAATAGCACCAAAGCACTCACCTATTTCTGGAGAATGCTTCCTGGCCGTGGGCGCTCCACACTGTAAAGAGAGACAGGTATGGCATGAGTCCGGACACAGGTATATTAGAGTCAGGTTAATGGCCTAGTGGACGTGCTGCCATAAAACATGGGGAATTAGTAAAGTAGTCCGTGTCAGTTAATTATTTGACCTGGCGACTGACAGGGCCTGGTTTTGACGTTCCCATAGTATAGGCGACCTACATATGTCTGTGGAGATTTGCTGCTGTGGGCTTGGTGGTGTTGAGGTGGTAAAAGTGGGGGATTGGAGGGGAGGGGTTGGGGGAGAGTTGGTGAGTGCTTCTACCAGTTCTACAAGCCACCAGCACACGTGTACACAACGCTGCAATCAGCACACGTGAGGTCCCTGCCCGAACACAAACAACTCGTACACAAACCAATATGTTGATCTCAGCCCAAGACTTGCCAAGGTCTCACCTGGATGCTACAAGTCCCACATGGAACTCCCTTGAATATATACGTCATAGGAAATAAATTGAATATTTCAAAAATGAAATATGACCTTTGAAACATGTAATGCATAGAACTCCCAATTTAGTGCAATATTGGATCAATCATCCTAAGTGCACATGCAACACTACCCTTTATATCAGGGAATATTACAGAGTATATTACCACATATGTACAGTACTGTATAGCAAAGATGGTTACATCACAAATACACAACACCATAATGCACCGTGGTGGATGGGGCTGGGGGTGAGACTAGGAGGGAGGCCTGGGACTGGCATCAAGTCTACCAAACGAGTGCATTATGTTGTTTGTTTAGCTGTTGTGTCCATCGAGGGTGAAGGATTTGTGTGGTCACTACGCCTGAGCCCAGACGTATTGACCAAGCTCAACTGTACATAAAGGCTGCATTAATGTGGCTTAATATGACGGCCAGACCGGCCTGTTTGCACTGCTGTAAATCAATGGCAGTGGTAAGCAAGGTCCCGGCCAGAGAATCACCGACTGCATTGGCTTCATTGGCCTTCCGACCAGGCGTCCCAGCCTCCCCGACCCCTTGTCATCAAGAATGATGTATAAAACATTCAATACAGGCGCCCCCAGCCTTGCCATCTGTCCTTGTGAGTGTTGTGGGGTCTGGTTAGAGGGATGGGAAAACCAAAGGCCACCAGTCCGCGGCATTCTGCATCTAGAATAACTGACAAATGTTTTAATGGGGCTAGGACTAAAAGAAATTGAGATATGTTTCCGGTAACATGTTGAAAATGCTACCGGGTACCGGTAGACAGGGTCACACTCTTAATTTAAGAATTTTTAAAATGTTTGTAATATGGTTTGGATCGGCACTCTTTTGACATTTAGGGGTGGGTGACCGGAAACGCACATATTTTTAGGCCTAGTGAAACTATACTACCGGGTAGGGGAGGGAGGGGGGAGGGAAATGTCCATGATTACTAAGTACGCATCAATACAACGAGGTTGTAATATTGCAGTGATTCATTGCAGGAAGTCTACATTATAGCATGAAGCTATAGGCATAGCCCTTTATAATTATTTCACAGAACTGATTATTTCAACTTCTCTAACCGACTAATGTTCACAGACAGAGTGGCCTTGAATAGCTACTTGGCTGCCACTGTTTCCTGAAAGACATTTATTTTTTCACTTTTTGATCTTTCAGAAAGACCCACACGACGTGAACTACGCTAAATGTCAATGCCTCACACGTCATCGCTTAACTCTTTTTTTTCTGTGCAATTTATTTTAAATAATTCGAGTGAAATATATACATCCATTGCAATATTATTAGTGACGTCTTTATCGTTATACACCAGGGGGGACTAGAATAATCACCCTCTATTAACATGTTACATGTATTATGAAAATGCTTAAATACATATTAAGTAAGCGTCATGGTATGTCGGTGTCTCCATCTTAGAAATCATAAAACAGAAGTTGACATTTTGATGAATGAAGAGAAAGTAAACAGCAAGAAAAGGGCAAGAGAAAATAAAACAACGCACAAACAAATGTATTGCTATGCTGGTTAGGCTGTCGTTTGTATTGGTTATGGCCCACTTTTCCTGCATAAGTAGGCGTGACAACCTACTACATGTAGTTACTACTCGAAACAAGACTAATTACCATTCCCCTGGCACGGAGGACGGTGTAACCTTTACATATCTGTGTGAATTAGCGTGTAAAAATCTCCCATGACACACACGTTTCAATAATTAGCGACTTACATTGCAACTTCTTGAAAGGAATGTATCATTAAAATGCAGAAATCAAATATGGATAATATTAATACATTTTTTGTATAATATTTCCATGAATTCCAGAAACGATTCATTTGGATTTGTTCTTGTAGTCTACAGAAAGGTTTAGGAATATGTCTAAATGTTTAGTGTCAAGGCAATGTGAATGTCCTATAAAAACTAGTTGCACTAGTGAGGGTTTACTGATCAAAGAAAATATAATGGCCTTTAACGTGGCACCCTACAGCACAACAGACTCTACCCAGACTATTGTGAGAAGTACACAAGTGTACATGTGGCAGTGTGTGTACTTTTGTCCTGATTTTTTTCTTTAATCTGTTTTTTTTCTCCATTTTACTGCCCAGACTCCCGGGTAGCACAGTGAGTGCACACAAAAAGCGTTATGTGTAAATGGGTGATGTTGCATGCGTGGTGTGACACTACATGTACTCTGTTACCCCCGACCCCTGCCCCCTGTTAAGCAGGTCACACGCCGCCGTGCTTGTAGGCCGCTCCTCAGTCTACCTTCAACAGGAATGCCACCTGTATATAGCAATGTGCAGGAAATGCTATATGTATGTTTGAGGACAAAACCTATGGTCTACCTATTGTGTATCAAAAGGACTATGAATAATGTAAGCTTACTTCAAGCCTGTGGTTCCTCCTATTCCTCTTTTTTAATGGGGGCATATGAACTGAATGTTTCTGTTTCCAATACTTTTTAGACCACCCAACATGTTTCAAATATGCTAAAATTATTGTCATGATATGTCGTAATCCTATTGTGCTTCCATTAGTGTACACTATAATCATTATAGTCGATTATCATATAATGGTAATTAGGTTGCATGCACCTGTTGGCAATACCGTGGGTTGAAATGTATTATTTGTGTATAATTGCAGTCGTAGGGTGTGGCTATCAAAAATAATAATGAGTGTATTAGGTACCGAGCCTAGAAGAGACGAGGACAGAATACTAGAAGAGACAAGGACAGACTACTAACTATATTTATCAGTAAATAAAAATAGTCAATTAACATTTTCATCTCTCAATACATCATATTATATCATGGGATGAAAGTATGTATGAGTCTGGTCCCTGTGAGAGAGAAAAAAATCCGAACTTCCCCATCCATTCTTTTTCAGCCTTACACAAATTAAAAACAGTGAAAGATTCATCTCTATGCCTATGATTGAAACGAAAAGACCTAAAACCCCAGTAAATTGCCTACCAGTGTATTTACTTCACAAAAAGAATATAGACCTATGCTTTCTATATATACATGTACATATCTGGGGAGGGGGGGGGGGTCAATATTAGATTATGGATGTTTAGATATTAGATGAATGCATCATTCCAACTAAAATATGTGACTACTTTTAAACAAAAATATTTTTGTAGACGGGTACCGAACCCGCAACCGAGGTGGTATATCACATTTATGGCCCTCAACCATATAACCCCCCCCCCCCCTCCACCCCAAAAAAGATCATCAACAGAAAATCCACTAAATGACCCCGAATATTAAATGACAAATATTAAATGGAATTCAATATGTATTTCTTCAAAATTCAGGCAAAGACTAAAACATGCCTTTTTCCTAATATGCTGCCTGGGATCCAATAAATGTAATGATTAAGTGAATGCAAATGACTGACACTCAGGTAATAGATAGGAATAATGTACCTAGCACTAGGACTGGATCAATGGATGTCACACTAGCTGTCAAAATGACCCAATGATCAGGTAGGCTATACACCAAGTGACCAACGCTTTCTCTTATTAATATATGTTGTGCATAGGCAGTGATTTGCTCCCCAGCGTACGTAGCCCATGTCAAAGGGTAGCCAGAGAGCCATATGTCGTGGTTGGCAGGAAGCCTGACAAGCACAGCAAAATGTCCTGACCCAATTCAGTGGCTGCCAACACCTCACTGGAGACTCAGTCAGCACACCGGCTTGGATTTTGTTTATGGCTCTCGCCAGTGGTGTGGTCTGTGGAGCCATGGCGGCTGCACTACCATAGTCAACAAACCCGCGTGGCCGATTTAGCAATGGATCGGGAAGGGGTAACTTGGCAGAGCATAGACAAGAAGTTTTTCTTTCCATTGATACCACTCAAAAGGGCTGACACGGTCAGAGACTGACAAATCAAGCCGTGCAAGGTCCCGCCCAACACGCGGCCGGGTGCCCGACTCCTGCTCTCATTTGCTATGCAAATTGTTTATCGGTGTCTTCAAAATCCCAGGTCTAAATAACAACAACAACACCTCGCGATTGCTGCAGAAATGCCATGTAACAGCATGAATAGAGGTGACGCATGGATTTGTTTGCAAATGGGAAATGACATGCTTCGACGAACTTACCTCGATGTCAAGTTTTCCCGCGACAGTTGGCCTTGATAAATAGCCGAAATTTTTCAGCCTGAAAGACAACACTTATTGAGCCGACTCACAGTCGTAAATATAAATATATTCATACACCAAACTGTGGCCCTGTAACAACAAATCTGCAATACACAACATGTTTCTGAGATCCAAGTTGTGTTATATCAGGTATACATACAGACCGTTTCTGTCAGAGTATTGTATTTGATGTTGATAAATGTTTGGCATGAATAAATGGGGGAACTATGTTCTTTCAGTGACAGTGCACGTTGTTATTTAATGGCGTCCTTCGGCCCTACAGTGACGTCACGCGCACCTGCTGTGTAAACACCCAAATAACAAACAAATCTACGGAACAGCGGACTCGACGACATGACAGTCGATATTTTACTGATTATATCATTCGCTATTCCTCATCGATCTAGGCTATAGCCAACTCAGTATTGCAATATCTTCGAGTATGCCATGAACAGAATTGTTTACCCAGCCCTGTCCGGGCGTATCTAGGGGTCTCGGATAGCCGAAACGTCGGGGCAATGAGGGGTCAGGGACGGCTGCTTCAGGCTTGGAGCTAGGTCATCAGCAAAATGGTGATTTCTTACCAGTTATCATGTTATCAATATATCCAGAATAACATGAAATAAGATCAGTCGTTTGTCTGGCTGTATCATCTTTGGTTTGGTTATTTGCTATGGCGTATTTTGATCAATTGAGTGGCATTTGATCCCCAAAGCCAAGAATTAGCATCTCCATCTGCTATCAAGCAGACGACGCGTTCTGGGCGCGGCAGGGTACGTTGGCCCCTGCGCCATCTCCACTCATACTAGGCGTATATAGAGAAACCATAGACGGCCGTGTCAAGAATCGTAACGTTTAACCTAGGACGAGTCATTTCTTACTAGAATGGGGGGGTGGGGGGGGGGGGGGGGGGGGGTCCCTATGTCGCGTGTCGATGTCGCGTGTCGATTTCAAGAAATGGCCATGTCGCCTGTCAATTTCAAAATTCTGATGTCCCTCTTATGCCCCTCATGACGGTTTGTCGCATTTAGGGGTCCACCTCCATATGGGGGCATACCATATAAAAATGGGTAGGCCTAAGTATAGCCTAAGGGAGTGTTCATTTATTATTTACAGGGGGGGTGGTGGGTTGGGGGGGGGGGGCGTAAAAATTTCCGACCCCTTCTGAGGGGGGGGCGTAAAAAATTCTGACCCCTCTTGAGGGGGGGGGTGTAAAAATTTAAGCCCATTTTTAGCCAAAAAGCCCGCACGTTTACTATAGTTCAAAGGGGGGGGGGGGCGAAAAATTTTCGGCGCCTTCGGCGAGGGGGACGCAAAACGTTACACGCACTCTCAAGGGGGGGCGTAAAAAATGTTCGCCCCTCCGCACGAAATCTCACCACCCCCCCCTGTAATTAATAAATGAACACTCCCTAATAATAGGCCTACGTCCTTTCCTGGTTTTGAAAGGTAACAACAATGGGGAGGGTGGGGGGTTGCGTTTTATTTTCACCCCGCCTTTAGGGAGTGCTCATTTTTTAACAACAGGGGGGGCTGCTACAGGGGTCGAAATTTTTTAACCCCCCCCCCCCGGCAGCGTTCGCGCCCCTTTGTAGCATAGTAACGCGCGGGCTTTTTCCCTCAAAACAGGTTGAATTTTTTTCACCCCCCCCCAAGAGGGGTCCAAATTTTTTACCCTCCCCCCCGGTCAAGGGGTCCAATTTTTTTACCCCCCCCCCCCAAATCCACCACCCCCCACTGTTGTTAAAAAATGAGCACTCCCTTAGTTTAGAGGGGAAGAGGGTTCGAAATCCTTTGAACACAGGTTTTTTACACCCCTCCCCCCTTCAAGAGGGATTGAAATTTGTGACGCCCCCCCCCCCTGTCCCCCCCTCCCCCGCCCTTCGCGAGGGTTGACAGGGAGAATGCTATAGCCCCTCGCCAAATCGCCAATGGCGAATCAAAGATCATTTTGGCTAAGGGAACTTCATGATATTTCGCCAAATTGGCTAACTGGTTAAGTGGGAAAGGCTGCCTTTGCATTGGATAGGTCCCTACTTTACAAGGTCTCTTATTACTGCAGGAGGGGAGTGACAGCTAGGTGTATTACTTTCTGGGGTGCATTTTAAAGTGATGGGCTGAAAAGACGTGAACACAAAAATGTATTCTAATCTGATCAATTCGAGAATGCAATCAATGAACTTTTAAGTATAGTAAACTTGGGCACCTAGACCTAAAAACATTTGGCTAATTGGTTTTGAATTTGTCTTATCAATCTATACAAATAAGCCAAATTGGCTAACGCTGTAACAGAAAATATGTGCTAGCATTATCCCAGGTTGATTTTGATAAAATGTATACGTGACCCATATTCAGGGGGTGGGATTTTTAGCCCTGGTTTTGGTCATCATGGGAGACCAGAGTGCTAAAATAGCGGAAAATTAGACCCAAAAATGCTTTGAGATATTTTTTGGGATATTACAAAACATATGTCTCCTGAAAATAATTCCATTTTTGATGCTGACATTCTATAGAAAAGAACTGTGGCTTTAGGAGAAGTCTCAACTTTTCCCAATCATCTTCCCCTCCTTTAAACAATAAACGACCACCCCCGAAGGGCTAGAATGAGGTAAACAGCACCCTTTGGAAATTAGAGGAACTAATGGTTCCCTGTGCCTTCTGTGGCATGGCACAGGTGAGAAAGGAGCTTTGCTAACAGCCCTGTCATGCCACCTTGTGGAGACAATAGAAACTAGTTTGTTATATGAATGTACTGGAATTCACACATCACACTAGTAGTTATAATATAATAATTTTCACCTATAAACCTTCTGTCTCCCTCGGGTCTCCCTCACTTTTATATGACATCATATATCAGTGTGTCCATAGCTAATATCAGATTTGATCACATAGGGGATAGTTAACTCAATGTCCCTCTATAGACTAGATGATTGTCAGATGTGGGGTTGTTACTGTGTGATGAAATATATATGTATTGATGTAAAAGTATTTAGGTCCACAAGACCAATTTTAGTTCACATGTTTCTCGTCCCATGTCCTCACACTGGAAACCCCCCCTGGGCTAGAAGGTCTCATAGAGGGTAATCCCGCAGAAAACTGAGAGTCATATACGATTCTGGTCAGAAGTGAATACTGCAGGGGCACTAAATGGTCCATAAATAAGTTGGAAATGATGCCAATATTATGAAAACTTGTACACATGCTGCTGAATGTCTGCCAATTTCAATCAAATAATAGGAAAGGGATTCTCAGTGAGTCTACATTTTTTTCAAAGGCTAGATTGGGGATCAGTGAAAATGCAAATTATTCAGTGCAAATTCAGGCGGAATTCAGGTGGTTTTACGCTACAGACCAGTGCTCAAATTTTCCGTGGTGAGTAGCTATTTTTGGTTGGAAATGTTTTGTAGGAAAGATGTATCTTTTAGGTCAAGGGTGATTTTCAGAAATTGTAAATGTCCTGGTAGCTGTTATTGCGTTTTCCGCTATATTAAACTATATACAGTAAAATTCCGTTATAACGAAGTGCTCTGGGCCAGCAAAAAAGTTCGTTATAAACGAATTTCGTAGTATCCAAATAGAGCATTTCAAACAGCTTAATACTGTAAGAACACATAGGAAATGTGTTCCTGATCCCCTATTATGTTATCATATGCATATGTCCATAATCCCCTTTTATGATCATAATAAACCATCACATAATTATAAGCATCATGGGAATGCACCAATATAATTGATTGAAATCTTGACTATTATGAACATGAAGTGAACGTGGTAGAGGCAGCCGATGGGTGGGGTATTAAATGGTCGGATCTACCATGTCACCTGTCACTTAAATTTCCATGTCCCATGTCGCCTTTAAGAACCTGTCATGTCCCATGTCGACTTTAAGAAACACAAGTCATGTCACTTTTTCCCATCATGTCCTCATGTTGATTTAAAAAATGGCCATGTTTCCGTGTCAAATTTGTCCATCCATCCCCACTACATGAGGGGGGGGATCATGGACAGGTGAGCTGGCAAGATGTGGAGGGGTATAGGTGGCACATGTGGGTCAGATGTACCCGGCCTCACTGCCCCTGTACCCGGCCCTACTGCCTCTGTACCCCGCCCAGGTGAGTGGACATCAAAGCCAGAAGTCCTCTGGCTCTGTACCCGGCCTCTCTGCCCCTGTGCCCGGCCCTACTGCCTCCGTACCCCGCCCAGGTGAGTGGACATCAAAGCCAGAAGTCCTCTGGCTCCGTACCCGGCCTCACTGCCCCTGTCCCGGCCCTACTGCCTCTGTACCCCGCCCAGGTGAGTGGACATCAAAGCCAGAAGTCCTCTGGCTCTCTACCCGGCCTTAGTGGCTCTGTACCCCGCCCAGGTGAGTGGACATCAAAGCCAGAAGTTCTCTGGCTCTGGCCCGGGCTCTGGCTCTATACTCTGAGGGGATATCAAAAAGAGCATTCATTAAGTTTAACTGACCAAAAGTAATTCGTTATAAACGAATTTCACCTAAAAAGATTCGTTAAAACAGGATTTCCTTACTATAGGAATGTATGAAAAAGGATTTCGGTACAGTAATTTGTTTCTTATAACCGAAAATTCGTTATAACCGAATTCGTTATAGCGGAATTTTACTGTATATAGTAAAAGGATTTCCTTCGCTGAGACCAGAAGGGAGGTTACACATTTACACTAGTGACATCTAGTGTCAGAGATAAAAACTGAAGAGAGAGTTGTAAGATCATTCCAAAAGATGGCGCCAGTTATACAGTTTGGATCCCGTTGGATCCCAGACTATCCCTGTGAGTTATAGGATTAAAGGTTCCCACGTTCAAACCATTGTGCCAGGCTTGTTGAATTGAATTGAATTGAATAACTTAATTGCCAGGCTTGTTAAGTTTATAATTTATAACACCTGAGTTATACTTAGAATCACACAAACAGAATCCCACACATGTAGGCATATCCTAGCTTTGTGAGCCTGTATTCCCCAGCAAAGTACCCTATGTAGATAAAGGAGTCTACTTGAAATTACCCAAATATTGACAGTACTGAAATTTAAGTCCAATTACTGTAACTAAGAGGAAAAGGGGTGGTCCAAGTTGGCACCCGGTCCAATTTTGGCAACCTTCCCCATCCTGCCCTGATTTCTTAAGATCTTCAATAATTAGGAATACAGCACCATTGATCTAATTTTTCTCTCTCCGCCCTAGCCTACCTAATAATTGACAGTCGAGGGAAAAGGGCCCTCCAATGTAAAAATTCAATAATCAAATTGATGTCTTTAGCTTTCCAGTGATATCTTTGACTCAGGGTTAATTAACCCTGAGTAATATACACTGCCTAATTTTGGGTTTTAAGACAAAAGTGGGACATGGGAATAAGTTTATCTTTCAGTTACTGTTCGAGATAGACAAAAGGGGAAAAAGAGAGAAGTAGGCAAGATCGGGGGCTAGAAAATTCCTTCGAAAATTTTTCAAAAATCTCATTTTTACTTCCTGATATTCACCTGCGATCTTCAACAATTTTTTTCTATCTTTCACTATTATGGAAATGTACTAAAACCAAACTACCCTCGGTAACGGGGGACCATAGACTCCAAGGTATTATCATTTTTCGTCAAAGATAGAAAACATATTTTAAGGTGGGTCGCTACCCTTGGGTCAAAGTCACTGAAAGTTAACAGAATCTCGCAATTTTTTGTTTACAGGCAGTTTAGATCATATAGAATTGAAAAATGCAAAGAAAAATAGGGGGTCCCGAGCTACTTTTTTTAGTACAGAATTTTGAAAAATTAAAGAATTTTAATTTTTTCTGAAAATGAGAAAAAAAGTTGAAAACTTCCATGATTTTTCTTCATAATTATCAACCATTATGTGCAGAAATGTAAAACATCACATGTGAAACACCTATATGTTCCACTTTACTGTTAAAATAATTTTACAGTTGTATGCCATGGCATTCTGGGTGAAAATATGATGTTTCGGGAAAGAGTAGGAATAAATTGTCATTATTTGTAGCCTTATTGGCTAAAAATAGTATTCAGTATTAACAGAATTTTTTAAAACTCTCTAAGAAAATAGTTCAGATCATTTGCTAACATATATTAGAATTTTTGATAGGGGGTCCCGGGCATATTTTCAGGGTTTTGAGCCTTTTAAAATGAAAAATAATGCAAAAAAAATACTAAATTAAATATATATGGCATTGCATGATGGGTAAAATGACAAAGATCACTGTATAAATTGTCATGATTTGTACCCTTGGTCATTTTGAGCAATATCATAGCATCTTCAGTATTCTAAATAGTAAATATCTCCAATGTACGAGCTCATGTTTAGAAAAACAAATATTATCAGTTATCAATATATCAAATATTCAAAGTATCACAAAATGCACAATTTTGCTTGCAATGATCTAAATTTTTGATACAGTATAGGGAATGTATATATGTGTCTGTCTATGCAATATCAGCCCATTCTGATAGATTTAAGCATTTGAAGAAATCAAAGGGTAGCGATCCACCTTAAGCCAAAGTTGTGCTATTTCTCTCATCTTGTACCTCTATCTTACTTATCTAACTTCAAAGATCTACCGCCAAGCCGGGCAAAAACTGGGCATGTCCTGTGGTAACACCGTTGGTAACACATTTCAAGAAGTCAAATATAAGCCAAAAGTCATATTGTTCTGCACCATCTTACTGCACCCACTTCCACAAGCCCCCACTTCAACATGCCCCCCCCCCCCCTCAACCTCTGACCTGCAGGAGACTTTGCACTTGACAACCCCCCACCCCCCCTCCCCCTACATGATTTGGTGAACAAGATTTTAGGTTCTTTTAAAAGTCTCTAGTACTACCCACACTCGCCAGGTCCATCTTGGACCATCTGTGATCATCCAATAGGGTCCATGAAGCATATCTGGTTCGGTAGATAGTTAGAGTAACCGTAAGCTTAACGGCAAGTGTGAGCGTCACTACAAATACATATATGGTCCGACCGACTCACTTTTTAACAAGGACAGAAGGCGTTACATGCAACTGTTGCCCACACCCACCTGCACACCCACACCCACCAGCTCTCCCACACCCACCTGCTCTCCCACACCCACCTGCTCACCCACACCCACCTGCTGGTTTCCTGAAACAAACGCTCTTGCACTCTATCTTTGAAAGAATTTCCCTTTTCCCAATATACCATTCTCCTTTTTACAACAATAAATGATACATTTCCTTTCACACCTCTACCTGACCCTGAGTCATCTGTGAGTTCACTCACACGCTCTATCTTTTATTACCAGTACTGGCTCTCTGAATATATGCGTGGTCACTGTCCAATCTTAAATGCCAATAAGCTCTATCTTACTTTGTGTTAGAGATATTCCTATTAATTTTAATTAGCATAATTATGCAAAGTACCAAATATCCAAACTTTTTCAAGCATTTGGTCACAGCTTTTGATCTAAAAATGGTATTTACATTCTGTTTTCAGCATTTTCAAATTTTTCTATTTAGAATGAAAATCATGTTTCCATGGCAACCAACACCAACATGCAAAAACACCAATTTAGGCCCAAAAACGTTCTTTTCCATTCCAAATATGGAATGTTTTCACCAAAGATGAGATCTTCTAACGTGACCTATCATATTCTACATAAAAAAGTAGTATAGATAAGTTTTTGCTATATTTTGTTCCTTTTTGGCAATATGGAGCCCCCTTGTGGCTAAAGTTGGTATTAAAAATCCCGCACGGAGGGCCCTTTTCCCTTGTTGATTCACCTATCAGGGCTGGGCAACTGTCGCTATGTCGCAACAAATGTGCGACAGGAGCCTTGGAAAATGCGACAGGGACATTAGGGAAAGTCTGGGCTTTCTAAATCTGAAAGAATTTTGTAAATATTCCAATTAGAACCAAAGTTTAAAACATATCAATAGCCTTCCTCTCCAAGTGTTCTCAGAGCAAAGTTTTCATCTTTATGATACACATGCTCCTACTATATAAAGTATAGGCTACAGCCCAACAACTAGTAACAGAAAAATGGAGCAATCTACCCACACACCCATCAGAATAAACAATTATCTTGAGGTAGAATTTTAAAGTTATGCCGCAGCAAGATGCCCACAGAATATACCAATCTGAAAGTAAAATTCCTAGCTTCTTTTGAGCAACTTGCCCACTAGGCTTTGAATTTTTTTCTAGGTTTTCTAGCAATTTACTATGTCCCTTAACCCCTCAAAATTTACCAATCTAGAGATAAAATTTTCTTAGAGATACTGAGATTTGTTGGAGCAATATGTCTACAAATCCCTGAAAATATACCAATCTAGAGCCGGAATTCTAAAGTTTTCCTGGAGCAATATGTCCATAAAAACTTCACAGAACTCAATAATCTAGAGGTAGAATTTCAAAATTTTCCTGGACCAAATATATTGTGTTCTGAAACTCATCAGAAGATATCAAATTAACAATTGAATTCCTAAATCCTTGGAGCAATATGCCCCTCTCTACCCAGAAAATACCAATTCTAATTTCAAAATTGTCCTAACAATTTTGAGAGCAAATAGAACAAAAAAAATTTATTGGGGGGAATAATTGGAGTTGAAATCTTGTTTGTAATGTAGTATTCCAAAAAGATTACTTTTTTTTTTTTTTGGTTATGTACTCATAACAGTTTATTGCCATGATTTTCAGTACAAATTTTTGGGTCCAGGTATCTGAAGAACTACGGTCCGGTTAATTATCATATAACACAGAAAATAGCACACAGGTGCCTAGTTTCGCTGCAAGCAGTCTATAACAATACAACATGGGTATTTACAAGATGGGGAGTTGGTAATATACAATGAGGATGTACATGGTTAGCAACAAGGCCCTAAAGCACAATTTAGGCCACATATAGTCTAGAGGCTCACAGCATAGACTAAGTATCACAGTATATCACAGATAGGGTAGAGCAAACGTGCTCTTATCACAATAACATGTACAGATTTAGCAAGGATAAAAGGTGCGCAGTCTTAAATGTAGTAGAGCTTTTCTTATAAAATTCAGTTCTGGGTCTCCTTAAAGTGAAGGTAGGGAGGAAGTCGTTTCTTGTTCTGGGGTGAACAGTAGGTTTGAGTTTTTTAGAGCCGGAATAGAAGTGAGTGATGAGCATTTCCTTTCTTCTATCGGGAGGGAGTGGAGTTGTACAGTCCCGGTGTAATTCTACTATTGGGTTACCTCGAATTTGTTTTTTTAGGCAGGTCCGGAGGCACCTGTTTTGAATCCTTCCTATTTTTGACTGCCATTTTTGTGTGGCAGAGTCCAGCAAATATTAGCAGTAGTCAAATTTAGGAAGGATGGTTTGTTTAAATATAGTAATGGCAGTTTCAGCTGAGATGCTGCACCGTACTTTACCTAGCTTAAAAGATAAGAAATTGGTTGCATCTCTGACTGACTGGCATGTTCTTCAAAAGTCAGAGCTCGATCAATTGTGGCTCCTAAGTAGGTGTAGGCTTTAACCAGGCTTATTTCCTTTCCTCCTATAGCAGGGAGAGTGTCTGGACATTTCTTCACTTGGCTGTTAGCACATTGTTTGGGTCCGTGTGGGATGAGTATAAGACGATATCATCTGCATACAACTTGATTTGTGAGAATCGAGGCTATTCATATGTCAGAGAAATGTCAAAAACTCATTTTTCAAAAATTATATTTTTCCCACCCTATGCTAATAACATATATCTAGGCTCTTTAAAGTGTGATTTCCCATTTCGTTAAAACGAGTCACAATTATATTTTGCTCGTAGGCTTCCTCTCAAGTAGCCTACTATTTTCTGCAATTTGTACTACAAATAATACTAAACAGGAAGCCTACCAGCGAAATGATTGATTGTGTGATTTACAATAAAAATAAAAGCATTGAAAACTGTAAAACTGAACATCACACATGACTCAGGGTCAGGGTGATTAAGTGATTGAATTGGTTGATTGAAGCTGCAGATCATTTCAGGAACAATAAAAATATCTGTCAATTCTGGGAGCAGAAACCTATTCCTGGATCAAAACTACCCTCAAATTAAACGCATGACTTGTGTCTCACATGTATGTTATTCCATTTCAGCTGAGAAGGTTGGTGTGGATAAACAGGTGGGTATGGGCAAGCAGGTGGGTGTGGGCAAGCAGGTTGGTGTGCATGAAATTACGGGGCTGTGGGTACACTCCAGTTTCCATCCCCACCAAAAATCGAAATGGAACGTAAACAGCGACAATATTTGTGAGCAGGCAAGCAGAAAAGGGTAGGCTATCCCCGTGGGATTAGTACCAATTCTAGCCACCAGGGGGGCTCCATCATGGCATAAAATGGAAGAAACAGGCTAATATTTGCTACTGGGTATTAGGTACTTTTTTCTTGGGAATTCAGTAGTTTTATTCAAAACATTCCATTTTAGGTGAAAAGCTTCCTTATTTGGAATGTAAAAAGAATGTTTTAGAGCCTAAATGGGTGTCTTTGTTTATATATGTTGCCGGAAACATGATTTTTATTCCAAATAAAGAAAAATAGGATGAAAATATATGACCAATTTCTAATTATTCTAGTTATGCCAATCAGATAGAGATATCTTGGAAACTATGAGACTTAGAGCTAATTAAGGTTTTTGGATAGGGCAATGCCCATATATATTCATATGGCTCAGTCTCACGACTTTGTAACAATTGGATAGTCTTTGACCGGGTGACGTCTTTGATCGGGTGATGTCTTTGACCGGGTGACGTCTTATAGCCATTTCTCAAAAACTAGAAATGATATTTTCTTGTGTAGTATATCACTGGAAAGCTTATGATATCAATTTTAAAGTTGACATTTTCGTTGGATATCCCTTTTTGCTTGCCTGTACACATTTAAATTTCCGTTTTCTCCGATGGAACGCCGTAAGTTTTTTCCCACCACTTTCGTCCACAGCATCTACTGTGGTCGTAACTTATTTCACTGTGTATATATTTTCGCTATATTCACGGAAATTAAAGAGCAGCGAAATTATAATACCGCAAATACACTATTACCAACACCCTATCAGTTACCCGTGAAAATAACTACGTTCACAGTACCTGTCAATGTTGGCATTTTGGTCTGATGAAAAGCATCTCCCACCCCTGTAAACACAGATACGTAGCACAGATGTAGATCCACATTGATTTGGAGTGTAAACGACGTAATTTATGAATGTCAAAACATGATGGTTTACTTACGTTCAATGGACGTTTATGTCTGAATTACGTTTTTGTACGTCAGATGTAAATATACTTTGAAAATTCATGTTCATTAACAGATTTTCACTTAAAATGTGGTAAATTTGCCCAGGTGCTGTTAAATTCTCTCCATACTTGATAGTACTGGAACCTAGGTAGTGTGAGACCAGGGACACACAAGGCTTTTCAAGCTTATTACCTCATTCAGACGTAGATACCAGCCTGTCCAGACGCTCTAGGCCACTTAGTGTATCACCATTTAATAGAGTTTACTGGGTTCGAGACAGGACACACTGAAAATAATGAATCTCAAATGTAAGTCCAAAGTTAGTCAGTTTTACTAACTTTTTGTAAAACCATTAGCGAAAAACTTGTGCCCAAAGTTCCTATCCTATCTTAGCGTTTTGCTGCTAATGCTTAGCTAAAAGCTAGCATTGCCCTGGTCACTTTTAGGCTACTATACATTCCTGTGTATACCCGCATCTCACATATAACCCACACCCAGATTTCAAGAGAATCCTACAACCTCTACCTGGGGCTTGAAAATTGTGATTTTAGTACTGTTTTATACTTTAAAAACCCTTGTACTACCCGCCCCATGACCTGAGAATGTTGTATAACCTGCACTAGAGGTTATATGCAGGAATTTACCGTAAAAACTCTCTGATAAGCCAACCTTTTTTGGGGATTTTAGACCTGATTCGGCTTATAGCATTGTCTCAACAAGGGGGGTCGGCTTATAAGGGAGGTAGATGATCAAGTAGATGATAGTAACCATGTTTAAATGGGTCCAAATTCAGCTTATAATATTCTCTCAAGGTGGGGGGTTGGCTTATAAGGGAGGTCGGCTTATCAGAGAGGTTTTATGGTAGTCATTTATTAGTGATTAGTGCATCTATTACCAGTCAGTGGCATGGCCCTGGTTAATATGCAACAACCACAGCATGGTAACTCAAAAACACAAAAAAGGTGTCCCATTCAGAAAACCTCATTGGAATAGGTTGATCCGTCTTTACAAAAAGATCTGGCTAAGTAGATGCTTATACACATTATGTTACACCCCATATCATATTCAATTATAAGAAAAGGTTACCTTTAAGCATGATAACAAGTGCAATTACAATCTTGTCATATAGATAAATGTCTCATGATTTGCTTGTGCTGTCACCTGGTGTGGAATTCCTATGGGTAGCTGATTAGTGAAAAGTTAGTCATAGTTTAGCAAACTCTTAGTTTGATTTAAAGATGGATTGTGTGATATACATCACAAGTGACCCAGGGCTTTTCCAAGATTGGAATAGTGTACAAAGTCCCAACTCATGTCCCAACACTCATGTCCCAATGGATCTTGACGAATCACAAGAATGACCAATTTGAAGACTAAAAGAATTGAATTCAGATTGTAATCTGAGCTTTCACAGCCCCGATTAATTTATTGGTCAATTCTGGCATCAGAAATGAATTCCTTGTTAAAAGGTACCCTCAAGTCATGTATGTTATTCCATTTCAGGCGAGCAGGTGGGTGTGGGTGAGCAGGTGGGTGTGGGCGAGCAGGTGGGTGTGGGCTAGCAGGTGGGTGTGGGAGAGCAGGTGGGTGTCAGTGAGCAGATGGGTGTGGGCGACAGTCGCCGGCTGTAGGCATGTACCGCCTTCCACCCCTGTTGAAAAGCAAGTCGGTCGGACTGTAAATGGCAAAGATGTGGGTGGTATATTTTCACTCTGAACGTGTTGCATCCACCGTCTGATGATGGCAGCGATATTGTACACGCCACCACTGCCGAACACAGACCTAGCCTAACAGAAAAGCTGAGGGGGGAGGTACTTTCGGGCTATTTTCTCGTCATGGGCTAGCAGGTGGGTGTGGGAGAGCAGGTGGGTGTCGGTGAGCAGATGGGTGTGGGCGACAGTCGCCAGCTGTAGGCATGTACCGCCTTCCACCCCTGTTGAAAAGCAAGTCGGTCGGACTGTAAATGGCAAAGATGTGGGTGGTATATTTTCACTCTGAACGTGTTGCATCCACCGTCTGATGATGGCAGCGATATTGTACACGCCACCACTGCCGAACACAGACCTAGCCTAACAGAAAAGCTGAGGGGGGAGGTACTTTCGGGCTATTTTCTCGTCATGGGCTAGCAGGTGGGTGTGGGAGATCAGGTGGGTGTCGGTGAGCAGATGGGTGTGGGCGACAGTCGCCGGCTGTAGGCATGTACCGCCTTCCACCCCTGTTGAAAAGCAAGTCGGTCGGACTGTAAATGGCAAAGATGTGGGTGGTATATTTTCACTCTGAACGTGTTGCATCCACCGTCTGATGATGGCAGCGATATTGTACACGCCACCACTGCCGAACACAGACCTAGCCTAACAGAAAAGCTGAGGGGGGAGGTCCTTTCGGGCTATTTTCTCGTACACAACCCCCAACGACAAACACCCAATGACCAACACCTAACCCCTAACCCTGCAATGGCAAGGCCTTTAAATATCTGTGGGTACCAATGGAAGACGTTCTGTTCTGCCAAAAAGTGTCTCACTATTTCGTCTCACCTGATTTATAGCATTTCAGGTATAGGAATCTGGGTGAACGCTCATCTTTTAAAGGCTGGATTCAAAGTCACTGGCCTATTCTTCAGCATTAGTTCACACAGACTCCGTTTTAGGGTTGTTTTTTACTTTCTTTTGGCAGCTTTTTTCATGGGGAAATCTTTTTTTTTGACATTTTGAAAAAAGAGGGAGACACAGATTGTTCCACAGTAGAACTTTACCTTTATTGTAAACAGAAAACCCAAAAAACAAAGGCAGGGCGATACTTCAAAGTCAGGTGACCAATCTATGTTTTTTGCAGGAAAACTGTCTCACAGAGACCCAGGGTACACTGGGTCAATAATGCTGATAAGTTAGTGGTTTTGACTATGATATATTAGCATTGACTAACCCCCAGAATTGTCAGTCCATTTGCGACCCACGCTGAGTCGCATTCAGTCACAACTTCCCTAGTAGCAAGCCCGCACGGGGCCAATTTGGTTTTAGCTCGGATTGGCTGTTTGAAGTCGGGCAAAACTGAGCTGGGTTTCATGTTGGGCAGATGGCTGGGCTGAAGTGTGGCCCCGATCGGGCTGCCCATTTTGGGCTCAGATCAGTTTCAAAGCAGGCTGCCCGATTTGGGCTCAGATCAGTTTCAAAGAGGGCTACTCGCTTTGGGTTCATGTTGGCCAGATGCATGAAACCCGTCCAAAACCCGTTCTGAGCCCAATTCGGGCAGCCCATTTTGGGCCACACCAAAACCCAGTGCCCTAAACCAACAGGGGCCCGTCGGTTAGCCCACTCCGGGCCAATGAGGGCTGAGGTTGGGTTTGGACAGGGCAACTGGTCTAATAGTTCTGATGATTGACACCAGATGTCACTACTATACAATATCTAGAGTTTTCCAACAAAGCCAGATGAAGTTGACATTATATAATAATACAATAAAATGTTAAAATGATGTAGAATAGGAAACAATAAATAGATGTTCTCACAGTTTGGAAATAAGATAGAATATATATTTGAATGATAAAAAAGAGGTTCTCTAAGCAGCTATCCAGTGTAAACACTATTTCTGTCGCATTACAATCTTAATACAAGACTCATGTGCCCCATGTAGGTATGAACTATGGCTTTGAAGGCCAATGTGCACCTTATACTCCGCCTGGATGTTTGGTCTATTGTTCTTACTGTAGGTTATATCGCATATTCTCCTCTCTCAGACCACCAGCTGACCTGGAATAGCCTTGGTGGAGTGACCTAGTTCACATAACCTCCTCAGGAGGTTATGTGTATAACCTCCTCAGGAGGTTATATGAACTAGGTCAAGTCTGACAGGAGGTTATGAGAACCGTTTCTCATTTAAAACCATGCTTGTATTGGGATTTGAACCGAGGAGCACAAACCCTCCAGCCTGCAGTCCTCTGTTCTAACAGGTATGCCATTGGGGCAGACCTATGTAAAGGACATGACATGAACTACTGGTTTGTTAACTAATGTTTTATCCATGAAGAAATCAAATCTAAAAATGGTTACAGCCTTTTGGTGAATTAAACTCACCACCTTCTGACCCACAGGCTAAGCTGGTAACCACTACACTACCAAGGCCTGCCTGTCAGGTGCATGAGAAGACACCTTATTTATGTTCCAAAAAGCAGGCCAGCACGGAGATTCCTGCATTGTGATATAACATTTTCTTGTACTACAATGGATAGAGGATGGAGTTAGCAAAACGTTTTGTTAAAAAGGGTAGCTCAGTAAAAGTGTGCCTCTGTCGGGACCGGAACCCACAATGTTCAGACTACAAGTCGCCGGTGTTACCAACTGAGCTAGCGAGCCAGTCAATAAACTGTATTTATAACGTATTATGCCTATGAATGAGATCAGTGTTAACCCTTCCTCTACAATACACGCATAATGCGAGTTTACTGTACAGGACCGTACACGCATTAATGCGAGTTAATCACCGATTTTTGGCCGATTTTGGCCGATTTTTGACCCCGTGTGGTTTGTCTAAAAATTGATAGAATCCTACGATTTTTTCTGACAGTAGTCTATGGCATATTGTCTCTGCATATCTTAATCCATTTATACATACATCTAATATTTCAGAAATTCTGGTCATTTCAACTTGGATAATATTTAACTCATTTTCAATATGATTTGAGCAATATTTAAGGCAAAAATCGAAAAGAAAGTCAAACAATATAGTTTTTTTAGTGAAAAATTGTTTTGTCCAATTTTTCATGCTGAAAAGGATGGTACCAAAAGTTAAGGTCTATTTTGATGCATTGTGGCCTAAATGTAACTTCCAATGGCAACATATACACTAAAATAAGCTATATTTTATTTCAAATAGGGCTTCATCTCCCTAATTGGAACATTTAGGGCGATTTAGGTATCTTACTTTCTGGTTATTAAACATTGTTCATTTTGTCATAGATGTACTTCTAGTTTGAATAATTACAAAATTCTTTCAGTTTCTAAAAGGTTAGACCATCACCTAAATCCCAATATCCCATCTGAGAAACATCTGAAAAAATCTGGTCTTGGGATGGGTGTCTTTATGTGGAGCCTGGTAAAGGAAGAGTTAAATGTGGACCAGTGTGGGTTCGAACCCCACAATATCTCATAGAATGGGATTTCAAAAATCATCTAAATGTCTTATCTAGAGATTGATATATAACATTTTCTTGCTCTACTATGGATGGTGGGTGGAGTATAAATGAGTAAAACGTTTTGTTAAAAAAGGTAGCTCAGTAAAAGTGTGAGTCTGTCGAGACTGGAACCCACAACGTTCAGACTAGAAGTCAGCGGTGTTACCAACTGAGCTAGCGAGCCAGTCAATCATCTGTATAACTTATTTTGCCTATGAATGAGATCAGTGTTGAATGTGGACCAGTGTGGGTTCGAACCCCACAATATCTCATGGAATGGAATTTCTAAAATAATGTAAATTTCTTATTTAGAAATGGATATATAACATTTTCTTGCTCTACTATGTGTGGTGGGTGGAGTATAAGTGAGAAAACCTCCTTGGACCTGTAGAATATGGTACATAACCTCTTCGGCTGCGCCTCAAAGGTTATGTATCATATTCTACAGGTCCGTGGAGGTTTTCCATCACATAGACACTTCCCAGTAAACAACAAAAGTTATACTACATTTTGTAACGCTATTTAACGTTATATAACGTTTCTCTAAGACTCCTCACTATGGCACAACGTTATACACAGCTTTAGAACGTTATTTTGACGTAAAATAACGTTTTTTTGTTAGCTTGGTTGTCTATGCTGCATATGGCTCAAACCTGATGATAATAGGCCTGCTTGATACTTCCATTATTGGGTAGGAAGAATATGATTATGCCTTGGGTTGATTAGCAGGACCTATGATATCTGGTTCAACAAATACAAGAAATCATTGGAGAATGATTGAATAGATTCTAAAAACCCATAATTATCCGATCTTAGCCCGCTTTCAACCCGTCCAAAAACCGATCTGAACCCACTTTCAGCCCGTCCAAAAACCAATCTGAGCCCAAAGTGGGAAGCCCGTCCAAAAACGGATCTGAGCATGGGAAGCCCGCACGGGGCCAGACCAAAGCCCAGTGCCCTAAACCGACGGGCGCCCGTCGGTTAGCCCACTCCGGGCCAGACTTGCAAACACAGTCTGGCCGCGTCCGGGCCACAGTGTGTTTGCTACTAGGGTTTTCTAGGGACATTTTGAAAAATGAATTTTTGTCCCATTTTTTGGGGGGCTCGACCTGCCCACCCGTTCTCACTAGCAGATCTTCAGGATCCCATGATGGCACCCACTCACTATAGGCCTAGATTAATTCAACAAGAAAGGGTGACTTTTTCATAATAAACATCGGTTTTAGCCGTATCCTTATAACATTGTCTGTAAAGGCTACATTTGTGAACATCCCATATCAGGAGATTCATATGATAATTGTAAGAATGTAAGACTGGGGTTTTATTACATGTAATGGTGGTATGGTCTTCTCCATGCTAAGCCTATAGGACCTCCATACTCCATGCCCCCATGGAGTATGGTGTAGCCATACACCATGGCCTCCAAATTCGTTGATTTTATTAATTTTATGACAATAGGGCACAATACCCCACTTGTTAACATAATTTCACATCATACATCACTCGTTGAAGCTGGGTCATATACACTCAGTCATATACACTCAGCCTTCAGCATTGTGTGATATGACCCAGCTTCAACTCGTTAAGTATGATGTGCATGAAGGGGAGACCAGGGCAAAACGGACCCCAACCCCTAACTCAGTTTTCAGCTTTCGATTCAATATGTTTGTCAAATTGGCTCATATAATTGATGGAAATAACATGTTTTAAAAGAAAATTTCGATGCTATCTATGGTATTCTGGATTCCATAAAGAAAAAAACTGAAATTAGAGATTTTGGTCTAATTTTGCAAAAATCTGTTTATAAGGTTCTGAGAATTAAGTTTTAATTCAGGGGCTTATCTCTGAGTTATTTTCCATCTTCCCTTAAGGATTTAATTTTGCCCCTGTCTCCCCTATGTCATTGGCGTGGAGTTTTGTCTATAATATATTTATGTTTTTTGACGGTCACGCTTCAAAACTGACATGGGGCTGTCCATTAATGATTTTATACTGAAGGGGGGAGTAGGCCCCTACCATGCACCAAAAATGGCAGAATTATTGTTTTACCCGTTTATTCCTAAGGGGGTGGGAAATATCTTATGCATCAAATTGAAAATTCACCACCATTTTGAAAAAAGTGGACACTACCAAATTGCAGAAAGGGCATGTTGCCCTATTTAGGCCAATCTCCATCCATAAGGCCTTTTGGTCAGGCAGGTAGGCTACCTATCTTTGTAGTTCAATACTTAATAATAATTTTTGTTTATCTTCATTATAAATTAAATGCATGGATTCTCCATGAAATGGCCTTTAAGTAGATAAGTTTGAAGAAGGGGGAAATCTTAAATTGCAGAGAAAAGGAGCATTAACACCTGCATTGGTGACTACATGTCAGTCAGGCAGAGTGTAGGCCTAAACAATGTATTGTCTCCCAATCAGGACCCTCACCGCACACCTGATACAATGGGGAGGTGATTAAGGGGGGGGGGGGGATTAAGGTGATCGAGATAGAGTTTGGATCAGTCTTATCTGTGGCCATTGTCCCTGGGTATGAACAGTGGCTGATAAGAGATTGCACTGCTCTGGAGTCAGGGGACAGTTAAAAAATGGTTGCCCCCATGCCATGTGTATACGGAGTGCGGGAATGGGAGCAAGGAGTCTAGATGCAGTAGTTAGACTCCTTGCTGGGAGTGTGAGTCTGCGAAAGCGTCCCTGAAAGTGTGGCGGGAATGCTGCCGGATAACATCGTTTTTAACCAATGGTAGGTCGTAGTGCATTTGGTGCGGAGCAGAGTTCGCTCTGACGTCAGGAATGCTGTCTGGCCAATCAGAGCGCAGGAAACCCGGCAACCACTGCACGCGCACACGTGATCAGCCCTTTACGGCCAAAACTGCCATCTTGATACACAAGGTCACATCAGCCGGGTGAGTATTTAGCCGGTCCCTTGTTTTCCGATTGCCTTTACTGTACCATTGGTATATTATTTATTGTCTGATCATATCTGTATGTGTTCCAGCATTCAAGATGTTCAAGGCACTCTTTGACGCAGCCAAATCGAGCCCTTTTGGCGGCCCCATGTACGCAAAATGCGAGGGGAGCGCCGAGGCCGAGGGACTGCAGGTGAACCCAACCCGTACCATCGCTGCTGCTGATGCTTCTGGAGGTAAATCATCTTTTGTATTCAGTTCTTAGAGGGTACAGCGGATATACATTGATTATTATAGCTGTTAAGGTTATCTGAACACGGCTCAAAGCTGTAATATGTTGATCGCCGTGTCCCTTCACCTCTGGCAAGATCATGAGTGTCATGACCCGTCGTCATTGATTTGAAGTTCATTCATTCGGATCTTCGCTCTGTTCCACAACTAGTTTTACCGTGACACTGACAGCTACTGAGATTACTGGTGATAGCTGGCAGATTAGATTGAGAGGGCAGTTAAGATCTGATGAGAATGATTATGTTATATGTAGGCATGCAACACCGTGAAGCGACCGTACCAATACACATTCAAAATACCGTATTAGGCCTACTATTGCGTCATTGTGACTGATTGTCAGCTGGAGTGCCACTCCTTGGGCTAAGGAGTGCCACCCCACTGTCCCAGCACTGTCACAGTGTCAGTGGAACTAACTTTAAATACAACAATCATGTTTAAACGTGTATCGCAATGTTATTACATACCGTACGAGAATTTCAACTTCAGCCAATGCTTGTCCAAGGCAAACCTAATTTCCTGAATGTAGGGTCAATTTAAATGAGCATCTATATATCAGAGGGGCACTATTAGGCCATCAGAATGAAAGTGAGAGTTTACCGTCCACCGCCCGCATACCCTCAAAGGGGCCGCATGAAAAGTTCATTATTAATGTAAATTTTCATTATTTTCATTTCTTCAAAAGTCTGAACAATATTCTATAATTTTCAAAAAATAAAATGCCCCAGAAAACTCCGAAAATTCAACTTTTTAGTGAAATCCATAATAATGAAAAATGAATAATGATATTAAAAAGGCCGCATCTGTTTTCCAAAAATCCCGGACGGTAAACTCTTACTTTCATTCTCATGGCCTTATGTAGGAGAACCTTTGAGCCAACTGTCTATTGAAAAAAAGTTTGTGTCAACAGTGAGTAGTTTATTCAGAAAAGCAGATCGTCTCAACAACATTGCCATTCTACATAGCCTGGTCATAGACTCGGAGTTGCTCTCGTCGATTTTCTTGCGATCTACCGGTAGGCCTAGCCGGGTAGGTCAAATATGTTGTGCCAGCCCATTAACTTCTAATTTATATGGGCACATTCTGGTGAAAGGTGGAAAAGCTACATTTATCTACAATATCACTTTTCTAACTGGTTTCAAAAGCCACCGGGCAAGTCCCATTCGTAAATTACGTAAGTAGCAATCTGATTCCTCAGTTGACGGATTAAGAGGAACCGATTAAGAACCTTTATACAAATTAAGTAGGGATATTATAACTACGCTCTCATACTGGCTGTACTCTCCCAAGCTGTTTTACAAATCTCCTGACAGTTGTTAAGCCAAACATATTATAAAAAGGGGGGGGCAGGTCTGGTCTTGTCAGTAACGTCAAAACCATGACGGTGGGAACGTCTTTATATTCAAGATGGTGCAATTACTTAATCAGACATCGAGCCTTAAAATTAATGTAGACAAGTCAGTGGAATCTCCTAAGGTGAGCAAACCTGAGATTCCGACAGAAAACTACCGGTACCTCTTGCAAATGGCCAATTGCATCATTGGCATTTGAGGTGATAACACATAAGTCTCCTTCGACCGGGATGCTCTCCCGCTGATATGAAGATGGACACACATGACATCAGGACTACCAGGTACTATGTCCATGCAAGCTCTGCCAGTATTTCTGTGGACTTTGAGTTGACTTGTGTTGACTATAGGGCAACGTTTGCCATACCAATCTCTGACCCTGTAGTTCCTCTACAATTGAATGTATTAAGTTGACTCAATGCAAGTTTTTGGATAACCAATTGATTGAATGATGGTTATATACCCAATAAAGGCTTGGTGTTGCATGATGCCTTTAGGTACTGTTGTGCATCCTGCACAATACTAATCATGAACGTCCAACTTTCATGGTAGAAAAAATAATTCCCTGTAGTATATTCCTCCTTGAACAGGCAATGTGCAAAGCCTACTCGGCAGTTGTTCTTGCTCATACCCTGAGTTTGCCTTTGAACCAAAGCATGTGCTTTTATATGTTTCTTTTAATATCCCCAGAGTGTTTGGTAAAAAATAAATCAGGTCAATTTGCCCGGTTTTACTTCCAATTTTAGATATGCAAAAATAACTCAGTTGATTACTAACCATTGAGATTTTTGAAAACAAAAATGAGTCATCAAACTGTCCATTGTCTTTTAGCAAGGAAGTAAAACAAACGATATCTCCGAATAAGTATTTTGACAGTCTTATCTCTATTAACCATCAATGTTTTTCAGATGCGCTACACCTGCATTTTAGTTTTTAAGATATCCTACATTTGTACTTTGCTTAAACTCCGCTATGCTTAAGTGATGTCAGTACATCCTTCTTATTTCTCCCAATCATCTAGCATACCTCTCCCGAGAAGTGATGTCTTGTATATACTATTCATTCTTTGGACGGAAGCGAAAAAGCTGCCTTCCTCTGCCGTGATGCAATCTTGTAATTAAAACATATTTTTTAAAAACAACATATGTATATGATAGTCAATAACAATGTTTGTATTTCGTATTACAGAACCAATTGAATTCGGAAGCAGCAAGTACTATGCCCTGTGCGGTCTTGGGGGTGTCCTCAGCTGTGGTCTCACTCATACCGCTGTCGTCCCCCTTGACTTGGTGAAGTGCCGCATCCAAGTGGATCCAGCCAAGTATGGCGGCATCTTCAAGGGTTTCAAGATCACCGTCGCGGAAGGTGGTGTCAAAGAGCTTGGCAAGGGCTGGGCACCAACCCTCATCGGTTACTCAATGCAGGGTCTCTGCAAATTTGGGTTCTACGAGGTCTTCAAGAACGTCTATGGTGACTTGATTGGAGAGGTGAGGTTCTTGACAAGTAGTCTGTCCAATTTAAATTAAACCTTGAATAAAAAGGTTAAGTAAAAAAAAAAAACCCTCCCTAATGTGTGCGAATAATTTAGAATACGGCAACTTTTGCCTATATTTTGTTGCAAATACATTTCCGATTCGGCATATTTAATAATAACATGCTAGCCTAAATGTATAGCAAAGAACATGTATGGCAACATACTACATGATGCAATTAGAGCAACGGTCTATACATCTTGCTTCTTTAATAGAGACCTTTTGTGATTTGTCTATGTATACTGATGTCTTAGGAAACATATTTCAATTTGAATGTGAAGCACATTGTAGCAATTTAACATGGGTATTTGTGTTTTCATGATTACAGGAGAAAGCCTTCCTATGGAGGACAAGTCTGTACCTAGCTGCCAGTGCCTCAGCTGAGTTCTTCGCAGATATCGCTCTCTGCCCCATGGAAGCAGTCAAGGTCCGTATCCAAACACAGCCTGGCTGGGCCAGCAGCCTCCGTGAGGGTGTCCCCAAGCTGATTGCTGAAGAAGGAATGGGAGGGTAAGTATTTAGAGATATCGGTCTGTTTAGATAGTAAGATTGCCTAAATGCCTAGCTTTGGGAGAAAGACATCCTTAAGCCTTTACAAATACACTAGGCTATGGACATGAATAGACAAAGGCAGTATTGCCGGCAAAAGCCGGCGTAGAATTTTAATGACCAACTTTCTAATGGTGAAAGAATTTTTCAAATCAGCCAATTAGAAGTGAAGATAGGGCCATATTTGTAAAATTTTCTTTAAAGTTTCTGCATAGTATAAAACATGTGTATAATGAAGTTTATGAAGGTACCTTGAAATATCAAAATTCATATGGCCTGCGTAAGATACGAAGACGCAGGCCACCTTGGCCTGGGTTAAGAAAAAGTTTTCGGGAACACCACAAAGGCCAACGACCATTGATACCTGATGTATCGTTGTCTTCACATGTAGGGGTTGGAGCTAAATTATTTCATGGTGGATACGATCATCAAGTGCTATGCTTAAGTCCTAGAAATCCCGTATCTCATGCCCCCCATGGGTTAAACGCGTAGACAACGTTTTCTTTGTCCATTAAATACCGCCACATCGTATTCAGTGATTTCTGGTGAATGTTGCACCTCCAGTACTTAGGTTTAGAAAATCTTGTATCTCAAAAAAAGTCCTCTGACTCGATGAAATAAGATTTGGTTGACTGATAAAGCACCCGTCCATATTGGGAAGTTTGACTGATTAGTGGGAGTGGCATTTTGTAGTGGCATAGTTTTAGACAAAACAGATATAACTAGTATGTGAATATCTAAAGTGAGAGTAAACGATCTGCCGTTATATTCAGATGAGTACAGATTCATGGGTGGCTGGTTTCTGTAGCGTACACTATTTGCTATCACTAACCATGAATTACCATTTATTCTTTCAGATTCTACAAGGGTATCGTGCCTCTCTGGGGACGTCAAATCCCATACACAATGATGAAGTTCGCCTGTTTCGAGCGTACAGTAGAAGCCCTGTACAAAAATGTTGTACCCAAGCCCCGTGCTGAGTGCAGCAAGGGCGAGCAGCTCGTTGTGACCTTTGTTGCTGGATACATCGCTGGAGTCTTCTGTGCTATTGTATCACATCCTGCTGACACTATTGTGTCCAAGCTGAACAAGGAAAAGAACGCCACAGCCATGGGTGTAGCCAAGAACCTTGGATGGGCCGGTAAGAGTTTTATTCAATTCAACCAGCTCACTCAATGACAATTTCTGCTATGAATTCTATCACAACTATTATGTGCATTGGCAGAAAGTCAACATTTCTGCATTTCTTTATAAAGGATGTGACAGTCACTTAGTTTCGGACACTGCATTGAATTTACAGGGATGTAAGTCTTCATGTTTCTTCAGGATTTCATGTTTTTCAAAACAATCTAAAAAATGTATTATATATGAATGGGAATAGTCATTTCCTCCCTCCCACAGATTACACACACTTAGCCTTCCCTCACCCCACTGCTCCCAGCCAGCAGGACGGCCTAGGAGACCCTGCCCTGCTCCCACACTCACCCCACCCTCCCTGCAGTGTCTCCTGTGAGGTCCACTCACTGGGCCTGCCTCCCCTGCCTCATGTCTCATCCTGTTTGTGCCTGTTTCTGCCACAACCCAAAAGGCATGAAGAGGGCAGAATCACCATGATAATACTGGCTGCTGATTGGACAAAAATAAAATCAGCTGGAGCTGGTTCCTCCATGTGCCTTTTCAGATGCACCAGTGAGTCACTGACTGACCAGCACCAGCAGACACCAACTCACCCTTGCACTCACCCTACCCACATGGTGCACACAGGGCAGGGGCAGGAGTAGTAGGGGAGGCTAGACTAGTTCCAATCCCGACGCTCCGCTTTGGGACCAGTAACCGTGCAGCGTTGTAACGGGTTACGTCGCCGCGTTCTGTAACCAATCACCCCAAGCTGGCCCCATCTCGCACCATTTTAAATAGCGCCAATTAGAGAGCGCCGCTCCGAGCGGACCGCACGGTTACTGGTCCCCAAGTGAGGTGAGCGGTAGCGGCAGGAGCGCATGGGATTGGTACGAGTCTATAGGGGAGGCATACACACACTGGTCAGCACACAGGTCCTGGGGTTAGGTACTGGAGGAGGCACCAGTCAGTGGGTGGTGTGTGGTGCATGCTCCTCCTGTGTGTAAGGCCCAGTGAAGGCTATATGGGTACTGGAGTATACACCCTAAAGTAGCAGTGATGTACTCCAGCCTCCACCACCACATACAAACAAAACACTATAAGGGGAGGGTGTGTGTGTAATGACACTTCATACTATGACCTCCGTCCTTGGAAGGAAATGTAGATAAATCAAGTGAACAGCCTCAGAAAAATAGAAATAGAAAATCCCACCAATAGGTAAATTGTTATACTTGTACCAGTATTCACAGTTTGTTTTCCGGGTTCTATTTATTAGTTTAAAGGTATCCCTATGCATGTATCGCACTGATAAATGACTTCCTGTTTTTTCCCCTCTCCTGACTTACATCCCTGAATTTAATAGGTCATAATTGACTAGTGTTACACATTAACTGCTACAGCCAGATGTAATTTTTATGTATGCTTATCTTTCAGGTATGTGGGGAGGTCTGGGACCCCGTATCATCATGATCGGTACCCTCACAGCCCTGCAATGGTTCATCTACGACACAGTGAAGGTTGCCTTCGGCCTTCCCCGACCACCCCCACCAGAGATGCCAGCATCCCTCAAAGCCAAGCTCGAGCAACAATGAGCAAATTAGGATCTAAAAGACTATAATAGCCAAACACATTTATTGTGTGAATAAATAGAATCTGAACAGCCGGACAACAGCTGAACAAATACAGAGGGTGCATTCATTCATCATATTTTAGTTAAATGATTCCAACATGTTAACCCAACTTAATTTATTGCTATGGTCAGGGTTACATTGAAATTCATCATAATCATTTCTGAAAGAACTTGGTTTTAGGAAATTTATATATATAATATATCAGTGACTTGAAGTGCAAGCCCTGGTTGGCTGGTCTGCTCTTCATGAGATTGCCCGAACGCTATTGTACCATAACTTGCCGCATTAGCTGGATTAATATGTTAAAGGCAATGTAGATGTGATATATCATTGTCGCCAACAGACAAAATAAAAAAAATCGAAAAGTCATATATCTTGTTTTCTGATATTATGATCCACAATGTGTTGCAATATCCATGTACTGTGTTGGTGATTATGTACGACGAAATTTATTTGCCAGTCATTCCCTTCACAATGTGGGTGTTCGCTGAAAGTGTGATGTACTGTGCATGCTCTAAGCATGAGGGACATTGTCCTAATTTAATCGAATCATAATTATGTGCCTTGCCACCCCTTTTTGGGTACTACCCGTCATTTGACAAATTTGATCCATTTCCACATAACCCCTGCCCTCCTAATGATTATGTTAAATTCCACCACCTCGAAATTCTGCTGGGACATGCTTTTTTTTTTGTTCAGCATTAATGACTACATTACAGCATTAATGACTACGTTATACGTAAAGATACTAACGTAGTTTGTTCAATTAAGAATTAGTCGTTTGATGGAAATTGTCACTCTAAAATTCTGCTCCTTATAAAATACAGCAGCACCCTGTCATAAAACGGGGTTCTCATGTGTCATGGAATTTGAAAGCCCCAACCGCTACAAGGCTGTTATAAATGTCATGGAAAATTGAGATTTTTGTCATGGAATTCAATCAGATTTTTTTGTGGGAACCCGGACTTACCATCCCAACACTGGCTTAGGGACCACTCAACTCTTAACTGGTTGCATCGCCACCTTCTTACATCGCTGTAAATTAGCCATCGCCTTACTGTAGATCAATGGCGGGGGGCACGGAATATTCCGGATGCCATACCTTAAGTACCGCTCCCTAGAATAGTTGGACATACTCAAAATACCTGGTTAGGGGTTGGATTTCTTTAATGATCTTTTTTTTTTTTTTTAGTGTGAGTGGCTCCCATTCCCCAAATATAACTACTGCCATTTCTTTGTGCATGTACACGAAACAATATTATAATCTGTCAAACGACCAGTTTCTACACTCAGCCAGATTACATCACTCCATTGACATCACCTTTATTTTGTATCATCTTCACCCCATCTACGCCATCCTCATCCCTTACACACCGGCTTACACATCACCCTCACCACCTTCATCAAAAGTGGGGGGGGGGGGGGGGGGGGGGGGGGTGTTGTGACTGAGTCACTGTCGTTTCCCCTACCCCTTCCATATCAGACTCTTCCCGTCCACATTGCTCTCACCCTCTCTACATCACCCCCTGTACAACCGTAATCTGCAGTAACTGACGTGATCTGCAGTAGTGCAGATAACGGCAGACCATCCAACCGTGATCTGCATCAAAATAACTTGATCTGCATCAATTCATGACATGCATAAAGACGTTATTTGCATAAAGAAAACTCTACCTCTCCCAACATTATTTACTTCAAAACGTTGAGATCTATGTGGGGGTCGTCTTGGGGCATCTAGTAGATGTAAATAATGTTATTTACATTATGCAGAGGGAAATATTAGGCATCTAGGAAGTATTAGGACTAGTTTAACATAACACAGGGGGCACCTGGGTCAACTAGGAAGTATCGTGAGGTCATTTCACTTTGTATGGGGTCCACTTAGGGCAAAACCTGACTGAAAACCGCCAAAAAGTCAATTTTCCTAAAACTGACAAAGTGCAGAAAATCGCAAAAAGATCAATTTCCATAATTTGGCAAGAAAGGTGTCCAAAATTACTAAAAGGCCTGCAGATAAAAGTTAGATGGTTGTAGCAGATCATGTTATTTTGATGCAGATCACGTTACTTTGATGCAGATCACGGTTGGATGGTCTGCCGTGATCTGCACTACTGCAGATCACGTCAGTTACTGCAGATCACGGTTGTACACCCCCTCACCCTAACCCCTTCTACATCACTCTCTCTCTGCCCACATCACCCCAACCTCCTACACATGACTCCACCCTCACCCGCCCACACCCTCACCCTCACCCTGTCTCTGTCACTCTCACCTCGTCTGTCACCATCACTCAGTCCTCATTGCCCTTATCCCATCCACATCACCTAGTCTATGTCATACTCACCCTGTCCACATTGATTCACCGTCACCTCTATGTTATAATGTAGCACCAGCACTTGTGGGATGTAAAAGAACCATTGTCTCGGTACAATTAAGTCTAGGCACACTGTAAGAAGTAAGTACTGTACACCTACAGCAAAAGTTGCTGGCAACTTTTGTTCCAGTAGATTTTGCTGTAGGTGTACAGCAACTGACTTGCTGTAAATTTACAGCAACTTCTACTGTAAATTTACAGCAACTTCTACTGTAAATTTACAGCAACTTCTACTGTACATCCACAGCAAAAGTTGCTGGCAACTTTTGTTCCAGTAGATTTTGCTGTACATGTACAGCAACTGGGTGCTGTAAAATTACAGCAACTTCTACTGTAGGTTTCATATTGTTGTTCTCATCAATTTATATTGATTGATAACCATGCATGGAGAGTACTTTCCTGCATAATAGTTCAATCTCAGCTAGGATAATACACACTACACAATGTAATGGTTTAATCCTGCTTCAATACAGCTGAACCGTATGTGATACCAGCTTTTCCCGAGTCCGGGCACTTAAGCATTTAACTTTTCCCACCAATGTGGTGTCTATTCTATACTTTTGCTGTTTCTTTGTATTATTCAACACAACCATGCAAATATCAATACATTTTATGATAACTGCATTCAGTATCTCTCATCCATTCTTATTTTACAATGTATTGAGAGTTTGTGAGGCTTTATTTGACTTGGGAAAGGGATGGGTGGAATAATTAATACAGAAATGGTCTACTGCTGCCACCTAGTGGCGGAAATCTACAGCACAATGTACTGTAAATGTACAGCAACATTGCCGGAGACCCAATTTACAGCACATAATGCTGTAATTATACAGCAAATAGTGCTGTAATACCAACTACAGCAAAAAGTGATGTAAATGTACAGCACATTGTGCTGTTTAAATACAGTAACTTCTTACAGTGCAGCTAGGGAATACTTTCTTCAGTCCCCTCATAGATTCGATCACCATCACCGCCATTGAAATGACCATAGCTGTTAACCCTTTATGGACGGATGTCGCTAAAAGATTACATTTGTCGTCATGATGCACCAATGCAGCCCCGGCGAGTAACTCGCATTCAAGCAGCACGGCGACCAAGGGCATGATGCATTATGAGTATTATGCCGTCCTTAAAAGGGCGTAAAGCAACCAACCTTTACCCAGTCTACAAAACTCGCATCCCATCAGCATGACCCTCATTCTGTCCACCTCACCCTCAACCCCCCCCCCCCATCTGTGTCCCCCAAACCGTCCATATCACCCTCACCCTGATTGTTATTGCCAAATGAAAACATATAAACTCCCAACTCAAACCTGTCCACACCGTTCTCACTGCGTCAACATCACCCGTCTTTGTCATCCCCACCCAGTCTACATCACCTTCGTCTCACCTATTATATGTCACTTCCATTCCGTCTATATTATTGCTGGTACAATATTTATCAATACAGCTCCATGGACGTTTTTTTAAATCGCATAACGTACTTTCCACAATTATGATTTATTTTCGGGGATAACTTTAGGGCCTTCCAAGTATGAAGCAATAATTCGGTTCTACCAAGTAGTCATAAAAAAACGCACCGGATCACATAAAAAAGAAGTAAAAAAAAACACCAGTTTTATATCTTTTATTTGAATTTCACATCCCCGCGAGCCGCTCGAAATCATGAAAGTGTTCATGTGCAGTTCTACTTGAAACCAAACGGTCCAGACTCTTGCGTACAAAAACATAAGTCGATCCTCATAAAAAAAAGCCTTATAATTTTATAAGTCTACAATTGTTCTCCCTTCCACAGAGTACAGTTGTGAGCTGGGGTCGCCCAAGTTCTACGCGTTCTGTGGGTTGGGTGGCATCCTCAGTTGTGGAACCACTCACACAGCCGTGGTACCCCTGGATCTGGTCAAATGCCGCATGCAGGTAAGAGGACGGACGGGATTTCTTACAGCTGTTGAACCCCCATGCCTGGCAAACGGTGTCTTCTATTGTACCCCGGAACTGTATATGACTCTTTAAGGGCCACCTAGTTTTTTTTAATGTACTGCTAATGTATCATGCACCGGTGCATTCATGCATCATTCCGATCCTTTGGGGTGCATTAACCCGTTGAGCCAGTACAAAATGTATATTGCTTGAATGTAGACCTGAAAATTACTTTCCAGGGCTAAAGTAGTAATAGGCCCTCTATAGGCCAACGCAATGGATAGCAGGTCTGATGTTAGAAAGCAAATTTGTAACTTTTAAGCAGCTAATAATTTAGATAAGGCCACTCAAAAAAAAAAAGTTGTTTCTCATCACCGCGCGCATCATGAAAATCTTGATAATGGGGAAACTTTTTTTTTTTTTTTTGATTTTTGATGAAAAATCCGTTGAAAAATGGACAAATATAGACATATTTGGTATAAAATTAAAGCTTATAATGTCAGTAATTCATACAGCTAGGAATAACTTGCATTTTAACAACTTTCGCGGATCAATAAACTATTAACTACTGAAATGTGAAAACCACGCGCAAAAGCTCTTAATTTTCCTATATATTTCAGCTCACAGAAAAAAAAAAAAAATTGAAATAAAAAACGCCCTCGTCACATTTTTCACTGCCGGGTGATGAGAAACAACTTTTTTTTTGAGTGGCCTAATTATGGCTATCATGGACTTTCGCTGATTATAGAGATATTAAAAGATGTATATATTGTTTAAGTGTTAAAGCATGTTGAATTCGTGAATATAAAGTAATCAATAAGGGTATACCTATTTATAGTCTTGCGGACCCCTGCTTAGAGAGTGGAGCGTCGTCGTCGACTCCAAGCAGGAGTCCGCAAGACTATATACCTATTAGATAAATACCAGATAAATACTTTTCAATATGCGATGTAGTTCCAGCGCATCTCCCCAGGGGGCCACCTTGTAAGCGCTTCTCTCCTCTCCCTTCTCTGCAATATGGTTATTCCCTTGTTTGGCACCACTTTGACATGACCTCCTCGCTGCTCCTAGTAGACCCCCCACCCTTCCATCCCCCTCTTCCAAACACACAAAGAGGAATCGCTGAACTAAAATATGGCAATAATTGCCTGAAACAAATGAGTGAGATGAGCATCTAGGCTAAATTGTTATGATAATAAAACCAGTTACTTTGTAGACCTCACATAATGCAACTATACCCATTTGCATTGCATAGGTCAACCCGGAGAAATATGGAAACATCGTCAACGGATTCCGTATAACCGTAAAGTAAGTATTTTGAGTACGTGGGATAATCATTCATTGTAGTGATTATTTTAGGAGCAGACGCACTTAATGTACAAGAGGATCCAAATGTGTTCTGGTTAAATACAGAGATAAGAAAAAGGGTAAAAAAGGAGCCCTAGAATACATTCAATGTGATTCCCTCTTATGAGTCCTTTCTAGCTCTTTTTCTAAGCCTATAACAAGCTATGACAATGAATAGACTCGATGAACAAATGGATACATGATTGCATTATAGAGCATAGAATAATTCGTATGAATCATATTCACATTCAATGCATAGATGTATAAGATATAATTTGTATGCGCTTCAACAGGCACATTAATTGTGTAGAACATGCAGATATTTGCATGGTGCACATACATCTATAGTACCTGGTATATGCAATACAAAGGCGAAATATATTGACTGTGCCTGTTTTCTTTACCAGAGAGGGTGGTGTTCGCGAACTGGCCAAAGGGTGGGGACCTACCTTCTTTGGATACTCCTTCCAAGGACTGGGAAAGTTCGGTCTCTATGAGGTCTTCAAAGACACGTATGGAAACATGATCGGACCGGTTAGTAAAAAAGAAAGATGCTACAATAGCCAACAAGTAACACATACAATTACAATAAGATATATATATGTTCAAGAGTATGACGCCATTCTGCCCCTGTAAATTGCTAATAACATCATGAACTACATAGTCAAAATAGATTTTTTTTGGCTGTGTATCCTTAGTACAATGTAACTATGATGCATTAGACATAATGAGCCCAAGTACAGTAGTATATTGGTATCATATGAAAACATGATTTTCTTCTTTTTGTATGCTAAGTGAATATATACATATAGTACGTACATGAGGTATTCCCTATTTGAAGTATTCATCACCTTTCTACCAAATCTACAGGAGAACTCGTACCTCTGGAGAACCTCGCTGTACCTGGTGGCAAGTGCTTCTGCTGAGTTCTTCGCAGATATGTTATTGTGCCCCTTTGAGGCAGTAAAAGTGCGTGTTCAAACATCACCAGGATGGGCCAACAACCTACGAGAGGGCTTCCCAAAACTAATGGCAGAGGAAGGACCTATGGGGTAATTCGTTTTCCGTCCTCTCCCCGCCAAATATGCATACTATGTAAACATGTAATCATTGAACAGGCCTGGATTTATAACATAACTATAAAATCGATAATATGTGTGATGTTATTTTCTGTTTTGGGAGTTGTTGAGTCAAAAATGAAAAAAAGAAAGAAAATTCTCAAACTTCGTAACTAGGATGTATATATACATACTGTAGGCTTTTGAGAGAGTAGAGTGAATACACACAACATACAAACAGAAATACCTATTTTTCTACTGCAGATTCTACAAGGGCATTGTGCCCCTCTGGGGACGTCAGATTCCTTACACTATGATGAAATTCAGCTGTTTTGAGAGAACTGTAGAGCTATTGTACAAGAATGTTGTTCCCAAGCCCCGTGCTGAGTGCACCAAGGGCGAGCAGCTCATTGTGACCTTTGTTGCTGGATACATCGCTGGAGTCTTCTGTGCTATTGTATCACATCCTGCTGACACTATTGTGTCTAAGCTGAACAAGGAAAAGGATGCAACTGCCATGGGTGTGGCCAAGAACCTCGGATGGGCTGGTAAGATTGTCTGTTTATGCCCTTCAAAGTACCCTGGGTACATTGTGACTATCTTCTGATGGTCCATTTACATCTATTATCAGTTTTCCTCCACCTTAATATGTGAAATGGACTAGGAAAAGGGACCTTAATGCATCCTGCCCTCAGGGCCTTTTCGCAGATCGTGCCACATAATATTATAATCACTACAATCATCATAGCATCCATTATAGCCTTTAACCTATGCAGTAGTACATTTGCAGTCTAGCCTATAATATAGCTGTTGTGTAATATATGGTACGTTTACGCATGTGGGGACGAACTGACCAAGTGAATTTTAAAATTAAAAGCCATGGTCACGTTTGTACTGGATTTGAGTTATGTAAAAATGCTGTATTATGAGCTTAAATAAAGTACACAAGTCTGCTTTTACAATGCCATATTTTGTAAATGACATCTCTTTTCTTTTCTTCACAGGTATGTGGAAGGGTCTGGGACCCCGTATCATCATGATTGGTACCCTCACCGCCCTGCAGTGGTTCATCTATGACTCTGTAAAAGTAGTCTTCCGGCTGCCCCGCCCACCACCACCAGAGATGCCTGCTTCACTCAAGGCCAAGCTAGAACAACAATAATTGGAGCCTAAATGAAATATTCAGTTTTATTTCTTGTCATGAACTTGGACATTATCTTATTATGGATTCCAGGACTTGTTAAAGGAAGAATCTGAAATGGGGCTCATATCAAGCCAACCGCTCCAGGTTGGGCCCAGGTTGGACACAGGAGGTATCCAATTTGTGGACATGCAATTGAGAGGAAATAATTATGTGGAAAATGAGACTAACAGTTACCATACCGTTTGTCTGGCAATACACTTTGACAGACACGCGTGCATCTAGTCAGTAATATCAGTGAGATTGCTTGGGAGTTATCAATACCTTACCTCAGGCAAATTCCAATATTTCGGCCCTAAAAGTATTTCCTTCTAGAAACAAATAAAATAACATTTCGCTATTTGACCAGCAATGCACTTTGCAAGACACACATGAATCTAGTCAGTATTATCATTGAGATTGCTTGGGGGTTTATAGTAATACATTACCCGATACAAATTCCAATATTTCGGTCCCAAAAGTATTTCCTTTCAAGAAATCGATTAAAATTACATAATATCAATGTTGTTTTTAACTGCAACAGAGAATTTGGCAGATGTTAACAGTTAGGCTACTGTATGCAACTCGTGGTGTGATAGTATAATAGATTTTAATGAGAGGGACCTACCTAATGTTGCATCCTGTTATGTATGTGTTGTTTACTGTAGCAAACACTTATGAATAGGGATAATTACCTAGGCACTTTGTAGGATCTACTTACAGGCATATGGTTGTATTGACGTGAATCTGAATAAAAATATATTATATCAAGATTATGTGTTTTATAGTTTCTTATATAGAGATTTATCATACTGTCATATACGATATCTAGACTATATAGTGGATAGGAGGGTTTTAACCCCTTAAACCCTGCATAGTACTAAAATGCACTAGGTATGTCCTTTGTCATCATGATGCATGGATGCGAGTCTACTTTTATACATCATGTCAATCCGATAGGGTTCATCTATTCCCGAAAGGTCGGAATGATGCATAAATGCAACAATGGTGAGTAGGCTATACAACAACATTCATGCATCATGGCGATAAGGCCACAAAATGGACCCCTTTAAGCGTGCCATTAGACATTTTTAAGATGCTTTTATCATTGAAACGAAGACGCAGACAATAAGTAAGTGCGATATGATTTATTAATATCAAGATGGAGGGCGCTAGTCCCAAGTTGAGGTGAAGCATGGACAATGTCTCAAGAGGAAGAAAACAAAAAGAAATCTTAAAGTGTACACTTGATTTTGTTAAGCAAGAAATCTCTGTAGTTGTTTCTATTCATTGAAAAAAAATCGCCACGACCATAATTGAACTTCGTACTTGTGATTCATTTTGAATATCCTTTCATCATTGGATAAAATAGGAGTATTGCCATGCAATACCAAGTACCTGTTACCCTAGTTGTCTCTATACAACAACTACATATGAGATTCCCATGAGGAGCAGGGGGCATAGTGCGACTATTGATATTATAATACAACACCTTTGTAAACCCTGCGTATAGTCTTAACAGTAACAAGTACTCTTAACATATTATCAATAGGCCAAAGAAAGTAAATAAACTGTGTACACCAAATCTAAACAGTCAAATCGACAGCACTGAGGCTCTCAGTGTTAGTCAACGAGGGATTCCACTTCATCGAAGACCTTTTGTAATATGGTGCCTTCAAATAGATGATTTCGGTGTGGGATGAAGTTAAATATGAAGCAGAAACACTTCTAGCACACGCATGGTTATAATATATTATTTTTCTTTTCATTGAATCTAGTCCACACATTTTGTGTAAGGAAACACAAATCATGAACGATCACACGCCGCAAGGGGGTATGATCATCAGTCTTCAATACGCGCCCCAACCGATAAAAATGTGTACAACAACCAAGCATAACCTTCATTATGTTAAGACTTACAGGTTTTTACAACAGATAACTCACATTACCTACTATTCGCCTAAAAGAATATTACCAACCATTGAGTGTAGTTTGATAAATATGCCTACAATGCTCATAGATCTATAACATGTGATACATATAAATGTAGTATATTATTAACAGAAAATGTCAGGGAAATAAACATTATGACGTTTTCCCTTGCTTTTGATGGTGGTAATATATAGATTTTGATGGTGAATGTACGTTTTAATGATTAGAAGTGATTGCACAGTATGAGATCCATTTTCACAATTCAAACGCTCTGTATGCATATCCTAGACCTAATGAACTGGACATTGTCATACCCATCCACACCATGGAACTAGATTCCGACTACCTAGCAGATTTTAACATAGCATACATGTTTTGTCACAATCTTTCTTCACAAGCGCGTTAAAGTATGTTCATAACCCCCTCCCTCAAAGTCTATTGTGTATAGAAGATAAGCAAACCCATCACAGTTAACATCCCTAGACATGTTCCCCCAAAGAAGTAAATACAAGTAAATATCATGTTGCAGACTCCTTTACGGTTACCTAGTATATGTATTACAAATGTTGACCATTCCTTTGTCAGTTCTCTGATTAGTGATATGCTCACAGTTCGGTCACATCATAAGTGTATTATCCGATATTCATTAGACAGTATATCACTGTAGCATATACATGTATTATCTAGATAAAAGACACACTTCCTGTACAAAGACTTCATCAGAATAACATATTGTCCTCTTGTCAATCATCTACATGTAATAATTTTATTAAAGTGCCTCAATACTTTGAAAGAAAAACACAAACAGAATTCTTATGGAGATGGAGTATGATAATTGCCTATCTAGCCTTATGGAAAACCTAATGGAACATCGTAATGAAACTAAGTTATGTTTGGGTAAATTTTAAAACAAGATCAGAACAAGAAAATGCACTATGCACATCTAACCAGTATGCCTATCCATAACAGATAAAACCGAATGAATATTCAGTTAAAATTGAAGCAAATATATTGAAACCAAATATGTGCGATGATGTACTGTACAATGTTTTTGTATATATATATTATTATTAATGCTTAACAGCCTTTCTTATCTTATATCATTCACAGAGCAGTTCACACTGGAACCAACAGGTAACCCTTAACCGTCATACTTGCATTACGCAGTACATGATGATAACAGTGTGTTGGGTCACCACACCATATACCTTGAGATTACCACCTGCTCGGTACCCATCTTTTAACCAAAGTACATCAAGTACTTACTAGGCATATTGTTCCCAATATCAACTCAACTCTAGCCGCACTTTTGTTAAACTGACACCGTGCTTTTCACGTTACCAAATATGAACAGAAAGAACATGGGAGAGACAGTACACAGTGAGCTTGTAGAACTTCAGATGTAGTTCTTTGTCAGAGTTCTTTTTTTAGAATTCATTTGATAGGGAATTCAATAAATAGGGATACTTCTGATGATCGACTATTACTCACAAAACCTAGGGGCATTTTGGTTGAATTCTGTAAGTGCCATCATGTGATATGTAACATCTTCAGGAATCTTTACATATATAAATAGGGATTTTTTACTCTCTGCCTGAAGGCAAACTTTCAAAGGGTGATGGCTAATTGTTTCTCAAAGACAGAATACCGTCGACAATATCAGACGACGTCTACGAAAACACAGAATACAGGTAACCTATAATGTGCATTAGACTATTTAGTGTATGGTCCTACTTCTGTTTACGAAACTAGAGACAGATGAGGCCTGGTGAATTCTCATAAGGAAAGATTACATGGTCTTTTGAACATAGTCGTGATCCGGTGACTGGTGCCAGTGTGTATGGTAAAGCTACCCATTCTCTGAATACCAACCTGTCTACGTCTACTTACATCACATACTTACTATACTTTCACACAGGCAATATTTTACACTGCTTGGGCCCAAAACTCTAGGAATAAAGCCACAGCCTGTGCCGTGGACAGGTATCTGCTACCCTGTCTCATGTTGCCCCCCCCCCCAACTACATTGTTGAATTCACACATAATATACAGACGATATGCAGAATATCCAACCCCTCCTTTACCGATCCCCGTTTCAATCACTGAGCCTGTATCTAGGCTGCTTCTTTATTAACTCTGGAACTCCTTGTTGAGGATAGCCTGGACAGCGTCATACACGTTTAACACCATCATGTCTGGCTTTTTCAGATCTGGATCCATGATGAAGTCTCGGTGATTGTGATCAAGCATGCGCTGCGATGCGCGGGTGGAGTATGTGCGGTCGTCGCTGTACACGCCGGTACACACCAGTACTGACATGCACTCCTCTACACTAACCACCCCCTCCAGGCCACTGCCATTGTTACCCCAGTCAAGTGTCCGCGAGTTAGCAACCTCACTTTCCAGTGCCCCCCGGTCCTCGCCACCCACAACCCGGTTGTGACCGGAGACTACATCATCGTCACTGGTGATGTCACTCACTTCTGATGCTCCGTCTGCGGCTGCCACTGTGTGGATGCGTTTCTTTTCAGCCGCTTGTGCTTGCTTGTCCTTGCGTCGGGCTAGTCGGTGTTGGATACGTCGGTTGTATAGGTTGGCGCCGTATATGTCCACATCTGGATTATCCCTGTGGAAATGCGATAAACAATAACTATTGAATGTTCCAGTAAAGTGAAATTTTTCTGTCATATAAAATAACTTATTAATCCTCTCCTAAGAGGTTTTAGATCACATAGCTACTAAGCTTATTTTTGCTGATTAGGAGAAGTGGTTATACTTTTTCATTTCCAATACCTAATACATGTAGCTCATAGTCACAAATACAATTCGTCTTACTAATTTGTACACACACATACACCATCATATACATATCATCAACAGGTGTAGGTACAGCTGATAGGGACAGGCATTACTCCCTATACTTACCCTATGCAGTACATTCTGCTGATTCCTGACATGCCTACTTCTGTAGCGGCAGCCTGTAGGACGTTCTCTGCATGCTCATACGTGATCTCGCTCGGCTTACCGACCAGCGCTGTGTATTTCAATTCATGACCAGTGATTTTCTGTGAAGAAGAATTTAGAGTTTTATTTCCTTTTTTAAAGAAATATGTGAAAAATTGCAATGTTGAACAACCCCCACCCCCTACACACCTTTCTAATTGCTTTAATTTCCCAATGATAAGACATAAGTTTACCTACAAATACACTTGAAATAAGCATTAGAAAATATTTCTATACCGATTACCAGATATAGCAATAGTATTAAGTTACACTATAGAGGTAAACAGAGCACTACATTTAATCGAAGAAAGACATTTGAACACGGTAACCTACCTTATATAAGCCTTCTAGACAATTTAGGAAACAGCCATGTCCGAACCTATTGCAGGAAAAATTAAATAGTAATATAAAGAAATCCACAATGGTACAAACAACATTTAGTACAACACTTGTACAGAGATGGCCATACTGCGTCTAGTTGCTCTATACTCCACCAGAGGGAGGTAAGAAATATGATGTTGGCCAGGATAAAACCCTCCAAGCATAAACACAATGGAGGACCACCGAGGTTGTTTATGTTGTACAGAAACTGTGACAAAAAGAGACAAACAAACACCAGACAGAATCCCAGGGCCGTGGGTAGACTATCAAGTGACCAGACTCCCTGACCATGTTTCTCATATAGAGTATCTACAATGTATCCGCAAATAGGCTCTGTAATTCTGTTCTGTTAGCTTTTGACAAATGAAAATGCTACTAGTATCAGCTTTCATTTCATTATGTATCAGTTACTGTCCGGTCAAGCCATCCGTTTGTACTGAACTAAATTTGATTGCAACTGAATAGATTACAGTATTCAACTTGATACTAAATATTGTAACTGAATCGATTATTTAATGGTCTTATTTTTAAACCGTCCATTGGCATAATTATTCCTTTGAGGCAGTAGTTAGACCCTCTAAGGGCCGCACATTTTTAGACCCTCTAAGGGCCGCACAGTGCTTTAATTTTCTATGTCCTTTGTCGTCATGATGCTTGAATGCAGACACAGACAAATCAACCTACTCACCAGGGCTATATTAAGGGATCATGTGGACCCTTCGGGGGCGTATCAACACCATAGGATCGGCAATATCCTTGAATGCAGCACTGGCGAGCAAGTCACATCATAAAGACAGGGAGCATTTATATGCATTAACGCTGAATGGGGCCCTTAATTGTTTACACCTGAAGACAAGGCCTCACCTGGGCATGGGGGCCTCGGCCATCCACATGAGGTCCATGTTACAGCCGAGTATTGGGATGTGTGGGTAGGAGATTTCAGGCGATGCGGCGGCCGGGTGACCATCGGTCAACAAGACGTCAAGGATAAGCTGTAGGTTTGTCTCCCACCTGACCGGCTCTCCGAACAGGATGACCGCTGCAAACAAATCACATAGAATTAATACACGTATTACCTTAGATAATACAGTCGATAATAAGAAAGGCATTTATTTAATATATTTTGTGCTTCACTGTTTTTGATGTTGGTCTTCGCACATTATTTTCAGGATCAGCCATGGAAGGCATGACACATGTAAAGATGACTGTTAATCATTTATGTAACATACGGTAGTTCATTGCCCCAAAGCCTTCCTTATCTAGGGCAATCAGACCCCGTGACGGAGTCCCGGTGGATGGAATTCTACTTAAAAAAAACACACCCTAATACTACTGAGTCTGACATAGATTCACCAAGTGAGGGAAACTTCCATTTTGACTCTATATATATCCTATTCAGTTGATGTTTTTAAAAGTTAAAATTTGTCTTTTATTGATCGTTAGAAGGGTACTGTAAGAACAACTACAGTAGCTCTTTGTTTCGAAGTGTACGTGGGAGATAACCAGGTGTACCCCCAGGCACCTAATCAGAGTGTAAGTGATACAAACAAAGCTGTTTAACTTCTCACAATCTCTATTATCCTGATACGCTCTCACGACGCAAATAAAAACTCCAGTGCGAAGTTGAATACTAGTTTACGACCATCTCAATACACATTTATAAAGAGGAGCTTCTATAAATAGCTGACGCAATTGGAACATTGGATATATGGATTCAGTATGGGATTTGGAGCATAGCAATACCTCTAGATTCATTTATCTTCTTTGGCAGGGCATACAGGTCGGCACGGCTATGCACATCAGCTGCTTACAGTTTTAACTGGGGTTAGCCAGCGGTTATATAGGCATACCGAAACATATATGGGATTTTCTTTCTCCCCTTCTTTCATCAGTGAAGATACTTTCTATAACATAAGCCTTCCCTCAAATACACCGTTTATCCCTCAAAGGAAAGCACTCTTTGATCTTATTGTCAATTTTAACATGATTTGATTGACTGTGTCAGTAGCTATCAGTCTATAACATTGTTGACCCTGGACCCTATCAAGGTTACTACTATCCTATGTCCCCTCGTAGAGACATGGTCCTAACGTTATCGCCCTGATCAAGGTCTATGTGTACAAGCATGTGAGAACCAGCCCTGTCATCTGTTTTGGTTTGTTTCTTCTATACAAACCATCGTGCATTGATGAACGGCGCTGTGTGATTAGGATGTGCCATCTCATAGAATCATTTACCAACATAGGCTATGCTATCACACATATCCAAGTTTACCACCTATAGATATCCCTGTCATTGGTATTTACATTTTTTCATATGACAAACTTCTTCCTTATTGTCACTTACTTCCCCAAATGACATACTGGATTCAGTATGGGCATACGTTTTGTATCCCCTGTTTGTATCCCCTATGACAAAGTCGGTATTTTTCCTTATGGTGGTACACACCACCCAGGGAATTGTGCCTAGATATGACTTTGTGTGTTGTGACCTTGTGTGTGTCTGGCCCATTTGACCTTGTGATGTACCAGACTATAGGGTGCCTGTCCCATCAACAGTGTGAGACATGACACGCTATGCCTATGACATCAAGTGATGGCGCCATGCTATATGAACGATTACATCTACCAGTATGTGTATTTTTCACCATTATTAATGCCATCTACAAATCGGCAGTCGACCAGCTAGTACAAAAGTAATGACTATGTGGTAATCACACACTGACGAAATATGATGGGACAATTTGGGACGGGCATAGACTGGATCTATTGATAGTACTTGGGCCCAAGAGAAAGCTTGGTGAAAATACTCTAGAATCATACATCGGCTACTAGTATATGTTTAAGGCTAAAATAGGATCTTATGCTGCTGTCATTTATTATATTTTTTATAGCAGAAGAAATGATTAGACTATACAAATGTCATACAAGGAATCCCCTTAGTTGGGAGATCCCTTTAATATGATATGAGGTAAGTTGACTAAGTCTTGAGGTCTTGTAGTATAGTTGGTATTTATTACAAGTTGACAGCAACAGTACAGTAGTACAATGTAGGTTCCACTCAGTTACACCTATCCACACAATAATATAGGTCTTGGTAAATATACCTAATAACCCTGAGGTTAGTACTGGACTAGAGCCAAGGGGGTCCTACACCATGTCTGATAGTTGGGCCTAGTAGGGCATAGCCTATAGCCTTGTTCTCAGTCAGTGGAGAGGTCCTTGCTCTGTGGTGTCCAAGTGTAGAGTGAGGATGGAGATGCCCAGTGCTGGGACCTGACCCTATTTAAGGGGGCCAGGCCACCAGCATGGCATCTTGAGTGTTAGTGTCAGTTGACAGTGGTTGGAGGGTTGTAACAGTCAGAGAGACAGTCACACAATACCCCTCCATAGTTTGTCTACCCCTGTTAGTGTACATCAAAGGGGTGACCCTTATGCTGGTCTGTGGGAAACAATGTGCGGGATGAGCGTCGCCTGGCGGCGGCGGGAGTGCCGACTGGAGCGCCGCCTATGCGGGCCGGCGCGCGCCTGCGTGTGCCGGCGGCGGGAGTAGCGTCTCCCGCCGTCGGCTTGAACACGCGGGCGCCCGCAGCGCCGGGCTCGCCGGGCTCGCCGGTCATACCTGACAGGTGCCTCCCCCTCGGGAAAAAGGACAACTCTCCGTCAGTTGTCATTCCATCTAAAAATTTGGGGTGAATTTTGGAATTTTATCCACAATTTTTGGTGGCAAATAGAATTTACCTTTTGTTTTTGATTTTTTTTTTTTTTGTAGTGAAGTACACTTTTTTTTTGTAATATAGATGATGTGAGAGTATGTAAATACCAAAGGTCTGGGGAGAATTTTGGTTTTGTGCTTGGCTAGTCATCTACATTATATACAGTGTAACTTAACTATAAGGTATGTAAACCTTCTTTGTACCAATTTGGTACTTTCTTAATCACATATTATACAGTGTAGTAATACATTGTGTCTTTATCTGACACTTTTCAAATCATTGTTTGAATTATATACACAGCATGGTACATCTTTGTCTTAATTCTAAAACATGATGAAAAATGTGTTATCAAGTAATAGGCTGTCTTTGGTGAAATAGGTGCTTTGTGGAACTGAGTGGATTTTGATATATCAATGTTCACATGTGAATACAAATATACAGAGTATAATGCAAATTATGCAAAATCTTATGATAATCTTTTACAAACTTTTTTGTTTGATACCAAAAAAACCAAGGCCACTTTTATATAAAAGTAGGCCAACCGGCTTGAAGTTTGTTTTCTTATTTCTAGATAGCGCTTATCTATGGATTTGCGTGATATAGCAATCAGTAATGTACATTTTATGCATAGTTATGTGCTTGTCCGGTGGCGGATAAGTGTTCATAATTGTGTCATCTGACATTTTGCATTACTTAAGTTTGTAAGTTTGTATGTACAAATACAGTCCTTTTTATGCAGATATTTTGTCCTTATCCGGTGGAGGGTAAGTGTTCATAATGTCATAAAAATGACTTGGTATCTTGTTTCTGCAATGATAGTTGAATCTTACAAGATTCTTGGTGTTGGCAATTTGCAACTTTGTGGATCTACACTTTGATCAGAAATGTCTTTGCAGTGGGCCGCTGCTGTGAGATTTAAGTCTTTTGTGTAGTATCCTAGGGTTAGTCAGCGGACTATCTCCCTTTTTGCTTCATGTTTTTCTGTAAATAGTCTTACATAATACAAAAGTATACAGTGTAAAGTACAGTGCAAATACAGTGTTATATACAAAACATGTTTGATTAGCAATTAGATTGTAATAATACAATTTCATACATATATATGCATGTTTGAGCAAGTTTGACATGGTTAAGAGTACGCAATTGTTTTTGTACAACTTCAATTTTTCAAAAATTGGCTGTTTCATTTTGGGATACCTTAAAATTGATTTCCTGATACTACTGACACACACTGAGACCTTGCTTTGACCTTGGGATTGTGAGAGTTTGAAAATTTTGCACCTTGAGCAGATTTTTTGAGTGGCACCTTGAGGCTATTGTGTCATGCGGCGCAAGATGCGTCGTGTGCCGCGGTGACACCGGTGGTTGACACCTTTTGGTGAGCAGATCATGTGCCTTCTCATGGACTTGTCACCTGAAGTGAGGGGATCACTTCAGAGGGTGAACAGTGTCATTTGGGGGTGGGGAGGGGTTATAAAGGCTGTGTAGACCACAGTAGGATCACTTATTCCTTGAGTACCCTTGAGATAACACAGTATGGCGCATATGGCAATTTTGGAGGACGAGTTGGAGGCTGTACCTGAGGTACTTGCATATCTCCCTGAGGCCTGGCTGCAGGGTGACATGCAGGCCTTAGACCTGTGGTTAGGTGATCAAAACACCTTGGAGGGGCTGACTCCTGGTACTCCTTTTAGGAGTATTTTGAGTCGGTATGACTCAGTAAGGACGCGGTGGTTGCATAAAGTCCGGCACGACATTGCCAGTTTTGGTGATGTTTTGGTGTGCCGTCATCACGGCTGGTACTTCCTTGGTGCTGGCGGGATTTCCATGCGCAGGGCGGCATCTCTGGAGCTGTTGGCTCAGGCCCTACGTGATCTGGATGGATATGACCCGCGACTGCTTTTCACCAGAAATGATGGGGTCATCTGGGACTTCCTATTGGCTGTCGGCCTATGTGCTTACACGGTGACAGGTGATGCTGCAGACAGCGCTGAGCATGCTTTGTCTACTTTGGAGGCACGTTTTGTCCAGTGGAGGGAGGAGAACGAGTGGCTCTTCAGTGAAGATACGTGGATTGGATCTCCTGCCGCTGCCGAGTTGGCCGAGTCCTGGGAGGCCTTGGGATGGGGGGACTATAACAACTAGTGGGTGGCATCTATAAATGTCAATATAAACGGTCCTTTTCAGGGCCAACCAACTTTTCACAAAAGTTTTGGTCAATCTCACTCCTGTATAATTGTGTTATTCTTCCCCATGTACTTTCTCACAAGTTACAGCTGTAGGTGGTTGGGTGAGTATGGTGAGTACATTTTTGAATGTATTGGTGCTCTCTCTTTGGTCGTCAATTATGATGTTTTCCAGCTTTGACTCATGGGTATCCATGGTAACGGGCTGGGGTGAAATGTCATTTTGTAGTAACATGGCAAAATCTAGATTGGGTTCCCTGAGCGCTGGTATTATGCTGAACCTGGCACGCCATGGTAGATTGATAGTTTCTGGCAGTAAATATGCGGTCTCTCCTTTCTTTGTAGTAATTACTACTGGTCCATTCCATTCAAATACTAGTCTTGGGAGAGGGTACATTTTGATAATCATATCTCTGTATGTTGGGGCTGAAGCTTTTATAATTGTGTCAAACTCATGTGGCACTGGACGCAAGGGGAAGGAGAAGTTGGTGTCTCCTTTGTAGACTTTTAGTACTACTGTGGGATTTGTCCTCTTAGTGACTTTTCCCTTTCCACAGTGCTTGGTTGCCATACTCTTTAGATATTTGGTCAGCCTGTAGGCTGAGTAAATGGTGAGTGTGAATAGTATGGCTATGATAAGGGTATGGGTCTCATGGATAGTTAGAATAGGGGTGGGGCCCTGTTCTATTTGTGCCGTGGTGGTGTCCTTCTTGTATAGGGTTTCGAAGACTTTCTCCATAGGCTTCTCTGTGACAAATCTATATGCTTTTGCAGTTGGCATATAAGCTAGTAGTGTGGATCCTCTGTGCATTTTGAATAGGGTGTAGGTGGCCAAGATTGTAGCTATAACCGAAAGTATCATTGGTATGATAGATGCTGCTGGATGCCGTGCAAATTTGTATAGATAGGACTCTATTAGTCTATTTTCCAGTGGCTTAGCCAGGCTGGAGGCATCATCTAGCAGGGTTTTTGCGAATGGGTTTAGGTCTAGTAATGTTGATTCATCAATATTACTTGATTTTCTTAACATATCCAGTGTCCTGGATAGGTTGACCTTTGGAAAAGGTGGCAGATTTGCCTTGGAGTCTGGTCCAATTTCTTTGATTTCATTTAGAGCCGCGAGAAAAGGTAGGTTTATAGTCTCTAAAGCATAGTGAAATGAAATTGTAGTGTTGCATGGCAACCTAGAATTTGGTAGTGAATAGTGATCTATATTCACTGTACATAGGCATGGTACACCTATGATTGAGTGTGATGGTGCTTTGTGAGTAGTAGCTGGTTTCCCATGACACGTAACTGTGTAGGTGGGAGAATTTGTGGTCACTAGATATTCATCTTGTGAAATGGCTACAGCGTGTGAGATAGGTCTCTTCAAGGGTGAGATAGTAAATTGGCACATTTCCTTGACTTGCTGAGCTTGGTTCAAATAAATTGCTACTGTGCATGTAGGTACATGTCTATGGATTCTCGGGCTAGTTTTGGTACAAATTTTGATCTTAGTTCCTGGACAGGTTAGCATATCTGCATTTGTTAGTTCAATAAATAGTGAACCATCTTCAGAGATAGCCAAAAATTTGACATCAGTAATTAATTGGGTTACTCCCTTTGTAGGTGTCTCCTTGGTGTTGATTGGTACTGGTGTAGTTACCAGTTGAAATACTCTGAAGGTGGAGACAGTGGATGCTACAATGATATCCAGGTGGATGTATATGTGCCGTTCCGAATAGGTGTAGGATATCATTCTTTGGGAATAATAGTAGTCAAGGTCAGTTATGGCGACCTTTGATCCTGGTGAGTGTATTCTGAGTGTCATGTCCAGATCATTCAGATGCTCCGTTAGTTCAGCTGGTGGTACTGTGTCAGCAGTCATAATGCCTGCTGATAGCATCCTGAGTGCTGATGTGGTGCGCTGCAATGCTTGCAGATAGTTCATTCTTGCTACAATAATGGTGAGTGCATCAGTTAAAATTTGGATCTTCCTTCTTTGTGTGTGCTCGTGATTTGCATAAGTGTTCAGAGATGTGGTCATATTTTGAGCCCATAAATTCATATTTTGGCCTAGAGTGTTCATGGTTTGGTCTAGCATACTTTTATCCTTAACATATGCCTTGACAAATTTGTCTTGGCGTTGGGTGACCTTATCAATTAATATAGCTGCTTCTTTGTCTTGCTTGGAAAAAGCTTCTAGAATGCCGTCTATGTTCTTTATCTGGTCCATGACCTCTTTGACGTCATCTAGTGTGGCAAGACCTATTGCTCCTCTGAAGAGTGGGGCTAGGAACCCAAGTGGTGCTCTTCTGTACCTTCCTTGACTGTTAATTGGATTTGATAGGAACAAATGGATGGATGCTAAGGTAGAGTTAATTTCCTTGTCTGTTATGTCTATTAACAGATCTAGTTCCCTTGCCTGCTGTAATATCTGACTGGTAGAACTGTCGTCATGCAAGGTAGGAAATGTTAGTGCCATAACCTGGTCCAGTATTTTGGTTTCGGTCTCTGGTGGAGCAGGTATATGGTATGGTATTGCCAATATCATGGTTGTGGTATCGTGCCCATTGACCAATGGTTCAGGTAATGGCTCATATATGGCTCCAACGTTCTGTCTAACGGTGGGCACATATGTGATGGCTTGAGAAGTGGCCATCATCACTAGTAGTAGGATTGGCTTTAGCATGCCTGAAATATAAAATATATTCTATGTCTTAGTAAGACTTCTACTAGTGTTTTTTTGCAATATACTTAGGTTTAAATTGGTTTGCTGATTTTGTGAGCTATCCTTTTTGCTTATGTGAAGTATCCACTTGGCGCTGCCTCTATGTACATAGTTTTGAGAGCAGAAATCCTGGTTGGTCCCAATAGTAATATAATAATCAATGTAGTGTTTGAACTGTACCTTTTTCCATGATCAAGCTAGTGTTGGCTTAATGTCCAATCTGTGCTAGAGTCCTTTCCCAAGATTGTAGTAACTGGGTATGATATTGTAGAGTGGGTGTGGTCTGCTTTCTGACAGAGTCCCTCCTGCTATAGGAGAACTGGTATGGCTAGGACCAGCTGGTGTGTACCTGACTGCTGCAGGAGTAGAACTGGTGAGTTGGCTATGGAGTCAGGGCCTCTTATGTAGCCCACCCTACCCTCATCCATTGAGGGCCTGGCTTTGTTTCCCTGGTGGCTGTTAACTGCCATCAGTGTTAGCTTGTCTGACTGGGGTAATTATGTCTGGGGTAATTAGTGTGGACTACCTGCATCTGTGGGGGTTTGAATGCCCTGGCAGGTGTGTGGGTCCTTTGAAGGGTAAGGGTGTGTCTAGACAGTAGTCTCTTGGCATAGCACGCTCTGTTTCATGTACTTTACAGGATTTAGGTTCAAACATTTCCATTGTTGCATTCTTTCAAGGATGCTAGCCTTTGATGCAAAAGTATGATAATTGTGGTTTCTTCAAGCTTGGGTTGCTAATCCCTTTAGGTAGTCTCTTTTGGCTTTTTGTGTGTAGCCTTTTGGGTTTCAGACTTCAACCCTGTAGTAATCTGTCCTTTGATTCTACTTTGTGTGCACATTGTTTTGTAACCTATATAGTGTATATTGTCTTTTCTGTCCTTTGTGTGGGTTCATATCCTATGCTGATATGAAAATTCCTACTTATCATTCTTGATTTGGACAGTTGTTGGAAATTTAATTTCCTTCATATAGAGTGTATATACTTATTTGACTATTATTCATAGTCTGTGGGTATAGATATTCCATATGATCATGTCAATATATAAAAGTAATTTACTTAGATATTCTCCCTTGCCTGGAGTTTCTTTTCACCTTGTGGTGGGCTGGTCTGGGTACTATTTGGTTTAGACCAACTGACTCTTTGGTGAGTGTGATTTGGGATTTATCCCTAGTTATCCTGTGGATAAACTTTGAGGTGTGGGGAATGAGTCTGTGTGCAAACTCATTTTTCCTCAGTGTGGTGACCTTTTTGAGCCTATCAATATGTACTGGTCTGGGGACTAGTAGGTTATTTGATAGGTTCTTCAACCTTGCGCTGGTTGGGGTTGGTCTTTCTGCAACAACATATGGTCCCATGAATAGGGGTTGAAGCTTCTTTGAATCTGTGGTCAACAGAATTCTGGGAATGTTGATATATACAATATCTAGTGGAAGTATAGCTTGTGGTGTAAGCTTTTTGTCGTATCTTGACTTCCTTCCTTGTTGTAGCTTTTTGACTCTGTCTATTGCCTTTCTTCTAGACTCATCTTGAGACAGTATCATTCCAGATACATGCTCTGCTACTGTTTTGATTTCTTCCTCTATGTTTAGGGCAGTTTCTACAATGGTTTGAGGGTTTCTGCCATGAAGTAGGAAGAATGGTGTGTAACCTGTTGTCTGGGACTCTGTGTTGTTCAATGCAAATGTAATTGATTCTATATACAGGTCCCATGTTTTCTGATTCTGAGAACAGAAAGTCCTTAATGCTGTTCCTATACTGGCATTGAATCTTTCCACTAATCCATTTGATTGTGGTCTATATGGACTTGACAGGTCGTGTCTTATCTTCTGGGTGTTCATCAGTTTCTTAAAATTGCTGCCTGTGTAGCAGGTGCCATTGTCAGTTTGAACTGAAGTTGGTACACCTTGCTGACATATGACGTTCTTGTAGAACTCATGTTGTGTGGTTTCTGCTGTGAGATCCTTTGTGGCATATGCTATGACATATCTAGTTGAATAATCTATGCAAACTTGTATGTGTTTGTTTTTCCTGGCTGTTTCTGGGAGTGGTCCCACAGCATCTAAGTTCAGGTGCTTCATGGGGGTTGGCATATAGTCCCTTACAGTCATTGGTGTTTTGTGGGTGTGCACTGCCCTTTTTGCTTTTAGGCAAGTGTCACATGTTGACACATACTGATTGGCATCAGCCATCATAGATTTCCAATATACCCTAGGTATGAGAGAAGACATCATTTTTGAAGTACCTACATGGCCTGCCATTGGTGAGTCATGGAAGTGTTGCAGTATGTTTTCAACCCAAGTTTTTGGGACTACAACTTGTAGTGGTACTGTGTCTGTTTTTCTCCATGATGTAGGGGATATGTGTACTAGAATGTTGTCTAGGAGTAGGTAATGCTGAGCATTATTCCTAATCCTTGTTGCTTCAGTGCTTTTTACAGGTAGGTCACCTTTCTCTAGGTAGTCTATAATGGGTATTAGTCCAGTGTCCTTCCTTTGTTCTTCTTTCAACAGTGTGGAGTTGATTGAACTGTCTGGGATTTGGTCTAACATCTGGTCTAATTCCATTATATGCTGTGCCAGCCTTTCTTTATCTTTCTCTGCCTGGATTGCTTCAGGAGATTTTGGTGCAGGTCTGGTCTTTGTCTGTTTCTTTGGTTGTTCAACTGCTATGTCTGTGTTGACTGTCTGTTCCTTTGAACTGGCTGCTCCTCTGTTTGTGCTGGTGGAGGCGGCCTTTGTTCTTTTGGGATGGGGGTCAGATTTGCTTTTGTGAGCCTTCTGTGCAGTACCTGCTCTGTCTGAGTGCTTCTGCAAATTGGCTGTGGGTGTGCTGGGTGTTGAAATGGGGGATTTAGTAGGGAAAGAGGATTTGGTTGACACTTTGTTCTTTTTGGCTTTTAGGCCTAATTGTTGAGGGTGGTCATTAGACCTTGTATCCTCTGCAACCGACCGTTTTGCTTTTGAACGTGTGGTGACAACACAAATGTCTCTGTCCTGTTCTTCCTCCATATCCAGCTGTTCTTCTGCAAATCTGACTACCTTGGTGATTGAAGCAATTTTATGCAGTTTTTCTTCCAACTGATTTTCTGATGCACTGTGTGGTGGTTCACGGGATGTGGCTTTCACCATTTGTGCAATCCTGTTGGTCTCAACCGGGGTGAAACAGTTTTCTGGATACTCTTCACAGTATTCCCTTTCGCAATGACAGAACACATAATGGGTGGTCTCTTTTAAGATACCTCTGATCACTGGTTTTGGTCTGTCAATTGATTTTGGTGGGTCATCTCTGTTGAATGGTATCTTGGTTTGGATTTTAGAGAATTTGGTTCTGGTGGCTGCCCTTTTCCTTCTTGGAGGTGGTGGGGGGTTGGTCATTGGTGGTGCATCTGGATATTCTCTTCTTGACATCACATCTGGAGGAATGTTGTCATCTCCTTTTACATGTTGTATTGTGAATGCAAATTGTTGGATATCCAGTGCCCATCTGGCCCACCTGTGGGTCAAACCTGTGTTTGTGAGGAGTGGTATTAGAGCTGCATGATCTGTGTACAACTGAAAGTGTCTACTTTCTAAGTAGTGCCTAAAATGTAGTATCCCATATACTACACCTAGTAGCTCTCTTTCTGTTGTGTTGTAGTTTCTTTCATGCTTTGATAGTGTTCTACCTGCGAAGGCTACTGGTCTCAGTACTCCTTCACTACTGCGTTGTGATAGAACAGCTCCTAGGCTCACATTTGAAGCATCTGTTGCTAGACTGAATTCTTTGTCATAGTCTGGGTATCTCAATAGTGCATGGGTACAGAGTGCATGTTTCAATGTTTTGAAAGCATTGTCTGCATCCTCATTCCATTTGAAAACCTTTAGGTTTGTTTGTAGGTCGTACAGTGGCCTAGCAATATTGGCATAGTCTTTGATGAACTTTTTGAAGTATTGGCATAGTCCTGTGAATGATCTGACTTGTTTCACGGATTTTGGGGTGGGAAAAGTTTTGACACTTTCCACCTTTTCTGGGGATGGTTGTAAACCATCTGGTGTGACACGCATTCCTAGAAAATCTATCCTATCTGTGAAGTATTCACATTTTGATTTCTTTAGCTTGAGTTTCCCAATTCTCAGGCTTTTGAAGACATCTTCAAGGTCTGAAAAATGTCGTTCTACATCTGGTGATAGGACTAGAATGTCGTCTAGGTATGGTAGGGCACATTTGTATTTCAGTTTGTTGAGAATTAGAGTTACTAGATGGCAAAATCCTGCCGGCGCGGTAGCCAAACCCATCGGCATCTTTTGATAGACATACTTTTTGTCATTTGCTATGAAAGCAGTTTTGTGTTGATCCTCCCTTCTTATGGGAATTTGGAAAAACCCTTGTTGCGCATCTAGTTTACTGAAAACAGTAGGTTTGAGTGACCCTATCATGTCTAGTGTGTCGTCTGCACGTGGCGTTGATAAAGCTTGGTTTATCATATTAGCATTGACGTGGCGTAGGTCTGTGACTAGACGTTGGCCTCCAGATGCTTTCTGTACTAAAAATGATCTGGATGCCCAGGGTCCCTCTGCACATTCTCTGAGGATGCCCTGTCTGACTAGGTCTTCACAGACTTCTCCCATCTTAGCTTGCTTCTCAGGCGTCTGCCTGTATGGTAGGTAGTGACATGGTACTGCATCTGGTTTGATGTGAATTGAATGTGTATATAGGTGGGTTGTACCTATGTCATTGTCTTTACCTACAAATACATCTTGATACTTGTGGAGTAACTTTTGGAGTCTCTCTTGTCCAATATCTGTTAGTACACATTTGGGTGGCACATTTTCCATTATGTCTGGCATAATGTCATGAGCCTCACTGTGAATTGTGGCCAATTCATCATCAGTGTCATCTCCACGGTTTGTATCTGGATCTGCATATACTGAGGCACAGTCTGACTCTGTGTCACTACAATTCTCTTCAGTGTCTAGCACTTGTAGTGTGGGTTCCTCAGTAGGGATGTCAGTATCTGGTTGATGTAACTCAGAGGGATCTACCTCTGTGAATAGGGCTATTATATCACCCTTCCTCACCTTGTATGGTCGGTGGCTTGTATTGAGCAGTATGATTGGGTGCCTGTTCATTTCTGAGGGTGTTACTACTCCCTTTTGAACTAGGTATGGAACTCTGTTGTTCCTCTGCAAATTGTCTAATGTGCCTACACATCCTTCTAAACATTTGAGGGATGTGACTTGTCCTAGAACTGCTAGTTCTGTGAAAGGAAGGATTGTAGCCTCCCTAACAGCTCGGACTGGCTTGACTTGTAGCTCTGGGTCTACATTGAATTCGATCTGTGATCGTGTTGCTTTTAAGAAATCTGTGCCTAGGACAACTGGCTTTGTGAGATTTGGAATAATTGAGAATGGGAATTCGAATCTGGTACCATGAATTTTGAATTTCAATACTGCTGCTTGTCTTACATGGCATATGGATCCGTCTGCTAAGTGTACATTGAACTTTCTCTTTTTGATTTCTACATCTCGAGATTTCTGAATTTCCCTAAGAAAAGTATCCCTGACACAGGTGATAGTGGCGCCGGTGTCAACTAAACAAGGTATTTCAGTGTGTTCATAGAATCTTGCATTTAAACAGCCATTTTTAAGAAGTTCAACAGAAATTTTGGTACTCTCACCCATTTCCTTTTGCGATGCATCTTGTTGAGGTGTGATATGAATCACTGATGGTCGGCTTGATTTCCCAGTGTGCATCTGGGGGATTGTCTCTGCTATACTAGCAATTGTCTTTGGTTGTCCTAGGGATTGTTGATCTTGGATCTTGATGGGGGGTTGGAGAGGCTCACAACGCACTGGCCCAGCGGCGCTGTGGGTCTCTAGTTTCCCGAGTTTGAAGATCCTAGTAGCTGCTTGATCTGTTGAAGCACGTCAGGCTGGATAGCTTGAGGTGGCTGTTGGGGCTGCTGTTGGGGGTTGTAGCCTTGTGTGTTGGATCTGTAGCCATTGTAGCTGTCTCGACCTCTGCTGTTGTCACGACTGCGGTTGTAGTCATGCTGTCTGTCACGACTATTGCTGTAGTCACGACGGTTTTGATCCCGACCTCTGTTGTAGTCACGATCTCTGCTCTGGTCACGACGGTGGTAATCACGGTCTCTGCTGTTATCACGGCGATTGTAGTCGCGATTTATGCTACTATCACGGTGTTTGCTGTTGTCACGACTTCTGCTGTTATCTCTACGGCTGGTGTCCTGACTGTTGCTTTGGTGATCTCGGCTGTTATTTTGGCTGTATCCACCTCTGCCTCGTTGTCCTCCTCTGTTGCTATTTCTGAAGTTTGGGTCAAAGTTTTTGCCTCGGTAGCCTCCTCTGTTATTTCCAGAGTTCCTTTGTTGGCTGTTGTTGGGTTTACCTTGATCCTTCAGTGCCCTTTGTTCTTGCCTCCTCACATGTTCATTTGACATGAGGTTTAGGCTTTGGTCTTCATCCTCTGATGAGTGATCCATTTGAACTGTCTTTGGGTCTGATTTGGCTTTCTTTGAGGGGTTTCCATTTTTCTGTGATTTTGTTTGCTTTACAAGCATAGAGTTTACATGTGTCACAGACTTCAGTTGTGCCTGCATGGATTCTATTGTTTCCTGTAGCTCTGAGCCTAATTCTGCTTTTATCTCATCTTTAATGTTACCAGTGGAGACTGTTTGTTGGTTCTCATACTCCTCTGCAACTTCAAGTATTTTATCCCATGTAGTTGCTTCCCTGTGGATGACTACTGCACTGATGTCGTCCCTTAGACCATGTAGCAGGGCTTCCCTTGTTCTCTCCTCGGACTTGTTGTGAGCTGTGGCCATCTTTTGTAAGGCCATGGCGTAGTCTGATACAGATTCTTTTGGATTTTGCTTCCTCAATGCCTTAGCATCAAATCTGTCGTCCTCCTTCTTGAAGTATTTCAGAAAAGCTGCCTTCATTTCTTCATAGTCTGCTGTTGGATGGGCTGTCCTATAGGCTTTGTACCAAATTTTTGCCTTACCATCTAGGTAGTTTGAGAAATACTTGATTCTGTTACTGGGATGGTACCCATATCTGGAATCAAAGTATTGTTCATAGTCTGTGCAGTGCCTCCTGGCGGATTGTGTGAGAGAGGACTGTGAAAATTTTTCTGGCTGTAGAATATCACAGTATTTTTCCTCTTTGTCCCGTTTTAGCTGGTCCCTTAACCCACTGAAAGATGCCTCCCTTGCAACTCTTTCCTCTTTCAAGGCATCTAGGAGTGCTGAGGAGGTGTCAGTGTTAGTCAGGTTCACTCCTTGGGTATTGGGTGCACCTGACTTGAGTGAGGCTAGGGCCTCAGCTAGCTGGTTTTTCATTGTCACTTGTAGATGAGCTTGCATATCAAGTAGTGCTTGAGCGGCTTCAGCTTTTTGGGTCTCCATAGAGTTCTTCAGTGCCTGGTTGGCTTGTCTGAGTAATATTAATTCCTTCTCTTGTTCCTCTTTGGCCTTCCTTAAGGCTCGGCTGGTGCTTTCCTCATGTGTGGTGTGTAGGGCTGTTAGTTCAGGCCTAAGTGTCTTATCCACATGAGTTTCTACATTCTGGGCTATGAGTAGAAGTGCCTCAGCCTCCTCTTTGGCTGCCTGGCCTGGGGGTACTGTCTCATCGTCACTCATACCTGATCCTGGGGTATGCTGACCGTTTGAGAACAAGTTACTCTGTGTGTCCTGGATACTGTCCAGGGCAGCTAGGGTGTCCAGGTGAAGCTTGCCTTGGAAGTCACTCTCTTGAGTGGTGTGGTGTGGTGAAGCTGAGGGTGTTGGAGTGGAGCTCCTGGATGACTCCTTGGAGCTGGGTCTCCTCCTCCTGCTGGGTAGAGATCCAGGGGTAGCTGGTCCTTTGCTGCGGAGGTGAGTCTTGGTAGTCTGTGCTGCCAGCTTGTGGGATTTTGTTAGGACTTCTCCACCACTTTGTCATACAAGGAATCCCCTTAGTTGGGAGATCCCTTTAATATGATATGAGGTAAGTTGACTAAGTCTTGAGGTCTTGTAGTATAGTTGGTATTTATTACAAGTTGACAGCAACAGTACAGTAGTACAATGTAGGTTCCACTCAGTTACACCTATCCACACAATAATATAGGTCTTGGTAAATATACCTAATAACCCTGAGGTTAGTACTGGACTAGAGCCAAGGGGGTCCTACACCATGTCTGATAGTTGGGCCTAGTAGGGCATAGCCTATAGCCTTGTTCTCAGTCAGTGGAGAGGTCCTTGCTCTGTGGTGTCCAAGTGTAGAGTGAGGATGGAGATGCCCAGTGCTGGGACCTGACCCTATTTAAGGGGGCCAGGCCACCAGCATGGCATCTTGAGTGTTAGTGTCAGTTGACAGTGGTTGGAGGGTTGTAACAGTCAGAGAGACAGTCACACAATACCCCTCCATAGTTTGTCTACCCCTGTTAGTGTACATCAAAGGGGTGACCCTTATGCTGGTCTGTGGGAAACAATGTGCGGGATGAGCGTCGCCTGGCGGCGGCGGGAGTGCCGACTGGAGCGCCGCCTATGCGGGCCGGCGCGCGCCTGCGTGTGCCGGCGGCGGGAGTAGCGTCTCCCGCCGTCGGCTTGAACACGCGGGCGCCCGCAGCGCCGGGCTCGCCGGGCTCGCCGGTCATACCTGACACAAATCATAGCTGTTTGTATCCGTTTTCTTTTTGTAATCTGTTGCCCGTATAGTGGTTTCAATATCTAGAGAGCTATGACTAGGTTTTGGCTGAAAGTGAAACTTGACGGACTACACGTACAAACATCTAGGCAAAGTAGGCCAACTTACCATCAATCTTTGGGAAGTACGACTCAAACCCGCATGGCTGAAATAGAAGAAAGATATATGTTTAGCTTATTTCATCATTTTAACCTGTACATGTATTATATATCCGTGCAAGTAGCATTCACTACACCCCACTGCAAGAAGTTTTATTGACCAGTGTAAATAAGTATTCTTAAAAAAAAAATGTAATGGGGAACAACTCCCTTGATTCTAATGTCATGTGCTGTGTGTTCACCATACTAAATCATATCTTTTCACACAAACACAGAACTTTATGTCCTGGTGATTTTGCTAATTACAACCTGCTATTAAGAATACGTGGATGTTGGGGAGCCTGAAGGCATAAAAATGAAAGTTGCAGTGGCTGCCACTCACGCCTACCAGGACCGTATGAGGTGCTAATATACCAGAGGTCACCTTACAGGTGGGCAATGCTGGGGGAGATCACTGGAAAAGTGCTCTCAACCAGAAGGAGGATCATTATACTGTGTTTCAAAAAGTATTTTGATATACAGGCAAACCAGGAAAAGCGGCTAATTCAGGTAGCTTTAAAAAGCATTTACTGTGACATGCTTGGTCATAACTCCAGGATGTTATGATTTTTGTTTCCTCTTACATCAGCCATGCTTCTTGGGGGGAATATCCCACAAACTAGCGTGGATGAATTTAACATTTATCTGAAAATAAATGTATCTTTTTAATACCAGTAAAACTACGACGCAAAACTTCCTTGTTGGTACTAAAACTTTTCCTTCAATATTCATTCTGAAGGGAAATTCCCAAATCGTTAAGTATCATGAATAGACCACCCTTACATGTTGAATCAGCCCGCTTCGAACGTGGTCTTTTCCTCATAAACGGCATTTGAATCATGCCATAAACTATCCGGTGGGATGCAACTGTATTATTGATTGGGACTGCTAGTGTGTGTACAGGTATGAGGTCCCACCTCAGGTAGGGTGGCAGTAGCCAGGTAACACACAGGTAACACAGGTGTACTGTCCTTGAAGTAACTTGTCTGTCACCTCTGTAGAGGCACAGGTGTGTCTGCACATCGATATGGCCCATACTGCCTGCAGGTGTGTCCAATATACTAACCACCATTAAACCTTTGTGGGGCATCTTTTATATATACCGGTAGATATGATATTCTTACATATGTATGTATAAACACAAAGAATTACCAAAGAATTATCAGTTTTTTTCCAAGTGAGTTCTCTAAATCTTTTATTTTCTTCATCTACATAGGGATATCATTTTGGATCCATACAGTGCAGATTCATTCAGGGACATGTGGTGCTGGTAACCCTATCTAATCTAGGTGGTAGATTTCCCCATTTTCCACCCATTTCCTCCATCCCATTTCCTCCATACTAAACACGACTATTGATCTTGTATGAAGGATCCTTCAGTGAGGTTGGTCTGTTGGGGAGTATTGATCTCGGGGATAAAAGCAGCACTGGTCAATTGGCCGCAGCACTTTTTTTTACAGGCAGCACTCGGAGGGCGATCGGCACAACAGCGAACTTCAAAGTTTACCGACCACTTCCGGCTCTGCAAAGATCACTCAGCCCAGAATCATCAAGTTTTACACTCCAAAAAACACGGGTGGATAGCTTGTTGCCTTGCTTTCGTATCCCAATCACGTCTAAAAACACCATACACACACATAATACAGGGTATTGGTCACCTGTGCATCCTTCAAATGATACAGAAGCTCATTGAAAGCAAACTCAAATATCCTCCCTCCCTTGTTGGATTTCCATGTCAGCCTCCAACGCCTAAAAAACACCCAGACGCTCACTTAACCCTTTCAGGAATGCAAAGTGCTTTAATGCGTAATCATATTGATGGCCTTTATTGTCATGATGCATGAATGTAGCCTTGGCGAGTAACTCGATTCTGCATTCAAACACCATGCAGACGCTACGGGGTTGATAAAGACTCTCAAAGGGTTGGGCATGATGCCTGACTGCAGCCCTGGCAGCCCCAGCGATGCAGTCATGCATCATGCCGACTGTAGCCATAGTGCATTAAAACACTCTGTGGTCCTTAAAGAGCTAACGTCCAATTACTGGTTTTAGACACAGTGCAGCATCCAGCAGCATCTGAGGGAGGCTATCATCAAAGCTCTCGTGTCCTCTACGTCCTTCTACAGACTACAGCTGCTGCCAAAGCTTCTTATCAACCCAGACGTAGCAAGTGACGGTCGGAAGATACCGCTATTCCCTACACTACAGAGCTCTTGGGTTGAAATGGAGATGACCATACTAGACCAACACAAACGGAATGATATAGCTACCAACACTATTCATTTATTTATGAAAAGCAAGATGCCTCATGACGTATTAAAGTGTTGTTTTATGACTGTCAATATTCATGTTTACCAGTCGTGAGTTTCCTCATTTATCAGTTTAATGACATTACATGGGGGTAGTGTATGGATATGCACATACCGTGACATGAGCGGATACATATGTGCGTGACTGCAAGTCGAGTACAGATACGACGCATTCCGATTGTGTTTTTCTTGCTGGTATCCTTTATTTGACAATTGGATGGTACTCATGAATTGATCATTCCTAAAAGGTTTACAAATCGCCTGTGGCACCGATAATATTTATTATACTATGGCATACATTTTCCTTTTAATAAAGATTGAGCGTGTGAGTGGCCTCACAGATGACTCAGGGTAAGCTAGAGCTGGAGCTTATCATGTACTTAGATATAGTACTCCCTTATAATCATTCATTGGTCAATTCTGGCATCAGAAATGAACTCCTTGTTAAAAAGTACCCTCAAGTCATGTGTCATACAAGTATGTTATTCCATTTCAGGCCAGCAGGTGGGTGTGGGTGAGCAGGTGGGTGTGGGAGAGCAGGTGGGTGTGGGTGTGCAGGTGGGTGTGGGCAACAGTTGCAGGCTGCGGGCATGTACCGCCTTTTGTCCCTATCAAAAAGCGAGTCGATCGGACGATAAACGGCAGAGATACGGGCGGTACAATTTCGTCTGCACACGTTGACATCTCGCGCAGTTCTCGGAGTGCACGAGAAGTCGCAGTGGCGCCACCCTCTGCATGACAGTTGCAACAGGAACTATTATATCAGTGTTGCCAAAATCACGCCGGCACGCCAGCTTTTGCCGGCATGGAATCTTAATGGCCGGTGTGGGTGCTCTAGACACCCGCCACAATGGCCGGCCATGATCCCAGCTTTCCACCAGTGAAAGAATTTTTGAAAAACCTCTAATAATTAAGAAAGTTAGAGCCAGTTAGAGCTTCACTCGCCGTTACTCGGGGAATCCTTGTTAGTTTCTTTTCCTCCACTTAGTGATATGCTTGATGGTGTCTTTAATTTAAATTTAGATTAAAGTAGCTAGATGGTTCTTTACTGTGTGTTCGAGGGTATTTCTAGTGTACAAGATGGCATTTCTGCAGGTAAAGAGAGAAATATGGGGCAGTGTGGCTGAAAATGTGATTTCTATCTTTGGTTTAACATTGAACCCTATGTGGCTTTCATTTAGAGGGTAGCAATTTAACAGTAGTTAAGAGTTTATGAGAAAGAGAGAAATTCATGTCGAGAGATCGCAGTTCAATATCGTATTGAAAAAAAGAGATATTTGATTTCTTTTCGAAGGAAACATTTGTCCCCCGACCTTGCCCATCTGTCTTTTTTGTCATCTCATGTCTGTCTGTCATACAGGCTGAATGACAGACATTCTGCTATGTAACAAAAACGTCTTAAACCTTGGTTGAGTCGTTTAGTATTACTCAGTTACCCTGAGTCAATTACAATCTGCATCTAGTAATTAGCTCAACGGCTAATGAAAAGCTGACTTTGACAAAGGTGTCAATGAACAGATGCTGTGTAGATGGATATGCTGTTATCACGTATAGGTATGTCGTCTACTGGCCAGCTAGTGAGATACAGATAGTGGTACTCGTAATCTCATTATCTGGCAGTGTCCATCATGAGTTAGCGATGCCAACCTGTCTGTACACCTGGATAACCTGATAGCAGAGCCAATAGGTATCGGTAATGAGTACTGGACCTGTTATTGGACAAGCACCGACTGACGCACGCCTTAGTAACTTAATGGGTGCCCCACACTGGCCACTGCCCCATGTTCACAAAAACAACTATTTTTGTGTATGTATCTGTAGTACATCTGTTGTTGTTTACACCTGCCATACTGCCCATGATACATGGCAGGGTACTAGAATATATTCACCTCTGCTAGGAGTTACCTAGCTGTTATCATCAGCCGCATGAACGCAGGCAAAAGGTCACATTGTTGCTATTCTGCCCAAAACACCTAAATACCCACCCTTTACTCCCATCCCTCCCTAGTCTTCCATCGTCAGACCCACCCTTCCATGCTGTCCCGGGCCAGCTGTAGAGACTGCCGGAGTCTAACATCCCCTCCCCTCACTTCCAAACCCATGTTTCTCTACCGAAGACCACTGCAGAGGTCATGTGGAACCTGGATGACCCCCACCCAACACTCACCACCCCCTTCACCTGGCCTACCTTTGGTGACCTCACACTGACTACTGTAGTCTATATACATTTTGTCCTTACACACACCCCTGCCTCCAGCTTCATTCACCTTACTTCAAAAGTGTTGGTTATTATTGTATTTTGTATAGATATCCTACACTCCCTGTCATCCAAGCCCCTCCAGACACTAACACTTCACTCGTGTTATACATAGTACACCCATCACTGTGCCATACTAGTCGGGTTTTCACACCTGATACATAGATAGAGTGTGTAGGTAGACTTATCAGACCACTAAGAATTGGAATGATGCCAAAGTCAGATGGAATCCCGCCAAAAATCAGTGACATACATAGCGTCGTATAATAGACATGTACATTCAGGTAACACTAAAGAAAACTCATTTATTTGAATATTCTATTTGGTGGTTGTGGGCCGATTCAAATGGTTTAATGGAGTACATACAGGAAACTCTTGCCAGTGAAGAAAGTGCAGAACATATTAAATATTGATCAACCTGACCTAACTGTTTATATACATTGTATTATCAACTTACTCGGCATTTATAGCGCATATTCAAAGTGTAATTCAAAGTTCATTCACCTGGAAACATACACGACCCCACTCAGCTCCACTTGAAAAAAACCTCCTTTTCAAATATTCTCTTTTCATATATATGTTTTACAACCGTATATATATACTGGTATATTTTCAGTTGAAGTAGTATTAACGGAGGGTCATGGGAAGACATTAGGATACTAATTGAATCCATTCTAATAGGTAATGCTTTAATTTCATGCTACTTCGTTTATATCAGACGTAGGTGGACTGGAAATGCTGAGGTGATCAACCAGATCTCATATGAGTTGGGAATGTGATAGATGAGGTGTTGGGTAAGCATAACTTCACATTCAATTAAGATTGATCTAGGGTAAGCTCACCTATTTCCGACCTACCACCATAAGTCGACCACCCTCTGCACCATATTGTAGATAATGTATGCTATATTGGGTCATAACTACGGTTAAGGAAGAATTTTGAGGTGTTGTTAGTCCAACTGAACTTCTTTTCTATTACCTTATCCATCAATATGGATATAATTATAATGTGCTGAAGTGGGACTGTTTGACCTGTTTTTACATGGAGGATATTTGAATTTCCTGAGAAATCTATATGTTTGATGATTATTTTCATCTACTTTTCATCATTAAATTACTGAATCATGATTTTATATGAATGCATGCATATCTCGAAAATGTTAAGTTGAAGGATTTTCACGAAAATATCTATATGATTATAATTGAGAGGGCACCAGGCAAATCCTACTGATTTCACCATGACCTGACCAGAATTTCACCATAAGACGACCTCAGTTTACAAGGTATAAGCAGTAACCCTCTAAAGGTAGTTATTCTGTAAGGAATGCTACCCAGATACCTACTTCTCAGAAGGTCCTAAATTAAAGGAAAAAAGACTTGTAGTGGGGAAAAAATTAACCTGCATGTTTTTACCATTATTCTACTGCATAAATCCAGTTTGTTTTGATATCAATAAGGAGTCCTTCATATCTATTTGATTGAGATAAGAGTGGTCGACTCTAGGTGAGTTTTGGTCGACATTGAGTGAAATTAGCCCATATGAAATTTCCAAATTAAAGAGCCGTTTTCTAAATATAATATTGATAAAAAAATCACCAATCATGATCAGTTGAACTCCCTATATGCTTCCCCGGTATCTGGCACAGCAAATCTGATCCAATGGTGGTTTTACCTCACATAATGAAGCATCTGCCAATGGTCATGAAAAACTGTGACGGGAAGGGTCGACTTATGGTGAATCTACCCTATGCCAGACATAAATCCCCTTCCACAAAAGCCTTGTCTACTCTGGTAGACTCTATAATCACTGTGGGCATAGCTTGTGACTGGTGCTGAACTAAGATACGTTATTATCAGATAATCACACCTAAAGGGGGATTTCTGGCCATAAGATCATTGATCAAGCATCGAATATTTATGATATGCAATGTATGCAATGTGTTAGGTAGGCATTCAACCATCTTCATACTATGGATAACCTGCCATATCCACTAACCCGTATTTACATTGTTCAGTTAACCGCTTCGGCACTGATACATTTAACCAATGACCTGACATTGAAATATATTTGTGGGTCACCAACAGATTATATGATTACATCACAACTCTTTTCGTTGTGCAGCTAATTTGTCATTTGGATTGTGCAAGATGACATCATTATAACCTATTCGTGAAATGTGAAATATCTGATTTCTGAATAATCATAATGAACGGATTGGTCATGCCTTCAATACTCATCGATATCAGCCATCTTTCAATAACCTGCTGGATCGTTATTTATACCATGGTGCTTATTCTTATCTCTTACTGGATCTTACATATGACTGTCGTTGCGAGACCAACAAATGAGTCGAATGAATCAGCAATTTTATATCTCTTGTCCTGTTTATTACTTTTCTCCACATTTCATGTGGATAGATTGCTATCTAAAATTCACCTTTTCTCAGTGCGCATTCAGTTAATCACCATATATTACATATGTTAAGAAGACATGGTTTACATCCTTTATTACCTGTATGCATGGTCACCAGATAGGTGTTATGTCACAATATGGCGTTGGTCTAGATACGGCCAAGGGTCATGTCCGGGTATTGCCTTGTAGGAGATTGGCAGGATGCCTACACAGGTGACAAACACCTGGCCACGTCTCAGCTAAGGCAATGTCTCGACTACCATAAACTGGGGTCACGCAAGAGACACGCTGGGTTGGTTTTACTTGGTACTGCTAGTTAATTATATCCATGCATTATGTCGTTTCATGGAAATAGATAATTCAAGAATATACACCAGAATGAACCAGTGAACATGGGTTTAAATTCTCTGACGATTAATTCAGTTTTAAGCTCATTTTATGTTACGTGTATATTTTAAAATAGGTATACCAAGTGGAACAGAAGGTATGAGCCTTATTCATGGGAGGGATATAATATTACACTATCTTTCATTCTTCTAAATTAAAGACTGCAATTAGTTTTTATCAATACTCGATAATTGAGAAGGGGAGAAGACATTCACTAAATCACATCACACAGCCACTATCTAGTCCAGAACACGTGAGTGAGACCCACAAACCGAGTTGACAAAATGGGGAGGGTTAGAGATTTTGAGAATTAGGGACGGGTCTGGTCACAACGTGCTAGTTGCTAACCGCCACCCTGACACACAAACGCAGGTGTTCCACATCCGGGTCACAAAGAACTAACAAAGCCTCAACCATGCATGACCTGGTCATGGTGACCTGTGACCTTTGATGAAGAAAAAAACACGTGGGTGGGTTGGAAGAGGTTGGGCTTCATACTAAAAATATTTTCTTAAATACTTTTTCCGGGCATGAATTTAATGAGTTGAAGGACAGCAAGTAGAACCCATATAATTTCTCTACAGCTATGCCTTTCTTTTCAATTCAGTGACTTATTATAAGTAGGATAATATATCATTACACTCCTGGGCCGGAGACTCCGTTTGGACCAACTCAATTCTCACATAGCAGTAGTCCGAGTAGAGATTGCCTCTGTGTGAATAAGCCATATGGAGGTATTGATGATACCATTATATAATGCCAGGTACATGAATAAACCGCACTCTTATCTGAGTTACATTTACAAATGACGTCAACATGGAGTAGGATCTATGCCCTCCAATATTGACGACCAGTGACTGAGGATAAATAAATTTACATCGGAAAATATCAAAAAGAGATAGTGACAAGTGATTGGGGTCTTGAAAAGTCATCTAATCGGTGACGTCATTTGTGAACATTCCCTCTACTCATACTGATTACCGGTATGTGTGACCTCGTGATATTGATATATCGCCTGCTGTAATCTGTAATCACCTGACACAAACACATATTGTGTAACAACCCCCGGCCCAGAGTAGCGGAGTCTGCCAAGATCTCACAGAGGGGAGACCAGTAATCTGAGATCGGTCCTAGTATGATCAATCCTCTTGATTATACATGTAGCTTCTCAGGTCACAGTTTCTTGCACTTTTCAACGAACTGAATCTAAGAGGCTGCCAAAAATATGATAATTGAATAGGCTAGCATGAAAAGGGTCATAGAAAGATTTCCATATGCTGAGGGGTCAAAGGGAGGTAGGTGCCAATGTTCTAGAGCTGTATTCAATGGTGGTGGTAGCTAACGCCACCTGTATATCTGAGACTTTTTCATACACAATAAGTACAATACATCCTCCAGGTGGATGGTGGTATAGTGCCTCTTGTTATTTTATACAGTGAGAGCTGATTACTTGGCGTCACGCCAAAACTCTATACAAACTGCTGTGTACTACTCATTAGTAGACATGGTGGACTACTTACACCATATGAAACCTATACCCGCCTCAACGAGCAGGCACTATTATAGGCTCGCTAATACTTTTTATTGGAATAGAAAAGTTGTATCTTGAAATTAATTCTTATAAATTCCGTATATATATATGAAACAAAATTCCCCAGATTCATTTCAAGAACTAAGTCTACTAGGAAGTATTTTCCACTTCTCTACATGACCCAAAGCACTTCTCGACATGACCCAAATCCGCCATGATCCATCATTGATAAGATTAAGCTAGGAGGCCCAGTTCACATGACTTTACATTGGTTCTGACCTGACCTTTGGAGAAATAGCCAGTATTTGACAAGTACTGGTAAGAATAGACCTTGAAACACTGATATACATGATATGAGATAAGATATTGTAAACGAATTACACTTTGAACTGATGACATCTAGAAACAATGACAACAATCGTCATGTCAAACCACTCACGATAAACCACCACTTCCAAACACTTCAATTATAAACCATTTCTTTAGCAGAGACCATTTATATTTTATCTCACATCACGCAAAGTTTTGGTGGAGCACCCACATGTTTTTGGTTGCAACCTAAGCGCCCTTTTGTGGCCCTTTTGTACTTGCTACATGTGCATCACTACAAGTTGATAGTAAACAAACTCCCAGTGCTGAGCCCTATTTGTAGTGACGTAAGTGGAGCACAGCTGAGGAAGACGGAGTAGCATGCCCCACATTGAGCGGGGGGTGTTTACTTTTTCCCTGTGTTCAGCCTCATGTGCCCATCCTTAGTATTCCTTACTATCTGCGACTTAGTGGTCATTTCACTAGCCTAATGGGGTCTAAGTTAAATCTAAGAATAACTATGAGTCGCCAGCACCACATTTTCTTTTCGTTTCTTTCTTTTTCCTACGACAATAATTTCTACAGAATAATGCAAAAGGTATTTTTCTAACATGGAACTCGATAGGCTACCCTACGTTTTTGTCATATCATAGATCAGACAATTGAATGCACGTTGGGTTGGTATTTGGATTAAGGTAGGCTGAGGGACAGAAAAGGGTATTACAGATTACAGATACTCCAGGAGTCACCCTCAACCAGAGCCAACCAGAACCTCCTGCGAACGAACGTGTGGTTTTACAGTGGCGCAATGGACGTCAACGATGACATCTAACCAGGCCACAGCTTTTAGCTAGACACTATTTATACTATAGTCTATCTCCGGCCCTGTCATTATATATATTACTGTCCTGAGGAGTGCCTTGATGCTGTCACACCAGCAGCTATTTATATCTGTTCACTAGATGACACATCTGGGTTATGGGGACATACACCCTTCCCCAAATACAATACATGGCTATAGATGAGTGAACTGATAACACAGGGTTAGGTAACTGATGAGTCTGGGCCAACTGGGTTAGATATGGTCCCAGGGGTATGGTATACGTTTAATTATGGCTGTGAGACTGACTAAATAGCATTATTTGAAAACAAACAGTAAAGATTGAGCGTGTGAGTGGCCTCACAGATGACTCAGGGTAAGCTGGATCTGTAGCTTATCATGTACTTAGATAAAGTACTGCTTTATAATCATTCGTTGGTCAATTCTGGCATCAGAAATGGATTCCTTGTTAAAAAGTACCCTCAAGCCATGTGTCATACATGTATGTTATTCCATTTCAGGCCAGCAGGTGGGTGTGGGTGAGCAGGTGGGTGTGGGAGAGCAGGTGGGTGTGGGTGTGCAGGTGGGTGTGGGCGACAGTTGCAGGCTGCGGGCATGTACCGCCTTCTGGCCGTGTCAAAAACCGAGTTGGTTGGACCATAAACAGCGAAGATATTGGTGGTACAATTTCGCTCTGCACTACTTTTATGCTGCCGCTCTCGTGCTGTCTCGTTGAGTTCTGGAGTGTACGAGAAGTGGTAGTGGCGCCACCCTTTGCTTTACGGTAACAACAGGAACTATGAGAAGTGTCTTCTCTGTTTTGTTTTCTTGAATCTAAATTTAAATTAAAGTAACTAGGTGGTGTTTTACTGTGTTTATGAGGGTATTTCTATTGTACAAGATGGCATTCCTGCATGTAAAGAGAGAAATATAAGGCAGTGTGGCTGAAAATCTGATTTTCATCTTTCGTTTAACATTGAACCCTATGGCACTTTCATTTAGAGGGTAGCAATTAAAGAATACTTTAGAGTTTATGCAAAAGAGAGAAATTAGTCGCTGAAGATCGCAGGTCAATATCACATGGAAGGAAAGACATATTAAATTTTTTTTTCGAAGGAAACATTTGTCCCCCGACCTTGCCCATCTGTCTTTTTAGTTATCTCATCTCTGTCTGTCATACAGGCTGAATGACAGACATTCTCCTATGTAACAAAAACGTCTTAAACCTTGGTTGGGTCGTTTAGTATTACTCAGTTACCCTGAGTCAATTATTATAGGTTCATGCACTACATGGTAGTTGTAGATATTTCACACTTTTCAAGCTCAACAGATGTAGTCCCCAGCGAGCCCACTGTCGAACATCATACGGTGACACAACAGGATCACACACTTTTGAAAGTGTCTGTTTGTTATGACTAGTATAATAGTGATAGTACACTGTGATGCACACATATCGATGTGAGTATATCCAGACAGGTAACACTATAGTAGTGAGTGGGTACTGAATATGTATACCCATTGTATAAATCACACTACAGCAGCACCGTGAAACCTTGTGTATAAGCCGCATCTAGAATTTAGGGGGAAAAAATATAAGCCGCACCTGGGGTATGCAACTTTGATGCTTTAGTACTATACTATACTAGCAGAAAAAAAAGAACGCATAAGCTCCTCCTAGACTTTTGGACGATACTATGAGCCGCACTGAGGTTCTGATTCGGGTATTAGGTTTAGCATCCTATTACATTATGCATTGTGGTATTTAGCTTTCTGAGAATCCGAATGATACAAATCCTGGATCTGGGACTGGCACCAAACTGGGAAGGGCAGTGCACTTAGTGAGTATTTACTTTATATGCAGAAAGTCCTATTTACATATGTGCAGGCACACTCCCTTATCCGCGTGTGAAGTATTAAGTGTTGTATTAGCAAGTTTCTGTGTTATATTTAAAAACAGGAATCTACAAGAGATGAAGTGAAACAGGACCAATGGAGTAGGGAATTGGATTTGGATTTGGATGCAGTGAGGCAAGGTAGCAAGCTCATTGGGTAAATTGGTTAAAAACATTGTTTAAATTACATGTATTCCTTTTCTCCCACTGTTTACCAATCAAAGTATAATGACTTACCGCTGATTTCCGCCGCTTGTGGTCAACAGTGTCTAGTGTGGGGAAGCAGTGTCTGAGTTTCTCTATGGTGGTGACACGCGTGAAGCCCAGGTTGGTGGCGATCTCCTTAACCGGTCCTTGTCCTGACACCAAAACGTGTTTGTCAAAAAACTGCCGGAACATCTTGAGAGGACTGTGTGACATGATCACCTGGTCCTCGTGCACCTGTGAGGGGAGAGTGACATTTATAGATGATTAGTGAGGATGTGAGGGTAAGTGGTGGGTATACATGGTCAGTGAGTGGCTCCTGTGTCCCAGCCTGTGGAGGTAGGGTGGTGGGTATAATATAGGGCTAGTGAGTGTCACAGGCTGTGGGGGTAGAGTGGTGGGTATATAGGGCTAGTGAGTGTTCCAGGCTGTGGGGGTAGAGTCGTTGGTACACAGGGACTGTGAGTGTCACAGGCTGTGAGGGTAGAGTGGTTGGTATACAGGGCTAGTGAGTGTCAAAGGCTGTGAGGGTAGAGTGGTGTGGCCATACAGGGCTAGTGAGTGTCACAGGCTGTGAGGGTAGATTGGTTAGTATACATGAACAGTGAGTGTCACAGGCTGTGGGGTAGAGTGGTGGCTATACAAGGCTAGTGAGTGACACAGGCTATGAGGGTAGAGTGGTGGGTACACAGGGCTAGTGAGTGTCACAGGCTGTGAGGGTAGAGTGGTGGGTATACAGGGCTAGTGAGTGCCACAGGCTGTGAGGGTAGAGTGGTGGCCATACAAGGCTAGTGAGTGGCACAGGCTATGAGGGTAGAGTGGTGGGTACACAGGGCTAGTGAGTGTCACAGGCTGTGAGAGTAGAGTGGTGGGTACACAGGGCTAGTGAGTGTCACAGGCTGTGAGGGTAGAGTGGTGGGTATACAGGGCTAGTGAGTGTCACAGGCTGTGAGGGTAGAGTGGTGGTTATACAGGGCTAGTGAGTGTTACAGGCTGTGAGGGTAGAGTGGTGGGTATACAGGGCTAGTGAGTGTCACAGGCTGTGAGGGTAAAGTTGTGGCCATACAGGCTAGTGAGTGTCACAGGCTGTGAGGGTAGAGTGGTGGCCATACAGGGCTAGTGAGTGTCACAGGCTGTGAGGGTAGAGTGGTGGCCATACAGGGCTAGTGAGTGTCACAGGCTGTGAGGGTAGAGTGGTGGGTATACAGGGCTAGTGAGTGTCACAGGCTGTGAGGGTAGAGTGGTGGTTATACAGGGCTAGTGAGTGTCACAGGCTGTGAGGGTAAAGTTGTGGCCATACAGGCTAGTGAGTGTCACAGGCTGTGAGGGTAGAGTGGTGGCCATACAGGGCTAGTGAGTGTCACAGGCTGTGAGGGTAGAGTGGTGGCCATACAGGGCTAGTGAGTGTCACAGGCTGTGAGGGTAGAGTGGTGGGTAAACAGGGCTAATGAGTGTCACAGGCTGTGAGGGTAGAGTGGTGGGTAAACAGGGCTAATGAGTGTCACAGGCTGTGAGGGTAGAGTGGCGGGTGTACAGGGGTCTTACAGGGATACTGCGTGTCACAGGCTGTGGGGCTCTAAAATATCAAATAGTTTTAGTTTCAATTAAGTGTGAATTTTCTTTTTTGCATGCATGCATATTGCACTTTGGCATATTATATATACATCAACAGTATCTTTGTCTATCTGTTCTAATGTGAAACTTTTCTCAGCCTATGACGTATGCAGTTCTGGATGTTCCCCCGCTAGCCGATTTCTACAATGCTATTGGACAATAGCATATAAATGCTGCAGTCAGCAGGTATATAATGCACGTTGCAGTACATGTGACTTGGCAGTTGATCCTCATACTATTTCCGATCCTGCTGGCAGCTGCTACCCATTCCACAACACACACTACTAACACACACCACCCTAAAGCATAGAGTGATGTAATTCTCAACACGACAATGGTCCTTACGTAATCAAAGGTACTTCAAATAAATACCGGTAGACCCGTCTACCACTTGGATAACCAGGAAGTTTCCATTCAGATCCGTCATAAGATCTCAGTCAGGTCAATAGAACGTCTATTTTATTACATCATCATTCATGTACTGTGTATCTAGTTACTTTCGCTTCCCAAAGAAAACGGCATTATCTGCTACCTTATAATTATATATACATGTATTACCCCATTATATTATCAAATACTTGTCTTCAAATGGCAGGGATGTGATTTGAAAATTGTCAGAGGAAAAAAGGTATAGGCCCAAAAACAACTGCGAAGTTTCTGTTTTCAGCTGTTTCAAGCACAGCACAGGTACATTTTCTTGTACAGCACTGCAATTCACCTGTGTGTGTGGTGGGGGACTTTTGAAAATCTGAAAGCCTAATGCTGCATTTTGTTTGGGGGGTTTGGGGGATGCCCCCAAGAAAATTTAAAATGTCTAGCCTGGAAATGGTGCATTCTGATGCTTTTTAGCACAAAATATATGAAAAGAATCAGATCTCTATTTTTCAGCCTCTTATAACTGTTTTTTGGAGGAAGGTTCTAAAAAATTTTGAAATTCAAAACTTGGAATTGTGCAATCTACTGCTTTTTGGAACAAAATATATGAAAGCTCAGGTCTTCATGATTCAGATTGGGACTGGAACCTTGTTTTGAAGGGGAAAGGTTTTAGACATTTTTGAAATTCTAGAATTGAAACAGTGACATCTGCTGCTTTTTGGAACAAAATATTTTAAAGCTGCAGTCTTTATGGTTGGGACTGGAACTTTTTTTGGGGGGGGGGGAAGATTTTAGAAAATTTTGAAATTCTAGCATTGAAATGGTGCTATCTGCTGCTTTTTGGAACAAAATATGTTAAAGCTCAGATCTCTGTGTAAGCTTTCTGTCTGCAATGACCCCCAGCCCTATTCTCTGGGTTTGGAATCTTTCTTTTTTGGAGAGAAAGGTTTTAGAAAATTTTGAAATTCTAGCATTGAAACAGTGCTATGTGCTGCCTTTTTGGAACAAGATTTATTAAAGCTGAGGTCTTTATGGTTGCGACGAGAACCTTGCTTTTGGAGGAAAAGGTTTAGAAAATTTTGAAATTTTACAATTGAAATGGTGCTATCAGCTGCGTTTTGGAACAAAATATATTAAAGCTCAAGTCTTTGTGTAAGCTCTCTATCTGAAATGCCCCCCAGCCCTATTCTCTGGGGCTGGAACCTTTCTTTTTGGAGGGAAAGGTTTTAGAAAATTTTGAAATTCTAGAATTGAAACTGTGCCATCTGCTGCTCTTTGGAACCAAATATATTAGAACTTGTGTTGTAATATGTCCTCTATGATTGGGCTGGTACCTTGTTTTTGAAGGGAAATGTTTTGAGAACATTTTGAAAGCCTAGACTTGAAAACTTGCAATCTGGTGCATATATATTTGACTAAAGTTGATATCATGATGGGCGAGCATCGATAATAGTATACTATATCAGCTTTTTGGCAGGAGTTTTCAGCCAAGGATAACAAACACAACACTGCAGGGCTACCTTCCCATCCCCTTCCCACCTTAATCCACGACTGAATGAATTAAGTGTCCATTTGTAAATCAGATGGCACAACAGTACTAGGGGCGTTTGGGGGCATGCCCCTAAGAAAATTTTGAAAACGAAGGAGGCAAATGGTGCAATTTGGTGTATTCTAGTCTTCTGGGCTGAAGAATCAGGATTTCACTTTTTGTCTGGCAGATTCTGTATAGCAATTGAGTGGCAACCCCCCCCCCCCCAAATGAAAAAATATCTCATTGGATCTGGGAAAATCATGAGGGTCGACTTTTTAGCTCTATTTGGTAGGAAATCCTCCCAAAGTAGGAGAAATCACATCCCTGAATGGGCTATTATAGCGTAACATCAGGGGGTGGATGTACTCTAGTGTCAGAGATGAATACCAGCACTTGCTTACATACCTGTAAATACACAAATACAACATAGCTCCATCAGCACATCTTAACCCCCCCCCCTCCCCTCACTAAGCAACTTATCCATCCATACTCACTCCCAAACAAACAAACATACAAAGAGTACTAGGTAGGACGTCATGCAACAGCAGCAATTTTATTCTATTTGATTACCCCTTATCTCCATTTACTATTCTCTTGTGGGCTATTTTTTTTATTGGACCCTGTCATCATAAACGTTCAATTTATTTGTTCAATTCTGTTTCAAATAAGGCAATTTCTGGGAAATCAGAAATGACGTGAATAGGGAGACACATTTGATTGACAACACAATTACGGCATTGCAGTTCTATACAAATAGAGTAAAATAGTTTCCTTTCATGAGAATCACTTACTCTCCAATACTGAAATGAATATGTCTAACCTTAGAAGACAGATTCTGGGAAACTCACCTCAACATCTAACCATTCTGAGAGCTGTTTAGCCTTGTTGGCTCTGAGTGTGTTGCCAGCATTTGTAACAAATATTGTTGGTACCAGGAACCGGCCTTGGCTGTCCGTTAACAACTTAAAGGCCTCCTTGGCCTTCGGTAATAAATTCCGACCCCGCACGATGACCCCATCAATGTCGAAGAAGAGTCCGAAGTTTGGACCAGCCAAGTTCGTGTTCTGAAAGAATGGAGAAAAGTTGTCATTATTTGCTTATTAATTCATCACAGTGTACAGGGACTTATTTTGCGTAATAGAGCGTGTTTGTTTCCAGTCGAATGAATGCAGAGGGAACAAACTTTAGTCCCCCCCCCCCCCTAACTCATTTTTTATCTACCACTACTTGTTCACGTCGCATGCCCTTTTATCTTTGCTTACAAGTTGTACTAATCTTTCTGCTAGTACAGCTAAGATCCTATGATGATGTGCAAGATAAAACATACAACACACCCACATAACATATGCTGAGCAATTTTATCATAAACATCTATTTAAATATAGACGTCTGAATGTAGAGATGTACACTGTGTGTGCAGTGAGGGGGCACAGAGGGTGAACAGATGGGACATTGGTACAACCACCTCCCTAAGAATTCCTAGAATGAGAAGAAATAACCGAGTAAACACAGGTTGCCAAGCTGCATGACGTCAAAGCATTTCATGTATGACATTGTGCTTCCACTACGTCGACGTGGGATAAGGTGGCAGCAGACTGTAGGGCGGGGTTAGCAGACTAAACCACGGCCCTCTTGTCATATCAACTTCTTGTTTGGGCGCTAAGAGGCGGAAAATGAGCAGTGTATGAATACATTTGCTCCCTGTGGTCATTATCCTTCATCCTACTTTTAGGTTGCAAAACTGAGATATTATGTGTCCACATACCCATGTGGGTAAGTTTTAGTAAGACATATTTTACATGAGCTCGTAACTGATTCTATTAAAGTGCCATAGGAAGTGTGAATCATTAGCATATACATCGACATGCACCTTATGTCTGGAATCGGGTACATCTTCAGAAGCCAGGGGTGGAGAAGGTATCACCACCTGCTTATTGTGGCTTATTGTATACATAGTATTGTTTCCACCACAGCACCATACATTCCGGTACCTGTGTCTATGCAGTTAGCGCCCTGTGGGTGAGAGTGCTGGGTTGGCTATGTTTTTGTGGGGGAGATATGACTGGGGCGGCAGGGGCTCAGTGAGACGCTCCATCAGTACAACCGTACTGCCTCCACGCCTCTGTATCACTATTAGACTAACTCAGTCCCCATGGATCCATAATCAGTCTTTAACCATTCTCTCTGGACTGTAACAAAATGTATACATGTACTCCTGCTGGATAGTAATTCTTCACAAACCGTGTAATGGCCGCTAATCTGTATATCTTATGTTTGTAGGAAGGGGACACATCTTACAAGAGGCCTGTGGCATGTCTAGAACCCGAAGCGTCTAGAACAGCTCGGCCCAGACGTCCCTGTGAGCTACTCTGGGCCATGCCCGGGTAGGTCATCTGGTGAGGTCACAAAAAACTATACCGAGGTGAGAGAATCTTGGCTGGTAAACCCACAACAAATCATAAAGAAATATGGATGTACAGTTTCATTTCAGCCTCTGTGTGTATTTCTGTCGTCATAGGGAACAACACGTGTGCTCATCTCCTATCTTCTAGCTATCATTTATCCTAATGATGGGTAACAGGTATGGCTGCTCAGATAGAAAACAAGGCATTTGACTCCTGTCTGGTCTCAGTGGGTCCTATCTATAGGCATTGACATTGTCACACTTACTGTATACGTCTACCTGCGTCAGAGGCATTATTGACATTTATATAAAGCATTTGTGTAGGTAAACGACCGAGTTCACTATATAGGTGGTCGCGAAAAGTTGGCAATAGTTTATTTTCCATTGGCCCCTGACTTCACTATGTAGGTTTATACAGGTAGTGGCTGTCACAGGAATGTATATATTTCCTTTGTATTTAAAAACAAAGAAGAAAATACTGCACCAGTACTTCTACTTTACATTCAAGGTGTACTATCCCTAACTTCAGATATGCCAGAACATTTGAGCATGTGTTTGCGATATTCCACGTATTCCGTTCATGTGGTTCTATTTTTGTTTAATATTGCATCTGATAGGTTCAGCAAATTTGCATCCCAAGAGAACTATCGCAGACTCTCTATGTACCCAACAACCAGACTAATTTTTTTAATTTTTTTTTTTATGTCGGAGCTCCCATATGCTATACATGTATATCAAAACCACCTCCGCTCATGCAGTTATGAGGCTGTATTACTGTTTAACGATGTTATTATGTTAATGCAGCATGCGATGTGTGTGGGCATCAATGAGACCATTCCACTATAAAACTGTATGCGGGCTCTTAGAATACATATTTATCATAGCATTCTAAGAATTTATTAAATAAGAAGCCTCATTTTACGATGCTGGCAGAATTTCCTATCTGATGTGTTACATTTGATGAAATAGGGGAAAAAATGGAACCAATTGGAGTGGATATAATTTATATGACCATTGACGTGAGCTTACGTCTGCACGAATAAAGCTGGTAAACGCTGATAGAGTGAAAAAGTATTTATACAGCTGACTCAAATTCAAACACAACTTCTTTTCCCTTTTTCTGCTTCTTTGCTTACACTTAACCTTCGCTGAACACGCTATAAAACTGACTAGACCACAGCAGCAGTAATGTCAACAACTTCAGGTTACTTTTTACTTTTAAAAGTCAGCTCCTTATGTTTATGTCCGACTATGGACCATAGTATTGCGATTTCTGAACCAAAGTATATATCTTTTAACAGATTGAGATTGTGAAGTTGCATTCTCTTCGTACACTTCCCATGTTCACCGATGCATGGTAAACAGGTTGAGAGTGGTGGGGGGGGGGGGGGGGGGGGGGGAGGGGGGGAGGGCAGGCGTGAGTCTACTGAAGCTGATTTTGCATACTCCTGCCTGCCATGTGTGACCAGTGCCACCCACACACCCTACTACATTGTACATTGTAGTACTAACCACACCACCACATCTCACGAGTCTAACTTACTCACAGGAATGGCATACACACGAAGCCACACACAATATACCACAAATTGTACAATGTACATACACCCACACAATACAACGTCACACCCCTATGCCATGGGCATACTTGATATTCTATGAAATGATAAAATGAGTAAATTGCTATGTGTTAACCATTTAGTTTTACTTTTCAGAAACAGGTATTGTCCCTTAAAGATTCTAAGATGGCCTAAGATGTATGTGTTGTCCATCCGACTTGTCCCTGGTCGCCAACCACCAGCTGTCCTTGAATTTGTCCCTAGTAGGGAGGGTCCCTAATCCCTAGGGTTGGGTTACAACAGGGTATTGTTGCTTTGTCGATTTTAGGGGCGCGATAATATATCTGGTGTGAACAACAGGCGGTGATCCACTGCCGCGAAATTGCTGCGATTTTGCTGCGAGTGACACTCGTGCGAGTACACTCGGAGAAAACGTTCCAGCAGTGGATCTTCTGCTGCGAGTTCTTGCGACAACGTCGTCGCGAGGGACGTGTGGCTGCGAGTAAATTCGCAGAAATCTAAAAGTTTTGATTTTTACGAGTGCACTCGCAAGGGCTTGTCGCGCGACTACATTCACAGCAGACTCGCGGCAGTGGATCACCGCCTAACGCCTTCTTATATAGGGGCTAACTTTGTCTAAAAATCATGTTAGAGTACATGGCATGTATTTTAGGTATTGTATTCTTTTAGATAGCTATTGCATATCAGAGTTTGAAACTATCTGCATTTTAGTAATGGTAATACAATTGAGATAGATCTATATGCTAGGTCTACGTTATCTTTGATTCTGACACTGATAGCAAGGAAATAGTCTATTGTTCGGAATGGAATACCATGTTTTGATAGCTTAAGCAGATATATCCTTCGAGCCCCTGGCTTAAGTAAAGGTCGTACGGCATATGAATAATGGCAATGTGCCAAGGTTTGACTATTTGATATCTTTACTTGTACATTTACTTGCAATTGTCAGGGGTGGGCATATCTGAAAACCCTGGAGCCAAAACAGGACCGGTTGTAGCCAAGACATGTATTGGAAGGATGTGCAAAAATAGGGCCTCCCCCGTTGGCATTTTTCAGCAGGGCACGTGCCCCTAATCCCCCTCAAGAAAATTTCGGAAGTCTACACTTAAAATAGTGTGTTCTGGTGCATTTTGACACAAGATACATTATTGCTCCATTCTGTAATTGTCCTATTTTCATTGGGACTGGAACATTGTCTTTGGAGGGAAATGGTTTTTTAATGATCTTAACCTAAAATGGTGCACTCTGATGCATTTTGGCACATAATACTTTGGCTCATATCTGTATTATGAGGGGCCACCAAGTTTGGGCATAAGGCCAAAAAAAAAGAGGTCTGTTTCAGGTCACCCGACCGACCCTATCAAAACAGGGCGGACCCTACTTTTTTTCATGCAATTTTGGGGAATTTTTTACATTTTTACACTTTTTGGGGGTCAATTTTAGGTTTTCAAATTTTTTGAATTTCCCCCAGATTTTTAGACCATTTTGGTATCATAGAGGGGCTGTAAAAAAAAATCAAAAAGTAAAAAAAAAATCAAAAAAATCCGACCTACCGACCCTAGATTTTCATCCCATGTTACCTGAAACAAACCTTTTTTTAAATTTGGCCTAAGGAAGGGCCAGGTTTTGGCACTAGAAAGGGCCAGATTTGGCTTCCAGTAACTTAGCGGTATTCTCTTCTCTTTCTTTCATCTTTCCTTCATTTTTATGATTTTCAAGGGGGCAGGGCCTATGCCCCCCCCCCCCCCATCTCCAATGAATCCACCACTGGCCCTGGGCCCTTTTTAACAAGAGATTGCCCTAGAAGGGGTTTATTTCACCGATATGAACCTGGCCTCAATCTCAAAAAACATTCACAATGAACATGCTTTTTCAGATTAAAAAAATTGGAATCTTTTTAGAATATTGAAGTCAGATATGTATTTTAGTGCAATTTGAAAATGTATCATAACATTGGTTCTAGTTGGACGATTTACAAAATTCTTTCAGATTTGGAAAGCTTAGGCTTTGGAGGATATTGTCGCCAATTTCAAGGCCAGTGTCGCCACTTTTTGGCGACATGGCGCCAGCTGCCCACCCCTGATTGTATTCGTTTAACATGAACCCCTTAAAAGGTAAATAAAGGTTAGAAGAGATATACCAGTACTGTAGACAGTGTAGTGTAGACTAGATCGTAGTAGCCCTACATTTAATACATTGTATTATTGTTTTGTTAACTCTAGGTTCTACTCAGAACTCTAGATTCTAATCATGTGCAGGGTAGGCATAAGCCATAGACTCACCTTTAAAAGGCTGTATCTACCTGGTACTGTTACACTGTAGTGTAGACAGTAGTCAGACTAAAACCGGTATTACAGGGCCTATATATATCCCATGTTATCATGTAACAATGAGTGTCCCATAACGGGCTCAAACACATCACATACTGACATATTCACAGTGCGTACTCCATGACCGTAATTCCGAATTACGGTCATACAAGATGGCGGCTGCAAGTGAGTTCAGTCTATTTCTTCTCCAGTCTACTGTATGAAATGTATAACATATTGAAGGCTGCTTTTTGGCCAGGCTGTAGTTTATATGACAATGCTACTGACCCAACACTCAGATCTTGTTCATATGTACTAGTTTATGCATAAATCAGCCATTTAGAGCTAGTGGGTATGACCGTAATTCAGTTTGCATCAAAACATGGTATGACCGTAATTCACCTCAGGTATGACCGTAATTCTGTCAGTTCATGGTCAGTTGAAGTCATATTTCTGGCTTTATAATGCCTTGTTCAGTGTTCCCATATATGAGACATGTGCCCAGGAGTAATAGGACATCTCCTCTCCCTATAAGTTTCAACCAAACATCCTTAGAGAACAAAATGCCAACCATGTGGTCAGGTATGACCGTAATGCACACAGTATGACCGTAATTCACACAGTATGACCGTAATTCACACTTACAAATAGAGTATGACTGTAATTCAGTACCAAATACTCAGTGTTCACTAGAGATGTCATTGACATCCAATTTATGTCAATGACGATTATTGACATAATAGTTGTCAATATATCAATGTATTGCAATATAATATTTAAACTATTAAGTGTATCTGGAACACTGTTTATTGCCCTAATTAGCTGAGAAAAATAACAAAAACAAAGGTTAATGGTAGTTGAACACCAGTCAACACCATTATCTTCAGTGAAAATGTTCACATGATAATCATCAATATGAAACACAAAACTTCCAGCCTTAAATAAGACCTACTGCAAGTCGATAGGATAAGTATCCCTACTGTAAGCTCAATATATAGACTTAGGACACTATGTCTATCAACCCCCCGCCTCGGTCCCTTATTAAACATAGTGAATAACAAACTTTCTTAGAGGCACTCGATGTAAGCACATTCAGGTAACATGATACAAGTGCATACCTTGTTTTCTCCACTGGCAGAGAAAAATTTCTCATGAAAAAAATATTCACATAATTACATTGACAAATCAAAATTGTCAATATGATATATCGCAATATTGACATATTAGTGATATATCAATATAGCGAATGTCAATGACATCCCTAGTGTTCACCTATGACCTTTGATCATATAGGACTGTCACTAGAGTAGGTCGAAACCGGGGTCGAAACATGCTTGCAATGGACTGTGTCATTGGCACTGCATGACAGCAGTGATACTATGCTATATGTAGATGTACACTGCCTTGCTATGATACCCACCCTGGTCTTGGGGGAATACAGTTGTGTGTGTTGTTGGGGGGGGGGGCACATACATGCAGTACAATGTATATAGGTAGGCTGACACGTGGTGTAGCCCTAATTAGTCCTACAGTACTATATGTGGTGGTGGAGGGGCACATACATAACCCCAGGGGTAGACACTTACTTTTTCAGCTGTGAGCCACCCCGGCCCGTAGCTCTAGAAAACTACGGGTCCGGACCAAGATCTGTGGGCCAATGGTCAAAATTATGTTTTCTTTAAGAGAAAAAACATGTATATTTCTGATTGTTCTATAAAAGACTGAAATCGATATGATTGATTCGGGCACATTTCCCTCTTTCCAACGATGTATTGCATGACTATAGTTGTCAGGCAAACTTTCTTTAAATGTCTTCCAATACTCCTGTGGGCCACCCGGGCCCGTAGGAATGCTATTTTGCAGAAAACTACGGGCCCGGACCAATAACTACGGGCCATTGGCTCCCGGGCCAGCGTTAGTGTCTACCCCTGTTTAAACCCCATCATAATTCCTTTGTAGTAGGAGAGCATTCCACTGAATTACGGTCATACCTGCACATTGAATTACGGTCATACTTTTTGATAGAATTATGGTCATACCTGACATTCTCATGACAGAATTACGGTCATACCATTGCCTGAATTACGGTCATACCATCCAGCTCTGAATGGCTGATTTATGCATAAACCAGTACATATGAACAAGATCCGAGTGTTGGGTCAGTAGCATTGTCATATATACTACAGCCCGGCCAAAAAGCAGCCTTCAATATGTTATACATTTCATACTATGGACTGGAGAAGAAATAGACTGAACTCAACTGCAGCCACCATCTTGTATGACCGTAATTCGGAATTACGGTCATGGAGTACGCACTGTGATATTCAATCTGAATCAATAATTCCTGTCACTTCTTCTACCACTGCCAGTGACTCTGAGTGTGTCTCACTCACTGACACTTGACAGTGTCAGTCAACCCACTGGTGACTGATCAGCTGATTTGTGATTGATCTAGATTCTTGGTCTAAACATGAAGGGGCCAGATTTACACATCAAAATACCAAGATTTGTTTTGTCCTCCATTGTGCTTGTTTGAGGGAAATATCAGACACGTTGTGTTGTAGGCTTGGCCATAATAATGTTTTTGTTTATATGTTACGAGTCACGCAATACACTCACGAACACTGGCAGGTCATACAGAATGACGAAATATCGCCCATGTTGAGTTGAAGTGCTCTCTCAAGTGAGTCGAATGAAGTACCCGAAACAAGAGATCTCCGCCAGTTTAAGTTCAACAAAGACATACTTACTGAAGTAGAATAGTTCCTTATCCTAGAGATAGCACCCTGTTGTCGTAATAAACTCCTTAAAGATCCGTGTAAAGGTTTTAAGGAGCGCATACTTCTGCATACCGCTACCGCGGCCATCATCCGACTCTGAGTCTGGCTGCTCAGCTTCGACGGGAGTGACGTCAGAAGGTGTGTCCGCTCTCAGCCAATCAGAAGCCGAGGACGGGCCACACACCACATCGGAGCGCCATCTGGTGGAGAACCCTTGACCTGAGTGGTCGGAATTACGCCAGACGGCGCTCACAAGTGCTCCCGCCCCCGTTTTGCCCCCCTGGCTCACTGCCAGAATGTATTTATCTACTGCGCCGCTTAGATTAGCACCTACGTGTACATGTGAGCATACTGAGATGTGAAAAAGAATGAGAAACGTAAATAGATGGCTTGTCTGCACTGAGTATGGGCTTAGCCCCCAAGCCTATGGTAGGCCTACCCCAGGGCAAATTGACATGGGCATGGATATATTCCATGGCCTACCCCTACCAATACATCTAGCTATTACCAAGACAGAATCGCTTTACTGCTAGTGAAATTTGAAGTTATGACATCCCATAACTTTAGTTCAGTTATGAGGTTGGACTTAATATTATAGTGCAGAAAAATCATAACCATACATGTTTTGCTATCAGTGTCACCGGTATACGGTATTGTTTTCCAAATTACATGGAACATCCAAATATCCAATTGGGAGAAATAAAATCTGAGACGGATATTGAAAGTAATCTACTGTTGGAGTGAGTGCAAAACCATCTGTTATCTCTTGCAATTGCGTACTCCAATACTACCCAGGATTATGTTTAGAAATGACTTTCCTATCTTTACACCTTGTGTCTACACTACTTGCATGGACATGTGGAAACAACCAGGGTAGTTTTCACCATAAAAACTTTTATTTGCGAGACGACTATAAGTCATTCCAAAGTAAACAGTGAGAAAATTGGATAAGGGGAGATACTTTCAACGTAAATGATAATCTCAGCATGTAATTAAAGGAGTAACGAGCAATGGTAGGCAGTGACAGGACAAGCTAAACTCTTTTTTTTTTTGGAATCATCATCCGTACTATAGATCTAATGTACCTCCTATAGGGCACCGTTCACCTAAAAAAAAGTATACCTCTGTCTGGGTATATTTATCTGGTCGCACTGGTCTCACAGTGTATAGTGGTGGCAGCTAGTGGCAAAATCCATCACTACATGTCCCAGGGTGTATGTGGAAAGGGGTTGAGATTTTATACTATTGATCATGTTTTGATATATAAAGGGCCTACCGGTAGCTCTTACCATGGGCATGATTATTTAAGAGGTTCATTCAAGATGATATACTATGAAACATGAGTGAGATGTGTCGCTTCGATTCAACACTTACCGGTAATTATACAACATTTTACTGAAAGACTTATCATTGAACAATATTCTACTATATAGTTCATACCTAAACTGCTAAATCATTACAGCACCTATGACCATCGTCAACATTAACTGTTATTTTCCTTTCATAACGCAGTTATAGATTTACTAGTGTTACGCTCCATATCACAGTATTATTGAGTGGCCATATTAAAGTAAGAAAGGCCATCAGAATCCAATATATTACACCGTTATTACATCGCTATAATACAATATATACAAAATAGTCCAGTAATCGTTGGTGTCATCTAGAATAGATGTCACCGCGGCTCCAAATTAAACTCCTCCATTATGACTTTTTTCAAGTCCAAGTCAGGTGCGGGCAGGTCCTCAGCTATAACGACGTTGGCGTCCAATGACGTCACAGCTCCCGGTGTCGTTCCATCTTCATCGTCATCATCGAGGGCACACAGAAGGTTGTCATTCTCATAGGTTGGGAAGAAGTATCTGGAGAGGGAATATAATTACTCCATGAGTCATTTTATCAATGTTTTATCTTACCGTACCCACTTCAGAAGAAGTTTTCTGTTAAAAAGTAATAGCAAGGCAACGATTCACAAAAACAAGAAATGTTGAGATTTGGGCCAATTTTGTGTATAGTAAGAACATTACATAATTAAATCAGAAATTGGAGCGAAAATGTAGGGTTTCCTGCAGAAGTAGGAAAAGTGACATTTCTGCCGTAATACATGGCTGTTCAATCTTAGTTATTGTATGAGACACTAGGGGTGCTAGTGAGCAAGGCGCTATCACAGAGTTCTTCACAACAACGAGAGGTGGCGACTGTATCACTCTGCCAACCACTCCTACCACTTTGTATCTACTGTACATATTGCTATACTCAATATGCATAATCTATTGACATGCCTTGAATTCACATTGGCTGTTAGCCTTTTAATGGCCGCATAGTGCTTTAGTGACAATGCCCTTTTAATGGTCACGGTGCCTGAATGCAGCCTTGGCGAGTAACTTGCAAGTGCTGCATTCAGGCTTAATGACTACCATGCACGATTGACACTCCTGAAGGGTCATCATGGTGCATTCATGCATCTTAACTACAAATGCAATAACAAATCAAATCATTATGCGACTCTTAAAGTAGCTCAAAAGGTTAGAGCCAGCCGGTAAGGGATACAAGTCAGCTCTTACTCAGCTCTATCCCACACGGAGGCGTCAGGGACCCTGGAGAAGTGGCCGGTGACTTTGAGGTGCTGGAGGAGGTCGTCCCGCTCAGGGAAGGTCTCACTGCACGATATACACCGCCCCTGGTGCACCTACAAACAGAACATGGTACTTTCAATTATATCAACTCACAAGTAACTAATTAAACATATACATTTTGTATGCACATATATTATCTTATATAGAATCGTGTCCACTGGTAAAAGATTTGTGATTTTTCATTTCATTGAAACAAAACGAATACATGTGAATGAATTGCAAATTAATTTAATTGTACATACTTGACGCCTAACGAAGTTGACAAGTTTCACTTGTTGGTAGAAGGTCAGATGTAGTTGTTTCTTCAGTGCCGCTAGGTCAAACCCATGTTCCACCTGTTAACAAAGAATCCTAATTATAGTTATATTTCGTGACATAAATGATGGAATTTTAAAGAATATTCATATTCATAACTTTAATATAGCTGTACATATTGGTGTTGGCTCGCCCTTGAATAGTATATGCATTACAGCGATGACACTCCCTATTTTATTGGGTCTAGATTTTTTACATCTATTCCACAGAATTTATTTGTCTCTGGTATTAGCCAAGAAAGATATACGTTTTGCTTACATTCATGTGTTCCATAACGTCTTGGACAGTAGCAGAGTTCTGACAGAAGAGACAGACGGCTAATGACATACTCTCATCGTCCTCCTGCCAGTCACCCCAGTCACTGCACAAAGGGGGAAGAGTGAATTATTATTACTGTAAATTAAATGTTGATTAAAAGCACTGCTTACGTTTTAAATGTTACATTTCGATGATAGCTATGGTAGATATTATGAGTTTTGTTCAAAAAAGTATTGAATCAGGTGCACTGTTAGTTAAATGTTGAGTGAATTATGTGATACCTAACTACTTCATAAGTCATGGATAGAATAATTAGCATCAAGCTGGGGGAAGACTTACTCATTTTTGGAACGCTCATCATCTAACAAATCCCGATCGTCTTCAGATTGGATAGATTCCCAATTCTTTCCAAATTCCTAGATACATGCAAGTTCATTTAGATTCTTCAATGTGGTAAGGAAGTTCCATTGTATATAATAGAATTAGACAATTATTCGGTTGCAGTGGCAATAGGAATATGATTTCAAGCTAAAATGTAAAGTGTAAAGTGCACCAATATCTTAACGCTATAATAGCGTTAAGATTTGAAGAATTAAAGTAAGGACAAATTATATACGTACCAAGTAGTTTATAACGTAGAATTTGTCGTATACGTTATTCTTGGGGTTGATTTTTTTATGTTGTTTCTTCCTCATGTGCTCCTTTAAAACGTGTCTATCTTTGAAGGTCTTCTCACAGTACAAACATTGCATGCTGGAAGTAAACATCACACTGGTGATCAGATCATGTTTCAACTTGATTGTAGGTGTTGTTGTTTTTTGATTAAATCTAACAAAATGACTGGGGAAAATCTTTATTGCAAAGCCATTAGAATTGTTATGGACCTGTGATATAGTTAATTCTAGAACCTCTAGAACCTTTACGACATACCTTTCAAGTTTCTGCTGTAGATGTGCCAGCAGCTCATCGGTATACACTGCATAAATAAACAATACATGAATATCGGTTAACGTGTGTATGCAACTTCATCCTCATTTGCAAATACAATTACTTAAAAAAAAAAAAAGAAATGGACTGATTATGACTCTTTTACATTTAAGGAGTGTTAAAAATATGTTCCCATTTTAGGCATATTGTAAGGTGTAAAGCAGAAACATAAGAAATAAAGATAGAGCACGGTAAACATATACAAATGATAGGTTAGGTAACTTACCTAAATTGTCAGGATGCCCTACGTTGAAGTTGTGATCTATTGCCATGTGGTTGAACAGGGGCGCCCTAAATGTTAAACAGCCTTTATCAACTAGGGTAAATACAATTGGGGCATAGACTTGCTTTGCACTAGTTTCTGATGATTTAGAATAGATATTGCCCTCGTTTCTGATGATTTAGAAAAGATATTGCACATGTCATTTTAACTATCTTTAATAGTAGATGTGCTGATAACAAGTGCAACCACAGAATATGTCTATTGGATTGAAAGACAAATGTAAATGAAGCAACTGTGGGGTATTCTTCATCTCATTGAATTTGATTAACCTATTCTATTAAAAGTAGAAATATAAAAGAGATAATGTGAAAATCATATTTAATGTAAAAGGGTATGAATCTCATTGTCACATTTCTCCTCAGACTTAAACTAATGAGTAACAATGTCAGCAGCTGGTCAGGTGATCAACACGGTAACCATGGATCGACACCGACCTACCGCTGACACGTAAGGAAAGCTGCGTCATAATATACGTCCGTGCTTTCGTTCACATCACAGGAGAGAGACATGGAGGACTCCCATACTTATGTTAGTGGTAATAAATTGAAATATTAAAGCTGATTTATTAAGTCTTACCTGCTCCCATTAAAGTGCTCTCTGCAAAAGAGGCAGCCATGGGAAAATGTTTCATCTCGCCGTTCTTCCTGTTGCTGAATCAGTACACTTTGCTGTAAGAGTGCGAACAAGATTAATTTTACACTACGTATTAATCTAATTCCAAATGATAACAGTCTGACAGTATGATTGAATCTAATACATTTACGAACGAATCGCTATTTGACTAGAACAGAACTAGAACAATTGAAAATTCCCCGATCTTGGAGGGAATTTAAGATCCTAACGCGCTCCAGGCACTACGTGAGCGCATATTATAGCCCATTGGTGAGAATGCCACTTCAAAACAGAGCACTGGGTACAATGTAATTCGGTCCTTGTACTTTAATAGGCTACCCACCAGTCTGTCCTTCTGAAGTTGGTGCCTCAAGTCACGGTCCTCTTCTAGAGCATCACACAGCAGGTAATACAACTCAGACGGCTCTGGAAGTCCAACACAAGGCCAGTGAGTTGATGTTGAAGAGATATGTAGGGGTTTTATTTATGACAAAGCTATTGATATGTCCTTAGTAGAGATGTCTGAAGTCCTCCATATATTCACCAAAACGTACTACCGGTAGTGTTTCTTACTTTATAATCATGATCTAGCCTGAAGGTCTATAAATTAGACCGAAACGTCGCTACATATTGATCATCGTCTATCACAATAATGTACCAAAAACAACGTCAAACAAGTCAACAATAAACTTTAACTTACTGTTTGGTTTTGTGTGATCATCCACATCCAACAAATACTTTATAATTTGGTGATAAAATGTAGTATATCATGTTTGTAAAGTAGGGTTCACATTTGTTTTACTTGGATTACTAGCGATCACAATGCATATCCATCGTAAGCGGTCAATTACCGGTAGCTGCAGCCTCATTATATGTTGTTGTAAATCGTATAGTACTTACCAGGATCTGCGTCTTTTGAGTTAGTCTGGATCACACAGCAGAATTCTGAAACTGGTTTCTCCTTGAAACGTTGACGCCAGTGCTCGATATAGCTGAAGTGAGAAGGAACATATGTATGCATATATCAGGCTCAGCAGATTGTACATGTATTACATTTTGTAAGGCATTAGATCTATACTTTTTTTGTGGCTGTTGCTAAACTCACACTGTGCCTGGTATAGTAATCGGATTAATTATGTTATCTAATTTACGCCTTATACTAAATGCATCAAGGTGTATTGATTATCTATATGTGTGAGCGGACACTATTGGTACATGCGTGTTTAATGTGATAAAATACATCTGTTGTTGATTGTTAAAATGAACTGATACTAGTGATAGTGACCCTTGTAAAGCATAATAGTTAATACGCAATGAGGTATTACCTTTCAAAATCTAAAATGTCTCTGAAGTCTGCAATAACAAGGCGGTGCTGGAGGACAAGGTGTCTGAGCATGTCATCTCTGGTTTCGCTGACGTCAAAACTACTCTCACAGAATAAGCACACCACACCCCCGCTGCTGGGCTGAGTACTTGGGGATGGGCGGGCTGCTCCAGCTGGTGATACTGGAAGCTCTAAGGCTTCCAGGAGAGGTGCCTCTGTCGACTCTATAATATCAATTACAACACATTTTAAAGTCTATATATGTCTGAGGGGGGGGGGGAAAGGACATTTAGACAGAATGCTGTTTCAACAAGACGATTGAACAGAATTTGTGAGACAATTGGACATTTTGTTTTATATTGGGCTGGTAGACTGTTTGTAATAAATAGACAGGTTGTCCAAGTGAAGCTTGGTGCACCACTAGTCACGCCATAAACACCTAAGCTGCACTGGGGGTCCAGAGGCATTGTGGATAAGCCTCTGGAAAATACCTGTTGTGCGTCTATTTTGCTAATTGTAATACCAGGGCCATGTCTCTGGTAATACCATGTGCACCTCATTTTAAAGGGAAGATTCCAATGATTCATCAAAACACCAGGCATTTGCCTGGTCTCATAGGAATAGTAGTTCCGATTTTTCGCTGAAAATAGGGAATAGTTGGAGGCTCATGAAATGAAAACTAACCATGAATATCACACATACAAGTATGCTGTCTTATGAGCACACTGTAAAAAAAATCTAAGCTATAGACCAATCCCACGTATGCCCTATTTTGAATTTGCATATGCGTTACCACATACCTGGGACCCCCAGGACGGAGAACGGTGCTAGAGGCACCAGGGGCCCCCAATACAACACCTGGGTAGCCCACGGGCCTTGGTGTAATGGTCATCCCAGATACCACTTTTTACTTCCGATAACACTATCTCCTATGGGGCCAAAATACTGATAAACTGGGTCTTCAAATAACAATGTCTCAGGATCTAGTAGAGTTGGGATAACATTTTCAGGAGACAACATGATTCTCATCATGCCATCAACCCGTTTAGAGTACTATAGAATATATTGGTAACACTCTCATTTTTATCTCCCCTCCCTAGCAGGGAGAACCCCGGATCGTAATAAACGAACCCCGGATAGTAATAAACGACCATGACATGGTTCTGAAATAACTGGATCTGAAACGACTACACTTTTGAAACGACCACGTCCACGGTCCTGAAATGAGTGGTACTACCAGTACAGTGGTAGTGGTATTCACAGTGGCGGATCTAGGAATTTCGGAAAGAGGGAACCATCTATTAAAATTAAAATGTACAGAAAAATAGGGGGCGCGCTCCTTTCGCCCGCACCCCCCACCCCTGGATCCGCCCCTTATTCACAGAGACTGGCCCCCGCCACTGGCGCAGTGCCTGTGCAGTGAGCAGTGGACAGTGGTGGGCAGTGCCACTGTCTAGCACTACTCAGCCACTAGTACTAGTACTAGTAGCAGTGGCAGTGTAGCGGACCAAACATTATCTCAATTTCCGACAAATTACAGGGTAAACAGCAATATGCATTAATGTTATTTACAGCCCATCGTGTTTATCTATCGGAATGTCGATCTAAATTCAGCTTAAACTGTGAATATATCTATAAAATTAACAAAAGGTTAGCAGATTTACCCGCTTGCGTGCTTTCCATGGAGGCTGCCATCTTGAAATATGGGCTGCAAGAGAAACTGAATTCTGATTGGTTAAAAAGTGTACGTGTCTATAAATGATAAAAACATTGTATTTCGAGGGGAAACTCATGTGAAATATTATATGAAGGATAAGCTTATGGAAAGAGTATTCGTATGATTTTTAAACAATAGTTTGGGTTATTTTTGTTCCGCAGAAATTGGTCACGTGATTCATCACAATGGCGCATGTTTTCAATGGATTTGTACGAGAGAGGAGAGAATATTCGCGGAATTAATTCCACGTGACGGTGGATTATCATGCAATCATGTGGAAACCGACTAAAAAGGCCAAGTATGGCGTTGGTAAGTGAATTAAGCCCAATCAGTGTGTATGTGCTCCTAAAATGAACCCTAAAGGGGCACCCTCATCGTCTCGGCAGGTTGGCCCGGAAAAAAATAAAACATGACGGGAAGCCGTGGGCAGTGTTTACATTTTGACAGTGCGCTCGGCCCTTGTCTGGGGACACTCGCCGATTATCACTGCTTCTGCCAAGCATTACACTTTTAAAGATGTGTAGATGGTTTGTGTGTATCTGAGAATGCTGTGTCTATGATGTGAATGTATTGTCAGCTGTGTTGTCTGCTGCCACTTCCTGTTCTCTGGCATGATGTGTATTCACACATTTGCTGAGTTGGGCCTGGCCTGGGACTGGGTCTTCTACAGACTCGTGCCATGTCATGCCCTGATGGACAGTTAATTGTCAGCATGTCATCGATGACCCACCTGAGCCTGATCACCCCACTTTCAGTGCAACATATATGTTTGAAAAATATTTGCAACCTTTACAGCCTATTATGTTAGGAAGTGACCAGGGATGAGGGGATATGGGTGGGGGACATCCTTGGCCAGGCCAACCCCCTCCCTTTTTTGTGGGGTGGTGGAGGAAGGGGGGGGGGGGGTTCTTTCACCTGTTTTCAGCAAAAGGAATTACAAAGGGCTGGCCCTTATTTGGATAACAATAAGGACAGTAGGCCTATCATGAAAAGAGACCCTATCAATATTTTTTCTTTTAAATCTTAAAGGATAGCACCCAGATTCTCATAGTTTTACTTAGGCCTATATAGGCCTAGTGCATGGGATATAAAACAGATCAGAAATGTCCTCAGTGGTGATTAGCAGACTGAGAAGAGACTAAAAAGAGGAGAGGTACGGTACACAGATCTAGCGTACTTTATAAATAGGCCTACACTCTGTTTACAGGTTGGTGTTAGAGATGGATAAGATGGGCCCCCTCCTACACTTGGTTTATCCAAAATCTCCTTGATTCCAAATTAGCCAAATTGGCTAAAACACATCCACCATTGAATATGTAAATTGTATTAATACAGGCCTATGCATTTATTATATAGCTGGGGTCATTAGTCCCGGGCCATTTGGGCATAGATATCCCTTATTTTAGTACCGGTACTGTTTATCCATGTACAACAACCAGCTGACAACAACGAAATCCTACAAAATGAAAGTTTATCTGAGTATATCTTCATTCCAGCCGTATATAACTTCGATGGCAAAGTCAAGCATGGATTACCTTTAGAGATTGGAGAAACTGTTCAGATCAGTGAAGGATGTTCTGGTAAGTCAAAATCCGTATTACATGTATCAGTAGACATTATGTATGATACCGTAGGCTATTTATTAATCTACCGGGAAGTCATAATCATATCTCTGAGATTCGATTGGATGATGTGGAATAAAACCACCAAATATATGTTTTTAAAGAATTGCATAGATTGGTTAATTTCATTAAAAGATTTTTTGTAAACATTTATCTTTATTACCGGTAGTCAACAGTTGAGTAGTTACAGTAAGTACATGTAGCAAATATGAGTATCAAAATGCCATGAAATTCTACATCCCTTTTCAAGTAAACATATAATAAGTATCAAATCAACTACTCGGCAAGAAAGAAAGGTCCCCCTCCTCCCACGCAAATTAGGTGTGTGGTGGATTTTCTTGAGGGACCCTTTCCTTACAAAAGGATCAATGTGCTATGATTTAGTTTATCTACCGGTCTTAAGTTGGGGTTGGGTATCAATAAATATATTAATTTGATACACTTGCATTTTCTTTTTCGACCGTAAAAAGAAAAAGATAACTACAATAAGTCTCTATTTCTTTGTTACAACAGGCTGGTACCGAGGTGTATCTAGCAGAAACAAATCAGTCAAGGTAGGTGTAAATATTTTACGTGGTAGAAAACTGATGCTTATAACGAGTAGGTTATAGTATTAAGGGAACGTTCACAAATGGCCGTACCATCTAGAGTGGAGATTCTTTGGGTTTTGTACCAATTATTACAGGGCTAACATTTGTATAGGGAAATTTCCCAAACTGGTGACAATGGGGTTGATAGAGGGGAGGTATTGCAAAATTGAATCGGTCATTTATGAACGTTCAGTACTAGTAGTGGTAAGGGAACGTTTACAAATGACTCATCACGCCTGTATAGGCAGTGTGCCTATATATACTAGTACTGTTCCCAGAACAACACGCGGTTAAAAGATCCTGCATTTCGACCAGGCAGATCGATAATTAGAAAATATTGTGAGGATATCCACCCAGCGGGGATTTGACTGACTAGGACATAAGTGATTGATATGCTGCAGAGCTGTTATTGCTGGGAACTCCAGGGGTCAGCGTAAGGCAGTGACTCATCATCCAATAAATGCGTTTAGAGTGTTCAGAAAATCATAGGCATGCTCGTTATTGTTGCGGGGTTTAATGAGCAAATACTTCCATACTAATGGGTTGCCGATAACATAAAGAAATTTTCATAAAGTGCACAACACGTCACGTCAGAACACCCAGGTGGAAATAAATAGCCAGCGTTTTGATAGCTCTTTGTTAGACTAACTTAGACTGTAAGGGTTCACCTTAGTAAGGGTAAGGTGAGCTGTGAGGAGAGGGTGATGGGTATTTGTTGCTAGACATTGGTGTCATGAGGGGGGCGGGGCAGGTGCAGGTGGTGTTTGTATAGGTGATAGCCTTGATAGGGCAGAGCACACCTGGCCACTAGATAGGTCCTATAGAGTATGTGGAATTAAGACAACTTAATATTGCAATATTGTTGTTGTTGTTGTTGTTAGTTTTTTCCTAGTTTTGGTTGTTGTCAGTTTCCCTCATGACTAATCCTAATACAAAAAGAAATCTACCAAAGTTTGAGTTTTTATTCCAGACAATTATTTAAGGCAAAAACATTTGCCCCTGAAAACACAAAATGACTATTATTTCTGCAACTTATTATGTAGACAAGGTTTAAGGTCTTGTGTAGAGGGGTCTGCTTGCCCCTGGCCGTGACTCATCCTCCGGTGGCCGTCGTCATGGTACCCACCCTGCAGTGGTTCCTGGCCGCGTGGAGGGACTTGAGCCTAGAAGGGACACCTAGACTTGCCACTCCCCTATTAAATGCTAATTAAAATGAAAAAGGATGCTATATTTTAATGCACATTCTATCGGTATTAGTTTCTCAACATCTCACACTGTTTGGGACGGATGAAAGTCCAAAACACACATTTACATCGGCAACAATCACAAGAAAATACATTTTACTTTCTGTTCCTTTATATGCCTACTCGAATTTTAGAGATATGTTGTATGGGATATTTGTGCACGTCTACTTTTATTGTGGCGCTGTTTATGTCGATGATGAGCAAAATAATTCAGAAAAAAAAAGAAATAACACCGACACCTCCTATTATTGAGGTAAAGTCTTACAGTGATAACAATAATTTACACTATTCATGCAAGTTTAAAACCGCTTATTTGCTAAGTGTAGTTGATAGTGTTGACAGATGTCCTCCACGCATACGATTCTAGGAATATGTATAGTAAATCAAAAGATACATTTTAATGCGGCTACCACTACCGTGAGCTATGCAATAATAAATGACGCACCTGTCTATCATTATCAGCTCATCATCTCCTTACCCAGGTCATCATCCCCTTACTCAGGTCATCATGTCCTTACAATGCCCTTAGGCAATATTGTGGTTTCAGCAGAGCGTGTCAGATGGGGTGGGGCGTGGGGGGGGGAGGTATGACCACAGGCACCAGCAGAACCTGATACCTGTTTCATGGTGCATAGTTCACATAATGAGCAAAAACAAGCAACAAAATTTCCCAAATGAATGACTGCAAATTGTTCTATACTAAACCATGCATCACCCCATGGAAATACGCCAAGAATACAAATGGTTGTACTATGTCTCAGCGGCCAGCATCAATATAGGTAAATCTAGTAGCAGGTGCATACAATAGGCATATTAAACTAACGGCTGCACGTGAGAGGAGGCCAGTTGTTGGTCAGTCTGACGTAGGTGACTCAGTGGGTACACGCTCAGATTCAATAAAGCCTCACACGGCCATTGTGACACTAGCCGACCAGCCTTCCAGATGTGCTCCTGACCGCATTAAGTGCATTTATTACTATCGACCCCTTTATTGTGAGACTGGCGACAGAGTGTACACAGACAAGGGGACTGGAGTGGGATGTTTTGATGGGAGCAGACGACATTCTACAATGAGAATGCACTAGACTTGATTCTGAAAATCCTATCCAAGGCAGACGACATTCGGCAATATGACTACTATACCTCATTCAGGCTATAGGTTACAGATGTACAATTATTGACGAATGGTGACATTAAATGCGATCCATCTCTATTCTATTTCCTTTGGAAAATATTAATTCTGTGTATGTCTTGACTCCTTGCCCCACAACTTTCACCCCGCATTTTGTTTGATATTAATATTAGTCCTCAAGGAATAACGCGTTATCCCATAACGGTAACCTTATTACCCTCCATCTATTGAATGGTGTATTAACATACGTCAAACAATGTAATATTTGTTTGAAGCTCACAACTGGTTCACAGAAGTGAGGTCGACCACAGAGTTCACGGACTAGATATTTCTTACGTTGCTGGTGTCATTCCGGAATAATTTCCTAGATTTATAGTTGTTGCACTAGACGTCCTTTAATCATGTGTAGTAATACTCATGTCTCACACATCTATGGCAAAATGGATACTATTACACCTTTTCTTCTCATGTCAAGGTGTCATGATTTGGATAACGTGGCGTGTGCCGGGGGGGGGGGGGGGGTAGCGCCGATACTAGAAGCCCCTAGGAGGTGACACGCTTACTCAGTGGGCCGCGAGTAGCACAATATCACATCCTCTATCCCTTTCCCAACAGGATACAGGTTGTATCCTCCCACATCATAGAGAAACAGTGTGACTCAAGGGTAAAAGTAACGACTTGGCTGTGGTATTCTATAGTTGAGGTTGATGCATTTCAATGATAATTGTTTATTCATATGGACAATGTAATAATATCTCACAGTAACATTGTGTATTGGGGCTGGTTGTTGTCCTGTAATATTAATGCTAATCACAATGACAATGTGAATATCTGATATTGTTATACCCCCCAACTTTTTGTTGCGAATAGCGTGGAAGTAGGTCAGGATTTGACCTCGATTAGACCTTGACTGGGCATGCTTATAGGAAGTGGGGGCGGGGACGGGGGAGTGGCAAGGGGTAGGGGGAGGGGGCTGGGACGAGAAGGGAAATGGGAGGGGTGGGAGAAAACAAGGGCAGACAGAGAACAATAGGTGTGGCGTGGTCCTCAACACCTATGATGAAGTCAGCCATACGCTGCCTCACTCAGGTCGTTACAACAAAGAACATATCACATTATGACAGTTATTTGTTGATTCATTGAGACATTATCATGGCATTCTCATGTTGGATCATCTGCATATGCTAGGTTTGCACTAATCAGATGGATCCTTTTGGGGCCCCCTACTCTGTCCCCTAGCATCAATTGCATACGTTTACAATTAAAGTGACCACAAATTCTCCAAAACATTACATACATTATGTAGTGAGACACATTTAAAGAACAACACATACATCACAAAAACAACGTAAAAAAACCTCCACTGAGAATATCTGAGTTATACATTTACAGCAACCGGATTATTAATGGTCAAATTGATTTTAAATGAAGTAAATTGGTCATAATGTTAGAAAATGTATTAGTAATCCATTTGCAGCATTCCCAAACTCCCAACCACTACTAGAATACAAGGGGTTATTTAATTTCGATCTCTATAAAAATTCATGGTACTTATAGCCAATCATAATATACATATGGTACTTGAACTAAGAGGCGAATTACTGTATTGAGAGACTGCATGGAGTGGAGTCCTCTCCATGAGGAAGTAGTATCGTATGGCGAGAGGTCAAGTGCCAAGTTATCTGTCCCAATGTTCCTGTATTTCACAACACTACCGATTATGAATGGATGGAGAAAAGAAGCAAGAAAGTGGAGTATTGACCTTTAGGGAAGAGTAAGAAAAGTAGTGCAATGAGAGGCTGAGAACAGATTGTCATCTGGTTTTCTTCATATAGTGCGGTAGCCTCATGTGCCAGCAGCTATTACTTGTAAATGTTTAGTAACACTAGCTTAAAAACAGGTAATGGAATCACTAGTTCTGAGCATTTGCCAAGGGCCCCACGCCGGCCCTAAGCACGAAAATGTTTTATTGGAACTAAAAGTACTAATAACTTACAATGTACTACAATTACAATTCAAAAAGTAAGGTTAAAGTTCAGGGAGGTGAAGCAATAAAAACGTCGCTGTATAAAATGATGGAATTTGATAGAAGAAGATAGCGGACAAAGAGAATCCTTACTACCACACCCTTTACTATTACAACTAGCATTGGCTATTAAACGTAAAATTTACAATCAGAGATCTTTATCAGGGATTTAGGTTGAATCCCAGTTAAATCCAGTCTAATCGGTTTTGAACTAAGGTCTAAGGTCAGTCCGTTATTATTTCACGACTTAACATTGTTGTATGCATGGATCATGCCTGACCGACAGAAGGGCATGGTGCATTGAATCACTATGCTGCCTTTAAATTAAAGGATATACAAATGGTTGTTCAATTAATGGGTCTTAATTTAAATTAAACAACTCTATTTATACACCCAGCAGACATTACTCAGTATGTTTGCCTAACAACCGAGGTTCCTGGATTAACCTGTGAGTGCTAAGATTGTGTCAAGTATATCCTCGTCATGGAGGACTGTTATCATGTCACACCTGAGTCCCTGTAGTGCTTATAGTCCCTCTAGCAGGTAATGTAAACAGGCCTATCTTCTGTTATCTTTCCACTCCACAGGACTTACCTGGAGAGTGATATATGGTGTATAAATATACATATGTTGAGCATCACTATAAACACAGTAGGCCAATTATATTTGGCTTTTGGGATGATAAAATAGTGAATGTGCATGAGGAAAACAAAGTGACCTCTTGTTTATTTGTTTTACCATACTTCGGGTTTTACTTGTTATCCTGGGCAGTACGATGGACAAAAAGTCAGCAGTATATTATCAATATTTCAGCTGCGATCAAACTTTCACATTATCTCATCTCTCGATATGGAGATGGTTACACCCTTGCCTAATTGAAACAGCTGCATGCTGGAAATCTACCCAATAATCCCTGATATTCATCCCGGGTGTAATGTCATTATCTCTATCCATCATCCCAGGAGTAAAAAGAAGAGCCTGCCAGATGAAACAGAACACATTATCCTATCCTGTGGGTGCGTGCAGAAACACATTTGCCAAGTTAGCTTGTCTAGTGTCATTTCTGATGTGTACATGTATAATTCATATCCTGTCAGAGCCCATCATTCCACCATATAAACTGTCAATAATCTGCCCAGGCGTGCTACTGGACAGAGCTATTATGTCCTAGAGTGGCACTCCCATTACGCCACTTATAGATCCTCATTTATATGACATAGGAACCTCGCGCTTTCGTGCAGAGTTTCATTTTAATGGCCATTAAGTAAAAGTGGATCACATGCACACACTCTGAATTCTCATTTACATAGTATATAAAATCTATAGAGAGAAAAAAAGGGATAATTGAAAGGCACTTGACATAGACCATAAAGGCAGGTATGGCTCAGATATTTCTAATGGCTCATTTTCTGATTAGTCAGAAAATGGACCACTGTAGACAGTGGGTAGTCTTGGAGTCATACAAATGTATTATCCACCGAATAATTGCATTTCTAAGGGAATTCCCCCCACACTGCAGGCCTAGGTTCTGCCGATTGTATTCATCCCCTGCCCAATCAGGTTCCCTACAAACTAGGTTAGCACACACAATGCTTAGAGTGGGCTCCTTGCCTGGAACTATGTCACAGTCACGTCAAAAGCAGCAGACATTTATAATGGGTTTCTTCGTATTCTCATATAGCAATATTTGTATGCAATTTCATTCGAAGTGTGACATACAGAATATTAGTCACCATTGCAGAAGGGCGCCTAGCTGATGAAGAATGCAGAGTTATCCAATATAGAAGCCCCCCCCCCCCCCCCCCCCCCCACACACACAGTATTCTCTGGGAATATTCTACAGGGTGGAGACAGGTGGACGTGGGGGTGATTTGGGGGGGGGGTGATCAGGAATCTAGGTCAACGACCAGCGGACCCACCCACCCACCCACTGAGCCACTCTCACAGCAGCTTCTATTGTCAATCAGTCAGCGCTCAACTCAAATTGACAACAACCTATCTGCTCGGAGAGTGAGTCGCTCGTTCTGGCCGGCGAGTGACTCGTCTCATCAGTCACTCCCCCCGCTCCCCTCCCCTCCCTTCCACACAGACTTGATAATAACGGTGGGGAAATTGTTTGGATGTGTGAGTTATGAGGAAGTGTGTCCACCACAGGCGGCACCAGGACGGCCACCGGCCGGCATCCCATGACGGTGACGTGCCTTGACGGTGACGTAGTCCTACTACCCAGGGCTGGCCGTGTAAAAGATGGATAATCAACAGCCGATGGAGCAGTTTGCATATAAGAGCAGAGCAATATATAGACTTAAATGGACTGAATCACTATGCATGCTTTTACTATACACATGTTACACGAAACCATGTAGTACACACATGTATCAAAATTGACTATATGGACTAATAATTATAAAAGGAAAGGTATTACCATCTAGCCTATTTTAGGGGCTATGAAGTAGGGACCAGGTGAAGTCTACCATGAAAATGATGCAGTCTGCCCGCTTTGAATAATTTGGAGTGGAAAAACGGCCAGAAAAACGATGGTTGCTCTAAAATTATGCAGTCTGCCCGCTTTGAGTAATTTGGAATGGAAAAGAGCCAGGAAAAAGTATGCTTGCCTTAAAAAAGAAGTCAATGTCGCCCAATTTATAATCTAAAATATGACCATGCACCTTAATTAGGTAATTAGCAGTATGTAGCGGCAGCTGATTGTAACGCTGGCACCCCCTCCCCCACTCCCCATCCCTCACTGGTCGGCATGGGGGCCCTTTGTGCTTGTTTGCCGACCTACAGGCATCCATGAACCCAGAGTGTTGGCCTACTAATCTGTCGCTATTTGTTGACATAATTTACACTAATCAAATATGGATGATAAGGCGTGCGCCATCTGCTGTGTGTTCAGAACACTAGAAGGAAGTTACATGGAGTACATTTATGTATGTGGTGGTGTTGTGACTGGAAACTGTCTGGGGCTGAGAGCATTATATGTACAGACTAAGTTAGAACTCTGGGGATTTCTTTTGAAATACATGCTCATGAGAGTTTAGCTTGAGTGTCTTCTCTCATACAGTCTCATACAGTCCGGGAGTGTGTAATTATTCATGAACACACCGGTATAGTGGCCTTTGTTCTTAAATTGACAATTACTTGTACCTATAACTAGTCATTATGGCCACGGATTTTGAATATACAAATTTAGAATTGAATTTATTATAGTGAAGTGGTGACATCAGGTCCCCTTTTAAAGTTCTGTGTCGGCCAGTAGAGATGCGGCTAATTGAGGTCCTAGGGTCCATGTGTTTTGTTTTCTTGTGTTTTCTCTCTTTTCCCCCTCCCCCAAGAACAGGGTGGCACTGATAATTGGGGCACCGCAAATTAACAATGAAAAAGACACGTACAAAAAGTCTCCATTATCCCATATAAAAACACTCAGTGAGCATTTATGTGTCAATTAATTGTTTTAAATGGCCTAATGCTGTGTTCTGATTTTCTTTTTAATGTATCATTTCCGGGAAGTGCTCGTCATTATCCCACATTTCGGCAAGTAGGAAAACTAAATGCAGATTGACCCAAGGGTATTGTTAACGTGGACGTGTTTCTCCTTATAGCCTGTGGGCATGTCTCCCCCAGATCCATTAGTAGCATTGATAAGCTGCCAGGTAGACGACAGGCAAGCTTCATGTTATAAGGGTTCTATTAGAGAAGAGTGTAGAGTTGCTCGCACTTACCCTGAGCGCGCCCCATCTTTGAGGTTTACACTTACACCCTTGAGCTGCTCATCTGAGCTGCTCCCCACAGACAGCTACACAGACAGGCCAAGTGGGATGTGGCCCCCAATGAGACTTGTCCGGGGACTTGTCACACAGATGGAGGTCCTTCATGTGGGCCCTCAGCTCTAGTAAAGGACGTAAGGACCCTGGGGGCCCGGGGGCCTTGTTCATGGCAGTGGCTGTATCGTGCTGCTAAGGACCACCATGAGGCGTGTCGATGGAGGTTTCAGATGGTGTTAAGGACATCATTGGGGGCCGCAAAGTCTCCATGTGTATACAGTATAGAGTAATATATCTATTCTCGTGTTATTTATTAGGCGATGGACTAAGTACTGCAAAATGTGCAGGGATTGCCAAAAAGAAGGCTTCATGAGAAGGCTTACATGAAATAGTAATTCGTATAAAACTATGCATAGACAAATTAATGGACACATGACAAAGTACGCCTTCTACACCGAAGTGCATCTTTTTATGTTGCGAAGAGGAATTTATCAAGTCAAATGAGGCCATATAGCCATTGAATGTCCCTATATCAAACCATATCTTCCACCCATACATCTTACTGAAATACCAACCACCTCCTTCCTGTGGCGCTGAACACAAGATAAAGCCACCCTTTCCTCTCTTATCTCACTCCATTTTTGGCCAGCCTTTGAGGTAATGTTTTCAGTCATCTTGTACTGGGCGGGGAATTCACCCCTGTGACGTAGACTACATGACGTACACGCGACCAGAGGCAGCCCCAGTGTCGGCCCATCCATCACAGGCTTGGCACATTGTTGTACGGCAGACAGGCCGCGGGTAGGACGTATGTGTGATGAATCTATGATGTCATGGCGTCCAATACATAGTACGTACATGCCTGGACGTTGTAAATATACAATAATCACTTATCGATATCATTATCTACTCTCATCCTCTAGCCCTTATGGTGGCAAGATATTTGGTACATGCACTCGGTCTATCTGAGTGTTTGTCCCAGGGCTGCATATAATAAATATGCATCATGGAAACATAGCATAGTGCATTAAAATGATCTGCTGCCCTTATGGAGCTGCCCTCATTAAAGGGTTAGGATGGATGATGAGAAGGGTAAATTAAACTGTTAGCAATAGTGGCACTTTTATACCATGGAGCACATGGTACAAGCTTAGTAGTTCGACGACCTGCCATGACATCAATGGCCTTGATCGGGCTATACCACGGCCGATCTGTTACAGGCATGGGCCGGGTAGAGCCCCCAGGTAACCCTTACATTGTTATGCCGTGTTATCGTGCCTCCTATTAAGAGGGGATAGCGTGCACGCCTGCCCTGGAGCGGCGCGCCAGCCGGTGATCAGGCTGTGGATCACCACTATTGGTGAGAGGGTCAGTGGGAAAAATAGAAATAAAAAGGCTCCCCGATCATGAGGGTTTTATATGGAGGAGGCCATATTAGATGTGAGCTGTGTGTTTTATCTAAGGGAGTGGGCACAAAGCTCGCTATTTCGGGGTGGCAGCGATCACCAGGGGATTTATTTAAGAGCTCTTTTATTTGTGCTGAATGGACTTCATGCGTGTACAAATCCTGTTTTTTTTTGTTTAACGTCTGGTGAGGAACTACAGTCTACACACTGTTTGTAGTTTTATAGCATATCGTTATAACACCAACACTAATATGTTTTGCTCTGTCTATATATCCAGAGGCAGTTGATATAGAATTGATATAGCCTGTCCAGGGCTAGGGATAGATATTGGCAATTCATATAGGCTTGTAGGTGATAGTTATGGGAATAGTCTGTAGTAAATAAATACATTTAATTTTTCACTGGACTTTGTTCGAGGGAATTTCTCCTGTTCTGCCCCGCTTCTATCGCCTCCATGACAAAAAAAATCCTGCTTCCGGACTGGATGTCTGCATTTCAATATTGGTGCATCTACAGGTTGTACCGGTATAGTTGTGGATCCCAACCCTGTGATGTTGACCGTTATCAAACCACCAGCTGTCAGAGGTCACACATGTCGGTCAAGGGGCTAACCCCCTCCAGGGTCGTCGTCACTGGGGCGTGACGTGCATCATGAGTGCTGACGTGCCGTCTTAAGTGGTACGTCGTTGTGAAAACATGACGTCGTGTGTCTGCCACGACGTGCACAGCATCAGATAAAGCAGTCCCTTTCTGGTTATCACGCCTCACAACGGGTCATTTGGACCCCCACCAACCCATCCACCCCCTCCCCTTATATCTAGAACCCCCTACCCCCAACATTGATGGCTGATCAGGGAGGGAGCGGGGTGTTATTTGCGTTGGATCCAGGAAGGGCTTAGTCATCATTCACTCACTAGACACTGACCTTTGACCCGTGAAAATAGGTCACTCAGTACTAGGAGGAGTTAAGGGCCGATCTGAGGGTAATATTGGCTTGAGTGGTCGAGAAGTAGGAGGCTGACCTCCAGGGCTGACCTATGGTGACAAAACGACAAACCAGCCAACATTATACTCAATCCGTCAGTCAGTCACTCAGCCACTCACTCACTCACTCACTCACTCACTCACTCACTCACTCACTCACTCACTCACTCACTCACTCACTCACTCACTCATTCACTCAGTTACTCACTCACTCACTCACTCACTCACTCACTCACTAACAATATGGGTATGACTGAAGGTAATAGCTTCCTCCGCTTACTTTCCATCCCCCGAGAACTTGCTTTCTAACCCCCCTCTCTCCCTCGCTCCCTCCTTCTTCAACAACATTACCCCCCCCCCCCCCGCCCCCACCCAGCCACATCCCCAATGCACTGCCGCTGCCATACTGTAACCTAATCCGGTAGGCAAATGGGCAGGGGGAGAAGCGTGGTAATTAGAGGGAGAATGCACCAAAACTGCATCTCATCTATAAAGTGCACACCAAGACATGGTCCATGGAAACTGATGGTTAAACTTTAAGGAGGGGAATACACGACAAAGATCTCCCCACCCTCTCTATCTGTGTATAATGAGAATGCATAGTACCTAGTGCTTCACATAAAAACTGCCCTGATAAAGGCTGAATGGCTGGAATATTCATGGGTGTGTGCACGTATTCAGGTCTGTAAAATCTCCATACTGTACTTGTTCTTCACAGACCAGGCATGTATACATATGTATATAGCTTGGTGCCTAGATAGCTTCTGTCCATGATGGGGAGTGGTACCTATGCGTTAAACAAAGCTGGCACATTTATTCTAGTGCTCCTCCTGCACTGGAGGAAATTGAAACTGACCAGTAGGGTTTACTTCTTGGTTTAGGTGTGCCTTGACATATGCATGGCTGGTGGTCAGGCAGGCAAGGGGGGGGGGGGACATCTTTCTATTGCAGCCACATCTTGTGGACAAAACACAATGCTCTTCTCAAGGAGAGTTCCACGTCCAAGTTGAAAATAATGTGGATCCATGCATTATTCACCAGCGATTGGATTCAGGAAACCTATACTTTTCTTGGGAAGATTACGGGTGTTACTTTAATATATTAACAAAATCAGTTTCCTACAGCTACCAACCTTACTATACCCTATAAGATGTCTCCACGACGGACCAACACAGCTATAACCATAACGGGAGATCCTCCAGGGCTATGTAGGTCCCCATAGTACAGGTATAGTCCCACTATTGTGACGACCTTGGCCGATAGCCAGCTGGGACGCCCTGCTCGGCCACACACAGTAGGGATCAGCGCACCCCAGGTCAGATGTTTATAAATACAAAAGGGTGCAGACTCTAGGTCTTCACGCAAAGGTTAAACGCAGTGAAGGCCCTAAATGTACCCAGTCATGGCATCTAGTAAACCATTCATGTGACCCTTCAATAGTATACAATTTAGATACATTTATTTGACCATGCATGAATAGTATCGAAAATATGAATTTGATAGTGGGTGGGGGTTGGTGGGGAGGGGGGGGGGGGTCCACTAAACACCAACGTACCAAAAGTTGTCACGGCGTGAACTTCCCTTTCTAATGGCTGATATTACTCAGTAATATCAACCATTAGAAAAAAAGAGTTCCACACCCCTTCCCTTGGATCCGCCCCTGTTGTGTTGTTCTCTTGTCAGACCTCTGACAGTGGTGATCTGTTACAAAGGGCTTGGTGTGCCCAGATGTACAGGGATGGTTACATGTAGGTATACATGTAGAACAGGGCTTTCCTGGTTCCATTTCCCACTTGTTTGTACATTGTACCAGCAGACAGCATGGAAGTGGGCCAACCTTTCGTGACGAGTAGTTACACACGACAATGTTATGCGTATATAGTGACCTTATAAGTTATATGGGACAGTATGTGTGTATAATACACTGTGTCTATTGGATCAGCCGGCAGGATCAGTTATAACAGTGGTACATAATACACAAAGTTATAGATCCCGGAAGGGCCGAAGTGTTTTGGTTAATTACACCACTGACGCACATGTTGGTCCATAGCCATTACCATGGGTAATAGAATACTAGTATGTGACTCCGCACACAACATTCTCCAGGGTGGTGTATACATGTAATCAACATGGGAAACAAACTACCGCAGGTCGAATGCCAGGGCAGGAAGCCATAGTATAGTACAAATCCAGTTATATACCATCTCCTCGGGATGTCCTCCTCTTGGGATATACCCTTATTAGTGCACGTTTGGAATGATGTATTTTGTCTAAACCACTACGAGACGTAGGCTAAACTGGAAGTGACAAACGGGTTCATTGTTAAGGTTTTGAAAAAAAGGTCAACAGTGTTTTCCTCACACTTGAGAAGAGCTACTGACTCCCATGGGACGGCTTTGGCACGCAGAATAGGTAATGAGTAATGGCAGAGAGACTGTATGGTGACCCTGGTGCATACTCCTTACTTTGGGCACTCGTACTGGCATTTTGAATAGGATGGATATGATAATGAGAAAATAAAGATGAAATCACCAAAACATAGAAAAATAATATTAAAGTTAAAATATACACCACTTTAATCGTTGCATGGAACCTTTAATACCGGTATTTCAGTCTCACCATGGGAACTAGAGAGAGTAACGTCACACTATCTTTACTATCTAATATGGTATATGTTATCAACAGCAAGATATACACATACAAAGAAAGTATTGGCAACAGCGCCAAAACGGTACCAATATCGCCGATCCATACAATCAGGAGCAACAACAGCATTGTACTCAGTGATAGCAATTTTTAATTAAACATAATCCACACGGCCTGACTCTCTGTGAGATGAAACTGCCTCCCAGAATGTCCAATGAGACATGTTTCACCGTCAGGCCTGCAGTCCCTGATTTTTCCTTAAAAACGGCCCAGCTGCGCCTGCTGCAAAGCCCCTACTCGGCCGCGCGTGCAGCACTGTACGTGGTGTGCGTGCGTTTCATGCATGGTGAGCACCCAGCACCCACACAGTATGCATTCACCCATCTTAAAGGCTGTATTTTACTGGTGGAGGGAAGTGGGGGAGGGGGTGCATTACCATGAAAACGGACTGCACATGGTATTAAGGAAACCAGTTACCAAGGCATTGAGCCAAGTCACCATGGGAAAACCAAGGGAGGTGGGGGTGGATGGGAGTCTACAGAGAAGAGGGTATGGGTGGGAGGGAGAGGTAACCTAGGTGGGGGGTTGGGGGGTGGGTGCAGGGGGAGGGAGTGGAACTATGGGATTATGGGTGGAGCTGCGTGAGAGGCATGGATCCCCCCTGACCCCCGCTCCATAACTGGGTTAAGGCCGGCCCCTGTGACTGTGAATCACTACACACGGGAGGAAGCCGTCTTGTTGCTGTCTGTACAAAATGTGGCTGCAGATGGGTCAAAAGCGACCTGGCGACCTGGGCTGTTTTGGAGGCGACTTTCGACCTAAGGCAATGATAAAAGCGACCTGGCGACTTTTGGACAATATTGACAATAGGTTAAAGGGTCCAAAAAAGCGACTTTTCGACCTGTACCCTTTAATTTCGGCGACTTTCCGACCTCAGGGGGGGACCCATCTACACCCCCCAAAATGTACTGTACTGGAGGAAGTCTATAGCTACCCACTCACCCCGTCCTGGAGCAACTTTACAGTCGGCTTCTCCTGTGTAAGTGGCCACTGGCCGTGTCTATGGTAGACTAACTGCATCCTGTGATTCTACTCAGTAACCCCATCTCCTGCCCACGCAGTTCCACCGGCAATGTCCTCCTCCCCTGCTCATGCAGAGGCTGGGACCGATTCATAATGAAACCAACAGTAATATTTCTCATTAAAATAACTGTATTTCGATGTCCTAGATTCATCAATTACGGACTTAGGCACGTCTTTAGTCCATGATAATAACCTAATAGGGGATCTGCATGCAAACGGATGTGGCTGAGCTGAGTTGACCCACTTCCGTATGTCACTGACTGAGCTGCTCACAAGTTTACAGATCCCCAAATGATAATATACAATGCACTCAACCCACTCCATAAACTAACATGATGGCCAGTGCATTAAATATGATAACATGACTTATCTCTGCTGACTGTAACATGATATATACATGGGGCTGATATGTCAATGTGAGTTGTGGGTCAAGCTGAGGGCACAAGCCCCCTGGTGAGTGATTCAGGACCCGAGGGGTAAAATGACTGTATGACAGTTTGTGATACCCCCCCCCCCCGACCACATGACTCTCAGCCAACAATAACATGACAGTGACTAGTGGTGGCATTGATACAAAAACTCTGCTACAAAAAAACACGTTACAGAAGACAAAATACATGTTTACAATACGGTTAGAATGCTTGTGTATCATGGAAATGAAAAGCAGGCTTAATCTAGGTTTAGGTCGCTAACAGGGTTAATGTAAAAGACGGAACTTGTTTGGATCAAATGGTAGAATACAATATTTGTATAAAGTACAAGGTTAATAGCGACCACCTTACACAATGACCACCTTATATAGCGACCACCTTACATAGCGACTACCTTACATAGCGACTCCACTCATAGCGACCTATACCTAGAGTATATATAGAGCTTCATGCATCAAATTTAGCCAATATCAAACCCATACATGGGGGTTATATCCCCCCGGGGAAATGTTCACTCTCATATGAATACTTTTAGCTTGTACAATATCATACACACCCTATATATACTCTAGTTTTAGGTCGCTAACACTGAGGTCGCTATTGAATCTATGTGTACAGCCAGTGCTGTGGGATCCACCTTAGCGACTCCACTGATAGCGACCTAAAACTAGAGTATATATAGAGGAAAATGTATCAAAGTAAAAACATTCAAGGGGGACTTCATCCCCGGGGGAAAGGGTTTCCCTTAAGGGGAGACATAAAAAAAAGATGGGGATTTGTTTTTTTGGGGGGAAAAGAAGCTAGGTGGCGCAGCCTTATTCATATTAACCTGGAATGATTAGGTTGCTAATTGGTGGTCGCTATCTAGTACATCCCTACATACTTGATACATAGGGAATAGCCTAGATAGCGACTCCACTGTTAGCGACTTAAAACTAGAGTATATATAGAGGAAAATGTATCAAAGTAAAAACATCCAAGGGGACTTTACCCCCGGGGGAAAGGGTTTCCCTTAAGGGGAAAGATTTAAAAAAAGATGGGGATATGTTTTTTTGGGGGGAAAAGAAGCTAGGTGGCACAGCCTTATTCATATTAACCCTGGAATGATTAGGTCGCTAACTGGTAGTCGCTATCTAGTACATTCTCTACATACTAGCTACATAGGGAATAACCTAGATAGCGACTCCACTGTTAGCGACCTAAAACTAGAGTATATATAGAGGAAAATGTATCAAAGTAAAAACATCCAAGGGGACTTTCCCCCCGGGGGAAAGGGTTTCCCTTAAGGGGAAAGATTTAAAAAAAGATGGGGATATGTTTTTTTGGGGGGAAAAGAAGCTAGGTGGCACAGCCTTATTCATATTAACCCTGGAATGATTAGGTCGCTAATTGGTAGTCGCTATCTAGTACATTCTCTACATACTAGCTACATAGGGAATAGCCTAGATAGCGACTCCACTGTTAGCGACCTAAAACTAGAGTATATATAGAGGAAAATGTATCAAAGTAAAAACATCCAAGGGGACTTTACCCCGGGGGGAAAGGGTTTCCCTTAAGGGGAAAGATTTAAAAAAAGATGGGGATATGTTTTTTTGGGGGGAAAAGAAGCTAGGTGGCACAGCCTTATTCATATTAACCCTGGAATGATTAGGTCGCTAATTGGTAGTCGCTATCTAGTACATTCTCTACATACTAGCTACATAGGGAATAGCCTAGATAGCGACTCCACTGTTAGCGACCTAAAACTAGAGTATATATAGAGGAAAATGATTGTATCAAAGTAAAAACATCCAAGGGGACTTTACCCCGGGGGGAAAGGGTTTCCCTTAAGGGGAAAGATTTAAAAAAAGATGGGGATATGTTTTTTTGGGGGGAAAAGAAGCTAGGTGGCGCAGCCTTATTCATATTAACCCTGGAATGATTAGGTCGCTAATTGGTGGTCGCCATCTAGTACATTCTCTACAGACAGTGACCCTAAGGTACAAGATGTGGAAGATACTTGGTTAGGGGTCTTTAACTGAATAAGGGTCATTTACTCGGGGGTATACTACCCATACACAAATAACCCTTATTCAGTAAAAGAGGCCTAGCCAATGATATTCCCCCTACTACAATAGAATTATAATTCAAAGTGCCATTTGGTGTGGTTAAATTAGTGTTCCTTCCGTTTGAGAGGTCAAAATTCCACTTTTTCCATGTAACCTGCAGTTTTACCAATTTTCATGCTCCTTAAACGACTTAGGGATTTCTTAGCGACTTAAACCTAGAGAATGCCTATATGACTCCTAAAGGTCATGTGTTAAAAAGTGTAAAAAGAAAATTGGTGGTAAAAATAAACTCATTCAAAATTTGTTTTATTTAAAAAAATGGCCTTATAAAAAAAGGACAGTGGTCGCGGTGAATGCGTTTTCAATACGCATTATTTCTTTATGCGCTCATAAACGATTAATATCTCCATTTGCTTTCCACACACCCCCAAAAACACCCAGCGAATTACCCATTACATTTGTGAATACCATTCATGTATTTATAACTGAAATCAGCCTTGTCACTCACCGATAACACTGTCAGCATGGACGTCAATATGCGTGGCCGGGTAGTGCCCTATCATTTCAGCCGACCAAGTAAATAATTCAAGGCCCCTGTCACTGCCTGTGGGAAAAACTACTCGTCATAATGGACAACGCCTGGGGATCCATGCACCCAGCTTTGGACATGTGTGTGGGGGTATGATTATGGAAGCAGGGCGTGGTAAAGATCTTAAGCCGACGAGCAAAGAAGCTTTCCCAGACACTATAGTGTCAGAGCTATAATATGCATGGACATTAAACATGGATGCACGCTTAACAAAAACATGTCCTTGCTCATGTTAAAGCCCACTGGTTACTGTATACTGAAAGTACTACCAATGGCCAATATTGAAAAACAGAATACAAACCTATATCTACATTGAATGTGCGTTCAGAATAAAAATGGTTAAAATGGACAAAAAAGCAAATGAAGTGTGGCATATTCCTTAGGCCAAAAAAAAAAAGGTGTGTTTCAGGTTACCCGACCCTACCTAGGAAAACAGGGCCGACCCTAGAAATTTTTATCCAATTTTGAAAAAATACTTATACTTTAGGTCGTTTTAGGGCAATTTAAGAGTTGTTCTGATAATTCTCGAGTCGAGGCGGTCGTCGGCGAGTCGGCATTAAAGTTCGCGAGTCAATTTCTAGGTACTTTTCAGGCCAAAGTAAAAAAAAATAAAATAAAATAAAAATAAAATCCGACCTACCTACCCTAGATTTTCAGACCATGTAACCTGAAACACGCCTTTTTTTTTTGGCCTTATGACATTGACAAAAAACTAAGACCTTATGACAGTTCGTTTATGTGACAAAAAACCCATTCTGCAGCCTGTGATTTAGATAAGGGTTTACCATGCCCACTGAGCTGAGCTGTTGAGTCACACTTTAGGCTGATAAATACATGTTGGTGTTGCAGAGTAGCTTGGTGACAACCTTTTCCCTGTGCACCCTGCCGTCTTCCAAATTGGACGTGTCACCGGGGAGCAGCACAATGTAGTGTTTTCCCAGCTGACTCCAAATTTAGCTGCATAAAAAAGGTATTGTAGGCAGTGGAGACGATGGGAGTCTTGCTAATCAGGGAAGCCGATAGCATCAGCCTTGCTTTCTTCCAATATATACAGTTAATATATGTTGGCCATTTTGTGTGGAGAATTCATGTAGATTATAGCCTGCACCAAAATACATGACCATTTATAGGTTCCATGTAGATTACAGCTTGTCCCACAATACATGACCTTTAGGTCCTATTCAGATACAGCCTGCCCCACAATACATGACCATTTATAGGTTCCATGTAGATTACAGCTTGTCCCACAATACATGACCTTTAGGTCCTATTCAGATACAGCCTGCCCCACAATACATGACCATTAGATCCCATATATATTATAGTATACCCACAACACATGACCTTTAGATGACCATCTATAGGTTCCATTTATATTACAGCCTGCTCCACAATACATGACCTTTAAGTCCCATTGAGATTACAGTCTGCCCCACAATACATGACCATTAGGTCCTATGTACATTATAGCCTACACACAATACAGGGGGCTGTTATCTACCCCAGGCATGGCAGGCTGTGAATGGGACAGGCCTGGAGGTGACAGACCAGGCGGCCTTTAGAATACAGCCCTGCTGCACCAGCACCACCCAACCAGTGGCAAGACCAACTATCATTCCTCCATCGATTTCTTCCCATACATGTATTTCCTTTTCCCCACGGTCCCCTTAGTCCACCTACTTCTACATCTCAAACAGTTACTTTCATCGAGGAAATAGCACACAATAAAAAGGAAGTTAGTCTTTTACCCTCTTAGGTTTTTGGACCATTCCCTCACTCTTTTGGGCTTTTTCCTGTTCATACCTCATCATTACCAATCCCTGCTGAAGTCGGATGCTGGGTGTGGACATGTGGTGGCCGTCTGGTGTCTGTGGCCATGCCCGGCCGACCATCCTACAAACATACACCACTGGTGGGCTGAGAGAAAGGGAACACAAATATTGTTTATAGCCAGGATAAGCATTGGGAGACCCACTGCGTGTTCTGACTTGGCCCTCATGGAGTTTTTTCCTACTAAGAAGGTCGGGTTCCATCCCGGGTTCCGTCACCTAGGACCAATCCTACACCACCTACTCAGTACTCTCCCACAGACTCTGGCCTCCTCACATATAAACAAAACATTTGAAATGACAAAAGAATACAAATACAGGGAGGAGGTGTAAAAAGAGTAAGATATAGCTTATAAAGGAAGCTGCAGTGCTGACTGTGAGTGTTGAAGGAAAAAGATGATTCAATCAACCAGCACCCATGTTCAGCTGCTTCTCAGCATGTTAACAGATAAGGTAATCTCTACTGTCGGTGATAAGGTGATAACTTAATCATATTAGGCCGCTAGGAAACATGTAGAACATGATGGCTTCACACTCTCCCTAATCCCTGGGCATTAAAAATTATTATAAAATTGTACTCACTGTACGTGTACCGATACATTTAATCATAATTACCGCAGAGTACCCAGCGTAAATACCGAAAGTTTACAACTTGTCTAGGAGAATTGAGCACTATAAGTTATAACACGTTTTACTTCACACATTGCATTCATTTGAGAACGTGACAGGTTCAAGATCGACATTAAAATCATTATTTACAAACCCATGGTGTCATTCTGGACCACACAGCTTTCCTTGTATTTCAGTAGGAAAGCTTAGTAGGAACAAGCGAGAATATCAGAAGGCTGTCAAAGGGTCAAAAAGGAAGTTGTCATTTCAAAGGGACCTTGCTAAATATAGCCATCAGCTGGTTTCGTGTATGTAGTGTCAGACCATTAAAGAAACCCTACCGAAACAGTAGCCAGAGCTTGTGAGAAGAGTGACAGGAGACAGGTCACGATCAAAATAGCTTGCTTAAATATAAAAGTGTCAATGTTGCCTTCTTGATGTAAATGAAAGTCTTCCTGAAACTGTGTTTATATGAACCAGAATTGTGGTTGGGAACAAAAAGCTCATAGGACATGACGAATTATCTTCCCAAACCCTTGGTTTAAAAAACTGTTTTAATTTCCTTCAAGATTGTAGCTATTAGATGACTGACCGTGCACAGGCATGTAATAGACCATGTGATATTAGAAAAGCCCACTTCGCAGTCCATGCAGTCGAGCTAAGTGATGCATCCTCCTGTTACCATATAAGCGTATTTGTGTATGTGAATAATGGAGCTTAATATTTACCATCGTCAGTGGATTTAGTAACCAATAGGCCCATACTTCCACTCAAGAACCCCCTTTTATGGCTAGAAAAAAGGCCATATAGACCCAGACTATAGTGTAAAGCAACGTTAGGGTTGCCGATGGAAGGATACTGAGAGGTAGCCTGAATGGGTCATGCAACCTACGTACCAGGGGACCAATTATATCCTTGTCCTTAGGATTGCATGGGAATTACTTTGGCACCCGGGGATCAATCCAACATAAGGACTGCGCCTTTATGCTCTCACTTATAGATTTTCCTTTTTGGGTAGAAGCACCTTGAGCAGATTATCATACTCAGTACCCATTTCAAGTCCTAATCTCCATCCATCGATCATTACAGGTCAAGAGGTCAAGTGGACATTTGGCAATATTGGCACGGATTCAAATTCTTATCATGTACTTCGCACTTTAAAGTAAATTACAGGCAAAAAATACATAAGTTGCACTTTAGATGCCTCGTACTCCTGCCCGGGTGGAGGTGTTATCAGCAACACTTTTCCACTTTTTTTAGGTTATAGAAAAGGCCCTGGTTATTGACCGGCCCTATCGCTAGGGGTCCGGTCTATATGTATGGAAGTGAACCCGCCGTAAGGTTTCAATGAGAAGTAGCGCGTCATTGACTTAACCCTGTGGACACGAACCGCAGGGCCAGTACAGCCCTGAGCCGCAGGCAGTGGTGCATGACCTGGCAGCCGTCTGGTAGCATTCGTAAATCCAAGCAGGACGAGGTCGTGGGTGCATTCATAAACTGCACCAGGAACCTTGCCCTATGGTAAATTTAGTGAATCTGTTATGCCTTGACGCATCATACCAACCCTAATCCTTTAAGCACAGGTGATACAGTGATGCATTTGTGCATCATGACTCCTGTAGACTAACCCTTTAAGAATGGCACACTGCTTCAACAACAGAGTGATGCATTTGTGCATCATGACTCCTGTAGACTAACCCTTTAAGGATGGCACACTGTTTCAACTATATAGTGAATTCAGTGAATCTGTTATGCCATGACGCATCATACCAACCCAATCCTTTAAGCATAGGTGATACAGTGATGCATTTGTGCATCATGACTCCTGTAGACTAACCCATTAAGGATGGCACACTGCTTCAACTACACAGTGATGCATTTGTGCAACATGACTCCTGTAGACTAACCCTTTAAGAATGGCATTCTGCTTTACCTACACAGTGATGCATTTGTGCATTATGGCTCCTGTGCACTAACCCGCTTATTTCATTATAACCTTGTATTTTTAAAACCGATCCTTAATCATAGAAAAAAGCTGGTCACCACACCTGTGGTGTGCAAATCCTACATCAAAACCATTGAATCCTCGTTAGATTATCTTGCTCAAACATAACCGTAGAATCCCCACACGTAGTTCGATAATGTCCCAGATGCTGAGAACGGCAACGTTCACAAATGATGCAGAAGTCACCTATTTCGGGATTTTTAAGACTTCAGCTGCTCTTACCCCTGTCACTACTATCATAAATGGACAAACTAGTTTGTAGAAATGTATGGCCCGGGTCATGTTTCGTCACTTAAACTCCAAGACCCCCACTCTCCAGCTAGTGACGTCACTTGTAAACGTTCCCTACAGACCCCCATCTTAGACCACGACTCAGACAGTCACAGCTATTCTGGTCCCAGGGGCAGATAAAAAGAGAAGAAAGAAGCAGATTCCCCTGGGTCAGGGCTATTGGCAGGGCAGAGAACCAGGACAGGACCGGCTAACCCTGCTGGGCCCCCTGAAGCCGTGTACTATGGATCCCAGATTTATTTCAGCCATTACGAGCAGGGGTGAGCTGCTCCCGTTCTGTACATCGATAGCAGTGATTTGTTCACAGCTCTGTGGTCAGGTCCCTCGTCTCTTACCACATCCACATCCAGCGTCGTGCTTGGAGAGTGTATAAATCAGACGCTGATCATCTAAGCATGTGAATGGACTGTCTGTATCGTGAACATACAATTTACTAGTAAGCCATATAATTCACTCAGTAATTGTATAGTTGACCCTACAGGGATGCAACATGTGCGTAGGAAAAGCAATCCCGTTACTATTATAAACCCGTTCATTCATAATGAATAACCCTAAACGTCAAAATGCAATTATAACATCAATGGAAATCCATTATTATTTTATCATTTAACATTTTCAAAGTTCCCTATCAACAAATTGCCGTAAAGAGGAAACTTGTTCATTCTGCCAAAGTCCATTCAATACCAAAATACCGGCAGTTGTTGGGTGGTATAATCACCATGAATACTCAGATTGGCAGATTTCCCTGGGGATTGTATCAGGGAAATGACAAATAGAGCTGTCAGTGGTGGAGCCGGACCCCTCACTTTGTAAATAAGCTTCTCTATACTAGTTTGCACAGCCCTGCAACACAGCCGATACCATACTCAGCGATACAACCTCCTGTAGGATTCTTGATATTAAATGTTGGTAAATAACTAGGCTATGGCCACAGACACTGGGTTAAACCATAGTAATATCTTTCAAGTCCTTGGTCAAACCCATGCTATGTCATGATATATTCGAATGCATTCCTAGATTTCCGACTGGAATTAAACCAATGCTAACGAATAATATATAAAGCAATTCTTGCTAAATGGAAATACCTTGCATGGAGTTATCTAGTCCCATAGTACATGTATATGGGATTCAAATGTATTCGTGATTGAGTACCGGTACCATTGGTATTTTAGATATGATTCTTTTCATCAAAATGATGATCTATAAAACAAGGAATTCAAGTCTGATATGTGCTGATTTATACAATCAGGCCAGTCGGTGTCCCTAGAATACCCCCCTTATGCCTCTATCTGTGGTTGACCTGACCTGTTGGGGTCAGCGATCTCCAGTGTATCTTCAGCCCTGTGAACGCCACCCAGGCGTTCAGGTGGTCCACGGGATATTAGACTTGCATGTTCTGCTGCAATAAACTGAGTCCCAGAACATTGTCCCTGACACATGGCCCCCATCCCTATGTGCTGCTGTGTTTTGCAGACAGAGATTGGGCCTATTGTCACAGATGCTACTACAATGTCCATTCACGACCATAGGGAGATCCCCCACCAACACCCTTAAAGGTGCCCGTGTCATTGGATTATGCCATCTGTGGTATTCTCAACCTGTGCCATGGGACTGACTGTGGTCAGTAGTGGCTATATGGTAATGGCAATACTGCCCATTGTAACGGCATTCATCTCGTGAACCGCTCACAGATGCTGCCCGATTGTATTCACAATAATGCCAATCTGGTACTCTGTGGTATTCTATTATAATTGACTCAGGGTTCCGCTGAGTCAAAGGGAGCCGCGCTATGACCTCATTTTCCCTGTTTTGAGAAGTCCTGAACAAATTGCGATGATGCCCAAGAACAGGGGGTGGTGGGTGGTGGGGGTTGGGGGTTAGGGTAAGTGGAGGGGTAGGAGTGGGGTGGCTTTTGCTGCAGTTTTTTCTGCAACTCCTGCCACAGTCCTTCCCCCACCGTGTCCTCTCCCTCATGCTACTAGATATAATTATAAGAACCCCTCCCTACCCATGAACCCTGAGTCTCCTGTGATTTCAGTCAGTCACTCTCTTTGGTTTATACGATATGGTGTATACCACGTTAATGTTAATTGACTATTCTAATAATATATTGAAGTTTTCTTACATTTTACTCCCACAGTCAGATTTCACCCATTGAATGCCTAGGTTCTACCAGTATAAATTAAGCAAAACTTTGAGCAGTCCGCTGACGGAGAGGGGCCATAGAGCAGTAGAGGCAACCGAGATGCTGGCAGCGTCTCTAGTCTCACTTCCGCTTCCGGTCACTTGAAGTGGTCAGGCAGCACAGGAAATGAACTACGATAGCCACAGAGAGATCAGAGAAACGCCTTAATTGGTACACATCACGAGAGCCACCCGACTGACTATATGGAAAAGGCAGCAAAAATAAACCTCCCCCTTCACACTCATAATGTCTACTGGAAAACCTCGCGTGTAACTATAAGCCGCACCCTGAAATCATATAAGTCGCACCAGGTACTTTAGTACTGTAGTATCCTTTTTTTTTAAACGTGGGTATATGGTACACCCCTGTACTTAAGGGAAACCCTGTAAGCCACACTATTTAAGAGTAGTCTTGGTCTACCACCAAGGAACATTAAGGTTCAGAAGCAGGATTATCAAGTCTTAAGTAGAAAGTCTTGTACCTCTAGACACCCGCAATCAACTGACGGATAGCATTAGATAGACCCGTACATTTGTAGAGAAAATACATGGAGCAAATCATCTAGTAGTGATTTATACAATGTCATGATACTAATTGATTGCCTTTCTTTTAACTGAAAATCGAAAGACAATCCCCTTCACCATGCTAAAATCGATCAAAGGTTATATAGTGTACCCTTTATTCTGGTCCATTGGGGTGACAGTAAAGTCAAACCCCAGGCAGCAGTTCTTTGTTTAGTACTTCCTCCCGAATAAAGATGCTTGAATATTCTGCTTGAAGGGTTAGTCTTGACTGCATGCAGCAAAGCATATAGCCTGCAGCCAGGAGCAGTGCACTGGTCTGCTGTATTGATAAAACGGGCGACCTGACCTCATATTTGGCAGAGGAAGGCAGGACTAAGCATGCTTTCTCTGGCACAACTCAAGGTGTTTAGCTGCAGGCAATTTATAGCAAAGGCAGTGAATCTTTTTTTGACCCAACACCAGGGAAGATTAACCTAATAAGATTGACCTCTTCCTTACTACTAGTAGTAGTATTAAGCGACATTATCTCTGAGTTCACACAATCAATGTGTGTAGAAAAAAATGATGAGAGATATTGTGCTGTTTTCATTAAAACAGGCGAAAGCCATCGATTGGTGCGTTCCTATTTTCCCTTCGCAGCGTCAAATAAATCACTTTATGTATGCGCTAGAAAACAAATTCCCATGGAAAGACAGGGAGCTTGGGAGCTGTTTTGACCCTCGGGCAACAGAGGAGGTGGTGGCATAGCGTATAAAGCACACCTAGCCCTGCGGTCCATCTCCACCTCCTTCCTACCGTGATGTATACCAGGAGATGGGACTGAAGCCACTTTAGAAGCCACAGGGGGAGCCAGGCTGGAAGCCACTGCTGCAGCAATCCTTTTGGCCCTGAAGCCACAGAGGCACAAACCACAAAAGGCGTGTTATTACAAGATGATAGAAAAGGCAATAGCCGGGTGTGGTGCGTCTTAAAGTAGCTCTATGACGTTAACCACAAGGCAGACCAGTACTGCCAAGAACCCTGGATTGAAGTTGCCGCAGGGAGACCAGTAGCTATTGAACAGGGATGTTTTATTCAGGGGTTTGGTAGCGGTACAGGAAGGAGAAACCAATGTCTGAAATTGATACCCTGTCATCCTGGTTTCCACAGAGCCAGCCACTGTGAAGTTTGATTTTATTCTCTGTAATAAATGCGGGGGGCACTGCAGCATTCAATCTATGACAGAAAAGCCCGGAGAAAAGCGTGTTGTGTATCGAGCGAAGCAGCCTACCTTTTCATGGCCAATGGCTCATGGGGGAGCCTAATCTGTCCGCATGATTAATTCCTAATGATTTTTTCTGCCTAAAGCAAATCGTACAGTAGTACGTATGTTCTAGGGGGATACATAAAAAGTTGGGGCTCTCAGATTTGATTACATTCTACACAAGTGAATGGGATGCCTGCAGCTACCGTGCATTCCCAGGCCGATTGAGTAGACACTTCAGGGAACCTCGGAGGTGGATTGTGGAACAATAGAGTAAATACAAAGTTGCAAAGACTACCAATGCGGCCATATGAACGAGAACTTTTTTTTGAAAGTTAACCAATTGAGAAAAACTGCTTTTGATATATCTAGTCAATATAGGTGTTATTATGGATGAAACTTTAGATAACCACCGGCATAATCATAATACTACCATTAGCGTTTACGCTCCTATTAAATTAGCGCGTTATCAAAGGACAGATATCTGGAATCATATTTTGTCGAGTATCCCCTAAACTTCCCGTAGTACAGTACATGTATATATATATTTTACTGAGTAATATCCAGCTCTGTTCCAGATGCTGTATCGCTCTGAAAGGCATATCAGCCAGAATATAATCTGCGTTCCTGCATGCCTACGTGTCATCGTTATAGCACATATATATCCATAATTTATCCAGATTACCCATATTACAAAAAGTGCACTGTGTAAATAAATGAGAGGTCATAAGGTTGTGAGTCAGCAGACAGCTCAGAAGTGCCAATGGTCTGTAATTCGGTGCAATGCGTCGCCTGAATCACTTCAGAATCAATCAAATTATCACTGCTAAATGGACAGACGTGATATATTAGTGTTGGGTCAGTTCGTGTGAATTTCTTTTATTTTCTAGCTTTTACAAGAAATTGAAAAGTGTAGAGGCCTATTACTGCAGAGGAGGCCTTTGGTAACAGGTCATTCTATATACCCCACCCCGATATTACGGTGTACCTAGTCCTATGTGTCATGACAGCTAAGGGTTGGATTGTATTGATTTCTGAAGGTGGCATTTAAATCTCGCAATAATATCTACCAGTACTTACTTTTCAGTCCATATATATTACACTTACAAATTGGTTTTATTGTATGACGTATATACCTTATCCAATAAAACCAATAAGTAAGGGTAATACGACCAGTGTTAGACTAATACCTATACATTGCAAACATATATTTTGCTGCTCAAGTTTATTATATTTTGTTTTTTCATCTATTGCAGGGCATATTCCCCACCTCGTACATTCATCTCAAGCCATGTAAAGTCGACGTTGAAGGGTAAGTTACCAACATTTTTTTAAACATAAATTCTAATTACCATTTCTCTCATCCTCAGATGCAAGTTACGACGAGTGGTACCGTTTTTTTGGTTCATGTTCAATTGAATACGTTGAGCTTTAAACTGCGAAATGTGTCATTTGACTCCGTGGTATATATGAAACGTTTCGTTTTCACTAGTTTTAATCAAATGCTATTTCAGGACTTGGTCGCTTGTTTCTAATATCACACCAGACTGCTTGAATCTGAACTGTGCCCCATATGAAAAATGTGATATGAAATCAGACCCAACACAGTAACTATTGAATACCTTGTCTATGAGAAATGCATGGAAGTGCAATGGCTTTGTTTCCATAGTTCACCTTGGTATGCGAGGTATTTCTGCTTACAACACTACATTATAGATTTACATTCTTACTCTGACCTCAACTGTGGGCCGATACGCTGAAGCCTGAATGTACATCAATATTAAACACAAGACAACCATATCTACCTATCAAAACTTGCTATTGTGTGTTCAACTATAATGATATGAAGCAGAACTGCACTTATAGCAGGGCTAGTTAAATTGTCCCTTGGCATCAGGAGATTGTTCATATTACATGCAAGGTCTCACAAGGCTTCTAATATGGATACTAGAGTTGCTATAATAGCAATAGCCTATCGTTATTTAATTCACCATCATTGGCGGTGCACTTGTGTTGGGTTTCGTTTCCTATGTTCATGTAAAGATGCATCTGGATAGCGCCATGACTTGAGTGTAAAGCTGCTCTAAATTCAAATTCTAAAAGCTAACCTGAGAAATAAAATGAACAAAGCAATATTACTATAATATAGAGGATACTGACTGTTTATGTGTGCTATTTGTTTCTTAGCTACACCCTAAGGTGAGTAAAGTGTAACCCCACGGTAGCATCCAGATTTCGGCCATTTCCTAAGTATATGCTCTGCAAAAACAGAGGCAAGAATACAATTCTAACGTGATTTACCTTTTATTTTGTTGCAATAGCCACAATAATTCAAAGGTTGCCTCGTCTTTAAATATCACTATTCTTTGCTGAGAATTTTCGTTGCCCATTGATCTGTTTTTGGCCTACTATTTGGAGAATGGAGTGCCGTGAAAAGAATGAATGCAGTGTCTGACAGGCGTGCTTCTTTTCCAATCGATTGTCCTTATAATGCCCATTATCAGTGATGATTACTGACCGTGTTGCTGGTAGGTAGGGCCAGACCATGAGTCCCAGGTGTTTAACGTCAAGTGTATAGAGGTGTCCATAGATAAGAGGTGGCTGGATGGTGTGTTCTAAACACACATGTTTGTGTGTTTTATCATTATACAGGCTGTGTGGGTAGAAGCTACTAGATATTGCATGTACTCTAATGACTGACTTTGGTGTGAAAATCTTGATGTTTAATTTCATATTTCCTTTGAAAGGAAACAAATACTGCTATCCCCCCAATCCCCTATACATACATGGATTGAATGCCCATCATTGTATAATATTGAACCCAATATTGTCCTTATTATCGCACCCCTATAATGGATTCACGATAGAGGACACACACGATACAGCCTTTATATTCATAGCAACTAGCATATGGATATTCTCAGCAGTATTTTTGTTCCATTCGTATTCATTACTTAGTGCTTAAGTCACATCTGTGTTATTGACTTCAACCTCATGGGTAGGACAGTTATTATGTGTTTTATCTGTAGACAGTGATATCAACTGAGAGACTAGATGTTTAAGGTCATGAAAGATGTGGATGAAGGGCCTTTTATTAATCGGACAATATCCTTTATCTTTGTCAAGCCCTCTCTGCTTGAACATTTATATGGAGAAATATTATAGAGATGAAAACAAAATAAGGAACTTAATTTGGATTATAAGCTCTAGGCTCTATATCAAATCACACATATCGTTCTTGGCAACTGGCATATATACTATTTATAGAGTATACGGTTAGAAGTGATCCTGACCTAGCCTGTCAGAACAATGGGTACATAGGAGGCTGTTATTGAATATGACTGTCTTTGTCTTTATTTGACCCTTTTTATGTGTGCTCTCTATTCATAGTGTGCACTTCAGCAGGTCACAGCGACATCATAGTGTACACCATCTGAGACTACTGCCACTGCAGTTACCATAAATCCTCTGCCACTCAAATGTTCCATTGATTCCACCAATGTCAAGATGTCAAACATGTGTCGTCTGTTCGTCAACCCAATATTATGTCATCTTTATGCTATTGCCGGGCAACCTAATGGATGATAAGTAATATGGCCCCCTCTGATTAGACATTAGCTTTTCTATGAATGACATTTTACCATTTTACAATTTAATGGGTTGTGCCAACTGAAATTCTCTTTCTCTTATTTGATTGTTCCCACCTGTGCACCGGGTCCCATTACGCGGACATGAAAAAACACTAGGCACAACTTCCGTTTTCCCACGGAGGGCAAACCTGATACAACTCGCAAACGTCCTTCACATTTAATACCGGTAGTAGAATTAACCTAGCCTTTGCAGTGTACATAAATAGAAGGGAGAATTAAGATTCTTGTAATGGGCTTCACAGAACTAATCACCCAAACTAGAGCTTTAGAAGGGTAGAAAGAGCAAGAGGATGCAGACCAACTCTGTGAGAGGCTGTTTTATCAGTTAGTGGTGTCGTGTGATGATGCTCCGGCATGTACCCTATGCCCTACAGCCCCTTCTTATCTCCTCCATGGCTTAGGTCTGTGATCGTCCTCAGGGCAGCATCCTCCCTACCAGCAACCACCTCCTCCTGTGTCCTCCCAACAGGACCCTGTGCCTTCCGGTGTACTACCACCTCAACAGTCAGCTGAACACGGAGGGGGACTCCTCCACACCAATGCTGATGTATAACATCCCTATACCTACAGCATCATATCACAGTACAGTGCATTGGGTTAAATGGGGGTTAAATGCAGCTTATATGGCAGACACTGTGGTTTACTGTTGACCGTCTTTCACATTTGAGTGCAGCCTCTGCCTCATACTATGTACAACTCGCCGTCTTTCCATCAAAACCGTTTACACTAACAATAAACCTACAGACAGTACAATTTCATAGGTAACCTATTAAGCAACACAGACTTTCAGTGTAGATACTGTAATACATGTATATATATATATATATATGCCTGCATCTCGACTGCACAATACGGCTGTATACATGAGGGTAACCCCTGTACACCCCTGGATGTCTCCGTATCAGAACATCCTCATTCCTTATCAGCTCAGTGGTACGTGTGTGGTACTTACACAGTATGAGGATGTTAACCCAGACATTCTAGGTTAAACATTACATGGTGAAAGAAAAAACAATAGATAGGCTAGACAACTCCATGGGGTGCACTTTAAGCGCATAGTAAAAGAGAAAGGAGTAGTGTGTACGATCAATATTATGAGATGATCAGCTTACATTGCAGATCATACAAAGTAGAGAATGGGCCTTCAAGCACCCTTGCCTAAACTATTTCTGTCTTGTCTATATACTGGTCCATAGATGGTTTTGGGATTGGCCTGGTGTGTGTAAGGAGAGGGCATGTTCGCCCCTTTGTTGCATGATATGCAGGCATGATAACATTGCCAATTGGGTTTGGTACCGTTTTGTTGGAAGTGGTCATGGCTTGAGTTCAGCAGAACATGATGCAGAGATGTTAGTGTCTTGTAGAGCAGGAACACTTCTATACAGCCCTGGTGAGGTGGTGAGATAAGGTATGGTGGTTGGAGGCTGGGTCTGGTTGGAGGCTGCAGGGGTCTGGCCATGGCCTGCTGCTGGTCTGTTAGATCTGCATGGACGCCCAGGCACCGCCCCCTGTCGCACCAATACCCGCAGCCTGTCATCGGGCCGCATAGTGCTTTAATGTGCTATGTCCTCTGTCGCCATGATGCAATGCATGCAGATAACGTCTTAGCTCGCCAGGGCTGCAATGTCATTCGTACACTATACCGTTACCGACCCGCCATGAGTGTATCAACCCCGTAGGGTCGGCATGATATGTCAGAGTGTAATAGCCAGATTCGCGCATCATGATGACATATGGGCATAATTAAACCACTATGCGGCCCTTAAAGGGTTAGCACACTCGTCATAACTATGTTACTCCTCACCACAGAAGGACCAGGACCAGGTGTTGGCTCTGACGGGATGAAAAGATAACATGACAAAACATGTCATTTCAGCAATATCATCTCTGACAGGTTTGCATTCTGGCTGAAATGCATGTATGTGATAATGTGAGCATGGAGGATTTACTATACATCAATATCTCAGTTCTGCAGAGTTATAAGATCATGTATAAGGTACACGGTCTACGTACCTCCCGACACATCCCTATTGGCTCCATGCTTTGAAATCCCCTTTATATACGATTCCGTAAATGTGTTCTCACTGAAAGCAATTCCTAGCAATCTACTAATATCAACACAGAACTCCTGATGAATTTTAAGATGTGATTTAAAGGGTGGAAACTGTTGTAGGAATAAATGTAATCCTGAACATCATCAAAAATGTAAATGCTGAAGCATGATTAAGGAAATTTCACGCAATCAGCAAAATCTAGTTTGGTCTAAATCGCATGCCACGCTTCCATCACACCTGTCACCCACATGCAACCCCCCTTACATATAGAGGGAAGACATTTTTGGGCCAGACCCAATGACAGAGACTCTAATGTTCAAATTCAATTTCACTGCCATAGGCTGGCAGTGTTTGCCTTGGACCTGATCAGGTTTTGGGTTGCTAGGCGCAGACCACAGGCTTCATTCATTGGCAGGAGAGCACTGTGGCAAGATGTCAGAACAGTCTGTGAAGATGCATATTACCAGCAGATTAACCATTTAAGGACGGCATTATGCATCAAGGCATTGGTCTATAGTGTATGTAGACGCAATGATGCATGAAAGCAGCTCTGGCGTCACAGCATTGTATTGACCAGTACATCATGAGTTTTGAGTTTGAGTTATAGTTTTTATTTGGCATAAGTCCATTACATGTGAAACGAATGCAGCCAAACCAACCAATAGCAGGAGACAACTGAATATAGTTACGGTGGCATCTAGCACTTAGGGAGTGCATGATGCATGCATGCGGCACTGGCGAGCTAGTACCCCTCTGTCCCTCCACAAGTCTGCAATCATGCGTCATGCCGACAAAAGGGCATAGTGAATTAAAACACTATGATACAAAGTCACGATACTGGCCTTAAAGGGTCATGCTGGCAGGATGATGGATCACCCACTAACCCAGGCACAGGAGGGTGGTCAATTGGATGGGCGGGTAGGGGTAGAAACAAGAAGTCAAATGCAGTCTGGTGCCAGAGACATGTTCAACAGGCGATCTATCAATCCGCATGTCAATATCCTAACCAAAACTATATTTAACGTGTCAGGAACTGGTCCGTTATTCAACTATCCGTATAATGAATTATAACCTGTAATAAATTAAATAAACGGATGTGAATTTTAGCCACATGATAATGGGGGTTCTCTTAGATTGCCGGTTGTTCTATTTGGATCAGATGGAGGTTTCCTTACACGTTGCTGTCAGGAGGAATTGGTTTGCGCGTTTGAGTCGGTTTCCGTGAAGCAGCAATCTGATAAATTAAACCAATCTAATGAGCTCCTACTGCAGCACTTTAAACCACCCCACCCCCCAATCCCTTAATCAGTCTGCTGAGATGGAGTGCCTCTATTAGACACAGTACCACATCTAACAAGGGGAGCTCACAGCCACAGAAGCTCCCTGTGTATTGGCTATAAAACACATTAAGCGCCTGACGCTCGCCATGTGGCCTTGATCCAGGCAGGGTGCATTGCTGTCTGGACGCTGGCACTGCTGTATTTTCATCTCTCACCACCAGACGACTACCCCCGCAGTAATCAGTGGAAGTCCACCCGGTGGCCACTGCATACAGGGCCATCAGAAGCACCAGGTGGTTGGGGGATTAGATGGGAAAGGGCGGGAAATAGCAGAAAACAAAAAGTCGTCTGCTTCCGTCCATTTGTCCGACTCTGCTGCACCGGGTCACCTTGGGATGACCGCTGTCTGGTCATCAAGGCATAGCTTGTTTTGCTGCCCTGTCAACAAGTAGAGAACTTGTTGATCCGTTGGATAGACTTTGGAACTACATTTCATGCTGAATGTATTGGCAATGTTAATTTTGGTTCTGTCATCTCCATGGATATTGATTTGTAGAAGCATATCTTATACTAATACTCGGCTGGAACAGCTGGAACAGTTCAACCAATACTATAGACCATATAGAGCTTCAACCACTGAGCAGTGCCATTTGTAGGAGAATAGCTTGAGGGGCCTTGCATGCTAGGTAAATGTCAGAAGGGCTTAGCGAGTAACATTCAAGCAGAATTCTGTAGTGAAAAGGCTGGTCAGCCCAAAGTTGTTCACACAGCTGTTCTCACACTCTACATACTGCTAATACAGGTGCAAATAGAACGTCCAAAGGGAGTCTGGAAGGCTGTAGGAAAGGGACTAATCCTGCCCACTGAATGGCTGTCTATTATAAAGCAAAGATCCAGGAGATTGTTGAAAAGGGAGGGTGGAGGTGGACAGGGTCACAGCCAATCAGGGCACCTTGTGTAGGGGAACAGCAAAGTCCTCCGTACTTCTTAAACGGAAATAGTCCATAAATACCCCCACCTCCTTATAGCCCCCTGCAGCCCCCCCCCCCCTCGCTTAATCTCCTCCTCTGAATGTGCCCTCTATCAAAAGGTTAATGTAGATATTACCATTGTATTTATGGATACAACGAAGAGGCGAGGCTTTCCTGGATATTTAGCAAAGTGGTGAATCTGGCAAGTTGCCCTAGGACCACCAATATGGAATCATACTCTACTGTAGGGGCATTGCAGACGGTCTCTATCATCAACACATCACTATATGTAGAGATGTGTTGACTATATGTGAATAGGCACTTATCTAGCTATGGTTAACAAGATCCACAACGACACATACACATCAAAGGCAGGGGGAACCTTGGATGAAAGCCTTAGTTACGTGGGTGGTGGGGTGCTCTGACAGGTACAATGTCCGCCCGGGGGTCAGCTTCCTGACCAGTCTGTCTCTCTCTCTCTAGTTAATATCCAGCCTCCCACCCTCTGTAATCGGCCCTGCACAAAGCACAGGTCATCAGGATGAGGGAGGACTGGAAGCGGCGGTGTGTCTCAACTAGTCACCTGTCTCATCTGGCTTGGTATTAATTAGCCTTGGATCCAAGAGCTTTAATCTGTTTGATTACAGGTTACATGGAGTAGGTTGTAGTTGGACTTGGCGGAGATTAACAGGGACAGGGCTGCTGAATAAAGGATGTTTGGTATAAATAGGTGCTGTTTTTAGATTTCAGCTGTCAGCTATGTAGAGTAATAGACTTCTAGATGCATCTGCAATAACAAAAAGTGGGTTTAAGTTACATTGATGGGAGATTCAGCTAGTAGGGGTAATATAAGCTGGGCAGAAAAGCACTCTACAAGTAGCCATTGCAACATGACAAGTTGTTACCATAGCTTCTACTTTGTAAGACCACTCCTATCCCCACTAGGCATCCAGCCCAGTTGGCGAGCACCCAGGCTTTTGGTGTGATTACCTTACATTTCATCCTGTCAGTGGTGATTGCACGGCTACATTTTGTGTTGCCAGTCCCCTCCTCCCAGAGGGCAGGGGCTCAGGGCCCTAGCAGACTGGAGCAATTCTAACCATCAGACATGCGCATGCACATGCGCAGTGTGTTGGAAGCTTGGAAGAGACGCAGGGCCTCATGTGGGGCAGCTGATAGGACGGGTATGCCATCAGATGGCAGCGTTTGGCTTGACGACATGTCATGAGTTGTGACGTACTAGTCTTGGTAGCTTTCAAGGGGGTCTTCTCACCTTATAAGTCCTGATTCAAGGCAAAAGCAAGTAGCTTCTCTCGGAGTAGGATAACAAGTCATAAAGGATGCACAAAGTATTCTATCTCCATATTAGTTCTGGCAACATACTGTGAAATGAAATCAGAAATTCTCCAGGAGATAAACCAAGGACATGTACAAAGTTTCTGTTAAAGGTTAGCAATTTCATTAAAACATGAAAAGATAACAGTCCTCTTTACTTATCAATGTCATCACCCAATATATATACTCTTTCAGTGCCCAAACACTCCTCTATATATCCCCTTTATGTTGTGTGACTGATCTGTTGTGGCCGTGCATGTTGATATCGGGGTGTTGTGACCATCCCTTGCACGAATCGTCTAATTATGCGTAATGTAACCCCCACATTTATATAAAGTGTAAGGAAATTCGAGCTGCTCGTATGAGCTGTCTGAGAAGAAGTGAGCACCTAACATTTACAAGACTGACTATTTACACAGCCATATCTACAGTCTAATAATCACATACTAGTAAAATCTAAACACGCAAACATTTCCTACACAAGGTAGTTGTATAATGCGCAATAATTGCTTTTGTTATATTATTAATTATTTTGTTTATTATGCACATTTGATTCAGAACAAGTATATATTTTCGACAAAATGCTTACTGTTGACCCTCTTTGAGTTGTTGGTTCCATCTCTCCTTTCCTAGTAGACTCACTATACTAGATAGTATGGCTTTGAACTGTTTAGATTCTACCTAAGATATAGACGTTTCTGTGAGATTCAAATATACAGTCAGAAAGATAGGAGTTCATTTCTTTCTGATACAATTTTCAAAATTATCAAAAGTTGTACCAACAAAACATATATATACCAGGACACCAACAACTTAAAACGCTGTATTTTGTAACCACCCATAAATATGCTATAAAGCTTATTGTCATTGCCTCCACCACCATTTATATCATCACCCACCACCACCACTACCCCCACCACGTCACATGCTCACTGATTCTGTGCTGTTTTTGTCTGCTGCTTCTTGTGTGAATGCTGGTCCGTGACTGCAGCAACGTTGACGATGCTTCGTACAGGTACGTGCCCCCTTAACCCCAACACACACATGTTATATGTATGCTACCACACCTGCACCCTCCTCCAGCTTGCTGCTCATATAACGCTGTAATATTATACTAATACATAACTACAGGTTGGTCTTGCCTAGAGCATGGGTATATATGAGAAAGGATGGTTATATTTCCTTTGGTACAGGTTGTTCATGGTTGCGTGCAATGTTCTCATAGTTGAATGATTCAGGCTTACATCTCATGCATGTGCCCCTATGCAATGAGTGTCATGGTGACTGCAAGACGCTGGTAAAGACATCTTTGTGAATGGACTATTCTGCCATATCTGAGAATGCTTGATCATACTTTGTAGTCCTTAGGGAAACACCGTTTTATTTTATTGCTTGCCGGTGACTAACACATGTTTACTTGCTGGTAAAAGGGAGTATCATAATACAGATGCGGAATGGTGTGAGTGATTCTAGTTTTGAACGGTCTTTGTTTTTACTTTTGCAGCAACCTTTGTATTTGATACATGACTCCAGGCATGTAACATCAATCCTGGAAGTGTCATAATAGATTTGGTTGAAAATGTGTGTGAGTATATGTATGTACGGAGACTGAGAGAAATATCAGAGCTGTTCTGCAGTTCCACTTCCCAATGCTGTTTATTTATTTTCAGGAAATATCGCTGTAATGTAACAAGGAACTGTGTCTTAAACATTTACACATGAAGACATAGCACTTTCCCATTTCAGATATGGCTATATTGTGTACCCTTTTCAGCCTGCTTCCACCAGCCTTTATTAGCCCCTCATTACGTCCTTGCTGTGTCCTAATGGCGTCTTCAGCCCTTCACTGTCAGTGTTGCTCTTTGAGGCGAGCCACTCTGAGCTACTCAGTGGTACTATGGGCACATCCTATTGTACAGTAGGCACTACCAGTCTAAGTGTAGGGTGGCCTATGGCAGTTTGGTGGTTGGTGCACTGGTGCTTGGCGTGAGGCCATTGGGGGTGAGGTCCCTGTGGTGTATGACAGTGTAGGTATTAGAGGTTGAGCTGTGTCCTAGCCGCCATTTCAGCCAGTGTCAATGCCCTGAATGGTGGCTTCCCTAGGACCTGCTAATGCTGTGGTAGCAGCCAACCACTGATGGCCATACTGAGTACTGCCTCCACCAAACACTAAATTACCAGCACAGACATCAACGTCTTCCCAGCTTCTATAAGATCCTTTTCAACAGCCTCGACAATGATGTTATGTTTGGATCATAGTAAAGGACACTTTTGAATTCCCAACTACCAGGGACTGGCATTTAAGCCATGCGATCTAATCATGGCCTGCATTTAGCCTAGTTGTGGTGGTGTAACCTATAGCCAACCTGTCACAGCATACTTTATGAGAAAAGAGGTGAGTTTATGACTATGTTTTCAGTTTTTGCCAATAGGGGTTAGGGAAGAGATGTGGATGAGGGCACATTTAAGCTTTGCTGCACCTGCACTTCAGTGTAATAACCAAGTGCTGTTTCGTTGGTGTCTACCTTAGCGACCCATGGACACCATGAGCAGATACTGAGGGATTACTAATTCATTTGGAGGCCTACATGTGGTGATGCTGCTGCCATACCCGGACCTCAAACCGGAACAGCAGGCCCTTCCTACCGCATACTTAAACCAATAAACAAGGCATACATGGGAACTTGACATACTGACCAACAATGGGTATAGCTTATAGCACACAGCCTGGATCTGACAGTGTGGTTTGGAAGTTGATCTGATATCTCAGTATCCTGTATTTACCCAAAACCTTTGGTTGAACTATACAACTATGGTGTGCATTTGCACCGCATAATCATTAGCAGTAATCCCATAGTCTCACTGGTGATTTGAACCTTAGTGCTATGAAGTTATTGTGTGTGTATTCTACCTTTTAGCCTTCTCTGTAGGACTCATGGGCGAGGGACCAGTGAGGCGCTAATTGAATTGCTCACCATTGGCACTGCTCTGGTGCCTGGAGGGGTTGGGTCAGTTTGTGATCTCCGCTGCCAGAGTGAGCAGATGTGAGTCATTCAGAATGGTCCTTGGCATCAGGCACTAGCCATCGAGTGGCTCGTTGGCCTCAATTCCCAGGTGCGAACATCTGTCCAATTGGTGAGAGCTGCTCTTAAAGCACACTCTTCCAACTGAGCTGTACCCAAAAGCAATGTGATATGGCCAGCCAGAGGGACTGCCTGAGGTGGCGGCAGCAGCTCAGTAATGGCAGTAACACCTGGGGCTCTGAGCTGTCGATGTGGGAGGGTTTGGGGTTTGGGGCATATCCCTGTCATGGTTAATCTAACACACAAAGTACCAATGTCACTTTGAGGAACATAGACAAGGTGATGGGTGCAATGTTGAGATGGTCTGCTTAAAGTGGGCTTGACTATTTTCATGTTGTACCAATATTGAAACACAGAAATGCTGAACAAGATAGATATACATATGTACATCACATGTATTTAAACCTTTGATCAATGGGAATCGCTGTATGATATCATACTGAGCAATGGTCATCGTCAGAGGTTTATGGGAACTTAGGTAATATATATCTAGGGGGCTTAGTACACATAACGGGGCTCAGAAGCTATGCAGATTCCAACTGAGATATGTATTGAAGGTTGCAATTGGATACTTCGTAGCAACCCCCATTCCGGGATCAGTGTGCCCTATGACCATAGAGAATCCCAAGCATGGGGTGGGTTTATAGAACTGAGTGTGACCCCACAGGTTGTAGAATGTCTTCAGTATACCATCTAGATGGTGGTGCTAGTCAATACAGACTTCGCATGTTGGGTCATCTCCACCAGCACCACAGATTTATGGTCCCGATAGCTAGGCACCCACAGCTCCTTCCGCCATCTTTGCGTGTTTGCAATATGACGTTCATGACTGCTCGTTGACGTGCCCTGCTTCCCTCCCATATGTGCATCTTCCCTCACATTATTCCCTCCCGCGCCTTCCTTTTCTGCTTCCCTCTATGTTACCTCCCTGTCTACCTTCCCTGCCTGCCTTCCCTGCCTCCCTACCTGCTCCTTGCTTACCTGTTGACCTGCCTACCTGCCTGCCAGATAACACGAGGGGTATACGTCTGTTGACATGGTAGACACCCCCCCCCCCCCCCCAGTCACATACAGATTTGTGTAGCATGTGTTGCATGCTGAGCACTTCTGTGTACAAATGCTGACAGATGACTACCTAACTCACAAGAGGCAGGAGGTGACGCTGAGCGTGATTGTTCCCTGAGAAGATGTGAACCCCTGAGATCTGGGCCAGGCTCACCACCACTTCCCACTTTTCCTTATCCTCAGAATCGCTTTTCATTACACCATTTGTTGTGAAATGGCAAAAGACACCAGCTCTGAAGTCTAAGGAGAAATTAATCTTCCCTCATCAGCACAGAAATGAATTCAAAACCAAAAGCAAATCTCGAAATGAGGGTTGCAGCAATCGATATCGATTGTGTAACGTCTCGGAAATGCAGGTTTTCGTAAAGGGATGTTTCAGTGTGGGAGCAAAGCTGGGGAACGTTACCCAAGCAGAATGGATTACCCTGTGTAATGGGGACTTTTATATCTACTTACTGGAGCTCAACTTCATTAATATACAATATTGCATATAAAGTGGGCTACGCTTTTCGACTCACAGAATCAGGAACCTAACCGCATTGACACTATAGTGAGAAATAGTCTGCAATGTTTTCGCTTTCTAAATGATTCTCCAAAAGATCAGGCTTGCATCAGATTACATTCCCAATAGAAGTTGGCTTGGAGCGCTAAGAAAATTAAATGAAATATAAATGTGAGAATAATGAGGTACAGTAGACCCCTGAGGCAAACCAAGGCCCGTCTGCATGCCCGTGTCTTATTATTCATACCGGAACCGGAAGACAAACCGGTCTATGGTCTCCCGCGACTCTACTTCTGATCCCTGGGGATAAAATGTCACAATGCCGCTTGAATGATACATGTAAAATAATGGGACACGTATTGTGGACTTTCATTCAAGGGAAGGCTTTGTCGAAGAACTGGCAATAATGGTCATTTCACAATTGAAATATTGGGAATGCATTTTAGTCACGATCATAGTTAAATATGGTACTCTTTTACTAAAATATAGTTGTCTTCTAAAACTAGTAAAAGCCAAGTGTTTGTAGAGAGAAGATCCCATTGGGCAGTAAATATTTAGTATCTGGTAGGGGTTTCTATCGGTTCCTTCAGTAAATATTTAGAAGTAGTGCTTTGTCTCTTGGATCAGTAAATATTTACCATTTGGGCCTCTGAATGTTGGCATTAAGGCAAAAACGGTTCGTAATCACACGTCACAGTGGAAGTCTCTAAAATCCATTGTGAACAGTCATTTTAAGCAATTTACATCTATGCAAATAGGTTTATTGTGGACCAAATACAGCTCATCCTATTGGATTAATGTCTGTTATTGTTGAGAACATAACCGTCGACTTGTACATGAAATGACAAATGGTACAAACCCATCGCAGACACTGGCACGATGTGGCATATACATGACAACTGACACGTCTAAACATGGCCTGGTGGGTGTTGTACATGTTTGGTCTACAGAGAACAGTCAGTGTATAGACACCAGCAACATGCAGGAGTGGTCCTGTCCTCATGTAGGCATGTGCATCTATTCGTTATTAAAAAGACCTGTATATAAAATTGAATACACGAACCACAGGTCTGTCTGCTGCTTTTCAAAAGCTATTCAGATGAATAGGGGGATATTGATATTAAATTGGAATCTTTTAGTCATCATGCTTATCCTCGCCATTTGCATGATAATCATTCATTTATTATAAGTTCTGTATAATGATACATTAAAAGAGCCGATATCATTGTTGGTAAAGGGTATAGATAATCCAATATGACTATATATGGTTAATGCATTGCTCTAGCCAATATCATAGGAAACTAGATCAAAGGGGAATGTTGCTATTATGTTGGTGAGTCTATAGAGCAGTATATTGTTACAGCTACAATGGCCACCCTTACCATCAATACTGGCAGGCAGTATGGAGCTCCCCGCCCTGGAGGAGAAATAGGCTATCACATGGGGCGTCCCCTTTATGTCCTGCAGCCGTCAGCCTTAATGGACAGACCCTATAGGATAAATACACAACCATAATAGGATAAATACACAGCCATTTACGGTCCCCCAACATGGACACTGTACATCGCTCACAGGAGCATATTACAGGCCAACAACCAGGTCGGCAAGATGTTGTGAGGCACCAGACATGAGTGCTACCAGTGTATGGAGGTTCATAATAATGTAGCTTACTGGCCCATACAGTAGAGGTACATACTGGTGGCTGGTATGTTGACATGGGAGCAGTGTGCCCTGACCCCCTCCTCCTGCCCCTACCCCCACAGGTCTGTTGTATTATTTATAGGGGACCTTATACTGCGGGCCGCACAGACCAAGGTGAAGTAACCCCTGACGTCCAAAGTCAACATGACCACCCCGCTACCAACTTTCATAACGGATCCTGCCACCAGGAAGCACCACTTTCACACCAGTCTCTCTATCATACATGTATAACTTAAAAGATTTAAGGTCCTGTTGTATCCTCTGTGCAAATACTAGGGCCTACCACCCTCCCATCTGGGAGCCCTTGCGCTTATCATCATCCTGACATTTGCTGAGGATGTTTAAAGATGCATAGCTATGCAAAGGAGTCTCTGTGTTTGTGTTCCTTGTTCTTTTTGTAAACTTTGTTGTGGGAGATCACAGACATATGTTGTGTGAACGAGATGTTAATGGTGTCTAGAGGTGAGACAAAGGACCCCAGTCACTGCATCAATTTACTGTCTTAATACTAGTGTAGTAACCTCTGTACTTGGATGATAGGCTAGGACTAGGGACTGTCCAAGTATCTGACTACTGATAACTGTAAGGATCATATAACTTCAAGCTACTCTCCCAAAAACGGACGCAGGTGGTTGTACAGTTTAAATAGCCATCTTTATTCAGGGTTGCAAGTTCACAGGCACTTGTTGATCACGGCCACACTCAGTGTAACTTCGGACTTCAACAGATGGTCTGGCAGGTCCCGAACCAGGTGCTTCTACCCAATGGGTAGAAGATCCATGTAGAGAGCAGGGCTGGTCCTAGGTTCTGTCAGTGGGAGTCTTGTACAGCAGCAAGACCTCAAGGCGCTCAGTGAGTACTTTTCAGGTATGAGCTCCCAGTGGGAACTGCCAGTGATCGGCAGTGGCCTGCCTTATATAGCAGGCCACCGACGGTGGCGACCTCTGGTTGTCCGGACCGGGTTTGGTCAAGTTGGAAATACAAGCCGGGCTGGGTTAGTAACCAGGCCAGACCTGTAGTATAATAATTATATACCTGGGTACTATCAACCGGGCCGGGTTATAGGTCTTAACCAGGCCGGACTGGTAGTCCTCAAAGAGGTATAGTACAATGGTGTATAATATGGTACATCACCACACTAGGAAAACATCACAAACGTCATTCCACACGTATTGACGTGTCTTTCAGGAGCTGTTACATACATACTCAATGATAAACGTAGCTAGCAGGCCAGCCCAGTATTGCCATACTGGGCTGGTGAGAGATCCCCATGTTTTGACTGTGGGTGAACTACAGGACCTCATTACAGACAAAGTAAAAGGTTTACAGGACCAAAGAAGGTTCGATGCTTATCTCTAGACACTTAGCTTTCCATATTCACTCAGATATGTGCCTGTTTGTTGATTATATGTTAGTACACCAGTGGTTTATAAGACAAACCTTCTGTTCACACTAGGCCTGGCACATAGCAGGACCCCCAGTGATTAGAGCAGGGTCTATCATCGACTGTACATTAGTACAGTCGATTCCAAATTGACTATGATAAACGTAGTTACATCAACCTTCAATTATACATCTGTGTATGTGTAATGCATAGTTAATCATTTTAGAGGAAAATAAGGTCCTATGAACAAATCAAATTGAAAATCAAATATTGATATTCGCCTGTATTCATCAGTTATGTCCCCCCTCTCCGTGCTATGAGAATAAGCCTTTACTGGGATAGTTTTGGATCTATTAGTGCCCTCAGTTGTCATTATAAGCCTATGGGTGAGTGCCCCTACTGGGTCAGAATTCCATGTAGACTGCCAACTGTTGGGTCAACACCTAGGATGAACCATCATTGAGGGGTGTCATCATCCCCACTAAACTGAATAAAGGCGTGTGAGGACGGTATCTAGCCTCCTATGTTTAGTGCACCACTGTACATTCAATTTGGCAGCCTGTTAGTGGATTGGACTGGGTTGGCTGTTGGGGGATATAATAAATGCCGGCTAATGATAGTGGGTTAATTTGCGGGAGTATATTGCGACTGGGCCTTTCTCACTATGGAAATAGTAAGGGCAAACATACACATCATTATATGTGACACTATTTTACTGCCTTTCTTTTTTTTATATAGGAACAATGAATGGAAGAATGTATTATGATACACACTGTACTTTAATAAAGAACACATATACAATATATTCCTTAAATGGAAGTTATCCAACGGAACGGCAGAATATAGCCATTTAAAAGGACATAAAGCATACCAGTTTTACTGCAGCGTATGGTGACCGCCATCAAAGCAACACCCAACGGTGTCATACATATACTCCTGAAAGCCCATTCTCACAATGTAATACTCTTTTGTACGGGGCCATATATAAATATCTGGTCACCCTGTCTATGTATGGCTCTGTGTGCAACATGCTCCCTAAAGTAGCAGATAGCATTCATCCTTTATACTGATTCCATTAATGCCCGCATTATGGGGCTATAAACCCAAGGTACTGTCGCCACCTGGGTTGGGACTGGTGTACTAATTACCTGGACGACTTTTTGGTCATAGGGGAAACAAGAAAGGAATGCAGAAGAAATCAGGCGGTGTTGATAGAAATTCTGCGGAGCCTGGGCTTCCATATAGCCTGGAAAAAAGTGGTGTCAGCTTGTCAAATAGTCAGGTATCTAGGTATTGAACTGGACAGTGTAGCTATGGAACTTAGGTTACCGCTTGACAAAGTCCAAAAAACTCTATCCTTAGTGGAAGAGTTTAAAGAAAAATCTTGCTGCAAAAAGAAGGAACTACAAGTCTTAGCTGGTTACTTGGCCCACGCCAGTCAGGTGGTAAGGGGGGTCGGACCTTCTCTAGACGAATTATCAATTTAATTCGCTACCTCCCAGAAGGGGAAAAATTGGTCCACATCCCAAGTTGGATGAAGGAAGATCTAGTATGGTGGAAGAATTTTATGGAAATATTCAACGGAAAGGCAAAGATGATCCAGACCAGTGTTCATCCAAAAATCAACCTAGAAACAGACTCGTCCATGTCAGGATTTGGGGCCAGGTGGGATGGGGATTGGTTAGCCGGGTTCTGGGTGGAGGAGGTTGTGGGAGATAGTGTAAAATTTCTTGACCATCATTGGTCAAAGGAGCCCTCGGAATATGACCCAGTAGATGATATCAATCTCTTGGAATTGTGGCCAATTCTGGCAGCGGTGGAGAGATGGGGTGAAAAATGGAGGGACTCAAAAATTACCGTGTGGACTGATAACACACAGGTAATGTGGATGATAAGAACAGGCAGGTCTAGGAGTGTGAAGGCCATGTGGTGGCTCAGAGAGTTATTTTGGAGGTGTTGTTTATATAATATTCAAATTGTGTCGAAATGGATCAGTACTAAGGAAAATACCGTGGCAGATTATCTGTCCCGTATGTCTGACTCTAGGAGTCTAGGTTCACTCCCTCCCTCATTTGATGAGTGGTTGTGTTGCTTCCAGGTGAGTCCCTAAAAAGGAAGCTGAGAGTCCTGCAGGCGCGGTGGATGTCGGAAAATTCAAAATCCACGAGAGCATCCCAATGGAGGTCATATTTTGATTTCTGTGAGGAATTTGATTATAATAATCCTCTCCCTGCCACCTTGGAGATGATATTGTTGTATATAGTTCATTTGTCAGATAGACTGAAGTATAAGTCTATCAACCAATATCTGGGAGCTGTATGGATCCTCCATGACATGTTTGGGTTACCTCATGTGGATCCTAGGGAATTTGAACTAGTCATTACACTGAGAGGGGTCAAGCGCACCCTCGGAGATACTACCTTTCAGGCTAGACCGGCTACTTTGGTGGATTTAGTAGCTATATTTAAATCCTTAGATATGTCTAGAGATGAGGATTTAGCCTTCTGGTTAGCCATACTACTAGGGTTCAGGGGGTTGCTACGAAAGTCGAATATTCTTGAGTTAGAAATGGGGGTCACATTGGGTGACCTATCCTGGGAGTCTTGGGGAGTGGGGGTATCGGTCCGCAGGACCAAGACAATATCATTCCAAGAAAGGGTCCTGTTCATCCCCTTTGTCCCTATCACCGGGTCAATATTTTGTATTTATGCATTTTTGTTATTATTCCTGAGTAGAGTGGTACACCCGTCCACTACCTCCCAATTGATAGGATTCATGGTAGATGGGGTCTTTATCAGAGGTTCTTATAGCTGGTATAGTAAGAAACTACTAAAACTGTGCAATGTGTGTGACCTGGTCAAGATGTCATCTCATTCAATGCGTAGAGGTGGGGCCAGCTTGTTGGCCGAGAATGGGATTTCTCTCATTGACATTAAAAACTTGGGAGATTGGAAGTCCATGAGTGTCCTTTTTTATCTGACACGATCACTGGACTCTAAGATTGATCTGGACAAGAAAATAGCCTTGGACATATTTCAGAACAGTAAGGCGTATGATTTGGACTAATCAACATCACCGTCTATCTTCGATTTGGCGTGGTTGGCTGGATTGTGTATGTGCATGTGATGCAACATGCAATAAAACGCCAAACCTTATATAGACTAATTGTATTGACTTGTGTTATTTGTGTTGATGATCATAGACATACGCAGGATTTATTGATTCCATTAATGCCCGCATTATGGGGCTATAAACCCAAGGTACTGTCGCCACCTGGGTTGGGACTGGTGTACTAATTACTCGCGCCAACCGGAGCAAGGACAAAGGAACCTCAGAAGCCTTCATGTACCGGGACTGAATTTTTTTTTTTATATATATTTTATTGCTATTGTGCTGGATTGTGTATGTGCATGTGATGCAACATGCAATAAAACGCCAAACCTTATATAGACTAATTGTATTGACTTGTGTTATTTGTGTTGATGATCATAGACATACGCAGGATTTATTCCTTCAGTGCCACTAAGCACAACCCCCTGGTCACCATGGGATCAAGGTCTTGGCTTCCCCAACCTTGCCTCCCGGCTTAATTGGGCTGCCTAGAGCAGAGGCAATAACAAGCCCCAACCCCCTGCTATGTGCCTGCATCCCTCGTAAGCTCTTTAAGGCCCGCATATTGCACATGTTGGTGCTCCGACAGTTACAGTTAGAATGGACCTAGGGCCGGTTCTCTGAGCCTTTAATAAGGGACGCAGGGTTTTAGATGCATTTTGCCCTTTATCGTCATGATGCATAAATGTATTCCTGGCGAGTACCTCCCTAGTGCTGCATATATGCACCATGTCGAACATACAGGCATCATGCACTCACGAAGGATCAGCATGCTGCATTTATGTAGCCCTAGCTAGTAAACTCGCCAGGGCTGTTTTCACGTATAATGGTGACAAAGTGCACCACAGGGTTAGCACTATGCGGCCCTAAAAGGGTTTTAACGATCGGCCATTGCTTTATTTATAAATACGTCTTTTTATAAATAAGTCTCTTTATGCTATCTCTACTATTAACTCACCCAACCCACCTGTAGTTTATTTTTAGCGTGGTTGAGAATGGATGAGAGGTCGTGCTTAACGGTTCCAGGAACCAGGGTGAGGGTGTATGTTCAGTGCTGATCATTTCGGTGATGATTATGCCCACTTGGTGTGGAGAAAACGCAATGGAGGGTATAACATATCTGTTGCAGTATCCCAATGGTGACGCAATGCTTTAATTGTTATATACCTATTATTCCACTTTCACTCTCTTCATACTCAAACATACTCATTCCTATTCAGGTACACCTTTTAGTAATATTATAATAAGAGTCACCAGGACACTCATAGGTGACTAAGTCTGAGGCCTGCCTCCTTATTGTGAATCCAATAATATAGGGAAAGCCCCTGCGTGGGCTAGTAGCGATCGGAGGATCCTCCTCCGATCGGTCAGTCAGTTAACAACCAACACTCGAGCAGAACAGTCAGGGTTGAGAAGCAGAGAGCCACCTATCATCAAGCTCTCAATAAACACAGTGAAGACCCGAAGTTACCTCTCCTTCATCTTTAGTATACAAGACAAGACCATACAATATCAGCTCTTGTCATAATACTCCATGGTGATATTGATTTGATACTCCAATGTGGTTACCCCCAGCAAAGCTTGGAAGCCTGAATTATTCTGAAAGGCACCAATTGCCAACCGTATGTTGTTGCCACGTGAATTAATCCAGTTTAATTATTCAGATTGCTTGGCAGATAGACGTGAATTACTAATGGATCTGTGACAGCACAGAAGGTCTTAAGCCATAACAAGCCATGGTTGGACCAGGCAGGTGTACAGATTAGGATGCATGTGGACTGGAAGCTCTCAACCTCCTCCAGGGTCAGAGACTGGGCTGTCTGGAACATGATGTATTAGTGCCGCCTACCCTACGTGGTGTGATGTAATGTCCTACTGGGTGTAATCACCTCTTACTATAGTCTTAGATAAATGATAGTGTGGCAAAGGTCTGGTCGGTCTTGTTTAGACGTCTGGGATTAACCAAACCAAGACGAGAAATCCAACCTGATGCCTTTAAATAAACTGTATTTAAGGTCCTAAGAAAGTCTAGATTCTTTTTGAAACTCATGCCGAGTTCCTAACTCATAATATTATGCTTAGAGGAAATCCATCAGTTATTGGCATAAACATGATAGTACACACGTACGTGGTGGTATTTGGACAGTCACTACACGTCAGCTTAAGTAATAGATGCCTGCCAGCTGTGTGAGAAGCTCTACTTTAAGAGCAGCTCAGAGCTGGGTCTGCATGGAATATGATAAATGGTATAGAATACGAGATCCTTACCATAGATACATCATAACATGCATTGCCAGGTATGAATGGGGAAATGAAATGGAATTCATTAATCTAGATATCAGTCATAGAGAGGCACAGATGTGCTGTTCTATGTTCTTTAACCAGTGACATCTTGTCTCACGGCAATGCATCGCCTTATTCCGCTGGTGCTCGTTTGCATTTATAAACCCGTTTGCTGGTCCCTTATGGACCTCACACGTCACAGTGACGGGCCGTCATGGTACATCCGGTCCCCATGGACTGGCGCACAGACCGTCCGACAGGGGCGCCACACTACCATTCCCCGGCGCAATACTCTTCAAGCGGAGTTTTCTCTTTTGTATCCTATCCCAGACAGTGCTAATCTATCCTTGTTACGGTGCATGGAGAGCAGAATGATTGATGGCCGCTGGTACCCAGACTGTGTAAGGCCCTGTATACCTGTTTGGGCAGGGCACAAGTGTCCAACATGTATAGGGTAATGATTGCTTTCGGTAACAGCAATGGGGTATCTATCTATCACAACACCACTAAATTAGGAGTTTGGATGCAAAACGACATAAACCCCATTTTTGGAAATTGAGCCAGAAATCTGGGGTTAGGGATGGTTAGATGTAAACGTCAAATATTCTTCCCAAGATTCATTATTTTTCATGTCATTAGAGCCTGGGAATGATAAACTCTTCTCCCAAAATACTATAATTGGTACCAGGAAGTATATGCATCAATTCTGCGATGGATTTATATCGTATGAATCCCAGGTCTTGAAATGCACTTCATCCTGGATGCACTACATTTGTTGGTATTACCAATTTAGTTCCAAATCCATCAGTGAGATTCCTGCATAAATCTACATTGAACACGATCATCTTGGAAGTATAGAAGAATATTTAGCCGGAATTCAGTTGACATTAACCGATGGATACTCACTCACTGATAATACATTTCGTTTTATACGTTATAGGACAGTCATGATAGCAGAACTCTATAAACAACAGCCTTAATCTGGGTACCCATATCTCACGACAAAACAATTTGATCATATCTGTGTATATCACTATGGGACCAACTATACAGTGGGGACCCCTGTCCGAGTAAAAGAACAAAAGTATTAAAAAATGAGAATGGGGTATAGCTAGGATGCAATTTATGTATGGCGTCTACTGCCCATGTCGTCAGACATATGAGGCAACAAGTTCATGCCTGCCCACTGTGTCTTTCTCATTTCCCAACTGATATATAATGCATAATTAATCCCCAGTTGCTGCACAGGGGGCTTTAGATTTCTAACAATGATATAAAGGTCCATATGTCTTTATGCCAGTATATACCGACATCCAATCCTCATGGGGATGGATTTTCGCATAGATATCTGTGTCAGTAGATTTATAGGTCTGGCTCACCAAGTGCCCAGAGAACTATTGTATACATCAGATAAGTCGATGTATTCTATGTGCATGATCTATGGCCTGTATATGTTACTATGATATAATGATACGAGAGTCATTTACTACAGATCCTCCTCCATCTATAGTATTAGCTACATTTCTGGCATTTCTAAATGCATTGCTTATTGCCATAATTAATTTGCCAGGGAAATGCTACCCAACCTTTCATCATTTTACCTTTGTAATAGTTCCTCTCTGGCCATCCACGCATGGATTGGGAACCCAGTTCTAGTGCACAGAGGACCACTTGCTTAATTCATATAGAGCCTGATTACTAGTACAACTATTTAACAATCCATATTAGGCATGTTTTTTGTAGATTCAGTTAGCTTATACTTACTTTCTGATTTATCATTCGCCACCAGAGATAGTGAGTGATATTTTTCACATTCTACCTACCGGTAGCTTACATATAACGTATCGCCGTTGGGGTTGGAAGTGGCGTATAATAATGTACGTGTAAACCAAAAATATAGATCATATATAAGTTGACACTGTAATGCACATTCACAGAATCAACCCTTTAAGCCATGTGCAGGCTGCACAGTGAGCCTTATCTCCAGATGGCCCATTGGATAAAACTCTGCCACCTGTTGTGTAGTTGTATTTCAGCTCTTTGCTTTCTTCCTCTAAGTCACAGGTGCTAAGAGTTGGAGTCATGTTCATTGTCGTCAAAATCAGGCTTTCCCTATGTGCATTAAGACCCATCTAAGAGACTAATTTGATGTCTTTTATTGGCTTTCAGGCCTCATGAGACTGTAACCCCAGTTGAGGATCCCGTCGTACGGGAAGTGAATTACGTCCTGCGAGAATGGAGCATAATATGGAAGCGCCTCTACACAGTAAGTATATATTAGTTTACATCTGAAAGTATCCAGTAATATGACTTCACTATCATTCCATTCGCTACAGTCTTCAATGTCAGAGACGGAAGCTATGTAAGAGACCAAATGAGTCGGTTATAATTGTGAACCATTGAATATTATTTGAATGGAGTCGACTTTGATCAAGGAGGTTTATCCATGATATACCGGTACATATCGTGCTAGCTAACGTCCATTGCCAGTTCATCACTAGAATAAAACAAAAGCAACAATTTTATTATGTAAATTCTGGCTCAGAGCCCTGCATAACCCTAACTGTAAGAGCTATTGATAAATAACCAGCCGTCAAGAGGGGTTCAAATTTGGAAATTGCAGTGCATTTATTTGATTTCACCAAATTCTGACATGTCGGAAGAAGAAACACCGGAAAGAAGGGAAAGCCTACAAGATTGCCTCTTCCAGGCCAGTAGAGTTCATGGAGAGTGGAAAAAACATGTTGATGGATTATGCAAAATACGTGGATTTTAATATCAAACCATAAATGTCTGTAATGGAATGGTAGTCTTTTCAGTTGGATTGGAATCCCATTGGCTTTGGCCGCCCAGATAGTCACTGCTTTATTCAAGCAGCGAGTGACATAACTCTTAATCATAGCACTTTCCTTCACGTACTCAATCAAACATATTAAATCCTCAATACAACGTACTATTCCCAAACAAGCCAGCTCTATACCTTTCCCTGTTCTGATATTTGATAATCTCTAAATAGATCGCATCAGACTTTTACTGATGTCCACTGTACATGAATCAGAAGTAATCAACCATAACATTGCCTTGATCTTGACCCTTTCCTTAATGTGGCGTTGACCTTGTAGGACCGGGAAGGCGACAAGTTGGCGCGGGTCCGTACGGTGATGTTGGACCTTATAGACTGTCGTCGTCAGCTCATCGCCGGTACCCTGACCCTGGACCAGAGCAAGGACCTCAAGGGACGCATCACCGCCAAGATAGACTGGGGAAACAGGTACGTCTCATTCTTTTAAACCCTTTGCAGGCGGCATGATATTTCAGAGTATTTGATATTACAATGCAGCATGGCTGCGTGGGCGAGTAACGCGCCAGCGCTGCATTTGTCCATCATATATTATGGGCTGATTCTTTGGGAGTAGATATTACAACTCTGTAGAGTCTGATGTATTATTAATGCAGCGTGTGTCCATGCATCATGACGACACAATGGCAAAGTGAATAAAAGCACTATGCTACCCTTAAAGGGTTAAAGGCACCCCAGAATACTCGTTTTGTTGAGGTTTTATCGAGACTGACTGAGAGGTCTTTCTGTCCAAAGGGTCATTTGGGCAGACAGATTCTACTAGATGGGCCTAGTTGAAAAAATCAAGTTGAAAAATGAAAGTATAGTACACGTTGGCACGGCAACGACATGTTATTGGAAGCAGCATTTTCTAAAGAGTTTTAGTAACCTGGCAGTAAATGCCATTCTTTGTGGTTAATGGTAAGGTGTTAGAATGTGTCCGGAATATGGAAGTGACAGGGGAGTAGTATACGAAAAGTGATCATTGCCACAGGCACCAAGCAAGGTACGACCCTTCTTAATTAATCACCTACTTATTCTAAGGCTGTAATTATATACACAACTCCAAGGGGAACAATTCATGCTCAATATAGAAGTTCTGGAAAACACTCAATGTCTGTTATTCTATTTTCTGCCAATACTTCTCAAAGTTTACTTAAACGGGTAGATTTCGTTGTTGCTGCTGAGCTTTCTTCGTTTTCTGTCCAGTAGCCAGCTGCATTTTAGTGGAAATTCATCTGGGTTCTTTCCTGGACCTGAACACATTCCCGAGCCACCATACATCTGTATAGATATATCCTCCTAAACATATTGCTGTCAATGGTATCCCCTGTGCATGGCGACACTCAATTAGAGCCCTACATATATCCCTGCATATACCAGCAAACTCCTACCGACAGCACCTTAGTCATATATACCCCGCCCATGCCATAAATCCCTATAACCTTTGTACACATCGACATAAGTCATCAGCAACAATCCCAGTTGGGATGAAGATGCCATTGTAAGTTGCTATCTGCTTAGGCTGCCACCGATAGTGCCTCGGCAGCCGCCTATCCCTTGTCCTATCCCCGGGTGCCTTGGGTGGGGAGGTCTGGGGAGGAGAAGGACAGTGCCTGTTAGGGGAGGGAGGCGGCAGATGGCTCCCCTGGGATAGTTACCAACCTGCTGATCATATCACGACCCTGGCCAACTTTAACCCTTGCAGTCCCAGAGTCAGTCCTACTACCAGCGTATGCAGCTTAACCCCTGCCCACCCGGTATTAGCCCCAGAGCAGCTCACCACCGGGCATGGGAACTGGTGGGAGCAGCTCACTGGTAAGGCAGGTGTTGGGGGTTAATGAATGAGCTGTTAAGATGGTATCTGTTGTGGGGTGTGATGCATAGTGATTTATTTAAGGACCCCTTAACAATGAACTAAGCAAGCCAATGAACACAACTCTACCCTCTGCTGTCATACGGAAAAGGTACGAGAATGCGTTATGTACAATAACTCTCAAGTCTCTGGATAATAATAGATTTTTATTCATGAATTGTGGACACTAAAGGTAAATATCAAGATCTCTAGGATTGTCTAGGATGGTAATACGTGTGCCTGGGGGAGGGGGCCTTGTGTTCTTATGTAGATTACTTGTATAATACCGCTATATGAAAGTCAAATACAAAATTTAGAGACAAAGAGACAGTACAAAGGCCCCTAATGCAGGCCTTAACAAACAATTTTCACAGCCCATGCAACAGCGAAGATAGTCGTCGAAAGGCGAAACGCCTATAGATATAAATGTCCACTATCTACAACTATTGTACTCTCTAGCATCCTTTCATCACATTAAGCACTAATTAGAACCTTTCTACAAACTTTTGAATGATGACATCAAACGCCAGATGTAATGCCATTGATTTTGAGTGATTAATCACAAAGATAATAGCACCGCCTGCAAGGCTCAATATCCTTAAAGCACACGTCAGTTGTTGAGATGTTCTGTGAAAGAAGGAGGCCTGTGATCACTGCTTAGTCGCACATCTATGAAGACTTGTCTGAATAAGGCCTAATGATCCGTCAGATCCATCTAGCAGATCCTCACGGCACCACCATGTAATCTTTTGAAACTGTGCCGTCCAGTCTTGTGAAGATACATTTATGCAGAAAATAAAAATGATTATATCCCATCTAGGCTGTTTTAAGCCGAAAAAGCAGTAGATCAGCAGCCTGTATCTACTATATGTATTTAATATATGTAACATTTCTTTATGGCTCATCAGTATGTGCCTTTACTACCGTTATGATCTATCTAAAATTAAGATGCTTATATCGACTGTATACTGTGAACGAAGCAATGGGATGCAAAACATCTATTTCATCATACACGATGAACAGTCCTGCATGGCCGTCCCCCTATTGTAATGGAAATAAACATCCCAGAGGCGGAGCGTCAATTCATTAATCAGCCTACAATAAAACGTGGCTTCTAAAGATATCCAGAGGCCGCCTTCTAGCAAAAAAGTAGCCTACAAGATACGGGTTTCTCCGCTTTGTGTAGCGGCCGACCTTTGAAGTTGACATTTGGTTTCATGTCAGACGTCTGACCCATTGTCTTACAAGTTCATTCAGTTCTAAAGGAGGCATCTCCAATGGGTATGGAGTAGCTGAGGTTTTTCTCACGTGTTCCCGAAAACCGTTCTTTATTTACTGAACAGTTAGTGACCCATATGGTATGTGACCATAACATGGCTTGTAATGTGACTAAAATGACATTAGTGTTTTGCTCATGCGGCACTGAATATTAGAGTCATTTTGAGTCATTTCCATCAATCCACTATTAAAGCATGCCGTAATTACATTCTACATTATATAATACACATAGGCCTAGTTACCATAATGGTTTAATCGTCCATTGCATTCAAGTGATTACGATTACATTCTCCTTGATATAATCCTCTGGGGAATGCACCCATATATATCTCAATGAATGCTAATGGGAATTAACTCCCCTTGTTGATAAGTCTGTCTTTCATTGACAATGAATCAGGTTTTATGCCAGGAGGAAGTGTAGTCCTGTCTTATTGCCATTTACCCCATACCGGTGCCCAGTTGATAAGTAGATACCCCAACCCTTATCGACACCCTCCCTCCTTTGTCGTCATGGAGACGCCACACACCTCCAGGCCCTACATGCCTGACCTAATTCCCACACCAATAAGGAAATGGATGCAGCATGAATACCCAGCAGATCCCTATGTAACTAAACCCTCAGCACCAACCTTTATACCAAAATCTTCTGGTCCCAATAACAAAAGGAATGCAGTGTTTTCTTCTTGTCTAGATATAAAAGGGTTATTGTATTGATGTTTCATAATTGTCCCCACATCATTAAAGTTACAATAATTATAATCCTGGTTTGTTGGTTGTCAGTATGGGCCGTGGATGTCATTACTGGGGCGTGTGAAGCTCATTAATCTGCTCCCTAACACCTCACTAATAAGGACACTTGTTCCTGCTCTCCAACACCCCAACGGGCCGGGCCCATGCAGGCAAGGACAGCCAGGACTGATGGGATAATCTCATAGATTCACCTATTTCTTTTTGATATTGGCTAATGGTGACAGACACAAATATACGGGACTAGCGTATCCTTATACCTCGGGTAGTCGGGGGCTAAACCCACATCTCCTTATCAGGCTAATCCCCTCCCCTCGCACCTACAACAAAGGTGCTGATAAGAAATTCACCCATGATGCACTGCTCTGGATTCGGGGGCCTAACCACAATACCTTGCTCTTAGCCAAGATGGCCGCCCCCATAGCGTAATGTGCTAGTGCCGTGATATGATATGAAGTCGCCAGGCTGTGACGGTATAGTTATTCCTAAATATGGTGGAGGAGGGATTAAAGGAGAGACTCGGCAAGAAAGGGTAGACCCTTTAGAACTAAACTCAGCTGTGTGATTCGATCTCATTCAGGAATAACGATATTAGGATTTGAGTGGAACCTGAAGAGCACGTGGAGAGCTAGGGGAGAATATTACAGGAAGTGGTGTAGATATATGAGTAGCCAACCGGAAGTAGCAATAGGAGAGGCCAGGGCTGGTTTTATAGTATGGGTGTGGTTATGTGGAAGCTGTACACATTGGGGCCAGTGCTGAGGGGAGCAGGAAGGCCCCTAGGAGCTGAGCAGAATGCCTGATAGAATCTAGACGTATGCCCTATACTCCCAGAGGGCAGGGAGCTGCTCAGTGAGCTGCTCATTGTGTCTGGACCTCCAAAAGAGAATGAAGATGGATCCTTATCTAGCGTGTGTCTGGGGGGTGGCTCATTTGAGAGGCTCTGATCTGACAAGGAAGAAAGGAGGGTGGTGGTATGATCACGGTGCTTAACCGTGAGGCTATGAGATGGCCTGTGTCGGCTTCTGTCATGGCTGTTTCTACTCTCAGCCTACAACCACATTCTATACTGAAACTGGATATCCTCGCAGCAGCTGAGCTGCTCAAGGTGTGCGTATGGTAGAAGGCACTATACAATACAAGCATAGTCAAGACTATATATCTCAATTTATGCACGGTACACACATAGTTACACATCTATGTGCCCCTTGTACAAGAAAACACACAATCTTGTATAGAAGTTAGAAGTATTACCCCAAAAGTAGTCTCGAGGTATAGGCACTATAATGAAATCTACTGATATACCTCTATTAATATCCTGTGGCATGTGATTACGTCACTCAGGCCTCATAATGGTGTTACATATAATGACGTCTTTCATCGACTGGAGTACCCTTCTGTATAGGGTGGACTATACCTTCGAGCCTCGTGCCATGGTGTATATAATTATGTATTACCGAAGATGGAGAGATCGAGATTGATTGGAGACTACCAGGCAAAATAATCCATGTGATAATCCAGCTGACATAGGTTACATAAATTATATACCATTATTGGTTACATATGGTTACACAAATATTGGACACAAATATCTGCCAATAATATATTGGATCCGTTGATCTAAAATTACTGTCCTAACATATCGACAGAATGAAGACAAGCCCCAGGATAGCCCTCTGAAGCAAGGATATCTTTGCCCTGATGGTGTATCATGTTGGGGGCTTGAGAACCCGAGGCGTTAGGGCATCTTCTGGTATATTAGGCAAGCTCAGTGGTCCAGACAGGAGGGGATCCACTCAGTCTCCGTATATAATCCCATTATTACATTAGAGAATACACCCCCGTGTGTACTCAGTGAGGCGCCCTAATTCACTAATCTGATTTAAATGCAGCCGTCAGACTAATTATAAATTTAATCAGTCTCAGGGGATTTCTTGTGATCAGGATATCAAAGTTTAAAAAGTAACGCAGGGACTATATGTTGCTCTTTGTCTTATGAGGTGAGACGGAGGAGGTGGATGAAGTGGGGGGTCAGTGGGGTGGGGCAGGGGCCTAGCCTGCGGGCGGCTAGCGGAATAACAACGGAGTCGTTCAGCGTGAAATATGCCCCATTGAGCGCCTCTCAAGCCGCTCTTCTCCAGCGGATTTACCCCCGAGTAGCTTCTCCCAGCGCCACAGTCAGTTGGGCGGCTTCACCCGGCCCCTTAAATCCAGCCTATACCTCTCCCCTCACCTCCTTCCTCATCTGAAGCCCATACAGTAGGAATGGGACTAAAGAATGGCGTATGTATACCCCACCTACCAGCCCCCATGGAGAGGGCCCTATAGCCTCCTGTTTGAGACTGATTGGGGGCAGCAATGTGTCGCCATTGTAGAGAAAAGGCAGGGAGTATACAGCGTTGTATACAAATCATTATAACGGGTATATCGAAAGGGGCACCTCCTGCTATAATGCATGGTAACAGCTCACTACCTCTCTGGTGTGACAGGCACCTGTCAACATCACCTCCTCCCACCCCACCACCACCACCTCACCACCACCACTACCCCACACACCCACACATTTCTCGCCCAGGCAGGTCCTGGACAGCCCTTGTCTGGCAGGAAATACCAGCGGCGCACATCCCATTCAATTAGAAAAGGAGCCGATAAAAAGCCATGAAATGGGTTAAAATATGGAACCACTGCAGCTGGCAACATGGTGTCTGAACTGCTCAGAGCTGCTCGTGAGAACCTGAAAGCAGCACAGCCGGGGGGAGGGGGTGTAACATATATCAGGAAGCGTGCTGAGCCAGTCACAATCAATGTCAAATTACATGATTGGACTGCACAATCCATATACTCGATTTTCAATGATGGCCTCCAGAAGGTTTTTCAATCTTGTGGTATCTCCCGAAGTGTCTCCATCTGTCCCATTCCTTAGAATAGAATTGATCAAATACTTGATAAAATCTCACACAACACTAGACACATGACAGTTTGAATGAAAATGTAGCATTTATTGTCCATATGCTGTACAAGTTGTTAAAAATAAGATGTATGCTTAAACCCTTTAAGCTTTGTAGGGTATCAACGTTTCAACTTTATCAAAAAGTCTATTTCAGAATTGATCAAAATCTGTATTAATTCAGTTACTCCATATTTGGGAGGGATTTATGCTACATCTTGAATAGTCATGGGCTTGGAAGTGATTCTGGTGAGGTTTGCAGCTGTATTGGCGTGCCTGAGGCGTCTTTTCACCTGAGCCAATCCCCTATCTTCCTATACTACTTAGGGCAGGCTAATGGACTTTGTCAGCCTTGCCAGGGAGATTCACTGAGGCTACCGTTATGGTATACTCTGTATCCCATATATGTAGACATGCTCATGGGCATATATGAAGATATTCTAGCTGCATTATAGCACTGTAGGCGTATTACTCACTGGGATATCGCTCGCTGCATAGGACTGGGCGGCTAATGGGCGGGGTGGTAGGGAGAATGGGGGTGGGACTGGAGCCAGTCTACTCGCCAGTCTACCCTACCGTCTGTGCTCCATACCATGCTGACGTCAGCCTCGGTCAGCATAGTGTCGGGGCTTTGTTACCATGGTACATGGCATAGACTGGTAAACAAGATTCTAGCACTAATGTTCTAGCATAGGGACTCGATCTATTTAAGCTAGCTCTAATACTGAAATAGTATTGGGACATTTATGAGAGTAAATCTAGATGCTTTAGAATTTAAGTACCTTCATACTTCACATTCACTTGTTGTCTAATAATGCTCTGATAACGATGGATGGGCTTTGTTATGAAGTTAAGAAATAGAGCTCTGTAATAATGACATTTCTCACGGTGGCGTTTTGTTGGTCACTGCAGTGACACAACGTGGCGGGGAGCGGGGGCGTGACATGGGACCCTGGAGAATCACATCAACCTGTAACCAGCCCCCCCCCCCCTCACGCCCACCCCACCCATCGCACCAAACCAGCAACCATCACTCACTGGAGGCCGTGCTATGCAGCATGACAGCGGACTGGGACAGACCGGCTCACTGCCATATTGCACGCCTGATCCAGGCTGGGCTTTATAAATGTGCCGACCAATTGGATCCCTGACACTATCAGATCCATCCCCCTGCACCCCCTGCTCCTCCAGCCTCCCGCCGTTGCCCCATCCCCATTGACGGGGTCTCAGATATGCATGGGCTTCCTGTCTGCCTCGTTCTTCATTATCCTAACGTTGTAGGCCCGGGAAACAATGCAGGACACATTGTGGATTCCTTGCAGGTCCCTGGGCCTGCCTCCCACCCACCTCCTTCCTCCCACTACAGCCACCCCCTCCCGCCCACCACCACACCCATCCCTCTCTCCTCCCATCACACTGTTACTAATGACGCCCTGCCCAGCCGCGGCCTAAAGGTCCATTTACACCACCAGCGATGGGACACCGCGCTGCTAATCCGCCGCGTCCACGCTACCTGATAAGGATTTGTAGACCTCAGCCTATACATTTATATGTATTCACCGACTCCCGGGATTAAATCCCATATCAAGTCACTATACAGACATGCAGGGATCGTGGGCTGTCTAATAGTGGTGGGGGACTGAGGTTAGGGCCGGGGTTAGGGATAACCAGGATCATGTGGAATTGTCCAGGGATCAGGGTTGTGGCTTACACCTCGGACTCATCAGGGCACCCTGGCAACCAACACCCCATGATGTAACAGCTTACCAGTGTTTTAGTAGTCTAGGTAATGGATTACTTGTACAATATATCAACAGGGGTACCTGTTACCAGTTTCAATCGGGATGATTTCACTATAGAGTTAATGCAAATCAGAATCTAACTAGCAATCAGTACTTAACAATTCCATAGATCGAATATACCAACCAGAACAATACCATCGACCAACAACGCCGTCAGCCAACAGACTGTAGGCTCAATTCCGCCATCATATTACCCTAATGGTGCCATATTTGCTATACATGCAGAGCATTGCTTACAGCACAGCCTGGAAGAATAAGGTTGTCTGGCCTTGTAAGCCACGGCTCTCTTGTTCCACTATCGATTAGTGTACGTATAATATATCGGTGTCGGCGAAATGTGCCTTGTGTACTCGGGGCGGGAGGGGGGGGGGGGTGAAACTGAATGGGGTAGGTAACAATGCTCACCCTGACAACACTTATATCATCTATATAGGCATCCCATCAGAGAGTTTGGGCTGGTAAAGCAGGACGGAGGTGGGCAAGCGATGCTTAGACGATGTGTTTTTTGTGTGTTTTAGGGTGGCAGGGGCTGCTGAATAGAAATCCTGTCACCCTGTAGAAGGATGGCACGTTCTACATGGGCTAAATGTCTTCAAAGGACCGAGGCTTGTCGTTGGCAAACCAATTCCTGGCGATGTGGATGCGCTTACAGAGTTTCCATAGAGCATGAAACTACATTGTGTATCTCTATTATGGTTGGGGAGACAGCGACTGATAGAAAGCGTTCTCATGGCTACAATGAATATATTCAGCTCCTACCCTGAAGTATGCTATTTGCATATTGGTAGGCTGAATTACGTACAAATTGTATTGGTGCTATTTTCAAAAATATATGAAAGCTGGTAACTGTCTCTTCTATCAATGTGACATGAAGTATTTAGTGCAGAATGCCTTGAGGCTCTCAAGCACCAATAACCCACATATTTGCTGACAGCTTAGGTTTCGTAGAGGACTCAGGTTTACTGACTCTCACATTCTATTTGTGCAAGGCATGCTAGAAGAGGGAATATGCTTAGGAGAGGGGGTGGTGAGAAATGGGAAGGGGGGGGGGTTGAGTAGGAGAGTTAGGATTAGAATCAGAGTACTGCTAGAGCTTGTGATGTTTAAAAAACACATCTGTGATTGCGTTCATGCCTGATTGCCTCGAGCAGCATGTTTTCTAGGGCACAGCTCCCGAGCAGCTCATTTTATCTCCTTTAATCGATGAGCAGCTCAGCGATCTAAGCACTCAATCTGATACGCCTACCAGGGTTCTCATTGCTTTAGTGTGCACAAAGCGGTAAGGATTGGAATCACTGTTATCTTTATCCAGTGGAATGGCTAATTTGGTTTTTGATTTGAGAGGAGCCATTGATAGCTGTTTACGGTTAGTTCACTGGCAATGTAGGGGGGTTCTTATTGCAAACTAGATGTCTTTACTCCATGGCATGTGTCAATTATGACCTTATGCTGGGTGGAGAGAAAGTGAACATACTGTATTGGTATTTCTCAAAACCACAACTGCAGAGAAGGATATCCAAAGATTCGTTATCAACAATACTGTGCATAGGATTGCTAGAAGATATTAATTGTATTATCAAAAGCATTGATGTAAACAAGTGTGTTTTCTATCCATAAGTATAGATGTTCTGTAAACAAACAATTCCAATACAATGTAAAGTGCGAATTATATATGTGTACAGCCATGGCATACCATAAAACACGTATCCTCATATTCTCTGAGCAAAGCTGTTAAACAACGCTAGAGAAATATCCTTAAATGTCTTTTGTGTTTCCTTGCAGACTGCTGGGTCTAGACCTGGTTCCTCGTATAGAGGGGGAGATGGCTGATGTAGACCAGATCAGTCCTGTAGAGCTGTTCAATATCCACGAACAGAGCACAGTTAACTCCCAGGAAGCAACTGTAAGTAGTATACATATCACACCCATACACACTCTTGGCTTTCACTGTAGTTGCTTGCATGTACCATCCGGGGAGTTGCCTTAATTATTTTACATATACATCTCAATGGTTTGCCAGAATGTCCCTGATAGTTTTGGTATTATTTATTTAGAGCCATACTGGTTTCAAATTGCCTATTAAAGTTCGCCGTGTCATATTTTCTCCACGTGTATGTTACAGGTCACAGAAGTAGGTCTTGCACAGCAGGTTATACATTAGTTTTATTTGCATTAGTAAGCGTGTTGATTATTAATGGTTTGCTTGGGAGACAATAGGGTGATATAGATAATAGTTAAGATGCACATTGTTGTAAGATAAACATCTACTTGTGTGCAGTGGTACTTTTGAAATACCGAGAAAAGCACCATTTTGAATTTTTCAACCTACTTAAATGTTTTACCTTAATCATTCATATTAAAGAGCCCATCCCATTCACATTTGAATCATCTCACGAGTGTTTTCTCCAATATAAAACTGAGGCATTTTGGCACTCTCCTCGGGTGACGGCTTTGGTGCCAAAAGTGCCTGACTAACATCGCAGCTATTTCCTCTAGAAACGCAGCAATTTGAATTATCTCCAATTTTCTTTACTGAATGGCTTGATGACTGTTTAATAAAACGTCATAATATTTAACAACTGAGATCATTTTACACAGCCACAGTTTTTCACATGGTCTCAAGTTCAGTGGCTCCTTGTATGGTGTTGATGTCAATAGCTGTACTACAGTCTACAACTCGATATTCCTACATTAATATTCCAAATTAATCCCAATTGACATCCTAATAGTCTAACTCCTGTCTAACCACCCTGCCGTACTCCCTTAAGTCGTGCTTCCCAATGAGCTTCATACATTGTAATATTGTGCGTAAGAAAACACCCATGTATATTATGTTTATATATTTTCCCACCATTTGCCTTAATTGTCGTCTACTCTAAGAACTAACGGCTTGATGCAACCCCAATGAACAATATCCCACACCAAGACACTAGAGCACAACACACGGCCGACCACGCCATTATATAGATACGACAAATAATACATTTTCACCTGCACTGTCAAATGTAGCCAAAGCACTATAATTGGGCACATTTCCTATAAGAAAAATAAAGTTTGTGAATTCAATTCATATTGAATTGGATGACTCATCAATTACTTCCATTAAAACAGAATGACAATAAACAATATTTTTAAGTATAGATTACGTTAAGGATAAGCGTTTGTATAACAGGCTTATCCCCACAGTGCCTTGTGATGTCCCTCTAGTGTCTGTGGTGTGGGAACCTATAGTTGAGTTATCATAGTAAACGAGTGTTTGTCTGCACAGACCTATGGCGGTAGTTCAGGCAGGACTTTACACCCACTTGAGAGGAAAGTAAGTATAAACTGCCCTAAGATAATTAGGTTACCACCTGTAGTCAGGCCTATGGCAACTTCTGACCAAGGCACCTTGGCTGGTGGACACCCTATTACTAATAACGGTCCTTGGTCAACCTTGCACGGGAACAGTAGTCTTACTAAAAAGTGAATAAAATGTTCCGTGTTCTTTTAGTTCTTTGTCCCTGTATTTGTCTTGTCCAATTGTCAGACAGCTCTGGAATACTTCCGAATTTGGAAGCTACCCGTTTAGATAAATAACCATTGCTCGTCTACGCATGATTCTATTAACTGAGAGAACAAAACAAAATGATTGCTCAACATGTATGACAGTCATCGACAGTGAAACAAACTCAGAATAGTCTCAAATAGTTCGATATTAGGTCTATAGTGTATCTGAATAAGTAGAAGGCATACAAGACTTGTGATAATGCCCTAAGTAGTATAAGGTGCATGTTGTAGTAAAGTTCCACTAATAGTAAGTGAGTTACCTCTCATCAGCTCACCTACCATATCTAAGCTGTCAGCTAGGACAGTGTACTGTTATAGTGGTATACTCTGCATGTTGTATGTTCATTTGTAGTACATTGTATGTCCATCTTTGCTATACTTTGATATTTATTTTATATTACTTTATATTATGAATGTGCATTAACTAGTCTAATATCACTCCTTCCTCTGGTGGTATGACTGCATCTTCAGACTTGGTTCAACCCTACCATCATCTCATGGTTTTCAGACAAGATCTTTTGTATCATAATGCCCTGTATCATATGGCTACCTTATGTTTTATTTTGCCTCTAACTCATTGCACAGTTCTGCATATTATAGGAGGTGCATACCACTTGTACCGCTACATGGATGCACCTTGTCCAGTAGGAATGGGTTATCATTCAAGCTGTACTATGGCGTCCTGCCTTTGCCCCATGATATGTGGACCCCCTCCATAAGGGCATCCTACTTTCTATTGCCCCATGGTACAAAATGTATCTGCCAATGTGGTGCCATTGTATCTACCAGTACAATGCCATTTCTATCCCTGCATATCTAGTGTATTAGCCTTGAGTTAAATGCATAATATATAAACAGATGACACAGTATAATAGGTGAATGGCCACATGTCATTTTGAGAGGATACCGGAGAAATATTCCCATATTGACAATACTGCAATGTATATTATATTGAATCTTAATATGATACTCACCATTTAATATCTGCACACAGACAAGGAAAATATCCCCGGTAGGAACGCCACTGTACATATCTATGTGATCTTTTGTCCCTCCATGTATGATGTTACTATAGCACTATTTTCTAACAAATACTCTGCAAGACATGGTGATGCACAGAACAAGCAAGCTACTACAACGTATGATACAGAAACAAAAAATCAACACAATTCCTTAATTAGACATAGAAGCGAAAAGATGCACAGCTTAGAGATGCACATGGGCATATATAGGTTTACAGCATAGACATTGCCTCAGATCAACTGTAACACATTTATTTGACCGACTAGTAACCTGGTTTAGTGATGCACTAAAGCAGCATTTCTGCGGTTAAATGAATATAGGTATAGTTTTCCATCTCTAGTAAGTTACATCTATGGCGACACCTGTACATATGATTATGTACATGTACATTATGTACGCTCTACATTGGTAATCTTTCATGCACAATCACCTCTTACACCAAACCCGGTCTTCACTACCATTCTAGAAGGCCTTTCGTAAATCGATAGAAAGGGTACAGAACATCTTCAGAATAGGGTGCATAGATCTTTAAAAGAATTATTGAATAATGAACTCATGAAAAGAATACCTAACCTTGACAGGTACTACTAACTGTTTCCTCATGGCAGAATTCTTTCTATATCATCTTCACAATTACTAATGCAATTGCTTATGACAATGGTAAAAGAGGAATTATTCAAAAACTTTCAAGGCATTAATTAATACTGTAAACTTCATCAGTTGGCTGTACGTTGGTTTTGTAGACGCGGGGCTCTCTCCGTAAGAAGAAGACAGCCCGTAAGCCGCTCACCCACCACCTCTACTGCCTGCTCAGGAGCTTTGGCTGCCACGTGGCTGAGGAGGCAGAGATCTTCCTGGCACTCTATGATGCCACAACAGGCAAATACTTCAGGTAGGAGGCAAAGGGGGATGTTTTGCTGTGTTACATGTTTGTACTTTGCTGTGTGAGTCTTTTTGAATGACAGTTAATTTTAGATCAGTTCTGTCTCGATCGGTAATACGAGAAAAGGCAAGGAAGGGTATTATGACTACATGTATCTCTAGGACAAGACTTGGTTCAAAGTGTAGATTTTTTCTAATGCAATCATTATTGCATCAATACTTGAATACTAATAGTAGAATATTGTCGGTGTGGCAATGACATACTGTACGCATTCAAATTTCAATCTCTCTGTATTTCCACTTTTCAGTGAACGTTTCATGGCCAAAATGAAGAACGGGTTCCCCATTAATCTGGACAAACTCTATAACAACAGTGCTCTATTCACGGTAAGTCTCTTCTGCCTTGGGTGTAGTAGTAAAGGAAAGAAAAAGATCTCAGTTTATGAATTGACAATAGATTTAATTCGAGATTAATTTAATTTAAGAAGGGAAGCTCGTAGTTTGAAACCTTATTGAAACTGGGTAACAATCCCTAAAAAGAATATATTACATTGTTAGTATTAAATATATATTAGATATCATAAAGGTAATTGCCAATTGATTATGTTAGTTTTAATCGTCTATACAGTTAAAATGGCTTGTGTATTTGCAGGACCTCGGTAGTGTCGACCTATACAGGGATGCCTACCTCGTGGCTCATGTGTTTAGAGTCGGTAAGTAAAACCTTTGAAGTGAGAATGACAAGTGTCTAAATAAGGTATACCCCGTTTATTATCGACTTTCAGTGCAGGGATATTTGAAATAAATATAGACATTGCAAGTTTACAACTGTCACATCAAAGGTGAAAATATAAAGGAAATATAGTATTGCAGAAAGTAATTTGCCGGTACCGGATATTGTAAGTTTCCTAATAATTTTGAAAATCACGTCAACGCATATTATTTAGGCTACTCTAAATAATGCATCCATTGTATCAACATTTGGTTTAACATGATGTATGTTCATCGTTTATGCAGGTGCTCTAAAGGAGACAGACTCTGCGAAGAAAAGCACGGGTCACAGGTACAAACGGCCGTACGGCTGTGGAGGTAAGTAGTCATACACCTGTTGTAGGGGGCTTGTGAATATTATCATTTCACAATATAATTGGAGTGGGCTATGTTCGCTGTAACGCTATGAAACTAGGTCAAGCCCACTCTTATATAGTCACCCTGTTTTTTTGTGCAGACATGTTTTGCCTGATCTATTACAACTTGATGAAATATCCTGTGGACTATTTGAGCTATATCATTCTTTTGCAAAACACCTCAGGTATTTATATCTGTAAAAAGAAATGGGAAAAAAAGAAGTTAAATCACCTAAAATAAGAGATTTCTTTAAAAAAACTGAAAAAAAACTCAGATTCTGCCAAAAAAAAGTGAATGTTGGGAGAATGTAATTTTCTACATGATTTCAGTATTGTACCATTTCAAGTATTGTTCTGTTGTATTCCCTACTAAAAATGGTGATAACTCATGTCCTTACTTTGATGAAAATACTTTGCATGAAAACAGTATTTTGATGTGAAGTTTGCATTTGCTTCGCGTATTCTCCCAAGCTGGCCCCTGCAAATCGCAGATGGCGAGCGCCAACTCGCATCGATAAAATTGCTCAAATTAAGTCCAAATAGCCACCATTCCACCCCCAGCACATGTTTTCGGCCTAGAATTCGAAAATAAAGAGAATGGGACAGGTTTGAGCCTTCAAAACGAAGTAATTCATCAAATATCGACTCGTCGGGGCGCGGAAAATTGTCGAAATCCAACATGGCGGGCGTCAACTCGCATCGATTCGAATCGATAAATATGCTCTAAATGACCTAAATATTCATCACGGAAACAAAGCCTAAGCGCTACAAAACATCCCATATTTACACGTACAATAGCTGATTTAGACCTTAGCCCCCCAGAAAATTTGGTTGAGCCTTTCTAACATGATGGATCGGGGAAAATTGAGACGATAAAAATATGGCCGCTCGGCTTGCGATCAGCTGATCGTTGACCCACATTCAGATTGAGACGATATCTTTTTTTTTTCATTGACTCCGTTTGGGGGTTAAAATACCTTATTTTTAATGGAAACTAAGCCTAAGCACTACAAAACATCCCATATTTACACGTACAATAGCTAAAATAGGCCCTAGCCCCCCAGAAAATTTGGTTGAGCCTCTCTCAGTTGATAGATCGGCCAAAAAATCTAACGTAAAAATGTCCATGATCAACTTGCCAGCGGTTGAGGCCTCGGGATGTTTCAACCCTTATGAAGGGTTTCAACGAAATACGGGGCCTTTCAATGTCAATCTGTCGGGGAAATACAGAACTTAAACAAATCCTGTATACATATTTGTTAGTATTGGCGAGTATTTCGCCTTTGTAAGGTTGAATCGTAAATTTATTTATCGGCAAAACTTCTTCATTTCCTTGCCGCCTGCCGCCACAAAGACGTCGTCTCCTGCGTGATTTGCTTTTGACCAATCAGAAGTCAGGACTGAGGTCACATGACTCTGCCGCTACTAAGATGTATCAATTTGCAGCCGCTACTAAGATGTATCAATTTGCAGCCGCTACTAAAATGTATCAATTCGCTGCCGCTACTAAAATGTATCAATTTGCTGCCGCTACTAAAATGTATCAATTTGCTGCCGCTACTAAAATGTATCAATTTGACCTAGGCTAGGCTATTGAAAACAAAGAGGGGGGGGGGGGCACCGGGACTATAATCAATTCTCTCAATGTAGGCCTACTAGCTATAGCTTGGCCTATTTTATTTATAGCCCCCCTACCCTTGCTGAAGCCCAAAAAAAAACACAAAAAAAAATAAATTATTTAGCACCTTTTCTGCCCGAGATCCTCTTTTATAGCACCTTTCCTCCCCAAATTCCTCTTTATTAGGACCTTTCCTGCCCCTAATCCTCTTTTATAAGGCTAGGCCTACTTTTAGCTTGAGGGGATACCGCTTTTGTCATTAGAAAGTCAAATGGATTATCTAATTTGAGTACAGTACGTTTTTTCTCATTTCTGACAGCAGAATCGTAATCGCCAGAAGAAGCTACCCTAATTTCATATATTGGAAGTCATGTATAATCGAATTCCAGGTGGTAGCTGTAGGTGAGCAGGTGGCTGTGGGAAAGTAGGTGGCTGGGGGCGAGCAGGTGGCTGTGGGCGTCAGCGCCCGGCAGCGCGTAACCGCTGTTTTACGTCTCGGCCGAAAAAGCGAGTCGATCAGAGCGTCAGCAGCGACACCATCTTCGTTGCAGCTTCGCTTCGAGTTCGACGTGTCGGGTTGGCCGGGGGGGGGGGCGGCGTGAGCTGCATATGATGTTGCCTCCAAAACCGATTTTGCCCCCAAAACCGATTTTGAGCCCCAAAACGATTTGACCCAAAAACGATTTTGAAGTTCTCCTACCCTTCCGAAAATCGGGCCGATCGGAGCGTAAACAGCGAAGATATTTGCGATTTTCGTTTTGTCGGATTATATTGGTACTCCGTTTATCCCGTTCTCCCTTTCTCCCTTTCTCCGTTTATCCCGTTCTCCGTTTATCCCGTTCTCCGTTTATCCCGTTCTCCCTTTCCCCGTTTATACCTTTCCCCGTTTATCGTTTATCCCGTTATCCGTTTGTCGTTTATCACGTTCTCCGTTCATCCCCTTCTCCCTTTATCCTGTTCTCCCTTTCTCCGTTTATCCCGTTCTCTTCCTAAAATCTTCCGATATAAATTCAATTCCTATTGGGACTAGGCCTACTTTTAGCTTGAGGGGATAATAAAATCTTCCTACATAAATTCAATTCCTATTGGGACTAGGCCTACATTTTAGCTTGAGGGGATAATAAAATCTTCCTATATAAATTCAATTCCTATTGGGACTAGGCCTACTTTTAGCTTGAGGGGATAATAAAATCTTCCTACATAAATTCAATTCCTATTGGGACTAGGCCTACTTTTAGCTTGAGGGGATAATAAAATCTTCCTACATAAATTCAATTCCTATTGGGACTAGGCCTACTTTTAGCTTGAGGGGATAATAAAATCTTCCTACATAAATTCAATTCCTATTGGGACTAGGCCTACTTTTAGCTTGAGGGGATAATAAAATCTTCCTACATAAATTCAATTCCTATTGGGACTAGGCCTACTTTTAGCTTGAGGGGATAATAAAATCTTCCTACATAAATTCAATTCCTATTGGGACTAGGCCTACATTTTAGCTTGAGGGGATAATAAAATCTTCCTACATAAATTCAATTCCTATTGGGACTAGGCCTACATTTTAGCTTGAGGGGATAATAAAATCTTCCTACATAAATTCAATTCCTATTGGGACTAGGCCTACTTTTAGCTTGAGGGGATAATAAAATCTTCCTATATAAATTCAATTCCTATTGGGACTAGGCCTACATTTTAGCTTGAGGGGATAATAAAATCTTCCTACATAAATTCAATTCCTATTGTGACTAGGCCTACTTTTAGCTTGAGGGGATAATAAAATCTTCCTACATAAATTCAATTCCTATTGGGACTAGGCCTACTTTTAGCTTGAGGGGATAATAAAATCTTCCTACATAAATTCAATTCCTATTGGGACTAGGCCTACTTTTAGCTTGAGGGGATAATAAAATCTTCCTACATAAATTCAATTCCTATTGGGACTAGGCCTACTTTTAGCTTGAGGGGATAATAAAATCTTCCTACATAAATTCAATTCCTATTGGGACTAGGCCTACATTTTAGCTTGAGGGGATAATAAAATCTTCCTACATAAATTCAATTCCTATTGGGACTAGGCCTACATTTTAGCTTGAGGGGATAATAAAATCTTCCTACATAAATTCAATTCCTATTGGGACTAGGCCTACTTTTAGCTTGAGGGGATAATAAAATCTTCCTATATAAATTCAATTCCTATTGGGACTAGGCCTACATTTTAGCTTGAGGGGATAATAAAATCTTCCTACATAAATTCAATTCCTATTGTGACTAGGCCTACTTTTAGCTTGAGGGGATAATAAAATCTTCCTACATAAATTCAATTCCTATTGGGACTAGGCCTACTTTTAGCTTGAGGGGATAATAAAATCTTCCTACATAAATTCAATTCCTATTGGGACTAGGCCTACTTTTTTAGGCCTACTTTTAGCTTGAGGGGATAATAAAAGTCCGAAAAAAGTCGAAAAAAGAGGATCCACTCTCGACGAGATTATTTATGTCCCGCGACATTCGACTAAGAACACTACATTTTTGCCCTCAAGCCCTTCCTTGTTTTGGATCAAAATTACAATTAGGAAAATTCCAAGATGGCTGCCAAGATGGCCACCAAAAACTCAAGATTGTCTGATTTCCTTGTGTGATACATGGATTTTAGGGTTATCTAGGGTGTAGAATCCATATTTTGGGTCAAAATCACAATTTGGAAAATTCCAAGATGGCTGCCAAGATGGCCGCCAAAAAGTCAAGGTTGTCTGATTTCCTTGTGTGATACATGGATTTCATGGTTATCTAGGGTGTAGAATCCATATTTTGGGTCAAAATTACAGTTTGGAAAATTCCAAGATGGCTGCCAAGATGGCCGCCAAAAAGTCAAGATTGTTTGATTTCCTTGTGTGATACAGGGATTTCATGGTTATCTAGGGTGTAGAATCCATATTTTGGGTCAAAATTACAATTTGGAAAATTCCAAGATGGCTGGCAAGATGGCCACCAAAAACTCATGATTGTCTGATTTCCTTGTGTGATACATGGATTTTAGGGTTAACAAGGGTGTAGAATCCATATTTTGGGTCAAAATTACAATTTGGAAAATTCCAAGATGGCCGCCAAAAAGTCAAGATTGTCTGATTTCCTTGTGCGATACATGGATTTGAGGGTTATCTAGGGTGTAGAATCCATGTTTTGGGTCAAAATTACAATCTGGAAAATTCCAAGATGGCCACCAAAAAGTCAGGATTGTTTGATTTCCTTGTGTGATACATGGATTTCATGGTTATCTGAGGTGTAGAATCCATATTTTGGATCAAAAATACAATTTGGAAAATTCCAAGATGGCTGCCAAGCTGGCCACCAAAAACTCATGATTGTCTGATTTCCTTGTGTGATACATGGATTTTAGGGTTATCTAGGGTGTAGAATCCATATTTTGGGTCAAAATTACTATTTGGAAAATTCCAAGATGGCTGCCAACATGGCTGCCAAAAAGTCAAGATTGTCTGATTTCCTTGTGCGATACATGGATTTTAGGGTTATCTAGGGTGTAGAATCCATATTTTGGGTCAAAATTACAATTTGGAAAATTCCAAGATGGCCGCCAAAAACTTAAGATTCTCTGATTTCCTTGTGCGATACATGGATTTCATGGTTATCTAGCGTGTAGAATCCATATTTTGGATCAAAATTACAATTAGGAAAATTCCAAGAAGGCTGCCAAGATGGCCACCAAAAAGTCAAGATTGTCTGATTTCCTTGTGTGATACATGGATTTTAGGGTTATCTAGGGTGTAGAATCCATATTTTGGGTCAAAATTACAATAGCTCTCTAACAACATAGCCCACTCCCTTAGTTAACATTGGTGTTACTCTTAAATAGATATAGTTTTAAACCGCTATTTATTCAAGCTGTTTTTTGTTCACATTATTAAGTGCCCCTGATGTATATCAAATGCATTATGAATTATCAATTCGTTGTAAGATAGTTGTGAATTACATCTGATGAAACTCTTATACGCATAGAAAAGTCCTATGTGGGATCAGCACACATTAAAATGCATATAGTAAAATCCTGTGTTTTCTTATACAGTTTTAGCTATCCGGGATGTTCTCTTGGGGACCCATGAGGATACAGAAGAAAAGGAGTTCCAAATCAAGATTTACAGGTAAAAAACAATTTAATTGATGATCTAGAATAAATTTCACAAATGTATAATTCAGTGTTTTGTAGAGCATGTTAAGCAATAAGACAATGCCTTGAAGCAAAGGAAGACTTTGCATATCCTTAGTACCATATACGTGTTAATCAAAATAGTTAGAACTTATATTGCTTAATAATGATAACAGCAGCAGTTGACTTGGTGCTTAATCCATAATCTGTTTCCATTATTGCAGCTGTAATGAGAGTGACTTCCCACAACTTCACGACAACATCATACGGCGACAAAGTAACAAATTCAGTCTTTCTTCTGCACAAACCAACTGTGGTGAGTAGCCCATTGCTTCTTAAATCATTTGTGAATGACATCTTTTGTTATGTAAACTAGAGTTTCAAGATAAGCCATGTACTGAGTAAATCACCACAACCTGGTAAGGCAATCCTATTTATGTATGAGGTGATACAGTAAAAATGAGATGATATGTATACACTCAAGCAAAGTGCAATACGAGTAACTGACTAATTCTTTGTGGACAAAATGCCGCCAGTGTCTTTCTCTACCGCGATGCAACCTTATAATGAAGAGTTGGGAAGAAAACAAAAACAAAACATAAAAAGCAACCGATTAACTAAATAACCCCCTCTGCAGGTATCGTGGTGGGTGTCCGGATGCTGCACGGAGACCTAGAACAGGTGAAGAAGGAGGAACCTGTCCTCATGAGGAACATAGCCACCACACGGAAACTGGGCTTCTCTGATGTCATTATGCCAGGTAGGCCTATATTAACACGTCATAGGACGTCACCTTAACCAACGGCCAATACCACAAAAAAAACGTATGCCAAGAGAAAAAACTTCTAATGACCATTTTCCAGATCTCTATACGATTCTTTTAGTGCCTTATGAATTATGCTCATGACAGTCATGTGCTTATATGTTACTATTTTGAATAATAATGATATATGACATATACATTTAGAAGATATTTAATCCCGTTCATTTCCTATAGATCTCCATACATGTATAATAATCCTCTTGGCTGTACTAGCATTTTTTTATGAGTATACAAACAAACAAGGACGCCAATTGTCTCACTGTTTTTTTTCTATTACCACGTGACAGGTGATGTCAGGAATGACCTCTACCTGACTTTGTTACGAGGAGAGTTTGAAAAGGGCGCCAAAACAGCACAACGGAATGTGGAGATCCGGGTCGTCGTTTTAGACGCCGAGGGAACTATCATTCCGGTAGGCATTACTTTTAAGCCCTTTATAATCTTTTTAATGATACAAATCCTCTACCAAAACAGAGCAGTAGATCCTACCAATTACTCACTCAGCAAGCACATCTCGGTCCGTCTTCTTTAGCATAAAGTCTTCAGGGATTTCCCTGAAAATAGCAATACCAACGTCCTCTCCACTCAGGTAACCACACTAAAAACAGGGAGTTTCAGGGTAGCATGGATTATCCTATCACATGTTCAATGATCCTGTCAATACCCAACATTAATATATATCTTTGACTTAAACAGTGTTGGAATACATTTTTGTACCAGTAGTGAAACGCAGGCCCTATTAATACGTGATGTCTGTTTTTTTTAATCAAATTTTTCCTCCTTTCTTCTTTAGAATGAACATCATTCCAGTTTCCTTCTACGTTAACTAACTCAACGTTATGTGTTTCAGGACTGTCTCAGTGCGGGTTCTGGTGAACCGGAAGTGACCGACTTCACTGCCGTCATCTTCTACCACAACAATAACCCCAAGTGGAATGAAACTATAAAGGTAAGGCCTTATCCAGGGGGTGTATTTCAGTCAGCCAACACGATAATTTAACCCCTATATTATGTCTCACACTCACTGTGGTGCCACTGAATGTATTATTTGTAATCCAAATAGACATAGGATATGTACATTTATATTGGTAATAGTATTTTAAAGAAGAGGATGTGCTTTCATCATTAAATGAAAATGGATCCTATTGCATGTAACCCTAGTCTTGCAGTATGACCATTTACCAAGGGAATTTAACAGCAGCAATTTCTAGCACCCCGTGTGTAGTATGGTCATTAGAGCCATACTAATGTTATCTATGATATATGGGGTTTATCTATGTGATATGTTTGTTACAGCTTGCCATACCCATAGAGAAGTTCTATGGTTCACACATACGTTTGGAGTTCAGGCATTGCTCAAGTGAAGCCAGAAGTAAGTAGCATACTACTAGTAACTACATTTGTACCAGTTATTCAGATATGACGAATAAAAAATAAAGGTTAGAATCCATCATATCTGAGATCAAATTTTATAAAGTATTTCAAACAAAGCAAAGCCATTTCCTATTCCAAGTATTACCTTTATAAACCATAAATTTCCAAGTGTTTGCTATGTAAAGAGATTTGTATTATTTGCTGCAAAAACAATGAAAGGATATGATCCAAGATGCTCTGTACTTCGGGAAATAAGCTAAGATGCTGATGTCTATATGTCTGTTCTTCCAGCGCGAGACAAAGTAGAGAAAAAGCTTTTCGGATTTTCATTCACAAAGTTAGTCGCCGATGATGAAACGACACTTAGTGATGGCTCTCATGAACTGTATCTATACAAGGTAGGCTGATTACCGATGTCTCCAACTGCTTTGAATAGAAATGACTCAATATGTTATCGTATCTTTCTATATGCTTTGCTGTGTGGCTATTCCATCTGTACTATTCCAATAAAATATGTAAGAATATTACCCCACCGAGTGAATACAATTAGATTATACTTGTGTGTTCTCATTCGATTCATTTCTGCCCATGGCCAAAAAGTTTCTAGTCAAGTATACACACCACGCCTTTATTGTGTTGTACAGACATATATCACTAAGCTATCCATTGAATCCACATCCCAATCTGTGACCCTTTATATATGGAAAAACCTGAAGTACTTAGTGAAGCCCTAAGGAGTTGGTTGGTGGATCCTCTTATATTGATGTTAATCACCTTGTTTCATTCCTTAAAGTTTAACTCGCCTACCAAACAAGGGGCTACCACACAGCAGCAGGTACCCACAGAGTTATCTCACTCTGGCTTCGCTTTTATATTACACATTATATAAAACCTCAGATTATGTCCTTCGCCTTGTCCCCCGGCTTGGCTTTTTAATGATAATCCCAAAACTATTGGGAATACGTGCCTCTTACCGATATTACCTTTGAACCGCTCCGCTCTTTGCCAGCCTTGATAACCTCCATAAATGCTCTATCGTGGAAATGAAGGTACAACATGTAGCCTACGTGATAAATGTATCTAATCTGCTGGTTAGATGGAGACTAAATGATTGGACTTATATTGAAGGCACACTTGCCTTTTTGGCGAATACATTCAATACACCCATTATCCCATTTTTTTGGGGAGTAATGAAAGGTAAGAGTAGAAAAGCCTAGGGACATGACGATTTCCCCCCTCGATTATTTTTCATCCTTTCTATGTTACATAGGTATTCCCTGTATGCACCTGTGCAGCCAAAAATTAATTTAGCAATTTTCAAATTAGATTTCAAGTATGATTATTCACAGATACAATCATTCATTCTTAAGAGAAGCACGTTTTCCTTGTGATGCCAGATTGGTTCGATATTCACATTTACATGGCTCCACGGGAGTTTTGAATTAAAAACTGTTGTTTCTGATACCCCATGATATGAGCCTGTGCTGTAGTTTTAGACAAAATGTAAATCACACTCATATACAGGAATATATGTGCTTATCATTGATGCACATGATAAAGACATCTATCATATACATTACTACACTGGCTGTATCTGCAGATTTAATTTTGGGAAAGGCTTCTCGTTGGTTACATTCAGAGTATTTTGTTGAGGCTAAACACTGGTGTGTTATGGGAAGTGTTGGTCCACTAAGCTTTGTGGTACTGAATTGAGCCGCTAAAAATGGTCATAGTACATGTACTGTTGATTTGTCTGCAAACGGTAAAGTAGCTGCAGCACCACACCCATGTTCACCCTTCTCCCAAACTTGCCCATTTATATATGACAAAGTATTTGCCTACAAGTTATATGTGGTTAGTGACGGCTTTGAACAGTGGTTTTGTCACCCCATGTCCGTGTCAAATGTGTCGACTCTCAATGCAGAACATTTTGACATTATGGGGTGTGGATTCCCCAGTCATTTACACTTAACAGTCTGCTTGGAGAGTGACTTATATTCGCTATTTCCCAGCACGTTTTTGTTGATTAAGACTGCTGTCAGACGTCACCAGCTAAAGTAGCTCTATCTAGTAGGTTCCTCGTCAGTACTGGGTTTTACTCTTTTCTTTATTGATATATTATATTTCCATAACTTTTTTTCATACACACTCCCATTTTCTCAATGTAATATTGATCTATATAGCTTTACTATTGACAACATTCCTATAACTTGACAGATATTTTACTAAATATATTTAACTCTGCTAGGTGGTTGACATTGGTATTCAATCTACCTACCCGGTGTAGCCTTGATCACCGAGTCGGTATATGTTGCAAAAGCTTTCAGTGTAATTTGAGTACTTGGTTACAGTTTACTCCCATAATTCCCCCTCCCACTTTTAAATACGTGTCATGTTAATAATTAAAGAAAGTGGTATATGTATAGTAGCCGGCACTAAGTATGCCAAAAGCTTCCTTCTGTGCTAGGCCTAATGGAGACATTACTGCTTAATTTTTAACAGTGCAGTTTAAGACTCATCATCACACATGCATGATCAAAACCAATACATAAATTAATAAAATATCATGGATAAGAATGAATGTTATGGTAAGAGTTAATTGCTAGAATCTTTCTAAACACAGGACAGCCAATGTCGGTATAAGCCTCAATTTTATCAAAAGATTAAGGAGTACGCCTATGAATGGTTAAAGTACGCAATTCCAGTCACATTTAGTACATACAGAGTAGAAGTAGAAAAATGAAGAAAATACAAATCTCAGATATGATTCTCCTAAATAAGGTTCTAGATATCCTGCAAAATGATACCCTGTACACTATCACCACATTTTGAAAACAAAGGAAGTGAAACATTGTAAATACATTCGCCATTGTATAATAAGCATACTACACGTGCAAGTACATAAAAAAAGTCTTGTAAAAACCCAGACACCCTGTATATTAGTACATGTACCAGTGATAACTTAGGTGCCACATTTACCCCAGAAAATCCATTAAAAGCTAAGCCATTTGAGTATATAAACCTGAACATTGCTCTCCCATCAATGCTCATTGTGCTGAGCTCCATATAAAGAGCAGCTCATGTTTGAACTCACACCTGCTCTTGTGCCCGCAGTGTGAGGACGCACACAACCTCCGGAGCCCCGACGCCTACATTACACTGCCGTCGTCGCCGGCTGACGTGAACCCGGCCTATGGCGGCACCCAGGGTAACGTCTTCTTCCGCCGCAGTGAGAGGGAGTCCATCTTCATCCAGACCCTGCTCTGCTCCACCAAACTTACACAGAACTGTGAGTCGTTGTTAGATTATATTCTAAAAACTCACAGTACTGCATGTAAATACAATTCTATATAGGTAGAGGATGATCTCAAAGTAAAAGCTGACTATGTTAAACCTAAGTCGTTAGAATATAACCCCTAATAGTGGGACAAGTCATGCTACCTTTGGCGACATATTAAAAGCACCATTTGAGAAGAAAAGTACTGCATGAATACACGAATTTGCGGGATGCCCCATCTATCGTGGTTGGAAAAAGCTGTCCATAACCAGGGGCTCCAGATCTCTGCAAAAACTAAAGGTTGACATTCAAAGCAAGTCCTCAGAACCTAATATTTGCTTTATTATAAACTCCCATTCACTCCCTCTCTGCACTCCCCTACAGCGGACCTGCTCGGTCTCCTTAAGTGGAAGGCACAACCAGAGCAGATAGACAGTCACCTGGAGAACCTCATCAAGCTGGACGGTCAGGAGGTCGTCAAGGTAAGATATAGTTATGACAAAATACACCTGTTACTTAAGGGATTCCTTCATTTCTCTCGAGTTTAACACATTGCCTGTGTCGTAATGGGTGATTGAAACGCCACTGCTTAGGATAGATTCAACCGGGATGCAATGCATTAAGTGACCCTCTAATGGCACATTCCACTCAAAAACATATTGTGGTGGGCTCTGGAGTTATATACTTAGTCTTGTTTTCAACTAGGTCTATGTGACTATCGTGCATACAATAAGGTGAAAAACCCCAAGAGACTAACGATATTGTGTCATGTTGCAGTATCTACGGGACATACTGGACGCTCTATTCACCATGTTCATGATGGAGAATGGTAACCGCCTACCCCAGGCTGATCTCGTCTTCAGGGCACTGGTAAGTAGTCAGTGAAGATTAATTCAACGTGTTTGTCTAGCTTTTAATGAAATCGGAATATCAGGAATCTGTCCATTGGTAATAGATACCGTAGGTATGACCTTACACCAGGAAACTGCTTACACACTATCTATCAAATGGAACGTCTAAGGCATAGAAAATCTGTTTTTTTTAAACAAAAAAACAACAAGATTCTACATCATTCAGTTTTAATGCTGCAATACCTGCTGTTACTGTAATGTCTTACATAAAAATGAGATGTATTACCACCTTGACGATATTTGATCGTGTTTTGTAACAAAGTCATCATAGTTCCTGTACATTGTTCCCTCCTTTAGGTGTACATCTTCGAGCTGTTGGAAGACAGCAAGTTTGAGCACTTCAAACCTGTGATGGACACCTACATAACCAATCATTTCTCAGCACCACTAGTCTACAAGTAAGGCCAACTTTGTATTTACATTTACCTGTATCCAAACCATGCTAATACTTGTAAAGTTTTAAATAAATGTAATAAATGATGAATACCCATAGTTGACTAAACAAGTTAATACAATTAAACTAGAAAATATAAGATTTATAGGCGTCATGACAATAATTCTCAAATTAATTTAACTATGCAAGCTAAAGAATAATAAGCTGGAATAGATGGATAAAGTAAAATCATTTAACACACGTGTAGCTAAGATACATGACTATGATTATCCTCCAGGGACCTGATGCAATGTCTTCGTGAGAACTACCTCCAGGCTGTGATCACAGCTGACGAGCACAAACCCTACCAGGGCTGCTTTAAGGTACTGGAGTACATCATCAAATACGTCGTGCAGTCCAGACTTCTCTTCGCAAGGTATGTACACTGCTGTAATGTAACCTGAGAAGGAAAGGCTGAGCTGGTGAATCAAAATAGAAATCAGTGGAGGATTTTGCAACAGGGGTTGGGTTAACAAATTTAAAATGGACCTTCTAGCTTTTCGGATAATAACAGAAGCATCTCCTCGTCCTGCCATGGAAATAAATCTAATTATTTTGTCTTTGATATTTCTCTTTAAATTTACCTGTTGATGATTCTGTTCTTGCTTTGATATGACATGATCTGTTACCGGGTAGTTCTATAAATGTACCATATTTTTGGGTTCTCAGGGCGACGGGAGGGCAGAACATGGAGGAGTTCCAGACAGCTCTACACGAAATGTTTGAGGCCATTTGTCATGTTCTGTCCATCTCCGCCGAGGGATTCACAGAGAGTCAGGTAAGCTCAGAATGGTTGTCAGTTATTACTAGGCCACTATGATACTCATACGCCGGATAAGGTTGAACTGTAATGAGCCGGTCGATCCAGTATTACCATAGAACCTCCATGTCTATGGTATTTCTCACTGAAAAACATGTATTCGTTTCAGTAATCAGTAATGAAAACCCTCAAATTGAATTGAATTGATAACTGAGCAGTAAAGGAAGAAAAGTTGATGAATTCTAAATTAATCCCCTAGTACTAAGGACTGAGCATTAGCAGTTACCTGCCCATCATGCAATGTGAAAACACGGTATAAAAGTCACATGTCATAATGCAGCCTCCTGATCTCCTTTATCTTTTTGCTTTTCAGTGTCTGCTGCTAGTAGCGATCCCCAAGATCTGCGACCACTTGTTAAAGGTGGTACCGGCAGCCTCTGTCGGTACGCTCGTATGTCAGCTCTACAACATTGTGGCCGCTGAGAACACAGTCCGCGTACACCGATTCAAACTCAACAGTTTACGGGACCTTGTTGGATCACAACTCTTCGCCTGTCCAAGTTAGTATATTTTCTATAGCATGGTATAGTAGTGTACTAGTAATCAGATATGGATATGTATCTACCTCAATCCCTATATTACCGATGACAATGAATCGGTTAAAAGCCTATTTCCTAATGTGTGCTTTGTCTCCTAGAGTTGCAATTCTCATTACCGATGACGATAAAACACTGGAACGCATTTCCCATCATTTTCTATCCTTCAGAGACGCTTGAATCTTCATTGCCAATGACGATAAATTATCAAAAGACCTGCATACTAATTGTTAGATGCTTAGAAAGCCTAGTTCTGTCTACCACATTAATCTCATGTTTCTATTGTTTAGAGACACACGAATCCTTATTACTAATGACAGTAAATCAGTGGAAGGCCTTTTCCTTAATATTGTCTTTCTCCCCTTCAGAGTCGCGTGAATCCTTATTACCGATGACGATGAATCAGCTGAAGGCCTACTTCCTTGCTAGTCAGGAAGTGAAACAGTCGACAGGCATTCTGGGTGATGTCCTGAACGTCTTGCACAGAGAGCATGCGCAGGGCGTCTCCATAACCAACGACGTCTCCATCCTTGTGACGTCAATGTTAGACGTCACCATGCAGACCCTGCTGACACTCGACAGGACAAGTGAAATCATTGTGAGTAGAACTTTGAGAGCACATGTACGCAATACCTTAACCGATGATTTGTATTATACTCTTAACCAGTCGAATATGGTTATAGACTCTCATAATTAAAGTGCCACTTAAATTCAATAGTTTTTATTTTATTTTAATCTTTTTTTTCAGTAGTAGTGGGTTTAATATAACGTGCTCTCTTAGGATCACAATATTCTGATTTAATTTCTACACATTTCAGGGCCAGTTAGTGGCATGCCTCATCAGCATGTTGAGGCTGATGGAAGAGAAGCATTACAGACAAGTCCTGGACCAGTGTGCTGACCGAAAATCACTCAAGGTAGGCACCTCCATTCATACCAGCCACACAGCGAGTGGTATTACTCTGATCAGAGGGATCAATTCTACCATTTCTGACCTCATGGTTGAGTCTATGACCGCATCTGAGGGGAGGTTCTCATATCAGTTTCCATTGAGTTAGTTTGTTTTCTTTCTGGTTGTAATAATTGTGTCCTATTAACTGATGCACTTAGATCATAAACATGTCTATGCTTAGATTAATTAAGGAAACATAATGTATGTCATAGATAGACATTAAATCTAAATCAAATCCATAGCATGTGTAACTATGAATTCATCCCTACGATTTATGATCAGCATTCAAACAAAATAATTAAATTTCGAAACCCAAAAATCCCTATATTACATAATATTGTGTTTTAATATATATAACAGATCCATTTTGTTGACATCATTTAGACACCGACAGTGGAAAGACTTTAAGTTGAAAGTAAAGCTGGATCGAAACAGTTACACATATCCCCATCACATCTCTAAGAAATAACTGTATAAACACAACCCCTGTAGTCATGATACATTAACCTAGATTTGTGATAACTTATCAATGGCCACATTTGGTACCATTTTCACCTATAGGCTCGGCACGGCCGACCAACGAAAGAGGTTGGTATATGGGTACACAGAGACCTAATATAACCCTAAAACCCCTTATAACCCTCCAATATTGACCCCAATGTGGTATGGTATACTGCTGCTTTACAGGGAGCAAGCACTACTAAAACCTCTATAGTTGCTTTTCTTGTTATTTTACAACCACAACACACAGACCCCACATACCTATTATATTACATTTTTTGCAGACATAGCAGTGTTTCTCAACATGCTTCTGCTGATAGAGATACCACTTAATAAGCAATTTTATAAACCTTTCACATTTTCAGCTATTTATCTGGGATCTGCTTACAATTTGCTAGACCTTTTTTTCATATCAATAAAATCACATCCAATTTTAAATGGCATAGGAGTATAAGTTTTTCCTGTCTATGTTTATTACAATAACATACCTTGCTCTCCTCTATAACAGTATTTCTTTGTGACCTTTGATATATATTGCTGATCTAGATACCTCTGTGGCTTAAATCTTCATGGCCAAACTTTTACAGAGTTCATGTTGCATTACATCTATATAAGAGTCTGTTGGACTGATAGTTATAAGACTTTGAATACATTATGACACAGCACATCCGATACACAGACAAGGCTTAGGTCCTGCACATAGTAGTGAACATCAGACCACAAACCACGGTCTCAGCTTCTATTACAAATCACAATATACCCAGTAGATTTCGAGTGGTGTTTATGTTGAGAATTAGAAAAACATTTATTTGAATTACAAGAATAGGTTTATATGTGAAACTCCTAACCATTAGACTAATCGGATAAGTACAATTTAAATTTAATCTTTGACGTCAAAATAGTTATTATATCTAACTTTTATATTCTAGCTAACCGATAATGTAACATGCAGAATGTAGGATAGATAATATTTCTGTAAAGATGATTAAAAACTAGCAAAATAGATAAGATCAGTTTTATATTGCAATCACAATTGAATAAGACCCCAAACTTAGATAGATGGTTGCCCAACAAGGGATTTTCCATTGAATTGAAAAACCAGTATATCCATATAATGGTTGATATATTTGTTCTACCCTTAAACATGGAGTCTACTGAACCATTCCCTTTACCAACAACCAGCTGATAACACATTAGTTACACCATAACGGCAAGGAGCACTGCTTATACACATTCCTTTACACACAGTATTTTAATACAGAAGAATGGTAATCGTTAAGATGCTATAATCATAAAGGTTTGTAAAATTCCAAAGGAAAGAGTGTAATATCCACGGACGGTTTCTATTAACCTAACTTATTGATATGATTGGTATTTTCATGACACAAGCTTACAAGTTTCAATGAGGGTTCTTTTCAATTAACCATTGTACAATTTACATGTGAGCTGTATATATACATTACATTACATGTTCTTGGCATATACGTTAATGTGTGGCTCCGTGTTACAGGATATGTTAATGAGGATGTTGGCCGTCTTCCGAGAACTCGTCAAACAAGACGTGTACCCACGAGATTGGATGGTCATGCGCATGATCACAAACAAGTAAGTGCCTTAATTGAAAGGCAGTTCCAGAATACAAATAAGAAATAGCAGTGGTAATTGCTGAGCCAAAAGAGAAATACCAGGTAGTGTTTTAACTGGTATCATGTACTGAACAGTACAAATGAGCCCAGAGAGTGAACACTATACCTGATCCCAAAGGTATCTGAGACAGTAAAACTGAAAACTAGGACATCTCAGCCCACACACCAAATTATACATCTCAGCCCACACACTAAAATTGATACAACTTTAGCAGATCCAATATACTGAAATGCAAAAAACACCTAGGTTGTTTTCTCTGAACATTACATCTAACCATGTATGAATAGTGCATGGGAAGACATGAAGAAGCCTCCTATTTATGTATAATGTATAAGGAAAGAGCAGTCACATAATCTAAATGATAAACCTCGCTTTCAGCGTCATCCTTGTGGCCATGCAGTTCTTTGCCCAATCTTTGATCGACAAGTTCCTCATGGGATTGGAGTTTGATTCACAGGTCAGTATATTTCACAATCAGTTAGAACATCAGTGTTAGTATTGTGTTAACCTTTTAAGGGCCGCGTAGTGCTTATATACACTATGCCCTTTATCGTCATGATAGATCATCACAATCATCACAACGACCCTACGGAATTGATACACTCCCAAAGCCCATAAAAGCACTATACATGTGGCCCTTGAATGGTTGATATGCAATTTGTCCATTCCTTTATTAGGCAATTGTCAATTGAAATAAAGAATGATGAGCCCCAACGATACTGTAATGCCTCAGATATCCTCTCTGGTGCCTATGTCTGGGGGCCATGCCTATGTTTAATGTCTTGTCTATGTCAATGTGCAGTTGTGGGCGGCCTACTTTAACCTTGCGGTGAGTTTCCTGACCCAGCCCTGCCTACAACTGGAGCACTGCTCTGAAGCCAAACGGGAAAACATACTAGAAAAGTAGGTATCAACTCACATTTTCTGTTTAAAATAAGCACTATGTATTCCACTTTTATACCTCACTTTCGATGAGAACGATTAGTAAACCCCAAACATGACCTATGTGAAAAGCTAAAATCGTTATTCCATATATCGTATTGCTATTTGATAAATGGAGGGACAAAGCACCTTTATTGTAACACTTTTGATGAATGGTAGGAAATCCTGTTCCAGACAAAAGCACAACAGTTTCCACTGAGATCTTCTAATTAGGAACTCTCATTCATTCCTTCACTGTAGGTATGGTGATATGCGCGTTCAAATGGGATACGAAATCTTAGCAATGTGGCAAAATCTAGGTAAGTAAACTACTCAAGATCCTTTGCTGATGGCACGTTAATAATGGAGCCATTTTCAGTATATCACCTGTACCCATAACCAATACACATGTTAAAAAACATAAATATACTACGTGCTAAAGTAACCCTTAAGAATTCAATACTGGTGTGATTGGTAGATCCCCAGCATTGTCTATTTAATCATGGGTGCTCAACGTGCTGCTTTACAACTTTTCATCTCCAGATACAAACACTTAGTTATTGCTACATTGTGCTTGCAGGTCCCCACAAGCTATACTTTGTGCCCAGTATGGTGGGGCCCTTCCTAGAAGTGACCTTGGTGCCAGAGACAGAGCTACGCAAGGCCACGCTGCCCATCTTCTTCGATATGATGGAGTGTGAACAGCGCGCCCGGGGCAACTTCAAACAGGTCAGTCTACACCTGTTTAACCCTTTAAGGACAACGAGGTGCATTTATGCCATTTTATCCTCTTTTGTCGGCATGTTTCATGAATGCATCCCTTACCGGTGCTGCATTCATGCTGACCATACCGGTGAGTTAGGGGCTGTGTTGGTACTTTATGACGAGAAATGAAGCTGAAGCCTTGAGGCATGTTGCCGTCCTTAAAGGTTTTATGAGAAGAACCACTGATCAGCGTTTCAGGTATTGATCACCATCACCTGTAAGGTCCTGTGTCTATCGGGGAACTTATTAGATAATTATCTATGAGATCTGAATCATGTCAAAGTCTCTTGTCGCTATTCATCAAGACTTAATTCAGTTTTCTACAACTGCTCTCTTTCTACCATTGCAGGTTGAATCCGAGTTGATCAACAAACTGGACATCCTTGTTGGAGAGAACAAAGGGGATGACGAGTACAAGCAGCTATTCAACACAATGTAAGTTATGGCGACACTTAAATCCACATAATCATCACGGTCGCAATATGCTCTGATATACATACCATGAACACCAATGGTAACCAACATCACCCAATATTTAAGCCTAAAACTACACTTCTATGAATGATTTCTTAAAAATAATCCGCATTTTCCATGTTCACTATAACTACCAACTATTCGACAAACATGGTCCGAGTTGATATTATTCCCAAGCCCCAAACCCGTTAAAAGTCTTGACTTAGATGTGTTTGGGATTGACACTGACAGTGCAATCAAGATGCATTGAAGTAAGTAGCATAGATCTGCTCTAACCTAATTAGAAATCAATCTATATCATCTACTAGTATCTTGTAATCTGTTTCAGTAATCTCCATATACACACTCCCTGTGTAGCTATGTGTGGATGCTATATAATAATTAAACATAACCCACGAAGCTCTGTCAAACTTCACCTGTCTATCCGTCTGAAACTTAGAAATGGTTTGCTTCTATAGATCTGTGCCCTTTGATCATACATGTACAAAACCTAATTTAAAAAAAATCTAATTAACCAAAACAGTAAATGTCCACACATGACTATTGTATGCAATAACGCTGTCTTTTTAATGCTTCTACTCTGACTAAATGTGGACTCAGTGGCTTTGGTACTTGTCATCAGATTTACACTTTAGATTTAAATACCTGAAATTCTCACAGTAAATATTCTATTCTCTAAGTAACTCACCCCATTTCTCCTCCCTGAAACAGTTTAGACAGTTTTCAGGCTCTAGAAGAGAGGTGGGTACCCCTGGCTGGACTGCAGCGACCCTACATTTAATAGATGTCTCTGTGAATCATGTCTAAAACACCCGTGTTGGTCTGTGCATCACTGATTGTGCATTCTACTGGAAATTTGTTGCCTCATCATTCTAACAAATACCCCCTGTTTGTGGTCCCCACACTGACCAAAGTAAAAATAAGATGCACAATTGTTCTTGGGTGTGATAACCACTAGAGCTCCAGCTATCGGCGAGGTATAGAACCTTGCAAACAGGAGCCTTTATGCGCAATACCTAATGGGAAATTAGGAAATTGGGATGTGATGAATGGTTAGTTTTAAGTGGTGACTGAATTCTTGCTCCAGCCATGCCTGCTGGTGCCGGTTTGTAGGTTGCCATGGAGACGCACAGGTGACCACGGGTAGTATTATGGGGGTGAGCAGCAGAGGAGCAGCTCACCCTGTAAGGGCCCCACTCTGCCCCCTATCGGTGCACAGTCATACTAACCATGCTAACCTTTTTGCCCTCTGCTTTGCACACTTCTGTGGACAGGGAGTACCTGAATAATGTGTAAGTCAGTGACTGCATGCTATTCTAGATTTTGTATAGAATCACAAATACAACTGGCCTTATCTTTCTCCTCTTCCTATGTGATTCAAGGGGTTGTTTATTAAAGCTATACCCTAACAGTACTCATTATTCATATACGGACATTATATCCATTTCTCAATGACAGTTCAGGGACGGACCCAGGAATATAAAAAGAAGAGGGGGGGGGGGGGGGTGAAACACCAAACTACAGAAAGCTGTTGTGCCACGAGTTGCGGCGGTTCAAAATATCATTAGAAAAACTCTTTAAAAATCTAAAAGGGAACCTTTCCCCCTGGATCCGCTCCTGACGAGTTTCTGGTTTAAGTGAACAACTTGTATGTCATAAACAGTTGTTTAAGACGACGTATTCTTATCATTCTTTGAAGGGAGAGGAGAAATATTTGGCCTTATAATGTTTCATGGCTTTTTTCACTATCATTTTCTTCAGTTTCTGCATTTGTGTTTATGTTGTTGCAAATTGTGTTCATTTTGTCCTGTATTATGTGCCGTATGTTTTATTGTGTATCAGACAAAGACACAAACATTCCGTGTTGTTCAATACGCACCATTCTGGAGTTAAACAAAAAATATTTGAATATCAATCTGGTCATAATGTTAGCCATTGCATCAAAACTATTCCAGGGAAGTTTTGCATGTTCAATATTTAGATAGATTGCAGGCATCTGCTGCATGCTATTTTAAAATCACTGCACCTTTAGGTTACTTTCTGTTGCACTTTGTTCATTGACAGTTTCTGTTAACTTGTTTGATATTTGAACTTCCATGTTCCTGTAGTTAATCATTTATATAGTTACGGTCTAGTTGATAAAATGTACCGTGTTTGTCATAAGTTGAACTTGTCAGTTAAACTAGACATTAGTGCCCATACAATGTATTTGGTAACATATACATGTACCGCACTTTCTATCTGAATGTCTTTACGGCTGGACCTATCATGTAAAACAGTTTTAGATAATGAAATTGTATTGCCTATCCTGTTTACGAGAATCGTGCCTTAGTGAATGAACTACTATCCCCATGAGCACCGCATTTATAAGTCTCATCCCGAGGCATGTGATTCAGAATCTACAGAATTAGCATTACATTATATCCTTTTTTCAATGTTATGTGTGTCATTCTGATCCTCTCCAACTATTCACTTTAATCTAAAAAGAGCATTGTGAATTCTACATTCTTAGTTACACGTGCTAAATGCGCATACAACGCCCAGATTGATCTTGCACATACATGTACCATATCAACAATATACATCTATAGTGAATGGAGTCCATGGACATCACCTATATAGTCCGCCTTACGCTACTGTGCCGAACACATACCAGACAAACCTGACCCTAGTGGTAGTTTCTGCCACTAACCCCAATACTACACATAATGGCCACTATTACTCGCCCTATTACCCCATGACCTGTGATCCTGTTATGTTCATGCCCACTAGACTAGACTTGTCTGTGGTCCCCTTTGGCCCTTTTCGTTTATTTGTTAACAGTATTATCAGTAACATTTTCCATAATATATTCTACAAAGAATACACTGATTTCCTTGATTATCTGGTCGTTCAGCATCATGCTTTATCTAAAAATGAGAATTCATTTAACTCCAAATTACACTGAAAATATAGCATTATCCCTTTGCTATGAAGCATAGAAGCATGTCTAGCCCCTACATGTTCAATAGTATTTGCTACTGTGGGAGTTGTACAAAAGCTGATATATGTGATGAAACATCCTCCTATAAGCTTCAGATTCTTCTGAATTATCACCCCATTTCTTTGTTCTGTTCATAAAATACCTCATCAATAGAGCTAGTACATAACTTGGCTCATGTTACAATTACCAGGGGTCCTGTAGTAATTGGCCAAAGGTTGTGCCAGTCAAGTGACGTCCAGTATCCCTATCCAAAAGAGGATCCTGGATTGGCCGATGTATATATGTAGGGAAAAAAAGATGAAAGTATCAACAGCGCAAAGGGACAACGTATATATCCCCCTGGTCTGTGTATCACGTGTGTTTTGCCAGTTGTAGAGGCAGTGTCCTGGAGTGTACCAAACCTAACTGACGGTGCCACAGAGAGAGCCATGATGACCGGACTGGCACATGTTAAGGAAAGAATACAGTATAGGAGTTACTACCAGTTCCTCATCATAACGCACAATCTCTTTAATAACAGGATATTTGTCAAACCCAAATGTGCCCACCCCGGGTGCCCACATATCATGCTATTCAAGTATCATAGATGTTAGGTCAATTGCGGTGTCACGCAAACCGGATGGTTCCGTATGGCGCCAAAATGTCAAAGTCGTCTGCTACTTTGGTGACGTCATTACGTTGTACGGAGACGCAGTGATGTAAGCTTTGTGTCTTATTTCAGGCTCCTCACCAAGGTGCAGTCGGAGCCGGCATGGCAGGAGAGCGGCATGGCCTTCATACAGTCCGTCACCAGACTGCTGGAGAGGCTATTAGACTACAGGTTCGTCTGCTAATAATTACTCTTCAATATACATATATTGTTGTCGATTGATAGATCATAATAACTGGGGAGTTAAGTCGTAGCTTCGGTCATTGCAATGATATATCTGTAATGGTGTGGTAACCTGTCAGTCACCAAGGATATTGAGATGTTATTTGCAGTTCCACCATACCTATGAATCGTTCCAAAGGATTTTCGTTATTCTGAATCATGCTTGATTTTCCTGGATACCATATAGAAGAACTATCTTATCTATACGGATCAAAGGTGTCTATGGAAGAAGCTTAATATTCATCTATTATAAATCACGCCTACTCATAATTATATTTATCACTATCGAAAAAATATGTACCGGTAACTATGGATTAGATGTGTTAGAGGGAAATGGTGTCTTTTTGATGGTTCATTATTATGAGAGCTTTTCAAAAAGATGTTTGTTGTTTCCAAAAAGCTGTTTGAAATGCATAGCAGCCTGATCCCCACACCTCCCCCTAACTCATGGTTGGGATGTTCCCAGAGGGTTTATGATCAATGATCATTCACTGAGCTTCTATAGATTATAGAATATATATTTCAGGAAAAGTAAGTATTTATATACAGCATAGGCTACACATGTAGGCCTGTGTATAATATAGAGCATAACCTGGGAACATTGCAGATCACCTCCCCTTATTTTGTGATATCACCTTTATATGGTATTTACAAACGTCATCCCCCATCTGAGCTGCACTGTGCCCGACCTACATCGGGACCACCACTCCCTATGGCGTATATACGGAGCACCTCAGGCGCACCAATCACTTCCGGTACGGCCAGACATTGGGCTTGCCCATGGGTTTGGGGTTTGGGGAGGGGGTGGAGGGATTATCAATACCATGATGACCCATCTGTCCTGTAAGGTCATATAGAGGTCACGGGGTCGATCACATGGTCATGGGTAGCACCAATCACGTCCATTATCCGGCCCTATGTATGAGCTGCTCACACCCGCTCCTAAGGCTAGTGCGTGTTGGTCAGTGGAGGGCAGATTGTGCAAAATGAGTGTGTAGTGGACCACCTCAGCAGGGACTGTTGGTGCTATGGAGCAGTTCTGTATACGCACTTTACATCATTAAGTGAATTATTGCCTGGAGTTTTGATTTATATGTGACTGTTTCCATATGTTTGTGTATAGAAATGTGATGGAGGGCGATGACAATCGGGACAAGAGGATGACATGTACAGTCAACCTACTGGTAGGTTCACTTATCATTTAAGCCCTGCTACCTTTCCTTTGGTTTTACACACTATTCCTCATAGAGCTGATGTAGTAGTTATCATGTGTTCTGTTGTCTTTTAAGTCCTCTTTATCGCCAACTACTGTCATGTATTAAAACAAATAGGTCATGTTATGTCCTGACTATCGTGACCCTCGCAATAAATATTTCAACATAACATAGTGCTTCACAAATAGCAACTGCGTAATAAAATGTATTAAATGGGCAATAGCATTGCTTTTTAATACTCCAATGTATAACAATGGTATTCCGGTCATATAAACAGCTTTTAAAGCAAGAGGCATTTCAACATAAGTACATATATCGCAGGCTACTGGGTATGAAATATTTATGAAAATTTCAACGCAAAACTCAGATTCTACTCTGAGTTTGATTTATTCATCCTATGCATGCATCAGATATAAAGGCCAGGCCATGTCGTGAAGTGTCCCTTCCCTCCTCTAACCATAACCACCATTTAATACTCCCGTAGAACTTCTACAAGAATGAGATAGACAGGCAGGAGATGTACATCCGCTACATCTACAAGTTGAGGGACCTGCACCTGACCAGTAACAACTACACCGAGGCAGGCTTCACCCTCCTCCTGCACGCTAACCTGCTGGACTGGAGGAACACCTCCCTGCCTGCAGACCACAGCTACCCCGCACAGCTAGAGTGGCAGCGCAAGGAGAAGCTCTACCTCATCATCATCAACTACTTTGACTTAGGAAAGGTGAGCTGCATTTAGTAGAAGTCCAGAAAAAAAAAGTCCTGCTTTTTCGTAAAAATTTCTGTCTTAAATTATATTAACTTCCTGCAATTTTTTAACCAAAAGTGGAGAAATCCTGATTTGTTGCCAACCGGGTAGTCTGATGTACATCTGTTAATCTATGGAGTTGTACATATACGAGAGCTATAGCATGCACAGTAAATAACATTGTGTAAGATAGTTGGCGATTACTGTTGCAATACCGTGTGATCTAGTTGATGGACTATCTTATAAACAACCGAACCTGTAATATCGGACGGAGCCCGTTAACTCTTTCTTTACCGTACACGCATTATTGCGAGTTTACAGTACAGGACAGTACACGCATTTATGCGAGTTACTCGCCGATTTTTGGCCGATTTTGGCCGATTTTTGACCTCCTGTGGTTTGCCTAAAAATTGGTAGAATCCCATGATTTTTTTTCTGAGAGCAGTCTATGGCATATTGTCTCTGCATATCCAAATCCATTTGCACATACATCTAATATTTTAGAAATGCTGGGCATCTAAACTTGGATGATATTTGACTCATTTTCAATATGATTTGAGCAATATTTAATGCAAAAAAACGTGAGAAATGTCAAATAATTTTTTTGGGGGGGTGAAAAACGGTTTTGTTCAATTTTTCATGCTGAAAAAGATGGTATCAAAAGATAAGGACTACTTTAATGCATACTCGCCTAAATGTTAGTGTCAATGGTAACATAATACACTAAAATAAGCTTACTTTAATTTCAAATAGGGCTGTATCTCCCTAATTGGACCACTTATGGCAATTTGGATATCTCACTTTTTGGTTATTCAATGTTGTTCACTTTTGACATAGATGTACTTCTAGTTGGAATATTTACACATTTCTTTCAGTTTCTAAAAGATGAGGTCATCCCCTAAATCCCAATATCCCATTTGAATTTCATCTGAAAAAATCTGGTTTGGAGGGTAGTCTTTATGTGGAGCGTGGTAAAGGAAGAGTTAAAGTGTTGACATTTTGTATCAGACCTGTAACAATGTGACATTTTATTTCAGTGTTGGGAAGATGGGATTCCTCTCATAAAGGATTTAGCTTCTGTCTATGAGATGAAGTTTGATTACAAAAAACTGAGTAGTATCTTGGTAAGTACTTCAGAATATTATTGTATAGCTTTATATGTTCAAGATGTAGGAACAAAACACACACCACATATGGTTTATATGCATTGCCTTGAAGTTATTAAAAATATGATATACAAAGATACATGCATATCGTATTCTACTGAATTACCACCCAATATCATCTTTCCATTGTAATAAAGTTTTAGTAACAAAAGCTGCCTTGTCTCCAGAATCTTAGCAATCTTTGCTAAAACTAGTCTAAGAAAATCCCAAATGAGGGGGAGGGGGTAATTACTACTGATAACGCCGTATCAACGTGGTAAAGTTAAACTGAATACCATTTGTAAAGGGAGAAGTCATACGTAGTCAGTCATAATCACCCATGTCATTTCATTCCATGCAGAAAACACAAGCTGAATTTTATGAAAAGATTCTCAATGAACTCCGCCATGAGCCCGAGTACTTCCGAGTGGGTTTCTACGGCCAGAGCTTCCCGCTGTTCCTGCGGAACAAGGTGTTCGTGTACCGCGGGGACGAGTACGAGAAGCTGGGCTCATTCCAACAACGACTGCAGTCAGAATTCCCAGGGGCCACAATGCATAACAACAACCCAGTCAGCACCAACATCAAGCAGGTGAGGGTTAAACCTTTAAGGGACGCCCAGTGCTTTAATGCATTGATGAATTTTGATGCAGCCCTGGCAAATTCCAGGGTTGTATTCCTGCATCATGCCCACCGTTCAGGTGTATATGTAGCATCGGCATGATGCTTGAAGGTAGCCCTGTCGAGTTACTTGCCAGGGCTACGTTAATGCATCATTACAACAAATGGCATAATGCCTTAAGATGATGAGGTCAGAAATAAGGTGCAAGCATGTTGTAAAAAGTATATGTCAACACAGAACCAGTGTCAATTCTTCAAATATTTTGGGAAAAGAATATACATAGCCTTAATGAAACATTACACAGTTATATCAATACATTTGTGTTCCTGCATCATCCAGGGTGAGACGCAATGCATCCAGATCTGTTCGGTCAAACCGATCCCTAAGGCCCGAGAGGAGTTCTACGGTCAGTCTGTACCAGAACCTGTACTCAGTTTCTACAAGGTCAACGACGTCTGTGAGTTCCAGTTTGACCGGGCCTTTCATCGCGGACAAAAGGATGAGAACAATGAATTTAAGGTGAGCGAGCATTCAAAGGCTGTTTTAACTACAATCCAAAATGTAGCAAAAGTTACCTAAATTAAATAAATTGCTAGACAATATGTATACTTTGGTCCCGGAGTACAGAGATAGGGGACACACGATTTGAGTCTTGAAATTTTATAATTCTCACGAGGGTCAAACCTGAGATTTATTACAATATGAGGAATATCCATGTCAAATGATACCTATTTATGTAGGTCTTGTCCATTAAAATCGGCAATACAACAAGCTTGGTAAACATCTACCTATTTCCCACACCAGACCCTTCACATAGAGCGCACCATCCTGCGTACGGCGTCGGAGCTGCCGGGCATCCTTCGCTGGTTCGAGGTGGTGGAGAGTGAGATCCAGCAGCTGAGTCCTATAGAGGTGGCCATAGACAGTATGGACATGATGAACCGCCGACTACGCACCCTGGTGGCCACCTACAGCACCAACACGTACAGCAACCTCAACCCACTCACCATGAGGCTGAACGGCGTCATTGATGCAGCTGTCAACGGCGGTCTCACCAAGTACCAAGACGTAAGTATGGCGCGTTAACACGTCATGACACGTCATGACAAGTATGGCGTGAACCATTGGACAATTGTTGATTTGAATGTCATGGTGTGTACCAGAATAGCAGGCACGAGTCATATTTTGGTTCCTTTGACCATTGCTACTGCTTCCATAGGCTTGCACTGAACATTGCATCCTCATATGTTATAGGCATCTTTCTACAGTCAGGGTGGTGGCCAAAACTCAACTATATTATAGTGTTTTGCACCTTTTGGTTTATACCATGGTGCAATGTGTAAATACGTCTATAATATTCTCATTTACACCACCGATGATGAAAAAGTTTATAGATGGTATTAAATGAGACCTTGTCTTCTAAAGAAACTTAGAAAATGTATTATATTAGGTCATCCCACACCCCCATGAGTGTACCCATTTTTACTACCAATATCCATAATGGGAAAAATCACATTTATACGTACCATCATCCTGGTACCCCTGTTCATACTAAAACCTTTGATGCTGACCTTACAGGCATTCTTCAGCAGTGAGTATGCGACCAAGTACCCTGAGAACATGCATGCCGTTAACAGACTCAGGACGCTGTTCCTAGAACAGGTACAGATCCTGGAGGGGGCGCTCTCACTCCACGGCCGGCTCGCGCCACCTGACGTGCAGCCTCTACACAAACGATTCGTTGAACTTTTCGCCACAATGAAACAGGGCATCAAAGAATCGGTGAGTATTGATAATATGTGTAAATGTCTGAACTCATTGAATATTGCACCAATGTATGTGTCTATTCTGGCATAGCTGCGCATGTGGATATTGATACATCTATTTTACTATAGATAAAGAACGAATTATCTAATAATGCATTGTCATGTAGAAAAGGATTCAATCTACTCACCAACCAACCAACATAGACTAATCCAGACTAACGTAGAAATGTGGTGGTTTTGCAGGGTTCACCCAACATGGTCCGGCTTCTGGGCGCGCTGCGGGCACAGGAGGCAGCGGCCTCGCACGACCCCTTTGGGTCGCGCAGGTCCAGTCTCCATTCCAACAAGTCTTCCCTGTAAGTAAAACTGACACATGTACTCTTTCTATATATACCGGTACCTTGTGTTTCATATTACATGGTATATGGTACTATTTGGGCTGTTACTCCTCATCTTGATTGTTACACATTGTTTTTGTAGATCGACCCCGACACCTACGCCTCCCGGTAGTAACCGGTCCTCGGGCATCTTCATGGAGCCGCACTCCGAGATGATCCCTGAGGGGGAGGACGGAGCCGGAGAGGTGAGTCTAGTTCTCCAGGGTCAATGTCTCACCAATGACCTGTGGTCACCACTTGAGAACATTGATTAGGCTCTCTGACTCTTGGTCATCTTCTGTGACTTTATATTAACCCAAAATTAACATCACTCTTAATACTACTATCTAGATAGACCAGCATTTTATAGTATCATGTCTTTAGTTTGAAGGTAACCCATGACACTATAATATGGCGATGAAAGGAACCTTGTAATCCTTAGGTCAACTCAATCTCTGAAATATTGTCTTGACCTGGCAAATATAGTTTCTACTTGATGCTATTTTTACTCAAATGACATAGTTGAGGTCATATGAATACACAAATTCATGTTACACAGAAAATTGCTGAGAGTTATGAGGTGTCTTGACTCGTCTCTAAGTGTAAATAGTATTGACTAACATTTGTAGGACAAAATATGAAAGGTCTATATAAAATGTGTATATTCATTTTATATGCCTTCATATTGATTTCAACGATTTGGCATCACAGCATTTTTAGTCCATGTTAAGTCCAGAGCTTATCCATTCTTTTTGGTGGCCTATTTTAAAACCATATCTTGTAGAGATCAATTTTCTTTCCTCCATTACCCTTCACTGCCGCTATTTTCCCAATCAGAAGGTATCAGTGTTTTTTAGCCTTTGAAAGGACAACAACATATCCCAAAATTTTCAATTCATGCAAGAAAGATTTTGTTTGATACTGTGTTGCATAAATGTGTTTGTTTGTCTAGTTCTGGTGGTTTTACGCTCACGTTTGCCCACAAACCTACTGCTGATATTTTATCCAAGCAGGATTCAGTCAAAATGATTACACAGTACCCAACTCTGAAGAATCCATAATCCCCTGTCAGGATTTAGCTGAAACATTGTTACATCCCGCCGTCCACTGGAAAGTGCTAGCACAGATGAGAAAACAGGTGTGGGTGGTTGGGCGGGTGGGGGGGGGGGGGGGGGAGAGTATGTGGTCCCAAGATTTGAATCTTAAGATGAATCCTCTGAGCCTGGCATATGTTATCGACATATGGGCGTCTAGTTCCATATTTCCGTACATCTGCTTTTCGATCTGATCAGAAATTGTAGGGAATAAATTTTACTGTCAAATAGAAGTGAGTGACTCTGATTCTCTCTATGGACTAGCATTTCTATGTAAAGAATATCCTTTTCATCAATCAAAGGAATGCCGTAATTAAAATGCTTTAAAATTGCATGGCTGTAAGAATTCTGACTGGATGCTCTTGGATAAAATCTACAACAGAACATAACTAAACAAAATCGATGTAAACTAGTGTAAGTGGAATAAGGTAAGACGCAGGACTAAATCTAAGCCTACATAGCCATGTTAGGTTTTAAACTAATCCGTATAAGCTCACATAATTTGCTGTAATAAACATAAATTACTCACCTGCTTCCTAACCAACCCGCTGGCGCCCCCTATCCATCAACAGACATACTACCAAAATGGTAACGGTTCTCCTGTCAGCAACAACAACATCAACAACAACAACATCAACACCACCACAATTACATCCCTGATGACCTCAGGCCTCACTAGACGGCGATTTAGTTCGCCTTTAAGTATGAGTGGCCGTCAGTTGTCCACGGTCAGCCAACGCCCGCTATCTGCCGTGTATGTTAACAACAAGGGATCCGGGGAGGGTTCTTCGCCCCCGCAGGTTAGTATATACCTGAACCGCATGGCTCTCTCTCTGTGTCTCCAACGCCACCACAACCAACAGTGGTACATGCAACTCTTCTTTCGGTTCTAGAACCGCAGCAAGGGAGAATCTCTTCTCGCGAGTCGTAGGACATACACCTCGGCAGCTTATTGGTTGCCATATCTATCTGCAAACCATCCCAATCAACCTAGGCATATCTCCTACTCACCCCCTCCCAGCCCTTACTTGTTATTGACTCAGGGTGGTACACCACCCAGTGTCTTATGCAACGCCTCGTGAGGGGTCGCATCAAGATAGTGAAACTTCATTTTTGAGGGTGAATTTTGACATGAGTTCATAGTTCAAAAAATGTAAAAACTTGACAGATGGACTTTTTGGCAAAGAAGTAAAGTCGAGGACGCAGGCAGCCGGCAGATGGCCCCACACCCACCTGCGCCCAACACCCAGCTGCTTGCCCACACCTACCTGGTCGCCCACACCCACCTGCTTGACTGAAATATGATAACATACTAGTGTGACACATGATTTGAGGGTAGTTTTGACTCGGAAATATGTTTCTGCGGTCAGAATTGACAAATAATTCAGTGTTCATGAAATAATCTTTATAAATCACTTTATCACCCTCACCCTGAGTCATTTGTGATGTTAATCACACGTTCAATCTTTCTAAATGTTTTTGGCATGGGATGAAGGACACGCATACACAACAGGTTCATTGTCAATTCGTGCATGCTGTGTCTGTGGACTTAAAGTTAAGATAGTAAACCCTGTTAAGACGTAAGGAATAGATCTAGTTTTGGTGTTCGCCCCACCCCCTCCCACCTCCCTCTATATTCCCCATCTCCACCCCTCCCCAGCAAATAAAGGGAGGTATCATACATTGGGAGGGTAATTTTAGAGAGACGTATTTATTATAATGTGAAGAAGGGAAGAGAGTTTTACTTGGTGAGGAAAATGTATGAAAAATGGATTAGTGTTTCACTTGGTGATTGGAAGTAGCCCCTGTGCTGGTATTAGGTATAGATTCTCAACACCATCTCACAGGATGTCCCCAATGACATAACAAATATGTGGTTATAGTCTGAACATAAAATTATATTTAAGGGTAGAATAAAGCGTTGGTACGGGACTCTCATGAAGGGTAAGAGGGCTGCTCTTCTGGAGAAGAGAAAGAAAAAATGTAAGAAGAAAAAATAATCCCCCACCTGTCCTATTGTTGAAATTGGCATACTCCCGTCCCTAAAAATGTGGTGCTAGCACTAAAGTACAACGAGAAAGATATTATTTTATAGTATTTATTAATTTTTCCTCATCCTCCATATTGTACATTCATCCAGTTCTTGTTAATCTTTCTGTTAGTTTCTGCCATATTTGCAGCGAAATAATCATCATGAGCGCCGAATCACACACACAAGCGTTACCCTTTATGGGCGTAGACATCAAGATAGTAATTGTCAGATTGAAAAATGCTGTATCTCATAAAGTATATAGTGATGTAAAATTTTAACGCATGATGTCATTCAATGATGCAACTATGTATGTAAAGTCTGTATCCTGATGATACCTCTTGAAAGATCATAGACGATAGTTGACCCATCTGTTGATGCTGTGTAAGATGTGACGGACCCGTGACGACAAAACTTGATGCCGGAAGATCAATAGACTGAAATTGTAAATAGGTCAATTAAATTGAGGCTTCAATAAAAAAAAAAAAAAAAAAAAATATAGAGAGGTTAATCTATATATAAGACCTGTACCGATGCTTCTTCATTGACACTCAGCCTTCCCAGTGCCATACTTAAACCCATTCCTGCTTCCCTGCACCCTTAGACACACATACTTTGCATCTTTTGTTGCTTTATTAACAATGGTTATTTCTGAAATTGAGTTGGTTGTTTATTATTTCTGGAACCTTTGGGAACTGATGTCACATTTCTTCTTACATTTATCTGTAACTTACATTGCAGTCTAGAAATCTGTTCCAGCCTACCTCTTCATATATGTCTAGCACCTGTCCAGAAATCTGGACCAGTATTTTACAGAAATAAGAAACATAATCACATCTAAACAGTCGCAAATACAGGCTCGTTTTGTATGTTTTTTGTGGTTATGTTGAATGCTGGTAGACTTGGTTATCTGACATCGTGATTGTATCAGTTTGACATCATTAAAATGGATTTATGTATATAAGAGTCACAAACATAGCAGCATTTCTCAAACAATGTGGTCGTTCAGGCTCCCATTTGGGTCCAGCAGGAATTCTTCCTACTATATTTTGTATAATGCAACTGATGAATTTCTCCCACAGACGAATGGTTCTTACGATGACCAGGGTAAGATGGTACCAGGACAGCCTCCCTTCCCAGGTAAGGAGATATCTTATATGTTTAACATGTGATCAGGTTTTATCCAAGTCAGCCTGATAAATATATCCTGAATTCAGCTAGCCTCGTATTCAACATTCCTTTCTCACGGGTCTCACGGTCAAATATGAGTGAAGTAGCATTTCCTTCTGCAATTCGTCTCTCGGTCATTGAATGCAGTCTTTTCAAGATGCTCTAGACTACCTTTAGTTTGAACAGAATATGCATGTATGTACGACTACGTGCTTTTCCCCCCATGATATCAGCCTGCCAGATAGTTCTGTACGCTAAATTTGGCAGAAAAATGTGCTCTCATCTCACTCTCACTTCATCTTCCATTGAATGTAACTAAACCATTGCTTTGACATCTATTTTGTAGAGCTAATCACTGCACCATCAACGCAGAGTTTAGACAGTGGGCTAGGTCAAGGCTCTCCTCAGGGTCAACCGACTCGGGGTACCAGTACCCAAAGTCATATTGGACACAGGCGCGTGCGCACAACGAGCCCTGTCACCATGTCCCGGACCGCCACCCCAAACACCATGGGCTTCCACGAGGGGACGCCCCCACGCCTGCCTCCCCGCAAACATTCCTCTCCTGGTAAGCTCATCTGCTACCTATATAATGGTTCTTACCCATTCTGCTTACACTGGCTGAATAAATGAACATACTATTTCAAATTGCTCACCACAATGTGCTGGGTATCCAATGAGGATGGCTGGAAGTTGACTAGATAAGCCTTATCCAAAAGGGTCACTGTGTAATCAGTCCTAACCACCTTGGACATTGGACATATAATTACATGGTACTGATCTTCAAGCTGATTTCATATATACACTTTAAGTTGACAATATTTTAAATGACTGACATGTCGTTAGACCAATTAAGTTCCTTATGAATAAAAACCTATATCTGCCAATGATTTTATAAGTTTGACTAATAACCCACCATGAAATATCACTGGAATCTTGAAATCAAAAGGGAGGAAAATCAACAATAACCTGATAAATTGATTCACCCACCTTTCCGCCCTGTAGATGTGAAGTTCTGGTATACCAATGGTAAGGAGGTCTCACATAGCCAATTATTGCCAATGTGCTTTAATAAAAACACATCCTTGTCTCTGTGGAGTTGCATGTCAAATATGAGTGAAGTAGCATTTCCTTCTGCAATTCGTCTCTCGGTCATTGTATGCAGTCTTTTCAAGATGCTCTAGACTGCCCTTAGTTTGAACAGAATATGCAGAGCTTGATTGCTAACGCCAAGCAGTAATATGTGCCTCCATATCGCAGCCATTTGGGACCTTCAAATAGAGCTCACTGAGTTACATTTAGCATAAAAGGAGGGACATAGTCTAGAAATAACACATGCAAACATAAAACGAATAAAGACAACACTGATGCAGACAAGTGTATTCTGTAGTTTTTTGAAGGTAAAATAAACGCACCTGAAAGTCCCGAAAAGACTAGTATTGAAAAATATCTGACTCATAAATCATAGGGAAGTCAACATATCTGAGTTTTGCAACGACTACAGAGATCAAGATGCTGCTTTTGTTTTGATATAGGGTAGTACACGTAAATAGTTATAAGCGTGAGATTGTACCTTCTACACCTGACTTACAATCCCATTCCTCTCGTTTCACTATACATACCGGTATACAACCTTAGAACTATGTCCACATCATCTTTTAGTTAGGCAAGATGAAAATTGTTATATATTGACTGGCTGTTAATAGTGTTATTTAAACAAAGCCAGAACTCTGTGCAAGGTGTCGCCTTTGGGTAATTTTCAACAAGGTTCCCACGGGTCAGGGAACGTTATAGAAGAGAAAATGGACAGGGAAAGTTAGGGAATCTTGTGAAATTTTGTCGCGGGTCAGGAAAAGTGTAAAATAGAAAAATCACAAAATGCACTAGTAGCCTAGTACAGGGGTAAAGCTCCGTCAAATTGAAGAGCACCTAACTATTATTGCAGCGTACAGTAAATTTAAGCAGGGACAAGGCTTATTTTTGATCAGGGAAAGACAGGGATTTTAATCTGATACATTTTTTTTGGAAACCTTGTTCAACAAATTATAATCCCCATTCCTTTTGTACCAGAACAATTTTGTACATTAGAGACCAGTAAATACTATATAGACAGCTTGCATTTATGAGAATGTTACTTATGAATTGAAGGTTTAAGGTTTGAAAATAATATAAAGCATGGCTGTCTCTTATACTATGCCATATCTTGCATGCACAGCCAGATCAAATATAAAGTACCAGTAGTTTAGCATGAATAGAGATTGCCTTTATTCATGTAGACCTACACTGAAAAGAGGCCAAATGAACAAGATAGGCTCTTTTTTGTCAGAACGAACTCAGTATACCAAGCTGGAAGGATTAAAGCATGTTGGTTTGTGTTCTAGGCGCTTTGCTAACTCATTGAAAGAGCTTATCAATACACTATTTGTGAGTCAGTTGATATCGCATTGTATTTGTTCTGTTAATTGACTTATATGAGAAACGATTTCATTTTCGTATTCACCAGTTTGTAATATAATGGTCTATGTTCTCTTGAGTTTAATACATCATGTACTTTAAAATGCTAAATTGAAGAATTATAATTTTATGTTAAGAGTGCATTTCATTTCTTTAGTTCCACGTGTGCAGTTTCCTTAGTCAAACCATCTCCTTGATTTTCATGAAATAGACTAATAGTACCCATAAATATTTGTTTAAACCATATATGAGTTCAGGAATGTGTCCATTGTTACACTCATTTGCCATCTAATTGATTTCTAGATGCCTCTGTGTGCCATTCAGGAGAACATGTACATGTGTAACCACCTGGGAAGACATGCCTTGAGCTATGGCATCAGGCATCAATGTATGGCTTAGTATAGGGCATACCTCCATATCTTAGTTATGTAACTAAATAGGGTAATTTTATCTCCAGATACAGAAGGGTTAGCAAGAAGCCCACAAGGAGTTGACAGACCACCCTTGCCTGACCGGAGAGCTCCAATAAGGGTAAGTTGTAATTAGTGTTGGAAGTAATACACTGTAAGAATAATACGGGAAGGTACAAGTAGATTTCTTCACTACCATCATTTCTTTTTAAATAACCTCACTCTAATTTACTTGTATCGCATTGTTACAAAAGAAAGATACCTAGGTACACAAACGATTGCGGAACTTAATTCTATGATGACTGAATGCAAATAATGGAGCTCATGTCTTCTTGTTTGCCAATTGCAGCAACAATCCATGTCAGCAGTATCAGACAGTCTTTCACTGAGGCTGTCTTCCTCCAAGATTCCTGAGGACGACAGTACCAGTATCCTCTCTCAGAAAGTCCCCCCGATGTTACCTCCAAGGGTAAATGAGTGCAATGCTGCCGCACCACCAATTCCACCTAAAGTACGGCCAGGTTCGACACAGTCGGCAATGTCGTCTGCCTCTGTACTAGCGTCTGGAAATCTTACGCCGCCGTCTTGTGGAGACATGTCGCAGGGATCAACATCCGAGTCTAGCACTCCCACGGCAACACCTGGTAGCACACCCACGCCGACCTCACCGAACATGGCAGCGGAGGTCGTAGTGGCCGGTGCTAACCACACTGGTGAATCTCCACCACCCATCCCATCACGAACTTACTCACACATCTCGCGACAGAGCTCCTCTGTTAGTGTGTCATCGAGAGCGAGCATTAAGCCGGTGGCAGCGGCTTCTAACGCTGAGACGACGAGCACAGAGGACCAGGTCACTGACTGCTAGTGATGGGCAGAAGGCTGTGGCATCAGCCAGGTGCCAGAACTGGAGTTGTTAGAAACAAACAATGGCCATCAATCTGGATGCATTGGAAGTCAGTTCAGATTGGGAAGAGGGATGGGAATACAGAACTACAACGTGATTGTGTTAAGTGCTTGATGAAGGGTATCGTTATGGTCATTGGATTTCAGAAGAAACCATGTTTGACGTAAATTTCCAGCAGAAGTCCAATTAAAGTATCATACATGTATGCTAGCTTCTTCTTGTGTCGTAAAAAGGGGGTTCAGAGTAGTCTTTACTCATCTCTGGGCTTCTTCTTTCTTCAAGAAGTGAAACAGCCGTATCATCAGATAGGGTGCTGACAAAAAAGGAAGTACAATGTATGTTCTATTCTCATTTGTCCCGTTTCTACCTCAAGTTCACAAGCCTTCAAGCTTCAGGAGAAAACAACCAAATATGACCAAGTGCAGTTTACCAGTTTACAGAATGTTCTAGACCTGTGTGTATTCAAATTAATAGTGATTCCAGTCATTATGTTAACTGATTTTGGATATCCAGATTATCAGATTGAGATGAATTGAAGGCAGCACGTTGAGAAGTATAGCAGAAATTGATTGGAGTGTTTGCATATAATAGAACAACAGAGTGTATCATGTATAGTGAATTTAAAGTGGACATACCACTTCTTCTTCCCCAATGAAAGGGCATAGCAGTAAACACTTTATGTCCATAACATCTACTTCTCAAATACTTCATGTGTTCCTTTAATTTGTGAATCATTATGATCTATTTGTTTTTGTTTCTGCAAACATTATAAATTGCAATACCAGCCACGTAGCCCAAATGACATTACATGATTCTAAACTAGGTTGAAAATAGGAAAATTGGACAAAATAATGCAGAGGCCATACATTCCAACTCTATGTGCCGCCTAATAATCTATGATACATGATGACTATTTTAGGTGATCTACTTATGAGAAATATCTACATTGTAATTGTACAGAGCTGTCACTCGTATTAACTCATTAATCTCATCATTATCTGAATACAATGCACTTTAATCCTTTATGAAAAGAACAAACAAATGTGGCATTTGACTAAGGCGAAAAGCAAGGTTGCATAATCCTAATGAATCTATTTATTTCCTTAATGATTGTATATACAGCCTCTGTTATTGCTTTCACATTCAAAACTGTAATCCATAGACCAATATAGATGAACATTGCATTTATGGATGTATTAATATGGGAGGCCACTGAACCAGAGAATACATGTTGGACAAAGGAGCACTATGAACAGGTACTAGGATATGTCCAGTGTTAATCCCTCACTGGTAGCCAATTATTGGTGTTTAGTTACTGATATTCATACATACCATACAGGATCACTTGCATTGAGTGGGATGGTTGAAAATGACGTGGCAAAATTCAGTTTTGCAAAAAAGAAGGACATATTTATCTTGTGTCGGTTTTTGTACATTTTCCCAATAGCTTAGACAATCGTTAGACATATTAGTGTCTTCTTCCTCCAAGTAGTTACATTAGCTTTATATATGAGGACCCTAATGTTGTGTTACTGTACATGAAAAACACCATTGAAGCTGGGGCGGCACTGTTTATGTATGGTGGCCGCAGTGTTTGAGGCGAAGTTTGTCTCCAAGTCTCCCAATAATATAGGTCCTGTAGGACTTGGTGCTTACTAGGGTTTAGCTGAAAGACTTCACTAGAATATCCCATGCTGTACGTAGTCTGCAATATTTATCCTCTATGTGAGGTAATTTAGAAAATGATATGATAAAAAGATTGAAATCCTAAAAAGGGCCTATTCAAAATGTAGAATTGCAGTCATTTTCAATGATGAGAAATAAGATGTAGTTTTTTCAGTCGGAAATCTTGGTAAGGCAAGCATTTTGGGTATAGAATTGGCATGTAATGAAGGTTATTGTTCAGCTATCCAGGTTTACACTTGATGTTTTATCTACTATTATTATTATTCACAATAGGAAGTTACGCTATTTTCCATCAGCCCTAATATATTTACTATTTTCTCTCTTTTGCCAAGGATTAACTTGATTATATATTACATTAGCCAAGTAGAAGCAATTCGCAGAATGATATTACGTTTTCTCTATGAACGTCCAGGAGTAAATATTACACTGCGGACGATTTCGGAACTTTTGTATCACATGCATCATTAGTAGGCCCCGAATCATACTTAGTAAGGAACTTTGATTAGGATAGTTAGATCTCTGAGAGATTACAGGTCCTTCTGTACAAAAACCAGCAATTTATTGGTACCGAAATCCAAAAAGCAGATGTGATTTTAATTAGGAGCAAAGAAATTAAATCTGTATTTGGGCTAGTTTGGTTATGCCAGGAGAACATTTGGATAATACTGCCATTGTATTCCAAGCTCGCAGTTGGTGTTGAATATAAGCAAAGGTGACGTGCAATTTCAAGCTGGTATATAGGGTGTTGTAAACTGCTGAGGGATAATGATATAAGCAATTGTTATTAATCAGACAACACTTAGTAACTCTAGTACCTGAATTCCATTTAGCTTATCAACAAAATGTACATAAGACCACTTTGGGTAGATACACAATGCAACATTATCACTCACTCAGTCCCATACCAGATGCTGAGTGAACACTAAGTGTAATCATTGTAATATTAATGGGAAAACAGCAAGCTAGGTCCACGTTCCTGCCAAGAATTATGGCAAATAATTTAAGGTCCTAAATTGTTTTTAAAATCTGTCCCAGACAAGGCAAAAGTTGAGATGGTAGAGATTTAGTTTGTCAAGTCGTATATATATGCATTTGTGTATATCCCAAGGCTGTCAATGCTGTATTTGTGAACCAACCATTTTTACAGACTTATATGTATTGTAGATATACATGCTCCAGTTGCTTTATTCTGACCGTCTGTGGTGTTTGTATAACCGCTTTCCATGGAGAATATTTTGTATATAGTCTAGACGTTCATCTGTGCTTTACAGCTTTCTTTTTGTGTATTTCTACTATACAATTGTAAGCATATGAGAACTCTCTCAATAAGCATCAATGACCCAGCTAATGTGGAAGATAAGATCAGTTGCCTTGAACAAAAGAAGTATGTGATGGAATAGATCTTGATATGAGTGCAACAATACAATCATGAGCCCCGTGGTAGTTTATAGAAGGAAGAATGTGTAAATTTCACAGCAGTAAACTTGAGCAAGATTGGACGAAAACTGCCACCTTGACTTGAGTACTATTTAAATGCAGGCAATGTGGAAGTTTATCATTTGACTGATTTTCTTGTTTGACCTTTATACTAGTCTAGTTACTCTTTTATGTGTCTGTGATGCGTTCTCATGATAAATCCGTAACCCTTCGTGCAAGTGGCTGTCTCATTTCAATGTATGTAATGTGTGAAAAAAACTCTATCCCTGTGTTAAAATTGCAATTCTGTCCCCACAAAGTAGACTTTCATTCAGTCCTCATAATCGTGGGAGAGAAATAAGTTACTTCGAAGATGTAACTGGTATGTTGTGTACAATTAGATGTTTTAGTTGCGGTATATATTCTCATTATAGCCGTACGTATACAGTCTACTTTAGTGGTAAGTTATTCTGGTGATTATTTTGTGGGACAATTTTTGTTGATAATTATGGCATCTGGTATGCAGTTTAATATGTGCCCTGAATGGTTTATTTCGTGATATGCCGGTGTATTAGAATAGAACATCCCCCGCCCCCTCGCTCTTATTCGTTTGTAATTTGGATGATTTCAATGTCCCCAATTGCTTAATATTCGGATGCAATTCATCATTTTTGTTCCCTCTAAGATGTACCAAATACTAAATCTGCATAAGTTGCTCTTAGTCTCACTCTTAGTGTACATATTGTGCTAAGCAGACATCACCATTATCTTACAGAGCTTTGCTTTCCTTTTCTCAGCAGCAAGCCTGTTTAACATGTAGTTCTAGGTACGTTCTGGAGTCCATCTATGAGTGGGGTCTTATCCCCACATATTGCAGTCAGTCAAATAATCTGGTCATACTTTCCATATTGTCAGATGTACATAGATCTATAATATAATTAATAATATTAATGATAGTGTATCGCTTAGCAGACCAACTATTCTTAGATCTTACTTAAGATAGTCTCTTTGGGATGCTAATTTGAAGAGATGTGAATACTTTATGTACTAATTTTGCCATTTGAAGCCAAGCATTAATATTTTAACCATGTGCAGAAAGGGCATTCTGGAATGCCGGGCCATTTGTGGTCTACCGTGTATGTACGTGTCATTGTATTGAAGGAGATGAAGTAGAATGAATAAAAAGCATTTATGCTTTATAAAGCAACCTGTGTCATGTATTCTTGTTTTAGTTGTGAATGATTTGTAAATTGACCTAAATTATACATGTCCAATTTGTTAAATTATTGGTTATAGTTATACAAGGACGCCCACCTCTATTTCTGCCTAGTGGGAACCCTAATTCGGGGGCTATTACTTGATCTGATACTGGCGAGATAAGCAGTGATAACAGCTGTCATGATTGGTACCAGTTGCACCCTAAGAGTTCCACAGTGAAGGGCATGGAATCCTTTCGATAATCTAAAATGTAATCCGCCAGGCACCTACATAATATATATTATGTGCCTTGCAGAAGTATGTGCAGGACATCTTTGTTTAGGAGTAACTAGAGGGCTTGAACTGCTTGCACTGCGAAAAACGAGGGCAATAATGGACACTTAGTGTATCATTTATATTCTAATTGGTTATTTTAATCATATGACTTCAAGCTCATCTACAGTACAGTACCATCACGAAGTGTTGTCTACATGGCTCTCATTACCAAGTCCCTACCCACCTCTGTCTCCCAGTTGCTAAATGCCACCAGGAGCTCTGACTGCTGGGTCACATATGGGCCCCTTGTGCCATCCCCAATGGCTGCTTCCACCTTATTGTGGTAGGTACAGCTTGCAGGCACCTTTCCCGTCCTTTCACTCAAAGTTGCCACGATAGCAGCAGTGCCCCAGTTGCCTAAATGTCCTTTGAAGAATCTCCACTGGTTCCCTCCATCATATTTTGATGGGTGTATACATTACAACAAAGTTTATACAGTCTGTTTAGCGCTCGAAGTTGGCATATCTTGCCTTGTCCAACAGTTGATGGTGTCAGTCAAACCAGCCTTCACTAAAGCCACCATGCCGCATAGTTAAGATAGATTGGTGTACACTGTCAATAAGAGTGCATCCCAATACTAGCTGTGTTTTGGGCTTGATCCAAAGTAGAGGAATATATACCCCCCCCCCCCCCTCCTTGCAACACACAAGGTATAGGCTAGGCTTTTTTTTGTATACACACTTCACAAGATAAAGAAAGAAAAAGAAAAGTCAGAACAATTCTCATCTAAAACAAACTTCTTTATTTTGTGCATAACAACAGTTCTGTACAAAATATACAACTGGATGATGTTCAACCACAGGACTAGTACATGTTGTTATGTATATATGGAGACAGTGATGAACATGATAATACAGAATGATGCTTGAATATACCCACTTACGTCTGAACACACCATTTCCAGATTGACTATACAAGTTGGTATTGCTACCATATAGAAGTCAGGTTTAGATTAAAAGTGGTATTCTATATATGTTATTAGCTACTGTATACCACCCATGTGTTATTTTAACATGGATCAGCGTTATTGGGAATTCGGAAGTTTGTCTAGCTGGGATTTCAAAGTTTCATAACCATTCACATAATATAAATACTTGAGTTGGTTCTGCAAAGATTCTAGGTATAAAAGTAAAAACTCAAGCTAAGAGATCTATTTCCTCTGCTAATTGCCATTGGTAATCCTTTCTTAAAAGTGAGTATGTTTGGCCATGTCTCACATGTATTCACAATATTATAATTGTAAAGATTTGAAGAATACTAATTTTGACGGTGGGACTAGTCAAGGTGACCATTTAGCATGTTAACTTTCTCATATCTAAGTCATAATAGAAGATAATTCACCATTCTTTATCCAATAACACCATTCATAATACCCTTTTGCCACTTCATTAGATTGACATATGTCCTGATCTGGGGAATAAAGGCAGTTTGTGGTACACATAGCCTAATTTTCACATATGTGTGTACAATAAGGCCATAAACTGTTTCATCAAGTCTATTCTTTTCCTTTATGCAGTTATACTGATTTCTATATAGTGTGGGCGTTCTACAGCAATATGGATGTGGATGCCAGTTGTAACTCTAAACTGTAATCCCCAAGATAATGTCCGTTTACTCAATGCCGTTGCGTATTATGGAACCAAGACATTCCATAGTATGTTTCCAGTGTGTTATATGACCTTGATGACATTTCAATTATTGACAAGACAAAAAGACAAAGATTACCATATGCAGGGACTTTGGTATTCACATGAGGAAGATATATCTTTATCTCAATGTTTACTCTGAAATAGAAATATGTGCACTTACATCAAAGTCAGTATTCAACAATAATACAGGTAAGTGAATATTGGGTAGTAACAAACTGTAGGGGTTGTTCCCATTCCTGTGATCGCCTTTTTGTATATACATCTGCGTAAGGCTTGACAGACCAGGTCACTTTGGGATATACAACACATACTTCATAATAGAATTAGAAATTGTCAACTTGATAGTGTATCTTCTAGAGTTGGATGTTGAATACATGACACATGAAGGTATTGATAATGGGGTACTAGTTAGGGGACTACATGACGGAACCACTCCATACTGAGGTCTGTTTCGATGTGTATTAACAGCACCATGAAATCGAAGTAAATGTAAAGGAATTATATATGAATATAAAAGGATTTCATGCTTTGTCAAGTATGCTTTAGAGAAATTCTACACAAAAGCGAGACAATATAATTATAGCTACCGGTAAAAAGAATGAACCTGTCAGACTAAAAAGGCATTGTGGACTCTCAGATGACACCTATGCAAAGTAAAGATATACCAAAATGTCATGGTTATTGCTTGCTAGATTAATTAGCATTTACTAGGTATTAAAGGGAAACTTCCATTACACAGTGCGGACACAGTACGGCATCATACACGCACAAGCACGCAGTCCTCAGGTTGGAGTACATACCAATCTTTTTCATACCTACATATATGCAAGTTTTTAATATAAATAATGATGACTAATATGTACAATGACTGGCTTGACACAGGGCTAATTCTAAACCAGCCTCTCCTGTCATTTTGTCAACAAACTGCCCATTGTTAGGCAGTGCAGACTGTTCACAACCCTACAATACAGCTTTCCATCTTGGCTAGGTTACTGACTTTCCACTTAGAACATTGGAGACTGTGGGTGGAAATCACTACATGTACAATAATCACAATACAAGTATGCTTCTTCTAACTGGACCATAATTACTTTATCATTTCTTACTATGTATCACAATCACTAGGATGTTTGACATGGGATGGGTGGATGGTTGCTACATTATCACCTGGGCACTGATGCGATGAAAGACAATGACTTCTAAATTCTTAACAGTCATACAACCTAGCCTTAACCCTAAGTTAGCGTAGTGGACTACATGCATCTTCTCTAACCGTACAAAACAAAACAGCATATTTGGGGAACAAATCATTCCACCATAGCTGGATACTATCACTGAACAGGACAACTAAGCAACTCAACTTTGAACAGTGGGCACTAAACTACATAAGCTGAGGGATGTACATGTAAGGTTATACTTGAGCTACACATTCTCTGTCTGTTGATAAATATTCAGTCATATGTACGTCCACTAAAAGGCACTTAAATTAAGACTTAGTTTTAATTTCCTAATTCCATTACCGCAGGGCTCGCTGGGAATCGTCTGAATTCCCTCACCGGCAGCGACTTATGGGAGACGCCACAGGCAACATTAACATGAACCTAACACTGAGATTGTCTACTGTTTGAATTATGACTAGCACCAAAAATATCCTTTGGTCAATAAAACCCATGGAAAAACAAAGCTGTACAGCCTGGGGCCCACCACAGTGACTGCCAGAGAACCTTTATTAACTATCTCTTTATCAAACCACTCCTTGTCAACTATCCCCTACTGTATGTACCTGGTAAGTTGACAAAACCTCTCCTTCATGACAAATGTTACTGAGCGTATGGTGGACTTGTTGGAGGACCATGACAATTAAAAGTGACACAGGGACTATAGATGAAGGGTGGCGTATGGTAGCAGTTCTCTCTAGGCGCATAGCACCAATTCTCGCAATGACTCTGCAACTCCTGGTCATGAGATCACAGCAAAATCGTGCAGTATCATACAGATAAGAGCAGATCTTCCCAAGGGGAATCTGGTCTTATATAATAATATAGTGAAGTTAGCTTCATTATTTAGAACCTAAGCTGTACATAGTCTACTGAACCGGATGTAGTATAGATAACTTTAATATCTGTACATTCAGTGTGTCTCTTTACATATCACTCTTTTTTTTACAATCGACTGCCAGCCACATACACTAGCTAAACATCCAAGAGTAGTCAACAGGAGTCACCGGTTCGGATTTCCATCCTAGTACGGGTAAAACCTTATATAATCGAGGGGAGAGTTCAACTGTCCACTCAATGAAACAACGCAAAATGTTTTCAGTATGATGTGACACAACCGTTGACAGAATAGCAATGGAAAGACAGTTCAGGTGAGAAATTTGTCCAAATATTTCAGATTCTTATTTCAAGTCAAATTTTCACAAGATGAATTGTTAACACATTTAGAACAGCAATGCAACGAAGACATTTCTGAGGTATAGACATGAGGGCCAGTCAGACACAGGGCATTAGCGGGGACAATCGAGACGTTGCTCTTTTCAAAGGGATATGAACCATTATGATCATCGAGAATTCATCACTTCACAAGTCATACTGTATTCCATAACTTGAAACACAGCAAAGCTGTCACAAAATCCTCTCCTTGGGACCCTTGCTAGACGATGCAGAGCACTAGTTGGCAAATTCATTGAAGCAATACTGCAATGCGTGCTCATTTCATTGCAAGATAGGACTCACGAAATGCACTGTTGAGAAGGAATGCATGACTGTTGTTGATTCACCTTCCAGAAGTCTGTTTGTGTTTATGGTCATCAGAAGGTGTTCCACCAGATTAATTGAAAGATGCACAAATATTTATAAGTTTTTTTGTGAGGAAATCTTTCTACCCTTTAGCATTTGCGAGGCATCCATATAGGCACTGAACTTATGTGCATAGAGCTGACTTCCGAGGCACTGTGTTTTGAGCACAATAATGTCCAAAATTAGGCAACGTGACTTTTACCCCTTGAGTTTGATGTAAGAATTCCATGTATTACCAGTCAAGGCTACTCTTGTATGCACCTCTTGGATATCCAAGCTTTCTGATCTGCCTCTGACATAATAACTTGTGTGCGTTGTGTTTCTTCACAAAGAAGTCTCATACACTACTGGCTGAACACCCTGCTGGTTTGGTATATGAACTTCAACAGCTGCTCTATAGTGCCTGGAGTGAAGATGATGACACTGTGACATGTGTAGGGCAACCACAACATTGGCCACTGCTATACAGCAAACAGTCTTATCGGGGAGGAGGTGGAGGCTACTTCAGCAGCACAGTGTGGCCCCCTGGTAGGAAACTGGATCGGGACGCCCTCTGGTGGAGCCTGCACGAGTGAGGCAGGTGGGGTTGTTTAGAGGCTGCACCAGAACGCCCCCTATTAGCTACCTCTGCACGGCACGGTCCAGCCACTCCATGATGGAGATGAGCGTCTCGGGCCGCACCTCACGGATACGCTGCAGCAGTGTGTTGATGTAGTCCTGCAGGTGAGTGCAGTCACCCTCCCTCTGCCGCAGCTCCTCCAGTAACTACATCAGGGGGAACAAAAGGGAACATTAATATAGGTAATGGGCATATTTGTAGGGTAGGGGTTGCTGTCTTAAGGAAACATTCACGAACGACTTCATGGCCAAGGGCTAGGGAGAAGTCTGTTGTAATCTAAACATGACTTCCCAGAGGCTCCTTCCCCATCATTATGGAAATTAAAAATACCATCCAATTCTACAGAGATCATATTATTCTACTGATTAAAAGAAGCATTAACTTTAAGTACTTGTAGAGTAAGCCTCACCTGCACCATGTCTAGCAGCTGGAGGTGGCTGTGGCTGGCGCCCAGGTCCTGCTGGATGCGCGGCAACCCCTCCAGCAGCTGAGGGTCTATGTCCAGACAAGTGGCCACCAGCTGGTCAATGAGGGCCCTCAGTCTCTTCTTGCTGTACTCCATCCCCCGAATTGCCCTGATCACCTGCACATAGCCACAATAGGGTTAATACTAGTACATGGGTACAGGAAAATGAGGCTCTGTTATCATACAGGTAGATGTAAATTGGGCATAAAAGTCATACATTTGGTGGTTTTCTAATGTGCAACAGTTCTCCATTTGAGGACTTAAGTTTCAAAAATAAATTAGGGCCTATGTCAGAGCTACAGTACCAGAGAGGATGTATCATTTACACATCTCTAATCTTCGATAACAATGGGAATACAGGATGCATATCACGAAACATTTACTATATTTGTAATCATAAAACCCTTTCTGACTTACCATGTTGTACGCAATATTTTATCTCAGAAAATACAAAATATCCCCATCCCAGTGTTTCTTCTCCCCCTCATATCTTTCTAAAACAATCCCCAATCCTCCCTTGTTGGCGTAGGTCTGAGGCTCAATAACAGACATATAGTTCTGGAAACCTGTATTATAAACCTGACGCCTGATTTTGCTATTGAGTATATGATAATGGGGAGGGAAGACCCCTAGTGCCGGCACAGAGATTACATACCCCTGAATGTCATGGAGCCTGACTGGGCGCCAGACTCATGCCCAGATGCCACCTTCCTCCTCCTAGACAGGAACCAAACACAAATTATTAGAGAACTACACACCAACAAAGGCGGCGTGGTGATCAACACAACAGTGGGAAGATCTGCCTACCACCACTGGAAACCAAAGTAATATCTGTAAGCCTGGTGATTTTTTTCAAATGGGATTTTCTATTAATTAATTTTCTGTAATATGAATTGCTCAATCTTTATTAATTGTATAACGTTGTTTGTATAAGAGATGTTTCTTATGGTTTGCAAAAATAATATTCTCAGTTATTGGGTAAGGCTTGTTAAATGGAATATTCCAGTGGTGGTAGGTTCTCCTATATAAATCATAATATTCATAAGCAAGCTATAATGGATGAACATAATGGATATATCACAGTATAATGGCCATAGCTGCAACGCAAAATATGCTCTATATGTGGTATATATACGACTGCTCTTGGTGATAGAAATTTGTGAATTGTCATAGCATATATATTAGCATCCCTTGTTATGTTCTAGAGAAGGAATTTCCATAATGTTTTATTTCTTTTATAATGTATAATGTCTAACAACAATGGTGTAACACAATTTTTACATATAATTGGGATGTATGGCTAGCTTGAAATGAGGGATCATCCTAACACTAAATATTAGTACTTAACTCTATCTAACCCATTTACACCAGGCACTATGACAATCCATAATCGAGATTTAATTTTGGTCAAATTAAAAGCATGCCAAAATAATATGCTTGAACAGTAATCTGATGCTAAAAGGTTGCTTGCGACATTGATACTCAAGAAACTGAATGCAAATATTGCAAGGTGATTGAAATGATGAAGGTATGTCACAAAATAACATTCCAACATAAACTAATAGAACTTATTGCTGGTAGAAGTGTTTTCAATAACCGTGGATGGATTTGACCCAATCCTGTGTGTGCACAAAACCTGTCTGAGGAGCTCAGAGCTTGTTTGGAACTGACCATGGATGGGAAGGTTAGCCAAAATCAAGGGAATCACTTCAAGGTTAGACATTAGGTCTTAATCTTAATTGTATCCCACACCCTCACACATTAACCATGACTTGCATTCTCTCACATTTCTGCTGTATAGGCAATGTCAATAACATCAATGGCGGTCTCCACATTAGTACTTCCTGTCAAGTGATATGTCCACATGCCACCATGATTAGTCACTGGAGTCACACATAGTGGTGTGACTGAGATCGGTGAGGGGTTAGTGTGTTCAGGTAAGGTGCCCATTACCTCCTGTCCACCCCACTTGGTGCACTAATTACATTAACCACTCATCAGAAAATGGCCACTGTCCACTTTCTTGTTACTACTGGTATATGTGTATAGGGTCTGGAGCAATAGCCGTTCTTATTGCGACTTAACTATAGGATTCTAAATGCAGTCGTTGTATTCATTAGTCATGAAGTTTCAAGCAATGTAGTGTTTCAAGCAATGTAGTTAACCTGCCACATATGCAGAGTTCACAAATTGCAAAAAAAGAAACACACTTTTATTCAGTAATCAAAGGTCAGGAGATGGTAAGGCAAAGTGGACAGTTATAATTTCTGGTTAGAGGAATCACTTTTACTGCCAATTACCAGCAGAACCTCTCTATAAATGTAATGTTAACCCCGGGATGCTGGTAAGGCCACCCCTGGAGGAGAGTTCCCCTGCTGGAAAATCCCCCAGTCCCACCTGTTCCGGCGTCGCCTTGGCCATTGACTTGACTACGCTGCCGTTGGTCCCTGCCTCATCTTCCGTCTGTAAGAGCTTCATACGACTCTGCGTCTGGTGAATAAAAGCAGAGACTAATATTATCATACAGATTTCTTTCATTCATCTCATGCTTAATCAATTTCCATATCAGTACATATAGGCGATGGTTTCAGATTTATTTCGCATAGAAAGGCATTCTGTTATTATGTCAACAAGTTATAAAAATGGATTTATAACTGCATTTTTAGGTACTTTTGTAGAACTTTATTGAAATCGAATGACGTTTAAGTCCATTTAAAACCTTTATACATTTGTACTACGTTTGGAGAAGCAACAAGATGTATTAATTGTTAGCCCATTTCTAAAAAAACAAACAATATCAGATATCGGAAAACTGTATTGCTTAGCACAAAAAGGTGTTCCTTATAAATAGTGAAATAACAGAAGGTCTGAAACGTATAGATAACGTTTCTAAAAGAACATATTTATAGATGTAGACTGTAGACATGTCGGTATTCATTGGTACATGAATATACCAATGACACATTGGACAAATAGCTCCTAAGTTGTGAGTTGAAGTACCTTAATCGTACTTCAGCTGCTGCTGTACAACTTTAAACCAAGCAACAACGACACAGTATCAGCATAGCAGAGAAATGACAAAAAGGAAGCTAAACCTAGGAAGGAAATATGAAATTGTCAGTTAATGACGGTCTGGCTATATGAGTGGGAGTGTGGTGTGTGTTATTAGGTCAGTTATTCAAGTTTTAGAGTAAAACACATCTATTAAAGTATAATTAAGTCTGCTATGAGGATTATTACTATGCAATGTGCGTAGTGTAGTGGTAATCTAGGTTAATGTGCATGTTAATTATTGTCAAAATATGCCAACACTCTGCGGACCCCGGGGTATAACAGTAAAATTATTGTCTGTAAATATAAACTATTTTCTTTAATTGGTTGGTTGACGTTGGGGATAAGGCGATCATTTCTAAATAATACCTGACATCTGGCATTTAATTGCTCTTTTTTAAAGGGTTGGTTCAGCAATACTGATTTGAATTAAATTGACAAGATATCTTATTTCATTAATAAACACCTATAAATTACCCTTGTTCTAATGTCAGTTAAGATACGTCCCTTACAAACCAAAGGCTTTCTCCAACAGTTCAAGTCTCAATTCACCTGCCAATTTATTCATGAGAGGTTGTCAAAAACAATTTATCGGGGGCGTCTGCTACTGTTTGCCGTGTTTGATACTTGGCTGAAGAAGAATTTGGCCATGTTTTCTTCCTTAATGCACTAAAAGCCCAAACTGAAACACCTGTGGCACAGTTGGTTGGCAAAGTACTTTGTCAATGTAAGGATTGCTTGGAGTGGTTAATAGGAAGGATTCCTATATAGATTTCTGCCCCCTCTTCTGGGACTGCTATCAGACTATAATAGAAGTGTATATGGTAGTAATACAGCTGTGTGTTATAAATAATACAGATATATATATTCAAAATGCTGAGACAAGTAGGCAGGGCTCCGGCTACCTGCGCCAGGCGGCGAGTTGTCCACACCAGGTAGCGCTGCAGTGCACAGCGCCACCCATTGCAGCCAAGGTTAGTAGAAAACACCGACATAGCGTCAACATACAAGTCTCCAACTCACATATAGTACACAAATAATGAATGCAAACTGTATACATGTGCCCTCAATACTGTGGTGACTGGCAGTGAATGATATCAGCTACATATGATCAAACATGTTTCTTGATTGGATTTGGAAAAAAATCATCAGCAGAAAATGCCTCAATTGTTGTCTGTTGTTATTCAGTGGGAATTTCTGTGAATACATGAAGTCACTATTACGGTGGGTTCTCATGGAATAGATAGTCAATTAAGTGAAATACCAGAAATTACCCAGTGGAGATATTGTGAAGATGGAGATCAAAGGTCTATTGTAATGGGTCCGTTGGGGATCATGGTATCAATACGGATTTCCAGGTAGAATCAGAGGATTACATCCCCATTTTATCTAGTCGGTTTTTGTGTTTTATCTTCTCTTTCTTATGATATCCATGGGGTAATTTCCAGTATATGTGAACAGTCAGGCCGTCACCAAAACCAGTAATTCATTTTCCTTAGGATCTTAAACAAAATAAATCAGTCCAATCTTCCAATTGCATTAACGTGATTGTATATGCATCTGTGTTTATACAATGTAGTCAAGTAAGGTCAATCTAATCGTATATTGTAAACTGGAACGTTTTCACCTTAAAATTGCTGTAGTCTCGTTACACCATAGGGAATACGATAGAAAGCACTATAAGCCATGCTTAAATTGAGATTGCTTCTAATATTGCCCATATACAACAAATTCGCCTTGACCAGACTAGCGCAGAACTTAAATGCATATTTATATAATTGCGCATAATATAGAATGTAACAAGGAGTGTGTAAGGCTGTATAGCCCGAGTTACTCAAGTCACTCACCAGTTCTTTGAGTTGCTCCTGTAGTTTATCCTTTTCTTTATTTAATCTATTTACTTCCTCCCTTGTTGTTGATGGTTTAGGTCCCGGTGCCATTTCTAGTAAAGCTATGTGTGCATCTTTCTCACTGATTGCTGCAACGATTGCTTCTTGTCTGTAGATCGAAAAGAGAGAAAATGCGAATAATTATGATGGGCAGATTCAGATACTTACAGTTATGAATGGGTGTCCAATTCTAGAGCTCTACCTTACATTTAGTTTCATACTTAATACATAACGACATGCCAGTACTCACATTAACGAATCTGGTTTCTAGGAAACTGTAGATTTCTCATACATAGTATAATGGATAGTGTAAATATATCATAAAATTGCATGTAAGAGAAAAAAACAATATATTATCTCCAGGAGATGTTGAAGTAGGAGGACAACAAAGGGTAGACCGGAAAACCACATCAACAAAAAAATAAGGTTCATTTAAGAAAAAGAAAAATTGGCTTACTTCATTTCGTAAAGTCCCTCAAGCTGTTTGCGCCGCTCTGCCTGCGTCGCCTTTAATTGTGTTTCTTTCAGCTGTAGGTCCTCGTGGAGTGAACTGATCTTTTCTTGGTTAACAGATCCCTCTTTTTGCATTGATTCCAATTCATTAGCCAGCTGTTTCATCTGCAAGGCATTGTTAAGTACTGAAGTGATAAGTCAACTGTTCCACAATCGGACTTCATATCCCCTGTGTCTCGTCCAGAATGGCTTCATTTAGTTCTAACTTAGTCAATACACATTCTACATGCAACAAAGCCCTGTCAGTTGGGAAATTTGAGAGGATACGTTTCATGTATTAAAGGCCACTACACACAATCATGAGGGTCTTTTTTTTTTCAAGATGGCTATTTCCAACTCTCATGTTTATAGGTCTGCTATAACAGTGTGAACATTTCAAAATTACTTTAAAAGGAGAAAATAGTATAATTTGCCATGGAAGTGGACATGCAGTTTGAGTCATCGTTTTAGTTTGATGATCATGAGTTAGTATGTGATTTTTCTGGTGAAAGTCTTATCCCTAGTAACTGACATATTTACTGAGGAGGAAAAACACATTTATAGAAGTAATATGGTTGGGGTAACATAACGTGGAAACCTGTCTAATATTAGCGTGAACTTAATACATTTGCGAAAATAAAGAGAAATGTACTTAATCAAAACACCCGACATATACGCAATGAAATTAAATCTGCTATTGAATATGGAACATTTATATTAACAGTTTTACTGTACATGGATTACAATGGTACCATGGTCAATAAGTCCAGCCAGCACTGCAGAGTAATGTTTACGGGAATACGCTATTTTTAGGCATATATACATGTGTGTTGTATAGTTATAGGAATATATAGCCTACCCAGTAAAATATTCAAACATACATAAACCAGCAAAGCATAAGTGGTTAAGTCTAAGTTGTTGAATTTTAAGAAAGACATTATGTAAATTTTACGTTATTACCATGTTCACTAATTCAACCACGCACGGTACTGACAAGGTGAAAAGACTTGTGAACCTAAGATTGATAGAAACCCTCCATACAATCCAAATTATATCCTCGGTAATTATATTATGGTAACTTTTAAAACCGTTGTCATGTTACATACATGAGATGTGCATCTGTGCGACAAAGTACATGGATAACTATTACATCACAGAATTACAACCATTATACTACTAATAATAGATACACATTGAAAGTACTTTTATTTGGTGTAAATATCCCATGTCTTATCTTGCCTTATACCTCAATCTGCGCAAATATAGAAACACACGCGGACAAGTTTACTCCTTTAAGAATACAAGAAAATCGTCCCAGGCTTCTTTAATGATTATAATAAATGATTGAATCCATGTCATTTTTAAATGGCTTGCCTTAATTTAGCAAATAGTTTAGCCATATAAAGTGTGGGATAGAACTTATACCAGCTCCCATTGCCCACAGCAGAATAGTTCAAAGGCTTTTTGTAGCTTCCAATTAATAATCACATAGGGTTGTCTTCTCCCTCACCCTTTTTGTTTAATGGTTCATTGTGGTTTACCCGTTCACCTTAAAAGTTTGGTCGTCGTTAGACGTACCCATTAGGAGCGGACTGTCTTGTGAGCATTACATGAGAACATGAACTCAATACCAATGCAGCACGAATACATTGGTACCCACCACGTGACATGATGTCCAGTGCATGTGGGCCTACAGGGGAGTTCTTAATTATGCTTGACACCAACTTCTCAATGAGCGGACATTCATCTTTCTTATTCATTTTTCTTATTAAGAAATGTTTATCTTTATGAGTTCCGTTTATGAAGATAATTATGATACTATTGACTGGAGCTTGGTATAACCAATAGCGGTGAGGAGATATTATATACACAACGTTGTACCCCATTGACTGAGGGTTAGAAAGGCCTGTCCGTGCGACCCTTTGTGATGTATTTATGAACTAGGTAGGGTTTATCTTTTGGAAGGGGTTGATGCAGATATGAAACCCTTGACTGAGACCCTTCATATGATTATATGCGGTAGTGGTTTATCTGCTATGAGGATTTTTTAAAGTTAAGATAAGATACTCTTGATGGGAAGTTTGTGTAATCAATGCCGGTGAGGGTTTATCTTTGAGCATATCTTTTTACTTTCTAAAGAAGTTGACCCTTGTCTTGATGATATGTGATCAGTGGTACTGAGGGTTTTGTCTCAATAACAATAATACCAGTGTCTAAGGATAGGGTTGTGGCCGGTTAGTTTGGTCAGTATTGGTTAAGAGGTATTGGCTATCAAAGAGGGTTTTTAACTTTAGAGGGGTGGGGGTATTCATTATGATACCATTGGCTGAAGGTTAGGGGTGGCGGCTTGGTGTGACCAGTGTCGTTGTATTCATGAACTAGGCAGGTTTCATCCCGAGAGGGATTGGGGTATACATAATACAGTCGACCCTCACTTCCTCGAACATTTCCTACCTCGAATCCCTCACTTCTTCAGACAGAAGCCCTAGAAACTAGTCTTAAATATTCCATCATATTTGGTCTTATTTCCTCGGATAATTTTCTTCCTCAGACATTTTCCCTTTTATTTTCCAAATTGGAGGAAGTGAGGGTTGACTGTATGCGATACCATTGGCTATAGGTGAGGGGTGGCCCGGTTGGTGTGAGGGGAATTACGCACCTGTTTCTCGGTATGATCAATCTTCATCTGCTGCTCCGCCATCACCATCTCCCGCTGAGCAGTGATCTTTACACTCTCCCGCAGAGCCTCCTCCAACTCCTCTATACGCTCCACATTCTGCTTAATTACGTTCTATAAATCATAGAAAAATGAACAAAAACGATCAACTCAAAATGGGAAACCAAATCGGTGCTAACAAACCAAACACAAACCAAAGAGTGTCAGAAAGAAAAATTAACAAAATCCCAAGACAGAACCGAACGAGAGGTTAGTAGAGAAAGGAAGTTAGGGTAAGGGAAAAGAAAAAGATGAAAAACGTCTTAATAGTTAATGCACACTGCTGTACCTTGATTATCAAATGTACACAAAATGCTAATGAAATGAAAGCAATATGGTTAGTTCAAACACATGGTCAAAATGGAGTCTCTGTGCAACCCAACAATATAAAGCGCAGTGTGGCCAAGCGGTTCGTACATTAGTACCCCATACTTAGTAGTCGCTCATTCCGCCTCTACTCTATATAACCATATCATGGCCGAAATAGATAAAGATATCAATGCTCCACCTACATAGATGTCCAGTTCTAGCATGCAGTATGGGGCTAGCTGTAGACACAACTCAAAGTACTACGTACAGCAGCAACCTTAACTCTTACCCAAGATATAGAGGGCTATATAACCAATATTTTAGAATTCTAAGGAAATCGTATAGTACTTTACATAATTGCATTTCAAGTCTAGTAATATAAACTTATAGTAGGTGAATGCCTCTTCTATTTTACTATACTAATAGGTACTCTTCTATGTCATTTGCCTTAAATACTTCTACCTATAATTGATCTTAAATGTTAACGTTGAATTCATTCATAGAAATACATGACATGTATGTATTATTTACATGTATGCATAGAGACAGTTTACTAGGCTATGACAAGCAATACTACAAGATTATTCACATCCTTCTAGTATTCAAACCATACAGTATAAGCTCTACCATCACTTAACATTTCCAATTCTCTGAGATAAGTGCCATCCAATATGATGTTCACATCAGTGCAGCTTACAGGGTTAGGCCTAAGTGTCCTACTGGTGGGATATCTAGGTGTAAGCATCTGGAGACACACACTCTAAATCCACATGGATTATCTTAATCCTAGTGGATATTCTACAGATGGCCTAAAAGCAACAATTATGTTTGGATCTCACCACTGAAGGCATAGGCCATTTAACACTGATGGCAAAGCTTGACTATGAATGGCTTTCTAGAGTTGGAACATGCTTATGCATAGTTCATAGTTATCCTATGTTGTTTAGAAGCATCAGGTTGTCAGGCCTATATTCTACATTGGAATTCTGTTGCAGAAATCAGAAGGAGAAATCCATGCATGGGAATTATGTTCTTTTTCTGATATAAGTAAAGCAACCTTCCAAAGGTAATGGCGGCAGTTGAGGTTGAAGACTCTTATCCTATGATTGTATCTACATTAGAATTAGAGTCACTGCAAGATCCACGTATTCCAAATATCTCTAATAGGTCTATTACGGGTAGTCATTCTTGAATTTCAAGGCGGGATGAACTTACAGCCTAAAATTCTCAGTGCAAGTCATTCATGGCTAAACCGTAGAGGAATAAAACGCATAAAACTCTGGGGAACAAAAACAGAAACAGAGGACACCTCTGAAATGATATGGAATAAAATGAGCCGCCATAATTGCAAAATATATGGGAGCAGACGACATTTAGACGGCAGTTGCACATGCGTGTAGGGGAAAAGGGCGGTATTGGTGACGTAAGCGTGACGTATCAATGGATTACCCAGAGGTTATTGGCAGCGTCGGTCTGACCGGCGTCCTGTATGGGAGACGCCGGGATCAGCAGCAGCAGCGGCGGCAGACAATAGTAAGGGTGGACAGACAACGTGAGACTCACACAGCCACGTGTGAGGTGGTGCACCACTTTTGGCAATTTCACCTTTTTTTGTGAATATTTATATCATTGCATTGCAGCTAGCCCAAGTGTTGGATTTCTGACCCCAGCAAGGCTTGTATTGTACACGCGAAAACAAAGCATTTCATCCACATGCACATGCCCACACTGTTAAAAAAGCAAATCACCCTTCAAAAAGTCCAAAAAATAAGTTATGTGTAAGCAGTCCGTACACAAATAATAATCATGTAGAACAAAATTTGTACAACCCCAACCAAGGTAAAAAAAACCTGATGGGTGTCCAGCACCGTAGACCACCATACAGAGCAAGAGTACACCTGCATAATGTTAACCAATTAACGACGAGGAATGTATAAGTCAAGAAACTGCTCAGGATTAGAAATTGCCCTTTTTTTACCCTCTCATAAGTAAGAAAACTATTTTTGCTTCCATGCAAAGGGCTAATGAATCTTAATATAATCTATCATTGAAATGACCATCCTCTGCTATATAATGCATTGATTTGTAAAAAAAAAACAATCATCAATAAATGTCCATTTTGGCTAGATTACTGATTGATAGTTGTGCTTGTGTATAATTAGTCCACCTTGTGGTGACGACACCTATAGACAACACTACTTAATACGACTAACACAGAGGAGGTGGGTGCGCGTCTAGAGAGCTACTCAGTGGGACAGGGACCGTGGAGCAGTCTCCTCCAGGGGGCCGTACCTTTAGCTGGGTCACGTCCTCGCTGACCTCCTCCTGGCGTTTCCTTGCCTCCTCCAGCATCTGAGCACTCTTCTGCTGACTGCGTCTTAAGGTGCCCGCCTTGCTCTTGTTCTCCTTCACTTGTCTGCAATATGGCGGGGCACAATTGTAGTTCACACTCAGTTGGGATACTTCTTTCTATTCATCTACAGCCTTTATTTAAGTTACAACGACAGATACCCTTACCCGCTTTTAAAATTCATCCTTTCATGACAGGAGGATACTTAAAGGTTCTTAATTTGTTTATTTTGTGGTAGCAAGTAACGCGCGGGCATTGTATTGGGGTAGCACACTGACCATTTAGGGATGTATTAACCCCATTAGCTATATAAGGCATGACGTATGAATGCAGCTTCTGGGAGTTATTCGCCAGGGCTACATTCATGCATCATAATGAGACACAAGGGGATGGAGCTATGAGCCATCATGGTATTAGACAGTCAGAAGCTGCCACCTAGTGGTATTTCACGACGTTAAACGGACACAGTCAACTCATACAGTTATTCGCCAGGGCTACATTCATGCATCATAATGAGACACAAGGGGATGGAGCTATGAGCCATCATGGTATTAGACAGTCAGAAGCTGCCACCTAGTGGTATTTCACGACGTTAAACGGACACAGTCAACTCATACAGTTTTATCAATGCTTTCCGACACAATATGGTTATCTACAAAGGGTCCAATCATTCCAATATATCTGGAAAGGAAAATCAGAGGGTCGACTCAATGACCTTAAAAATATAGGAAATCTTACAAAGGTAGTTGAAGTTACATCCATGAATAAGCTTAAATAAGAAGTAATTTAAGAACATAGCTAATTCGGGAGTGTTTAAACCCCACGAGAGTCAGCATGATGCATGAATAGAATGCATGTTGATGAGAAAAGGGCTTCATGCATTGGCCCTTAAATGGAGTGGATACTTACTCCTGGAGGTCCTTAATGTGCTTATCCTTCTCATGTTTCTCCTCCTCCATCTGTTTGAGGATCTCCAGGAGTCGGTCTAGTTCTGTCTGTGTCTTAGAGGCCAGCTCCTTCTGGGCCGTCAACTCCTTCTCCAGGTCCGCCGTCCGCACCTCCGCCTCCTGAGAGCTGCTTCTCTGCCATGCCGCCTTCTCATCCTCCAGCTGGTGGTGGGGAGCACACCGTTAAGGCACATTAACTACTGCTTTTAAACTAGTATTTTTATGTGATTGAACAAATTTATCTTATATCATAATTTCAGTGCTACGTTTCCTATTTGTTTTCATCGGACACAATCGGTAAACGTCGGACGTGCCACCATTTAAAACATTACAGATAGAACATGAAAAATTATTGAGTGAGACTCCCATGGTTGAAATTTAGATTTTACTTCATTTCATTAGGAGAATGGGACAGGAGTCCTATTGCAATCGATACCCAATATGATCCTAGACTCTAATTAATATCTGTTTTGAGTGAATGGCAAGTAAAATGCATCTATGGTGCTTGGGGCATTCATCATTTCTATATGTTTCCTCCAGAGATGCCACTCAAGTCTTTGACAAAATGTTGGAAATTCGTACAATTTTGGTCGATTTTCCATATGAAATTAACAAGATTAAATACAGAAATTCCAGCCAAGAGGTAGGAATTCCTACAAAAGTAGGAAGAGTGGCATCTCTGTTCCTCGTTACCTTTTTGATCTGGTCAGAAAGTTGCTGGATGTCAGCAGACTTCTGTGAGAGAGCCAACTCCAGCTGGCTAATGCGGTTATCTTTGCGGATCTTCTCCGACCGGAAATCGGACGACTCTTCACGAAGCTCCAACACGTGGTGCTGTAAACAAAAGAAGTCAGTCTTTTAATTATGTTATCTGAGATAAATTATTCATCTCTTATCTTCTAGACCTATGTGCCTTTGTATCTTATTATATACCAAGGGATTTCTGGTAGAATTAGCAAACAGGGAGCGTCTAAATCAGGGACACACCATCTAGATCTATATCTATCTATACTAAGGACTACCAATTTGCCAGAGGAAATTGCATTATCATGACAAATCTCTCTCTCTAGCAGACTTACCTGTTTCTCGTCTAGTTCATTTAGAATGACATCTACTTTGGACTTTAGTTCCTTGTTTGTCCGCTGTAGCAGCTCCACCTCCTCCATGTGTTCCCGGTCCGCCCGGTCACGCTGCTCCTTCAACCTGGAGGAACAAAAAAAATCGAACGTGTGACTGCATCACAAATGACTCAGGTTCGGGGGGAAATGTAGTATCATCATATAGGAGTATACATATAATAATATTGTTCATCCCCAAATCCCAAGCTAATGTCCCAACCCCATGTCCCAACCCCCGAGTCTCACCCCCGAGTCCCACCCCCGAGTCTCACCCCCGAGTCCCAACCCCGAGTCCCAACCCCGAGTCCCTCCCCCGAGTCCCAACCCCGAGTCCCAACCCCGAGTCCCAACCCCGAGTCCCAACCCCGAGTCCCAACCCCGAGTCCCAACCCCTAGTCCCACCCCCGAGTTCCACCCCTGAGTCCCAACCCCGAGTCCCACCCCCGAGTCTCACCCCCGAGTCCCAACCCCGAGTCCCTTCCCCTTCCCCTTCCCCCGTTAACTAGACTCAGGGTCAGGTAGAGGTGTGAAGGGAAATGTATCATTTATCATAGTAAGAAAGAGAAAGGGTGCACTCTTGTATTAATGGGATTCTTAAAGATGTGACCTTTGACCTTGATTTTGACCTTTTTCCGACCTAGATATCATCCTACACATAACAGAAATGAATTCAGCACCTTTGGTTTACCCTAGTCCACTATCCATATCCATCCATTGCTCCCCCTATTATATCCTGGCTGGACTGTTTCGGATAGCATACCCAAATTGTGCGTCACAAGTCAGGAACTCACAACTACCTATAGGCCTGCACCACACAACCTATAGGTCGCATGACGCAGGTGCCCTAAGAAAGCCACACCGAGTGAGGCAAGCCGCGCAAAAGAAGGGTATACTCAAAAAAAATGTGGACATTGACTTTCTTTTGGGGGGGTACTTAGGCCCAAATTCAAATTTTCATGTTCCCCGATCTTGGCTATCTATGTCTTTTGTCCTCTCACGTCTATGTCAGACACACACTGAATAAAAAGCTCCCATGTCCATATTGTAAGTAACAGCGAATAGTGCTTAGTAGGGTCTGAGCTATATCCTTCTACAGGGTTGTCTGTTTTTGTTCTCAAAATATTTGTCATGTATTGAACAACACTGGACAGCAACATATATATTAAATTACCATTAAATTACCATACCGGTATCTAACATACTGCAGCGTATGTTGGGCCTAGTATATGATATAGGATGGCATCTCCTTTGGGAAGTAGTGTAGTACTTCCCTGTGTTAAATTACCATTGGATCCAGTCAAAGCTTGCTGAAAAAAAGTGTCTCACCCCGGTTTGGTCGGCTGCCGAGATCTGTCCCATTGACTTAGCACTGAGCCCGTTCAATATGTAACTGTTAAATGTCAAGGGTTATCTACAGGCTCCCATAGGGCTCTATGCTGAAGCAAATTACCACCATTTTAGACACAAAATTAAAATCATGCTTTTCAGGGGGAAGCGTTTGAAAATGGATTAAAGCGCGATTACATAGGAAGGACAACATTGTACCGCATCTAATGACACAAAATTGAGAGAAAAAGCTCCAATTTTGAAGGAATGACAGCTGTTTTAAATTTTAGGCTGAGAGACCCCCTGCTACCCGTCGCACAAGACTCAGAGTAAACCTGAGTCAATGACAAATAAGGCCTCTTCAGACAATTGTGTTTCCCCCTCGGAGGCTCCTACAATGTTTCAGTTTCATCTAATGGCAACCATGACACAGTCCGGCCAGGATCTTAAATGACACTGACAAAATGTGAATTGGTGATAGGTGTGTGCCTATCTCAGGGTGCCTATGCCAGGGTACCCCAGTCTTTGATTCGATGTAGAATTATTTTTTTTAACTCTCTGTCCATTGGTTGTTAAAATGCCGGTGTCAATTTTCTTAAAGGCCTATGTTGCGGTGTCGTCTCTGTCGATTTTTACCCATAGAAAGGCACAGGTGTCTCACTAATAATTTACATAATGTGGCATAGAGGACAAAGAATGTCCGCCTAGTTAGCTCCCACTAGACAGATTCAGCTCACAACAAATCATAAAGGAATGACGGGAGACTAGCATGGCATTGTGAAGACCTTATTAATGTATGGACACAGGCACGTGTCTGGCTTCTCCAGTAGGGAACCTGTAGAGAAGGACGTGCCAGGGCCAGCACGTGGAGGAAGGAGGGGGTGGTAATGGAGGTGGGACAGCTGCAGCTGACACCCCCCTCCCCCCTCCCCCTCCAACACCCACCCCTTTCCTCCTGTGGGGTACCGTAGTGGAGGTATTAACCATTTAAGGGCCGCAAAGCTTAATGTGCTATGGTCGTTGTTGTCATGAGTATAATTATTATTCGCGAGGGTACATTCATGTTATGGTGCCAATGCCTCGGGGGTGTATCAACCCCGTAGGGTCGGCATGATACATTCATGCATCATGACAATAAAGGACCGCATGTATTAAAGCACTAAGCAGCCCTTACAGTGCTATTGAAGCACTAAGCGGCCCTTACAGGGTTGAGCAGCCCACCAGCGGGACAGCAGCGCACCATCAGCCGGCTAATACACGACTTATCCCGGCACCATCTCCACACTTATTACGTTATTGTCTCGTTCTGAACAAACCAGCAACCATACTGCCTTTTTTCTCCAGCACTATCTCTATTATGTTTTGTTCGTATTGCATCCTTTTTTGTGTGGTGGAAAAGGAGATCAAGAAGATCAATGCGGTGCTTCCCCCCATGCATGATGCATCCCCTGGTGACTCGACTCGAGCTGTGACGTTCCTATGACGTACAGGGTGACGTAGCTGGGAGAATACCGACAGAGGCGCTTGGTGGGTACTAATACTACCAAGATTGTATTCAAATGGCCAGAAGTCTTTCAAGTAACATGGTCACAAAATCAAGGGTTGGTAGGTCAGCTATAACATATCATTCATTATAAAGTTTATCTTATGGTAACCCTAATTCGCTAGTCCTGTATGGCTTTAATACATGGATCGCCCCTTCCTCCTTTGGTCCAGGTGAATGCCAGGCGTGGAGGCCTGCAGAGGCCAGATACAGCACACAGTTACTCCCTACTGACTCAGTGACTGAGGACACCCCCACAGACAGTACCCTCTCCTCCCCAATGCACACAAAACAAAGCCTATTATACACATATTGTAGACAAACAGGATCAGTGATTACTCACAGGGGGGTGGGGGCACATGGGGCTGGGCTGGTCAACACTGCAGGCAGGGTGATGGATCGTGCTTAATTAGGTTCACTACACTGAACATGAGTACACACTGTCCCTGCCTTGACTATGGGCGCCTAACTCGGGACGACCTCGTGGATGTGGAGAGCACTTTGACTATAGAGATCTATGGGCTGGTTATTGTCTACCTGACAACCAGGGACAATTAATCTGCGCTGTGGGCTTCTATGCTGTAAGTTGTAAACACCCTATGGTAACACCCAACACCACATTAACACCTATTTCATTGGGCATATGGTTTATGTAGGTAAATGAGCTGCTCACTATGTTTCATAAACATCTATCTAAAGCTACGGAGCAACTCAACTGACAATGATGAACTGCGTTAAACCTCGCCAGATCATTTCACAATGTCAATATATAGACACCACTCTTCTGAAAGCACGATGAAGGCACTTCACCATGTGAATACAAAGTCTGGAATGACAGGGGACTTCCGAACTTCACAATGTAGATGTACGAAGTATGTACATTTTTAAATCACTAGACACTTTACACTGTAGATGTACAATACCTGTACATTTTGCAATCACTGTGCACCGTGCCATGAAGATGTACATTATGGAATCACTGTGTAGTTCACCATACAGATATACAATTAATTTCCTCCAGCCTGTACTAGAATGATTAGAATGGGTCTTTAATACCCCTGCAGTGTATGATACATGTACTTCTGAAGTACTCGTTCGCTTTAAGACACACACTAAGTTTGATGTATTTTGCCACTGTGCCTCACTATTAGTAAACCATGCCTGAGTAGAGATCTCACCTCGTGACATCAATCTTCTGGCCTGATTCCTGCAATTTGCTCACCACAATCCGAGCTGCTCTTTTTCCTGCTGGTTGACTCATTTCGGGGCGGCCCAGCAGTTACTCCTAATGAGGCATGGCTGAATATTGGGGAACTGGCGAATGTCTTGTTGAACGTATTCCATACAGGCCCCCCGAGACCGATCTAGCTGCTTATATTAGGTATGGCGGCAGATGCTTTTCATTTAAAGTCAGGAGTGACGACAAGTTATTCTCCGCAGGCCCACATACTGAGGGTGACGTGACTGACTGAGTGGTACCAAAAGGATTTCTTGGTATAGCTTCACTACGTGGATTTCTGTAGAGTCTTTCAGTTTCGTGCAAAATCCTTTATGAGTAAAAGGGGCTTATGTGGTAAAGTGAAGCAAAAAAAACAGCTTTGAACATGGAGATAACCTAGCTGTAGCGACCAGGTTTTCAAAACCTCATAAAAACACCTACCGTAACAAGCTTAAAAGCTTCATGGGTGACTCTTAGTTCAAGTCAGACAGTCTGATAAAATACGTGTGGTTCACTGTCAGTCTGTAATAGATGGCACATTGCTGCGTCTTGCCATTATTTGGGACGATACCCACTTCTCCAGTCACCTACCCGGTGTACTTATTGAGTATAGGAACTAGATGTATCACTCAAGCTAACCTTTCTAGTGTATACCGTCTAGTCTATTACACCCTACCCCCAGTCCTATCTACTACCTCCTAGGAAAGGGCAAGCCGTTGCCATGGCAACATCTTGACCAATCGCAATAGACTCGGTCAGGGGAATGCCTAATTGGCTAGCAGTCACAGATCAAAGGGAAACATGAAAAAGATGAACCATTAATAAAAACTAATTAGTGGAGACCCAATCATTACACCACATGAGTCATACTCAAATCACCGGAACCGGTCGAAAGTGGGACAGAGAGATTGTATTATTATCATTATCAATTATTATTTTTTTCCCAGTAAAACAACCCAGCTTGCAACAAGTTTACAGATTTCATTCTGAGGCACTACATGTATAAGTTGAGAACAAACGTCATGGATTAGAACTAAAAAGTGAAAAACGCCCTATAGTGTTTCTTGTCATGTTCTTATAGTCGTTGTATACTGTCACCAACGTTGTATACTGTCACAAATGAAGAATTTCTCCCCACCCATCCACCCGTGAAACCATGACGTTTATTATATACGTTTCCACAGTAAGTATTACAGTTTTTTCTCCTTACCTTTCTATTTGCTTTTCTCTCTCCATAATCTGTTCTTCTAGTGATGTGACCGTCGAGTCTGACGAGTTGTGGTCTGCGTGAAGCGAGTTGAGTCGTTGTTTGAGAAGGGCCAGTTGTCCGTCCTTTTCCCGCAGCAGTTCCTCCAGGTTGTCCACCTGTAACATTAAGCCATAATACATATATGTCCGGCTTACCGCGGTTATACAATGCATTATGCTAATGTGACTGTTATGCTTTGCTACCGCAAGAGAAGTGCAAAATGCTAAGTAATGCCATCCTTAACGATTTAGTAGGGACTGCATCCTCCTTGCAGTTCAAAGTTGCCCCGGGGTTATGAGTGGAGGGCAAAGGGGAGGATCCTATCTCAACTGCTCAACCCTTCTCCTTACTGGAATATGGCAACATCTTTCATCTTTTTAACCTCATCTACATTAAATTCAGACAGTCTATGCATCGCGATTTTGATACCTGATCCCCTACAGCTTCTTTACTTTGAGAGAAGCATTAACTTGCGACCGTCAAGCTATAACGTGGTAACTTGAGTCAGCATATAACCATCCTCATTAAATAAGGCGGCACTATAACACTTTGAAGTGATAATGAGACTGTGTGTGTGGCGAATGATCCCTCAATACTTTCACCAGAGGACCTACTCATGAGTATCGTACAAAATAATAATAGCCTGAGCTACTTTGACCATAGCAGAAAAAAAAGCCCCAATGGAAGCGGTTTTCTGAGGAAGCATAATTCGTAAGTGTAACCGACGAGCTTGGACAGTGCCATACCATTTGCCAAGATACGGTGCAGCAATTGGAAATTAAGAAATATTACAACACTTTTGTGGATGTCCAATTTTCACTACATCTATTACGGCTGATTGCCGAGGCCTCACTGTCCCTGACAAGTTGTGTCTCTTTGAAGCAGGATAGGGACAAGAAAAGTCACTTTCTCCAGATTAATTTGGCTCCTTATTCCCAACATGATTGGAGACGCTTGTCGGGACCAACTCACGGCGGTTCCCTGTCATTGCATTTCTCTCACAGTCTTAAAGTTAAAGCAACATTCTCTCTGATAATGCCAGATGACAAAAGTAAAGACAGAACCTATAAGGGCTTACATTAAAGAAAGTGCTACCTTGTCAAAAAAGTTGCGAAGGGATCGAACATGTTAAGGCTATGGTAGTATGAGGGATATATGATCATTTAATACTATGAGGGAAATAAATATCAATGCATCGATTACAGAAAGTCGGTATTTGCATTGCAGTTCAGTGAATATTGTTACACCAGTGGTCGAGACCAATGGTTAAGGGATTGTCAATGAATTGCTGCTTCTCCACAGAGTATAAACTCTTTTAAATGACAGAATGCTTTGATAGAGTAATATGTCCCTTGTCATCATGATGTATGAATCCAGCCTTTGCAAGTAATTCGTCAGTGCTGCATTCATTCATCATGCCAGCGCAACGGGGTTGATACACTCCAGAATGGTTGCCATGATGGGCCAAGGCAGTGCTGGTGAGTTACTCGCCGGCACTGCTTTCATGTATTTCCATACCAGTACCCGACCTTCTTTCCATCATTTCTCACAGAGTGCCATCATCTCCACAAAACATGTTTTTTGAGGAGTTACATAAATAACAGGCAGGTAGGGCGGCCCATTTCTTGTGATTAATCCACAAAAGAGGGACGCTCTGTTGTTCTTCCCTTCTTTTTGTAGATGGATAACTCACAAGGAGAAACAAAGGTTGTCCGAGAACTGCCCAGGCTGACCACAGGAGGACGGTCTAAATGGTTTCCCTTGTCCAGTGCCTACAACACCACAGTGTCACATGTCATAACCCAGTTATCAATGGCCTCTCACCATCGTCATACAATACAGCCCACGGAAGGAAGGGGGGTGGTAGGAGCAGAGGGTGGTGGTAGGGGCATAGGTGAGGAAATTGCCCTTTTTCATTGTGATTATTTGTATGTTAATACCAAAGGGTAACAATGACTCTGCCTGCGATATGTGACTTGCAGGATATTAAATGCTCTTAATATAAACCGGCATTACAATGTGTTTACATCCTAGATCATTGGGATGAAGCTGGGAGCTTCCTCTACAAAACCAATACCATGACCAGCCGCCAAATCGCAATTGCTAATCAGGAATGATTAGTCGTCATTGATTTGATTGTCATTGTCAAGTTATTATATTATTTCTGTAATCCTAGAGGCGTTTTCCGTGCAAACTTTCAAATGTTTGATAGAATCGGTCGAAAATCATACTTTCACCTAACGTCGGTGCAAGACGTGTGCGAAAGGAGATGGCCTTCCCACTTACCCAGGCACTTACCATATGTGACATGTACTGGGTAAGTAACCTTAGTGCACCCTGCAATAAGGGCCTTTCTCGCAGAACTTGTCACATATAGAAAGCAGGATAGATCTAGGGTCTCATCAATAAATTATAATTTAATCCATTGTCACTCTAATATGGATACCTTCTCAGAATCCCCATGGGAGTGTTCTGTTAGGAGGCAGGCGAATTGGGGTGGGGCAGGGGCATATGAAAATGGTCGCAAAAACAGTGACATCGCTCCCTGAGCATTTCCTTATCATAGTATGACCAAGGAAACATAGGCATCGAGAGAAGCAGTAATACTACTTACCTTGCGTTGTATGACGTTGACCTTGCGGTCCTTGATGTCCATGTGGTCGCGGGCCTCTATTAGTTCCGTCTCTGCCCGCTTCCTGTCCGTCTGTGCCTGTAGGACCTGCTTGCCCTTCTTGTCGATGAGGGCGTCCTTCTCATCTAGCCGGGCCCGCATCGTCTCCAACTGCAGATGGAGAGGAAACACATATAGGGCTGCATGTGTAAGTGTTTTGGTTAGGGGCCGTCCATATAATATAACGTCACGCCAGAGGGGGTAGGGAGTCTTGGTCTGAATCTGGCAAACTATGATGAAGTAATGAGGAAAAATGTGACAGGGGGATTGGTGGGTGTTCATAGTAGGCCATATTTGTGTGACATGATTTATGGATGGCCCTTATTATAATAGACAAAGAGTATAGCAGGCATCATTAGTCCACACTGTGAAGGGCTTTACGATATTGTTTTATACTAGTATATCATTATAAGGGAGTGTTCATTATTAATAACAGGGGGGTGGGTGGTGGTGGTTAGATTTCGCACGAGGCGCGAAAAAATGTTATGCCCCCCATATTGCGGGACGTTGCACCATGTAAATATGTTCTTGAATAGCAGAACTGTCGGGGAAATGCAAGATGAGAAAATCCTCCATATTTCAACCACGTCAAGATATCCTCTAATATCACATCACATGCGTCAAGCTTTCTGTCTGCTAAACCAACATTATGTAGTCTGTACAGGAAACCTCATTAACTTTGGAGACTACACCAAAGACATCTCTATAGTTGTAAAGGTCAGACAGCCTGTACTGTATCCACTTACAGTCATACAGGATATCATATTGCTGTGAGCTGACATTCCCTGTGTCTCTCTCCTACATAACAACTCGTAACCTTTAACCAAGGATTTAGCCGGGTTTGTTAAGATGTCCAGGGACAAGCCTCAAAGGAGCCTATTCAATGTAAAACACATGGCATCTTTCAGTGTAAATAGTCGTTTTTACTAAAGGGTTGTCCACCTAACACAGTGGATGTGTTAGGTGCAGGGTGCCTCTAAAGGTTACACCACTTTGCATCATTGAGTTACTTTAAGATCATTCTGCAACAGCGCAAGTGAATCAGAAGGCCTCTCGGGGGAGTAGAGGATTCACTCTCCCAGAAGATGCTTGCTCTAGAATCAAAGCTAACTGCATCGATTTACACATACCGGTAATCCAACAGTGGATTACGATGGCCGTATCAGTACAGAGAGGTCATTGACCTCGAAGTGTGGCGCCATCTCTCATTACTGAATGCCTTGTCCTGTTTAGAATCGCACGTTGGGCCGAAAAAAACCCATAAAGGGGCGGCGCTAATGACGGATACGAGACAGAGGCTGTATCAGTGGTAATAGGAGGGAGTCACACCATTAAAAAGGTTCAAACAGTTTAATCACCATTCTGATCGATACTACTCAAAGTTAAAAGCCTCCCAAGCGGACATTGCAGGAGAGCTGTGGAAGTCTAGGCTTTAACAAGCAATCCTGCCAGTAGGCCGGTCAGTCCGTAGATGGAATGGCATGCCAGGTTTTTATAAGAGGGAAGGTGTGGTGATTACTGGCACACACAAAACTTTGTGCAAGTGAGATGGCACCAACTGAACAGTACTAGAGCTAAACGTACAGCTCTATTCTACATAGGCATAACTCATATGCTGCATGATCATAGTGAATCATACTGTGTACTAAACCACAAATATTGTGTATGGACATGACAGATGAATGTAATACAAGGAGCGTCATAATCATATGCATTGCACAGGCATATAAAGTGAGAACACTACCTATTGCTAAACTAGTAGACTACTCGCAAGGTAACATGTCTAGAGTATTTCAATGCTGGGTCAGTATTATAGGACACCTGAGCTCCAGCGGCTCGGTGTCAGAAACAGAGGCTTACTCAATCTCTACCTACTCAATCTCTGCAACTATTATAACGGATTGAGGACAAGAAGCTACTTTTCCTATATAATACACACTCTGCCTGTTGCCATTGTGAACTCTCGCTGACATTACTCGCTGGACTCATTCCGGTCACCATTGAGGTAGAACCGTTGTAAATTTAACAATGCCCTAAGAACGCAATCTATACATTCAGTTTGACTGGCTATATGATTCCTAAACACTATAAGATCAACATGAGTGAAGAAATATCTAAATATATTAGAGAGCCTTGTATTCCTGGGTATGGGTAGGGTACATGAGGATGCTCCATTTTCTAAAGTTCGTATATGACATAGGAGATAGAGGCAAGCCTACACTTTATAGGGATTTCTGATGGTTGGGCCCACTGTATAGTGTTAGCAGAATGTGTTGTAGTGCTATCAACAATTTGTGAACCTAAAACATCAAGCCAGAAGAACCTATCGGGGAACTTATCATCTACTCCATATACCCACTTTCTCAATTAGCAATAGAAAACAGCCAGAGGCGGTGGGTTTCTCTATCTAAAACCTATATGGTGCGGTGAGGGAAGCTGGCTCCGGGGGGAGCTCATTCATCCTGTTCATACATGGAGGCCCCTCCCCACAGCCATGTGGGCATCTAAGCCTCAGCAAACCAGGGCTGCGCCGCCTCCTTCAGGCTAGAAACAACACCGCCTCTCCAGGCTGCTTAGTACCCCAGAGGGCCAGGCTCAATGTAAATGGGAGGTGTGGGCTTACCGTCTCAACAGGCTTGTTTTCTGCCTCGCCTACGATAAACGTCATTATAAGAAAGGCGTGTTTGTCGCCCAGTATTGAATAACGCCTATAGGCCCCTCGATTTGGCCTCTCGAGCCACAGACCCAACCCTAGGGCATTCAACTCTCATTTGTACAGGTTAAAGTTAAAATGCAACACAAGTAGGCGGAATAAGACCCACTCTTTAGTGGCTACAGTTACATGTGGCCTTTTTGTGGGTTTCTCTTTTAGCCATTTCCACGGGTGGGTGGAAATATGAGAGGCGATTCTCTGGATAGTGATCGGGTACTTTATACTCTTAGGCCGACTTCTCTTAATCAGAACAGAGAATAAAACACTGACTAAAAATTCAAATTCAATAAACGGCTCGCGTTTCATCTCTGCTCATTTACAGAGCCTTAACACAGAATAGTAGATATGGATGCTGGAGCTAGATACGATGTTTAACCTTGTAATGTCCAAATCCGAGGAGCCGAGGGCTGACTTATAGACATGTGGAGCTAAAGGAATCAAATATGTCGTTCAGAGACACCAAATGCATACAGCTACTTAAGTACGCTTTGCTTCTCATCTTAAATTTGCAAAATGCTGATCCAACAATATAGAAGAGTTATACCATGTCAAAAGAGCAGCTCTTAGATAAAATCCCAATGAGTAAGTATGAGCAGAAGGATCTGAAAATGAGTAACTCACGTCGGCCTGTAGCATGGCCACCTGCTGGTCCTTGGCCGAGATCTGCTCCCGCAGTACGGCGATGTGCTGCTGGTGGTCCGACCCCTGGCGCTGAAACGACTCCACCTGTGCACGCAGTCCGAGCAGCTCCGTCTCCTTCCGCTTTAACTCAGCCTTAAGGTTCTCTATCTGTTAAGGCAGTGACAGAAATTGGATAATGTTATTGGAGTTAAGCCAGTTCTAGGCTCATTTCTAACCCTTTATTCAAGGGTCGCATAGTGCTTGAATGTGCATTGGTTGACACTATGTATACATGCATGTAGGCCTGAATACTCTTACACTCCAGGGCTGCTTTATAGACATGTATTATGACGACATATGGTGCATCTTTTTAAGCAGTATGCGGCCATTGAAGGGTTGGTGAAGCATTGCCATTAAAACCACATTCCCTCCACTATCATCTACCCTTAGACCATGACACCCATTTGAACATAGGCTATAATGGGGCAGGCATAGAATAACAACTGTTTAGACTATTTGCTCCAGGATGTTACCTTTGATTTAATGTCTATATTTTTTTCTACTGGTGAGTGTATCATCTTTAGGCCTTAGAAGAATTCGAATGGAAAACACTCGCTGTTTTTGAAGGTATCAGGATCATTTCTCGAACAAATCCATTAGTGCCGTTGAAAATCAAAGCTCCCAATGGGTATTTCGGTGCTGTGGCCACTCAAAACTCATTTATAACGTAATTGCACACAAACACAGCCATGATGTTCTTTGACGTTTTCATTATTGGACACGAAGCCACAAATAAAGGCTCATCACCGGACGAACCTAAACCACATTTCTTTTCAATGAAATCCTTTGTAACCACACCCGGATTTTAGGTAATAGTTGAAATAATTTCAAAGAATGCCACACTGTATTTACTCCCTACTACACGGGAAAACCAATGACTACTAGAGTCCTATGCACTAGCAAAACCCCTCTTTGGCTCGGCACCATGTATGTGCAAAGGCTATTTAGCCATTTGATAAATTGCTAGTTTATACTTAACCATAGTGGGTCCTGATCTGGGAGTCAGGAGACGGCATGGTTTAACTTATACAAGCTTAGGTTAACGACCAACAGAGGACAGCACTTTACCTTATATTTAGTTTGTATCTCATTTAGCTTTAGTGGCATTACTTTGATTATGTACAGTGTATGAGATTGTAACAAACTAGTAGGCCTATCTATTTCGATACATGGGGGTTCTGAATACAAATTACACGATTGCCGCGTTTCCTGTTATCATTGTGCTGCTATAACATATTTAGTCAGAGTATATATCATGTATCATTCAGTGTAACATAAAAAGACAGAACTCGCGTCATCTCAGATGTGCCAGTACAATGGATAACCCGACTCCTGATCACTCTGGCACCAGCCGTGTGCCAACAGATGACAGACCAACCAGAAAATGCAATGAGGCTTGTCATCTGAGGCAAAACCTGAACAAAGGAAATGAAACTGGTTTCTTGAGATGTGTTCATCAGCTCTTCGAGATTATGCCTGCTTTTAGTTGATCAAATTGAGAAACTTTCACCCGTCAATTGCTGAGTAAAACATGTTTATGGGGTAATACAATTCTACGCTTGACAGGTATGACGGAACCATTTGAGAGTAGATTCATTGAAAACCCTTAAATAACCCATATTACTTAACATTGACCTTAATATACTATATAGGATATGCTGGCAATATAATATTCCTTAGGATGTCATCATGGTATTGGTACAAGTAATTTACTTCGAGTTAAATCTTTGCCCCCCCCCCCCCCAAAGAAAAAAGAAGAAAATCCACCACCACCCCCATCCTCTTAGTAAGCTTTCACCAAACGCTTATCATGGCTTCTTTGTATTCTGTGTGTGTCGTAAGCATACACCCTTAGTACCCATCTCCCCATAATGCCACAGACCCTTATCAGCAACACTGCATGCCGATCACGAAACACGTTGCTTCCCAAGATAACACAAGACCCATTCAAAATGTTAGCCTTTCCGAGAAGAAAAACAAAAGAAAACTAATTACCATTAGCCTGGTTTCCAGTCTCCACACAACTGGTTCTCATGCCTGTCAGACATTCCTGCATCCTTATACATTGGGATGATGTGCAGGGTATTTGGTAAAATAGGGATCTAGCTTTGAGTATGGTAGGGGTAGGGTAGCGTGTCCTGTGTCTTCCTGATCAATAATTGATCGTTCAAAACGCCTACTCGATTTAAAGGAGACCAACTAAGGTCCATGCCGGGCGGAAACCCACTATATCATTCCAGAGGTTCACTAGATCATCGATCTGCCCTCGGTGGGGTTTACAAGTTGGCGAGCAGGGGCTTTTGTGCCTCATGGTAGGAGGTGTGGAAGTTGGGTACCAGGGAGGGCATATCAACTAGCCAAGGTGTATACCTTACTGGGCATTGGTATTCCTGCACCAACTTCCCTCTTTCCACTGGAAAGGACACTACTAACTGTAACTTCCAGAACTGAATGTATACTGACTTTAAGTTCATTGGGCTGTATGTACATACTGGTCGCGGTATAGGTACAGTGCTTGAAGTGTAAATCCAGAACATGGTATAAAGTATGAGTTCGGTTCCAAAACGATCTAAAAATGTCATTATCAAACAAAGAGATATTGGCAGGTGGGGAATTTTATTATTCTGATTTACACAAATGGAATATACCATGTGCAATACATTGGCTACACCCTATTCGATGAATTCCTCCCATGCCATGGAACATATCTATTCATTTCTGCAGTATACAATACGCATTTGAATCTGTCCTGATGCCCCAAGCAAGGATGAAAGTAGCCAATCTTCCTTCTGGTGATGAGTTCAACAAGAGTGACCTTTACCAAACCCCATCCCATTACTCAACTCACTGGCTTCCTCTCCTCCCACATCCAATTGCCAAGCTATGCATATGAGTCTGTCAGTCCACTAATGAACTTGTCACAGGGTCAACCTACCTTGGCCTTGAGGAGCTTCTCTTGGCTCTTGAGTGTCTCGATCTGCAGCTTGCCATTGCGGGCATCGGGGCCGTTGATGGTTCCCTCCTCCCGCAGCCTGAGTAGCTCATCCTCCAGCACCTTCACCTCCGTCTCCAGTGACTGGATGTGGAGGTCCTGTAATACATTGGAGGTGGGCCACTTGTTAAGGGTACTTATGGACTGGTGGTGCGATTAGATTGCAGAGAGGAATATGGAACATAGTGTACCACTTATCATTAACTTTTAGAGATATCACTCCCTGGTCGATAATAAGTAGGAAGTGTTACTATTTTGATAGATTTTCTGAATGAAATAAAGATACATTTTTAAATAGGCCTACGCAAATCTGTATTGATTTCATATCTGAATAAAAACATGAGTATTTCGTTGATAAGAAAAACGATGACAATTTCAAAAGTATCTAACAATTCGCTCACACTTACCTTAGATTCTATCGTTGCATGTAACGCTTCTGTGCCCGATTCTCGCCTCATTTTGTCGAGCTCAAACTGGAACTGTCGGCTCTCGTCCTGTTTCTTCATCAGATCCTGAATAGGAGATGTCAAACCATCAGAGCCCATGGGACACAAGAGGGATAGCGATAAAGGAGAAACACTTGAATATTTATTACCGCCCTGTCAGGTCCTCTATATACAAGGTGAATGGGGTAGACTCGGTTACACATTGGCTTAGACCCCTATCACTATACGGATTTGTAAAACACTCTGTTACCATGCATATAAAACCCATTGTATTTTAGGATAGATCACAAGGATAGCCATATGTGATATAGTATGACAGTAGGCATGTGAATGAATAGCGACATAATCATAGGAAAATAGGCTACAATGTCGGTGAATATAGATGAACGCAACTACAAGTGTAGGCGGGATTCATTGTGAATTGCAGTCACAAAATAGCTGTTTCAGTATTAGGTATTTCTTTTACTATTCGCCTAATATATTACTATCTGGACTGCGGCAGTTGTGTTGTACAAAGCATCATAATAGAACATTATCCAACATAGCTGTGAAATATAGTCATACATTGATCTACAATATTATTAGTCAGTTTCTACTGACACCCAAAGAAAAGATGCAATCCAGCATTTGCAGGATGAACTCAGGTGTTAGTATGACATCATTGCAGTAATAAAACTGCCGTTTAAACTGACACTGTGTTCCTGCAACCTTGTACCATAACGGCCTGGTTCTTAATGTGCTTCTTTAAGACAAGGTATTAGCCTGATTTACTTGGTTACATGAACCAGAGTGTCATTTTACACAATGGCGTATTGGGTTAGAATAGAGCAACCATCAAAACCACACATGAAGAAGAAGGATATTCATTCAAAAACATAAAGGGTGCATTCTGTACATATACCTGCGTATATATTTCAATAAGTCGGTATCCCTAAAATAGGGAAATTCACAAAGGCTAGTAATGTTATCTGTTATTTTCCATTTAGATTCATGTTACTCTTTAATGTGTCTGAATAGTTGTGGGCCTATTTCACGTTTTCAACATATAAATTGGCTGTAGTCACCGACGTGCAATAAGTTGAGAGTGATATAACCAGGGGCCTATACATTACATAGTAATGGCAAGGAGGGGGTTGAGTGGCAGATATATTAGAAAATGTACCCTCGATATCTTACTTAGTTCTCCCTATTTGCCTACTCATCAAGTCATCAGAGCTGATGCTTTGCAGTGCCGGGAAGATAAGTAGTTATTCTAGGACACTAGTAGTTATGCACATATCCTGTTATTATAGACGAGCTCCCCATATTGATGAACACAATACTAGTGACGTATTTCCTGTCCATCTCAGAAATGATAACGTTTATATTATCACGAATTTCCAATTAATGAAATTCCATGTAATTGGTTGGTATTGCGCCAAATTACTTGTGGTGGCACAAGTTGGTAATTAGACCAATAATGACGTCACGTCCCACCCACGACTACGTAATGAAATACCCCGTTCAACACTGCCTTCAGGCAGAATGGCTTCATTTTCCATTCTATCATTATGCAAGTTGACAAAGCCTGCCTCATTTATCAATTTGCAACACAAATTGCAGTCAAAGGCAACAGTTATCCTATCAGTGAAGGCAAAATTGCTTTACTGAGAATATGCCTACTTTTTTCAAACACATCCCTGTGGTCAATGTGACAATAAATTTTGAGCAGGTATTATTTGCATGTCGCAATATCAAGCCAAGCCCGTTACTTCCGTTACTAGAGCCTTCATCACTCCTTGGGTTATAGTAATATGCATAAAGGTAAATGTCCCACGGAAACCCTAGATATAAAGTGAAATGACGCCACACTGTCACGTACGCACTTCCCGATATGTCCCTATTCTGTAAGTAAAACCCACTGTCTGCTGCTAAACGAAATATCAACGTGTATCTCCCCCCTTTAAGCAATACTAATAGTCTAATGTCTGAATGATGGGATATACAGTATTGTAAAACACGTTGCGTTTAAAATGTACATAGCATGTTCAAAGCAGAGGGAATATCAAAGGCTGTGATGTTAAAATGACCACAGGGTGTTGGTTTAGTCCATCAGCGGCAAACCTCCAAAAGGCATCTGAGTGAAGACCACTATAATAGGGGGATAAAGGGTTATAAGTAGACGTGCAGAATGTGAGTAGAGTCGTGGCCACACTAACACACAGGGACATTTACCATCTTGTGGTGAGTGCTCTTCATGGTGGCATTGATGTACTGAAAAGCAAAATGGCGGATATGTGATAACAAGGTGTTCACTGAGGTTCCCACATTTGACTAAAACCAGTTACCACACATAAACCTCGACAACACACTCTGGTATGAACATTTTGCATCTTAGCAAGCAGAAAGAAAATTAGATTATTTTTCTGTTAGTCATGTGAAGACAACACAGCTTCCAATTCACAGATACATACATGTACAAGATATCAGACGTGATGTCTCTTTTTCCTCTGTGAAAGTCAAATCCCAAGCACAGGCAGTGGTGAAAGGATATCAGCCCCCGGTAATCACCATAGAGCTGCTTCTCTCAATATCACTATCCTACTCCTCAATAGATCTCAAAGAGATCACACACTCCTTGTATCAGCTTCATACCCAGACCCCGTAGACATTTTTTTTTAAATCCTCCATCCACATGGCGGACAGTGTAAGTAGTTTCTTATGAAAGTGATAAAAGGGGCGCGTGAGAACATATAGGTGGCGAAGAGCTACTTGGCTACAGGCAGCCTCCAGGAGCAGCTCCTTCTCCCTGTGGTGAGCAGCTCGGGCTATCAGTACCAGCCTCTGAGGTCTGTGTGATACTGATAGGGTGCTGTGCTATCAGACAGGCAATCGTCTCTGCACCACGAGATCTAGCCCTGCCAGGACCCATGTAATCCAGCAGGTATTATCTCCTAGCCCTGTGTGCATGGGGTGGGGCTGAGCAGCTCACTGCTATAGCCTGGTACTTGTCCTTTATGAGCAGCTCATAGTGTTAGTGAATACATGTATATATGTCTACCTATACATGTTAATAGGTCTACCTATATAATATATTATCTGGCATACCAAGCAGCATTGACTACACATAATTGAAGTAGGGAACTTATACATATTAACAAAGGTGAGAAGAATATCATAAATGAAGGGGTGCCATGCATATTTCAGTGCTTATAACTTTTATACCACAGCGTTTCAATATGGATAGCTTCCTCATTCACCTTATCACGGCCATACCTCCATCAGTTCTACCACATATATATGAAGGCACCAACTTGCATCACACTGGTGGCGACTTGATTGACTTGAATGAGATGGTGTGTGCAGTGCGAGCGTATTAAAAAGTAATCTTGTCTAATTATGGCGTCACTTTCTTATCCCTGATCTAAACATGGACTGAGAAGATGACAGGTCTATGGTAGGCTATTAGATAATCTGTAAGACATGTGGCTGCTTGGAGAGTCTAGATTAGTGAGCACTGTGTAACACTTGTGTGGGGGCGTATTAATAGAGGTGGCTGGGGCTCCAAGGGCCCTTCATATGGGCAGTACCGCCTTCATCCATTTAGCCTTATGTCGATGTATCTTTCCCCAATGGCTGCCCTAACTGGTGCCATACCTCAGTCTACCTGCTGCCATTATGGTGCCAGGTTAAGACTGACAGACTGACCTGCCTGCAGACATGAATGTCTGAGTATTTCATATAAGCCAGACCTTTATCAAGGCTGCACCAGCTTCCTGTGTATCAAGACTCACAAGCCAAGTGAAAGGTATGGCGGATTGGCAGTCACTTAAGAAGGGCAGTATCAGCCCATTTAAGGCACTTGCAATGAGTGTTAGTCTACGTTGAAAGATCTATGGGCATAGCAGGAAACACACCTCTATAATGCATCCTTTGAATGGCTCCAGGACTTTTCACACGATTGATTCAAGCATATTGATCAGATGTAGTACTAAGTCAAAAGGAATAGCGGAACAGCTTTATAGTTCTCACTTAGTTACAAGTAGCTCTTACAAAATAGACTGACATAGATAAAGCCTGATTACAGCATATATGAGCTGCATCAGTTACAGACAGAAATCCCACGGATCCTTACCATCAGGCAAGATGTACGGCTCCCAATTACATTAATTTGTGTGCCGGCAGAAAGCAGAGTGGCAATATCACACTAACTTGTTGCTGGCGGCTCATCTGGCATCCTTATCTCTCCCATCAGCAGCTGTAAATCACCCCCAGTCACTCTGCGCCTCTCAATCCGCCCACCCCTGCTGCTATCCCTCATGCTGTATTATTCCCAGCTATGTCTCCCGGACTGGGGACAGTCCAGCATTCACAATGCCTGCCTGCTGCACCACACAGGGGCCTAGCATTAGGCTATTTCTCATATTTGGGCCGTCAGGCATTGGCTCCCATCCAGGCAGGGTACTGATAAAGATATATCTGATTATATTCTCACCGGCTTCTATAATGCAAGGCATGTCTCATATGTACGGTGAGTATATGAGAGTTTTCATCAAAACAGAGTCTCATAGATCCATGCTTTACGTGCTTCAATGTCGGCGTAAGCTCGATCTACTCTATGGGTATTACTTCCAAATGGATAAGATCTAGCTTATCACTATCATACATCTTTATTCTGAATTCCTATCTGCCATCTCGAATATAATGCATTATGCATTGCGTTAAGATTATATTCATTATTCATTAAAATAGTATTAATCTTCCAAGAAAGAGAACAGGAACACAATTACGAAAACTAGATACTAGTATGTATCTTTTTTTGCGTTTTCAGAACAAAACAAGTGTATTCTATTGTCCCGAACCGCTAATAGGCCTAATCGATACAATAACTAGCCCAAGTGTGTAGTCGTTAATGGTCTACATTTGAATCCGCACTTTAACTATAACTACTTGAAATGCAATACAGTTTTACCTAGCTAACCTTAATATCATAGTCCGTACCACCATTTTTCTACCCCCCCCCCCTTTCCGACAATGGCGTAGGAAAAGGAGGGGGGCAGGGGGCCCCTGCCCCCCCCCCCCAAATCATTGAGGAGGGGGGCCCGAATATGTTTGCCCCCCCCCCCTAATTTGTCCCATGATCTTATACACACAATTTCCAATCCTTACCACTCCCACATAGGGAAAAGTGGAGGCAAGAGGGACCTAAATCAGAAGCAAAGGGGTCTCAAATACTACTTTCCAATACAATTTCAATATACGTGTGTACATGATACATCACACATAAAAGCTGATGCTTAAACTTGGTTGGAGTGGGCCCCAACGCCTCTGTCCGAGTGTGTTAATGGGACAGCATTCAATATGAAATATGATGCGGACAATGGTCAGATATTGGTATTGTTGTGAGAGTGCCGCAGTATCCATCAACATATCACAATACCATTAGTGCATTCTCAATCGCAGGTCATTTGACAAACCTGGCAGCAGTGGCAACACCAGATATGGCATCACCAAAGTAACCAGGGTAACGGTGACAACGCCAGATATGGCATCACCAAAGTAACCAGGGTAACAGTAACACCAGCAGATATGGCATCACCAAAGTAACCAGGGTAACAACAGCTACACCATTAACCTCTTACAACAGGCACTCTTCTGTTCTCCCACTACCAAGCATCTAGACGCCTACTTATTGGTCTAGGGGGTGGATTAGAACCACCCAGTGCTAATCTTAACCTGGCAGTGACATCCTCACATTAGCCGTCCCCCTAGCACCCACCCCCGCACTACTAGGGGAGTGACACGTTATAGTTCAGGCTGTGGGGTAAGGGTGGCTGACAAACTGGCTCCGTGACTAGCGCTGTCTCCCAGTACGCCCAATGCCGCATTCAGGCACGTCCTACCGTTACTAGACTGGGATCCGATTACGGCGACAACATGGGCCGCCACTCCTGCAACCATATGGTCCGACTCTACTGGGGGGGGGGGGGCATGGTGGGGAGGTGGGGAGGGGGGGATCGATCCCCGACTGGAGGGCAGTATGGAAGGGCGCAGGCCGACACGCTAACAGGACATCCGGTTCCCAGCCTGGAGGATCCAAAAAACTGACAAAAAGTGGCGGGCGAAGTGGCGGACCTGCCCCGACCGATGCGCCCTCCAGGAACGCCAATGGGCCGACACCAAAACAGTTGTTGTTATTGTCAACATCTTAAGGTCCTTTTTTTCTGCCTTGGCCCTGGAGGAGAGGGCAGACAGTCTGGAGGGTGGTGGACCAGTGACAGGAGGCATCTGGTTTCTACCAGACATTACTGCAATAAGGCGCCTTGGAGGACACAGTGCCATTGCTCAAAAGTAGAAGGGGTGTCACCTATGGCAGCTGCTTAATGTCAGTCTACCTATAACAGTGCCCATATATACAAGATACCCTGGTACACACTCACATTCTCATATACTACTCACAACACAAGTATACCTCCCAGCTAAGTAAGGCTGGGATAGTATATATACATGTAAAAGGGCCCCATTGACCGTACAGATAATATTAATAATGAATACACGTTAAAAGTCATTTGTAGCAGACTCGCCGTTCTGCATTTTCTAACAAATATACTAGTCGTGTGAATAACTTTTCGAAATATTAAATGATAAATCCTGATGGGTAATATATAAAATAGCATATATGCCTCTATTTGAGTGAGGCGAGCGTGTGTTACGGAATGACAATATAAACTCATTTGTCGTTTTGGGGTTGAGAGCTGCAAAATGACAATTGATGCATGTATGCATATCGATTTGTATCTGTAAAAGTTTAGTGTTTTATTCATGAGACGGTAAATCACTGAGATCTCCAGTTCTATATTACTAACCAATAAAACATTTATAGCCCAGTAGCGTTGGCAAGGTTACATAATAGTAGTTGGATGGTGATAATGTCACATCAGGCAGGTGCAGTGAACAAATAGTCCCCTGCCTTTGACGGTTACCTTCTGGGCTCGGGCCAAGGCCATGCAGGTGACAGTATTCTGATGAAGGCCCCGATAAACTAACACAGCCTCATTCAAGTAAAATGGAACAGAATACTGTTATTCTGTATCATAGGTATAGCTATGAATTGGATGTGTCTACTTCCCAATCATGATTTTAAGTTGTGGCCCCATATTTGTTATATTAAGTTGTATATATGCATATGGATTCATTTAGAAGAACACTGTGTTATACATACCCATCTAGTGCTGTTTATACAAAATTGCTACTGTCTCTTGATGTCTACAGGCATGTGTTATAATTCATATCATAACCACAGGTGGGCGTTGCCTCATACACATCTATATTACACAACCTGATATCATACCATAACGATGGCTCCAGTGTTGGCTAATGACACCTCAGACACTGAGTGTCTCCCAGCAGCTGCCAGACTATGTCCATCAACAACAGCAGACCCTCCTCCAGGGCTGTGTACAACGTTGTTGGTCCCTCCTGCAGCGTGGCCACTTAAGCATGCACCGTAGGTGTAGGTGATTTCACAGTCACTGCCTCTTTGTCTGCTTGTATTATGGCGCCATTGTTGTGTACAGCAGACGACAATTTTATAACAGACAACATTTGGTTAAAGTCAGCCTCCAATGCCTTTATGCATATTATAGGCAGCAGGAATGAGGGGGCATGCATAATGTATGGCTCCCAATGCTCGTTGTACCATCAATCCAATGTCCCTCGACAAATTGCTTGATGCCACTGGCAAAGCTCGCCTGAGTCTAAACACATGTGTCAACGTCTGGATACGATTAATCATAGATGATACTTTGTAGTTTAAATTTGATTGTACCTTTTACTATGGCCTTTGAGAAGAAAAAAACCCACCGTTTTCAGTTTTATAAACGAGCACTTCAATGGGCTATACATCATAGATAAAGCTGGTACAGTTGCCCATATATGACTGCCTCTGAGTTCAGGCTGGAGGGTGGCCTTTGCTGAGTATGAAGGCATTGCGGCATATATAGTCATAGCCAGACAAGCCTCCTCCCATGGCGCCTGGGTGGATGTACCATCTCCACATACTACTGGGACACAACCCACACCACCTTCCCCACCAAGCCACTCTCCTCCTTCAATCCCATTTTAATAACACCGCCCTTTTACTGCTTGTGATACGGAACCATGCAGACGGAAAGGCAGATGAAACGGTTGATGAAAACAGAAAACATACCATATTGGCATTTAGGGTCCGCGCGGCGCACAATAAATCGCGCGGAATTAAATCGTTGACAATTAAGGGCGTGGAGTGCGCCTCCGGCCATGCGGCAATCTAATCTGGGGTAGATTTTGGACGGACGGGCGGCGAGAAATAAAGCTTTACGGCCCTAACACCGCAACGCGCGCCATAAAGCCGCAAATCTCACTGCCCTAACTAATTGTGACGGCTCGTATGGTTCTGATACAGACGCCGTTTCTCCTGTGGATTATGGGGGCTAGAAGGCTGCCCTGATGATGGTTGATGATTATGGAGGTTCAGGGTGGTCTAGGTGTGTCCTCATGCCGTTTGATGAGGTGTAATATTGATGGGGGGTTTAGGGTGGGGCGATTTGTGATGGTATAAGCTGAATGGGCAATATGTGGTTATTTCCAAGGCGTTGGCAATACAAACAACGTTATTGCATGGCTTTGTATTTACTACACCCATATGAGGAGCTGCATGGGACGGAGGCATTGATAACACTATGGGTGAGGTGAATAAAGCTAGGAGGATACATAATCGTGGATACTAAAGTATACGTGCACATTTACCCTGTAGGTATAGGATGTTCTCCAACCTTTATTTCCACACACTGACAATATAATACATAGCACTGCAACTCAGTTCGTAATACTTCTAATTCTGCTATATATCTTAATATGGCATCCCGGCAGATAAACTACAATAAAACTCAGATGGTACAACTGTAATACACATGCATACAATATTTTGTATTCAGTCCTCTGATTCCGATGATACCCGACTGAACGCACACTACCTGATATCTCATTTTCAATATGTTGGCTCATAAGGATCAGATGATCCCATCGTGTTTGTGTTCATGTATAGCCTACTTAGAAATGTTCTGATGGCATGTTGTTATTGTGGAGAGGAAATATATTTCTGCATATGTGATTTCACTATATATGTGCTATGCATGTGTATCAAATGATGTTATCACATCCACATGCAAGAAGCCATATTGCCTGACATGGCATGGATAAGCAGGGGTACTTGTTGGATGTAACATCGGATCAGGCGCACCCTATAAGGGTGGCATCCTAGTCCCCTACTGCCTATTCCGTAGGGGCTCCAGGGTGGCTGTACCCATTATCTGCCTTCACACTTGATCTCACTAATCCACAAAAAAACTGCACACCAAAGCCCGGCTCACGTCTCCAGACGGAAATGCCATCTGACGGCTCTCCCGAAGCCCCACAGGCTTGGGCTCAGTAGCCAACTCCAGCTATTTAACTTCATAAGAGGCCGTTGGATTGCCTCCAAGGCATTGCCACTAACATCCCAGATTTTCACCATCTGCCAAAGCTGAATCCGGTCGGTTCTATGCTATGGGAGTGATAGGTTGGGTGAGGGGGAGCGGGAGAAGAAGGCTATAGGAGGGTCAAGACCTGGGTAAGGGTGTGGTAGGGGGTAGAATGAACCAGCAGGTCAGGGGTTGGGTACTTGGGCTACTTTGGGTGGGAGGTGGGTCAAGTGTGGGTCAGAGGTGGCTGGCAGGAGGATAATCTAAGCATGGCTGGTCGGAGCTGGTACCTCCTAAACCATATCAAGACTGTCGACGGCCCATATCTCTCCCACCCTAAGCCTGCCGATACAGCATTATTATATTCTGCTGCAGGAATCTCCCTACAACCTCGACTGTAATCATGATAATTTAACGTATGAATCTTCAATTTTAGAATCCTGTACTTCCTGTGTCAATGGAGGGGAAAACTGGAGTTGGACTGCAGATCAGAGGAAAGTAAGTTAGAGAAGTTTCCTCCAGAAGCACTGATGTGACACAGGAAGCGGTATGACGGCTGACACGCGGGTGTCACCACTAATCTGGCACCCAGTCTGATTGGCCTTTGATCAATAGGTAACAGGAAAGGGTATTTGGGTGCCTCACCACCCCCACCTCCCACCTCCCACCCCTACTACCTCAACTTTCCCCTTTCCTCTTCTACACCACCCCCTCCCACCACCAGCAGTATCCATGATGCCTGGAAGGGTTGCAGGAAAAAGACCCCCTCCCCGAAACACACCCCAAATTGAGTGGGGGTGAAATCATAGGGCCTTTTCTGCACGATCAATTTAGCTCTAGCGAATGGCTCTTTAATTTTCCAGCGGGCGATCCTTCAATGGCCGAGATAAACGAGGCCTATCGAGCTGTGGTGGTACGGCCAGTGGGGTGTCGGGGCGCCCTCATCCTGTGCATATAAGCCAGACGGATCTGTGTCAGTAGATTGCACGTATGGGCTATCATTAATTCATATCCCTCCTACACCTGCTGCCGCTAGGGGGGTTGCTGCAGGCTATAATATCAAATGGGTCAATATGTCCTTAACGTACATGTTTAATGACCTTTTCAAAGCCCTTAACACGGGGCACTGCCGATCGATTATCCTATATCATGGCGCAGGTTCAACATTTTCAGCTCATAGCTGCAGCAATGTCAAAGCGTAATATGCAAAGCAAAACCCCTAGGATACTTGAGAATACCCATAAAACATGCATTGCATACCATCTAAGAGGCAATTATAGGCACTATTCTACTGCCTCTCCCTTTTTTATATGTATAGAGAATGATGTATTTAGATGGACGGGTGTTTCATTGTAAATTCCGTAACTATACAGGAAAGCCCTAATTCATAGGTGCTAACATAGTGGCTGAAACACAAAGGTGGGGCGCGGCCAACCGTACAGGGATGGCGCCCAAACACAACTTCTCCATCACGGGCGGCCAGGTAAAAACACACGGCCTTCAAAGGTGGCAAGTCACATGGGGTGTGTGTGTGCCGTACCCAGCATCAAAGGGTGGGTAGGCCTGCCCCACCCCTCCTGCCACAAGCACAGGGAGTTGGTGTTGGGAAGGCAGCTGAGGGTGAGGGTTATAGGAGTAAAGGTGGCACGAGAGCCTCTGACGTCCGGTTACATTAAGGGCTATAATGGAGACTGTACGAAAAAGATATTGCAGAAATATCACCATGACCATATGGAATGCTAATGATATCTCAGCATAGGAAATCTCCATTTTATAAACTGTAAGTCTCATATAAATGGGTGGTATAACTATTTATCACAGGCATTTGTCACGATTCCCAATGTGTCTGTATGTAGTAATGGATGGCCAAGGTCTTTGTCATGGGTCTAGCCAACTTCTGCGGCAGTTACCTTGATTAACCATTTAAGAGCGGTATGTTACCTTTTGAAAGGGAATATTTGTGGTGATGATATACCCACACAGTTTAAGCGAGTAACTCGCCAGGACGGGGTACATCGTGCAGACCCTTCGAAAGTATCTAAACCCCGGCGAGTTACTCCCAAGGGCTGCATCCATACAGCATACAATGTAGGACAAACTGTCTAGCAAATTAAATCCATATTTTCCCTTAAGGGGTTAATAATAGAAAGGCAGGCAGTTATAGTAGCTGGTGTTAAGTGACACATACCATGCTCACAGGTAACACCCAGGTACAGTTAATTACACCATACCTGGTATCCTGGCACCCGAATACATGTAGCTAGGATACACTGTTCAGCTATGCAAGGGCTTTCCTATACACAAGTAATTAGAAAATGGCACTGTTGGCAACAACATACCTCACGATCTTCGACCCCCATTACTGACATCGTGAACTTATTAGTTCCTAGTTATTCATATATGTATAACGTGCATTTTACACAACAACACATTACCCTGGGCACGCCCGAGTTATTCTTTTGTTCTTTGATAATACATGTATAATGCAGTGGCCTAATATGTTTGTGATTATATCAGGGCATACGTGTAAGGAACACGGGTGTCGGCCACATAGGTATGACGCAGCTGCCTGGTGAAATGCTTTCCTTATGGGTACAGCTTAAATGATATTTAGAAAGCAGGTGAAATCTCTGCTGTGCAGAGGCCACACTATGAGTATTTCAAATCAAAACCTACAAGGGAGCAGTTAAGTCATTTTTGAGAGTCGCCCATGCTCGTTTAGCTACAGACCTGGACACAATTGTAGAAGCAAATCCGTTTCAGAATAATCATTGAAAATACTGATCATTGCTATCAAAAATCATACACAGAACTCATCTTGTCTGTAGGACTCAGCATATACAACATGTATGAGCTGCTCACTACTGACCTCAAATGCACTCAATTCCAGGTGCTCAGTCTTGATTTTCCTGCAAATCTAACTAAACTACCTCATCCAGATGTATACACATCAGTTCATGCTAGAAGCAGCTGCTACAGGTTAAAGCCGTCTAGGCTGGGCTCAGTACCTGAAGCCCCGAGTTGCTCACGTCCAGATTACAGAGCTGCTCACACACACAAGAGCCCCCAGAAGCGCCTCGGCCTCCAGCCGACCCCGCCTCACTGTGCTCACAATAGGCACTCTGGGCTGGCATTTCGCAGAAACGATCATTGTGTTTGCATACCATTTACACCTGGAGCTGGTGTGTGTGCCAATACCTTTGCCGCGTGTTGTTACTGTACCTACACATAGTAGTGTCGATTTATCTACCTTACCACAGCCCCCCTGCGCCAAGCTTTACTGTAAAAGGGTTTCTCACGACTGAGACTGAGCCCAATGAAATCTGATTACAGACATCTGTGAAGGTACATCATATACCAAAAGACCTTTCATTTGCTTCAGCCATTCAGTGAAGTTCCACGGAAATAAGCTTACCTCTAGTAATGCACTGACACATTTCTTGTATTACAGACGTATAGAAATGTTTTCGCTGTACTTGTATAAGATTTAAATATGAATATAATGTTAGATAGAGATGAGATAAACCCAGCCCTATATTCGAGACAATTCTGGCATGCGCGAGATAAATATGCACCTGTAGCGTGATATGGATACATATTGGCCACAGGTCCGACCTGATCAGAAACAAATCGACCTAGAGCCCCAGACATTTTGATTATTAGCATGAAACCTATCAATTTCACCTTGATTTAAGTGCAGGAATTCCAGTCACGCATATTTTCTACCTCACATATAAAGGAGCCATGCAGTCCCCCTACTTTAATCCCTACTCTGCACCTCAGCAGACTTTGATAATAAACGTGCATGACAAATCTGCATGGCCTGCCCACTACACACACATCTTTTACAATATCCTCAAATATTAGTTTGGTGAGAGTACTCTATTCATATTCCCCTATTGCAGGATTTGCAAGGCGCAGCCACGATCCTCTAATCTATATAAGGCTTTACAAGGCTGCCAACTCTTTTATTGGTTTATCTTGAATATGAGGAAATAACCCGTCAACAAGTGTGGGATCCTTGCAAGACAATGTTATTTAGATATAAAATCTGTCTAGAATTGGACATCTTAACCTCCATCATCAGTTGAACCATAGGTTTCTATCTCAGTCATGAAATACTGTCACGATATACCAGTAGACAGTAGCATGCAATATAAGGTACACGCTTATCTAAAGGTATCTTATCATTTCAATAGCTATATAACTTGAGCTGCTCACTGACCTCCCTGAGTTGGGCTAGTTCGCCCTCCCGTTGCTCTATGACGGCCTCCTGTTGCCGCCCTCTCTGTTGTTCCTCCAGTAGGTCCATCTGCAGCCGCTCCACCTCGGCCCTGTCCTCTTCCAGGTGCCGGGTCACCAGCCCTTTACTCTGCAACAGAAAAATACGTGTTATAAAACGGCCTTTAATAAAATTGATTTAGTCCTGTTTTGCTACATTGTGTTTTCAGAGACCATGCTAGACAGATGCACTGCTTAGGTTCCTTACTCTGCAACACCAGTGGAAAAATGAGTGTTATTAAACGGCTTTGATAAAATTGTATAGACTTGTTTGGTAATTGTGCTTTCAGAGATTATGCTGGACAGGTGCAAGCACTTAGAGGGTTCTATTGTACCAAACCATTGCCAGTGTTGGGTATTATCAAGACAGTCCAAACATAATTGTATATCTTCATGCACTGTGTCCATAATTAATGGTTATACACTGCCTACTGTGATAACAAAGACTCACATCTGGCTCTGAGCAATGATGAGGATCACAGAACACACCACTCAAACTTTAATGAAGAATTGTCACGACAGAATAAAACATTCATTGGGATATCTATTATAGATTCTAGAAGCATCCTCTTAGTACTTAAATTAGTTGAATTCCGGCTATCGTCAGCAAATACTTCCTTTCTGACACTTCTCATTTAAACTTCCAATCAGGCGAGTTTAGCTTTATTCTAATTTACACCGTTTTCTAATTGCAACGGGTTGTCATTTTATTTGAATTTATCATCCCTGCTTAAAGTAAAGGCTCACCAGATATTATTGCCTCAAAGGCCTAACGTTAAATGATAAAATATTGCTCTTTTAGATTCATAATAGATTATATTAATTCTTTGTATTGTGATAAAGATGAATGTCAATGGTAGGTCCCACATCTATCTCTTTCTATTTGCATTAGTTTTAGTCGTAAAGACTAAAACACCGATTTAACTTTAAATAATGTATCCACCATGGCTCTGTATGGGAGGCGCCTGTCGATAGCCCGCACCCATTCTATCTTTTACAGTATACATGTGTTGTCAACTGAGATTAATTGGACTATTTCAGAAATATTTCCTAAGAATCAATCACACAATCATACTACTCTGTAAGAAGAGAACACTGAGAACTACATTGTCCTTATGCATTACGGTAAAGCTCTGGAAGAGCATGGGGCTATTAGTGCCCCCAAATATTCCTTTACATTAGCATGCAATGAAATCATTTAGTGTATTCACCATGCACCATGGATGGTAGCAAAGAGTCTACATTCGGCCATAAAAACAGATTCTAAACCTCTTTTCGTATCGAGCATTTGGCTGGGCTTCTTTAGCAAACAACAGAGATTATAATGGTGCTATCATGAGCACACAAACTTTTGGTTTATCATCCAGGAAGGTACATATAAATGCATATAGCTGTTAAGTCAATATCTGTCATGATGTTTTTTTTAGGTTTCATTACCGAAACTACGTGCTATACCAACCACTTTATATTATCTTCACATGAGCCATTTACATTAATCACATTGTACAACATACAATTAGGCTTTGTCAAACTAATCTGGCATGATCACTGCCTCCATGGGATAGTGCTGACAGTTCTGATGATCATATCCATCATCGTGGACTATGTGTTGTGCCACCTTGTGCTAACACTGAAATCGCAGCTTTAAGCTGTTCATTAAGTGGAACTTGCTTAAGTGGCAATCACAAATTGATCTTTAGATATCTTTTATCTGTGCATGCACACATTTGAGGATTTGCTTGCTAATTGAAAATTGATTGATGAGCCCCACGGTTCTTTGTCATATCCCAACACGGTGTAAATTACAATTTCCGTTAAATCCCTCCCTATTCCATCATGCATTACACGCCAGTGGCATTTTCAGTGTGCTCCCATCTGTTTTAATCCCACTACAATCCAATTAACAAGATTCACAATCCTTAAAGTGCATGTATTATCAAGGGAAAATACTCAAAGGCTTACCTGTAACATCTCCAGTAACTTCTTAATGCTCTCATCCCGCGCCATAAGCGTCGATTTCTGTGTCTCTATCCTGAGTTCCATCTCCTCCACGGTTTTACGTAGGATGCGTGTCTCCTTGCCTGCCTTCTGCTTCTCCTTCTGTAACGAGTCGTAGTCTCCAGGGCCTGCTTGTCGCGCCATTTTGTAGGCCCGTAGGTCATCCTCCATTTGCTGAATCATCAGTTTGTATTTCTGTAAAGACAAGAATTGCATATATTTTAGTTTTCTTTAACTAAATGTGAATCCATATATGAACAGAACTGCGAAACATTTACTACATAGTCTTTTATTACATGCTGATGCAACCATCTATATGCTAAAGCATAGGGCATAGGGCGATCCGTATGCCTGGCATAATATGAACTAAATAAAGTCTTATTTACCACACAAGGATTTAGAGGTATGTCTAACTCGTGATGAACGATATAAATGCATCCCACTTTTGTCTATGTACATGCTGTATATAATTATGTATCATTGTACACACTTTAACACGAGGTATCATCATACACGTACATTTCCCACGAATCTATACCCACCCAAGGGGACTTTTAACTTTAAGTAAGCATGTCTCATTAAGTGGAATGCTGTGAAATCGACCTGGAAATCCATGACTAAAGCTTGTTTTATACAAGGTAACAATAGCATATCAGTGCCATAAGGCCGTTAAATCTTAAAAAGGTGCAGTCGACCCTTATCACCTCGCATACCAGCCCGGATCCCATACTATGTCAGCCCTTGCTGCTGAACTGCCCTTCCATGTTCCATTACATTTGGCATTAAAGCCACTGATACTTTGCCTCCTCGCATAACTTTCTTCCTGGGACATTTTCCTTGCATTTTCAAAACCTGAGATAGTGAGGGCAGACTGTAGGCCTACTCTTGTTGGCTGTTTGTTTGTAAGGCATACACACGTTTACTGAAACTACTGGCATAACTAACAACCATAACCCAGACCATCCATAGTGGGCACCCTCCAAAAGATATTTCACATATTAGCAGAAAACCTGCTTCCAGTCCATCCTTGGCTAATGTAAGTTATTGAGCCCTAAGGAGTCCTGATGTTATCAGTTAGGCCACCATTGGTGTCAGCCTTGGCACGTACGGTTAGGCCACCTCCGGGCGCCGTCCACAAAAAGGGACCTGCTGCTGGGTGGGGAGCAGGTGGCTACATGAGAGTAGCTCAGGGGGGCTGGAGTGCGCTGTGAGCTGCTCTAACCTCTTAGGGGGAGCTTTTCTTCCTCACACCATCTCATATTTCCCTTGATATGCACGCTATTGAACCAACGTGTCTCAGTTATCATTGGTTAACACTTACCTCTCAGTAATTTATCAGGACATGACAGGATAATTAATGAGAGGATTCATGCAATGACGTGGCTAACTGGATATATTATAACTAATGGCCGACTTTTTATTCAATTAAAACAAAAAAGGGCAATACATTGGTTTCTGGTTAGGTTACATGAAAAAGGTTATTTGAAACAGGCCCGTTTGATTTTGCAAATCAAAAGCCCAGCCATCCATTACAATGCCACTAACTAAACGATTATTCAAACTTGATTTACTAGCCCCGTGTTTCGTATTGAAATTGAGTTCACTTTTTAAAGACGAACGCAAATACTCGCTTTATTTCAATAATTATCAATGTCGCCCATCCGGGTTATAAATATGGAGAGCCCATGGGAAATCCCACAAATCTGTAAAACAAGTCTCGGTAGCGAATGAGACCCTGGGCGCTAATGACTTTTTTGTATCCATGCTCCTGGTTGGTTTGCAGCAGGAAGCAAAGGGAACACGTCACATACCATTTATAAATGCCGCTTGGTATCACACAGAAAAGCCTGCTGAGTGGAATGAGGGACCCTGACCTAACTGTGCCGACAAATGGAGCAGGGTGGCGCGCCCACTTCCGCTCCCCAGGTCCTCTGGTGGGACGCAGTGGAAGCTGTGCCGCCGTTAGCACGGGTTGTGCCGCACCGGAAGTCGGCCGTGGGCTGCTGACAGGTGGTTGGTGGCGCTGGGGCACATTAACTGGGTTTAGCTGAGAATTCAATAACTGCTGGCCTGTCCTCCCAGCACCTGCCAGACCGCCTCCCCTACCTCCCCACCCTCACCCTGACTTCCCATTCCCTCGTGTTTCCTTGTTAGTCATGAACTCAATTCTCTGCATACCATATGGGAGGTAAGGCCCACAGGGGTCGTACAGCAAGTGATATGATTGGGTTTCTGGTTGTTAAGCTGCATACCTGTCAGGGCTAATATACTCTAGTGGGCTGGTAATAGTCCTATGCATTCCAATATTAGCTACACATGAAGCTTCCTAAGTGCCTTAATCTCAACTTCACACATGTGTCTACCCTATAGCTACATCTATACAATTTAGAGGCTGACATTGATGTGGAAGATGACTACGGTATATGCCATACATTAAAAACAACGGAACTATTGTTCTTTATACAAGGAAGGGGGATCTATAGGACGAGCATTCTATCCTAAAGATTTCTGACTCTATGAAGTACTTGACTGTAGTCAATGGAGGCACCAGGGGGACCTTCGGTCTGCATCATCACAGTAAGACATTGCATGATGTATCAGAAAGAGTCACCAGAAGTCTTTATCAATTATTCCCATGATGGAAATTCAAGAAACTTTACAATGGAATTGGGTGCAGGGCCAGTTATATGCCCTTTACATAATAAATGAAGAGAATGACTAATCTAGAATGAACAGTTGCACATCACGATTACAAAGGGACACTTATTTAGACAACCTTGAAGACTTTGGGGAATACTGGATGGCTGGCAGTTTCTTACAATGCTGTACAGCTAAAGGAATATAAGCAGTAATATAGGGACCCTTTCCTCTGGGGGCAGTATATCAAATGCAGCTGCTGCTTTCACACATAGCCTGTATATAGGGTACAGTTAGCAACAATGAGAGGTTGCCACACGATTTTAGGATATTAATGGTGGACGAGTTTCTCCTACTGTGGGAGATGATATAGTGTTATACATCACCATCAGTATAATAGTCATTCTAACAAACAGACCTGCATGACACTGTGCCTGCCCTAAGGGGATTCCTTTCACAAATCGTATAGGCGATGCCACATAGAGGGAACAATATCAGGAAGATCAAGCCCTATTATCCTCTCCGATCTATGGTATAAATGATACATTGAACGAAACAAATACTATTACTAGCGAAAGATGAAAATTGAAATGGGGCTTTGCTTCTGGCGATTATTGATGACACGATTTAGATCACTTGGAAATATAAGGAACCACAAGGCGAATTGAAAGGTTTCTTAAAGATCTAGTGTATAAATGCTACTTGGAGGCAGAGCTGCTCTTATACATATTGTGGAGACTGCTCCGGAACCAGTTGTGAGTCGGCTTTCTCATGTGAGCAGATCACAATCTCAAAGTACAGATTGGGGAAAGCAGCCAGCGATGTGGAGAGTGGGTTGAAAACGACCTTGTTCTGTTTGAGCAAAATGGAAAGTGTCTCCATTGGGACATGCCCTGCATAGAAGGGGCATCAGTCTGCATCGGTCATGTCTGATGATTCACATCTAGACCATACACATACATAGTGCACTGCTGGTACAGGCCATCCAGCATGGGGCACTGAATCACCATGAATTGTCTGGAAACCTCATGCAATCTACAGTTTTGCCATCGGTCAGAAATCCACTAGCGGTTAGTATGCATGCATGCGACACGTCATCGAGCCATTCTCAATGCCCGTTAACCGCTGTAGTGAGATGGTTGTTCCCTTCGATGTTAAATAGCTCTGACGCAAAATACACTGATTGGTTTTCACAGGCAGCTTCCTTCTTTTGGTGATGGACTTGACTGTCATTTACACCCATAGTGCTCATTAAGTTGTTCATGGTGAGACAAGAACTTCCATGTCGCCCACTAGAAGACAGCTTACACGACAGCAGCGGTAATTATAGCTTCATTAGGCCAGGACTAGACATAGACAGCCCCCTTACAGCTACTTGCACGTTGGGTGTCCACAAACACATACTGTAATAACACCTGGTGTGGATTGTCTCCTCAATAAGATTAAGAATACGGCAGTCGCATGTAATGCTTGTCTCTGTCTAACTGAAAGTCTCATATCTTAATTTGTTGTCATAACTATGTCCACCAAGTAAAGGGAATCACGGTTAATAGGGAACCTTTTACAATATATCTGGGCTTGCGACGCTCCCTTATGATTACATGACTGGACCTATTCTTAAAGGCCCACCATGCAATCCCACCACTTGCTTACCTCCCACTAGGATTGGAGAGGGGGCCGCTATCTCGGGCCTTACATAGGTTGAGTAAGGGTCAATCATCATAGGTTCAAGAACAGTACATCATCTGGGAGGGCAAAAGTAACAGAATTGTGGCTCATATATGCGGATACATATAGGCATAGCATCCGGCACACTCGACCGAGATATACAGTACAGGAGCCCCTGTCGGAGTTGTATTCTGGGAGTCACATCGGCCTTTCTGCCTGGTTTAACATTTAATGTTGTCAGGGGCAGCAGCCGTCAGGGATTTCACCCCATACAAGCTGCTCCTCAATAAAGCAGGAGGCCAGGGCTTGCTCTCTGCCACTCCTGGGTCAGCCCCAACGCCTGGAGGACTGGGCAGGGCTGAGGGGGTGAGACCCTGAGAGTGTGTATTACTGTGTTACCTTGTTTAAAGGTTAAAACCAGGGAACATGCTATGTAAACATGGGTACAACAGGATAGCCTTACATATCTCATTAAATCTGATTTATGACTTTACATGTCAGAATATGACAAGGCATTAGATTATCGACGATGATCTAAGCCCACATCCTAAACTCATCGACATCGTCCTAAGTCATGATTTAAAGCTCTATCATGGCATGTCCCGTACGCGCCTTCAACCCAACTAAACAACGTCACGGCATGGCACTTCATAATAACCGACAGTACATCATGCATTTGGCCTCTATTCTTACAACCACGTCATGAAAAGGATCAAGGCCCTGTAGAGAAGACCCTCCTTGCTGACAAGAGCCCGTACGATGCTAACGCCAATTGGCAAGCATTATCGATTCATGCTGTAACTCGAGCCGTATTCGAAGCCCCAGGGGAGCTAGTTATAGCAATGAGATAATGAATACATAATACTATAAAGGACGTCTTGGCGGCCGGGCTACAGGCACGGGATGTGCTCAAGCCATACTCATTACGTGCTGGGGCGTGGTGCCGCCAATTCGGCTTACACCACTTACTCCCTGCTACACTCCCCTTCCGCTAGCTGGCACGCCGAGACGGGGGCATGCAGGGCTACCAGTATAATGCTGGGGAGGCTGCCTTTAAATCTGGTCACGCTCAGCTCCACCATCTATATGGTGTAGCATCCCTTTGTGTGGGGGATCTGAGGCACGCTTGACACTGTAGTACTGCATGATCCACGTCTCTATAGTCATAGCCACCACACTACAGGACATGGATCTCATTTGAAATACTCAATATATTCACTGGCGTGATAGAGAAATACGCAATTGAATTCAGTGATCAACATTAATTAATCTTATGTTGTTTACATGGATTTTCCTTAAAACCATACACATATTTTCTTGATATATAAGAACACACTTCGTTCAAATATCTATATCACCTACTTTAACAGCACTGGCTCCCCCTTGTTGGAATTTCTCTGTAAAATATACGTAGGTACTTTTCCTCATTAATTCAACATTAATTACCGCTTGCTGCTGGAAAAGCCTTCGCCCCCTTCATCGGGTGAGTGGTTGACAGTGGGATGGGAGGTGGGTAGGGACCGAGCTGCTCACCTATTCAACACCTTCCCGAGCTGCTCAGCCTGCTCTCCAGGTGAAGTTGGTGCTAATCGACTCAGCTCGTGGGTCGTGAGTTTCACTAATGTCACCTGCCCCAACTCGCCTACACCTACTCATGTTTTCCTCCTTCTGTTACTTCTGATGGGTTCTGCCTGAATTTACAGGTCCATGAACCGGTACATTCTAGAGGAGCCCTGCGTCAAATCCGTCGACATGTTTATCTAATGTACTATTGCATGAGCGAGGTTTGACCTAGGTCTTCTATTGATCTGTCTGAAGGATATGGTCTTCATGTGATGAAGTATATTGCCATTTCAATGACCCAATATCAGACATCTTCCAGTACACTTCCATATTCTCGAAGTTTAAATTTGAACATATACCGGCAGTGGCGTAGGAAAAGGGGGGGCCAGGGGGGCCCGGGCCCCCCCAATCACAGAGTAGGGGGGGCCTGAATATGTTTGGCCCCCCCCCCCAAAATTTACCAAGAACCTATGATGTAATACACAAACTTTCCAAAATATACCTTTCCCACATAGGGAAAAGTGGGGACGTTGGGGCCTGGCAACCAATCATTACCAAAGGGGGCTCAAATACTACTTTTCTATACATTTCCTATATGAGCGTGTATATGCACTTTCATGATTGAAAGCCGATATTCAAGGTCGGTTGGTTTGGGCTCCCCCAGGGCCCCCCCAATGAAGATTTGCTTCCTACGCCTCTGTACCGGGCATAACGTTCAACTGTGACCCTAAAACCAACTATACGTTGGGATTAGAAACCAAACTACATGACATGTAGTCAAGACAACTCCTACGTTTGGGAGGACGCACCCCTGGGCCGCACCAACCTGGTCTACAGAAGAGTAAACGCCCTCTTTTGACGAGATTGGTGGCTATGGGCGGCTGGTGGATATGGAGAAGATTACAGCACTCGGGATAAGCCAATAGCAGCTATATATATATATATATAGGGTTTGAGTGGTATGGATTAAGCATGGTTAGCCCCTGCCTTCAGGCACAGGATTGAACCTCTTAGACATGGGGTAAGGAGGGATCCAGTGGATGAGCCATCATCTGGACGTTCATCCTACACCCCTCCCCACACTACTTTAGTCCAATAATGGAGATTACTCCGCTATATACTACTATCCCGACCGAGTTAACCCTTTAAGGGCCACATAGACCTTTAACGTGCTATGCCCTTTATCGGTATGATGCATGAATGTAGCCTGGCTAATACACTCGCTGACCTTTCAGGAGTGCCTCAGCCTCGTAGGTATGAGCTATGAGTGCAGTCAGCGAGTAGAGCCGCCAGGTATATGATGACGACTAAGGGCATAGCACATTTACGCATTATGCGGCCTTTACAGGCTTAAAGACATTCAGTCTGGCAGCACAGGCCCAGTATGTATATTCAGTAATGGCGGCTCTGAATAGCCTGCAATTTCCTTGATAAACATGGAGGTGGAATGAGAGAATCACTGACATCAAGGAGCCAGCCCCTCTACCCTCCCCTGACAACTTCAGGATTCGGGCAGTTCCATAATGGCTACAGTTACCTTTAAAGAACGTATTTGTTTCCCGAAGACCATTGTGTTCTTTTTGCTATGTATGATTCGAATGTGCATTTTCTGCCAAAAATGTGCGGAAATCCCCCTATTACCACCTTCCCCTTAAAAACGAAATACTTGCATGTTAAAACCTCTACAAGGCTCTCTGGCCTGGACCCATCTGGCGGCATGTGCTAGGTATTGGCGGCTAGAGCTGGGTGAGGCAGGCGGCGCTACAACTGGTCTATTTCCCACCCTCCATGTTCCTCCCAACTCCCATAGAGGGCGCTTCCGGTTCTTCCCACAATCCCCGGCGCTACTCCCAGAACGCCGCCACCACCGCGCCATCTGGTGGTCGTCGTCCCGAACTAGACACACTCTCCAAGCACAGGAGGTTTCCTAGCTCTTAAAACTACAACCCAGTGTAATTTACCAAAAAGAACTTCCGGTGGAAAGAGGGGGATTGAGGTGGCTCTGGAACGCTTTACATGAAAACTGTTTGTGTTTGGGGTTGCAATTGCCCCTCCTAAAAGCCCCCATCCATAGTGCCCGCCGTCTCCTTCCTCCACGGTCTGCGGTACTTATCGGCACCGGCCGCTTCAATCACTTCTGACGTCACATCCGTCGCCGCCGGGTTCCCTTGTGAACGTCGCCGCGACGTTTTCTCATTTCCCTACCGTCCCTGCGCCCAGCGAACAGTGATGGAAGATTGGGAACGCCAGCCGGCGCTGGTAAATAGATAAAAGCAATAACAATGATGAAAAAATAATAACTGACAAAAAGGGGGGAGTGGCCCAATGTGATCAGCCGCAGACACCTGGTGCCACAGTCACAGCTTTCCTTTTGCTGTAGACGCCCTGCCTTGAAGCATGGAAGAATTTGGTGATGCCCAAGCAAGAGGATATTTCCAATGTATTCCTACATCCTATTGCTCTGAATCTCTATAGGAGAATGAGACGTCAGCGCCCACATTCAACAGGTTACAACGGTATCTACGAGGGCCTATCTTGTATGTATGACTTTGTTGAGTTATGGGGTTTCTGTGTAATCTATGGGATCCCAGTCCAATATGTCGATTGGTAGAAGTACATGGAATAGGCAAATGTTGTCCTCATACGTTATATGAAAGGTTCAAACGTCCCAAGCTTCAACACACAAGTCATCTATACTTCTTATTGTGAGGAACAGTTAGGCCACTCAAAAAGTGGTTTCTCATCACCAAGGTCTGAGAAATCTGACATGGGAGCCTCTTCTGCCCCTTTTTTTTTTCAACTCACAGGCTAAATTGTATAGGATAATTCATGTTTTGCGAGACCAAAATTCACATTTTATTGGTTAAGAATTTATTGATTTTTAAAACTGGAGAAAATATAAGTTATTTCTTTACCACTGCATTGCTGGCATTATTTTCTATTCAAAATCGACTGAATAGAACATGGCAGAACTACGTTCTCCTACATAGCTAACGCAGGAAGCCGACAGGGGTTGGCTGATCAGACACCAACTTTCTGACGTCAAGCTCTGTCAAAACAAGAATATCATTCATAGACAGAGGCTCTTTTTGCGTGATCCTGCCTTTGCCATTGACTCCCCCACTAGGTCGGAGGCAGACGTTACATGTCCCCTTCGTGGTAAAAACTAAACAGAGCCAAATCGGTTTTGGTTTTGAATGGGCATCACCATGGTAATACCGCCAATATAACCACAGAGCGAAGGGCCTCCCCCAGTCGACTCTCAGCCCACATCTAAGCGGCATCTCATCAGGAGGGGGCTGATATTCATGGGACCTTCATCCCTCACTAATAGCTGCCGAGCCCGCTGCACACCCGCCCCGCCTTGCCGCCCGCACGCCTAGTGTCCACGCACGCCGCCAGGGGGCCTGCGGTGGCAGCACAAGCACTTCCGGTGCGGCTATATCTATATAGAGAGAGTGCCAACAGAAATTCACCATTTTCTTCTTTGGTTTGTACATAGCAGCTATATGGACCCCGTAGCCTCTATGGTCTGTCTGTATTATAACAGGGGGCGGGGTTAGGCTCGGGGGGCTGGTGTCTTCCGGTCGTCGGCCGTGAGGTCGCGCGCCAATCCCGGCTTACCGCCACTAGGGGGCGGACCTGGTGTATGACGAATGTGGCCGCTAGGGGCGCCAACTACCGCCCTTCACGGCGCAGGTCCGTGCTGCTGTGGACAGGTCACTTCCGTTTGATGGCGCTGGCTGCCGCTAGAGGGCCAGGCGGGCAGCAGAGGCGTGCAGGGGTGGGGGACAACCTATGTGTGCGGATACAAAGGTTGGGTGCCTTCAAGGTAAACATGGTGGACGGGCTGTGCAAACGGTGCTGATGAGCCAAATCTCCAGCAGGACATGCGGCCGGCACCCAGCACGGGTGGGGTGTACAGGGGGAACACAGGCACACTGACTCACCGCTAGGGGCTGGGTATGATGGATGTATACGTGGTGTTTAAATCAATATTGCAGAACAATAAAAGGGCAAAGATTTTAATTTTAATTTACGCCAGTTAGCATGCAGTAATTGTGAATCAAAAGGCTGGTATAAGACAGTATACAAATACGTATGTGAAGTGTACTCCAAAGTATGCTTTCTACAATTCAATCCATGGACAAAGCCTCCAACGTGTGCCCTGCCATGACATATATAGAGGGTTGTGGCCAGAACCGTGCATAGATAACTATTAAGGTGACATCAGTGAGAGTTAACAACGGATGGATGGCCTCCTAGACAACATGTGAGAGTAGTACATGGTAAGTAGGGGACAAAGGTCGGGTAGTGGTAAAGGTTAGAGCTGCTCTAACAGCAGTGTTATGGTTAGGCTGCTACCGGGCTGCTGAGTTAGAGCTAGGGTTGTTGTCAGGGGGTGTACATTGTGCTTATTCTGGGAGTTAACAATAGCCTGACAGCGTGCTCGTTATGACTGAGCCGTTCTTTAGTGCTCAGTCTACTCGAGCTCTAATGCTCCGTTCACACTGGCACTAAATGTGCTACGTACGACTATAATACTAAAATGTTACTAGGAGGCCAACAGGCCTATTAGATTCAAGTGCTTCTAAAGAGATCTCCCTTTAATATAGAGACTCAATCCCTCATGAAATAGTAGTGTGACTCTATATCATCGGGCACATTTTAATAGAGAAAGAAACAAGTTCAATCATATCCTCTTTATCTTAGATCGGACTACACGATAATCTTACACTGGTGCACTGGATCCATCATCAACTCAAGCAAAAGATGCTCGAAGGTCTCAATTCACACAGCTTGAAAATCGAGTAAAATCCCTCCGCTCATAATCCTGAGATGACGCATAGTATCCATCCAGTGAGGCACATCATGGGATTTTCTTTCTTTAAGACACTAATCCTTTCTGGACTAAGTTCCACGTCTCAATGACAGTAAAGTACTAATCCAGTGCGAACTTACATTCCTACTTATCCACGCACATAAACTACGCCTAATTACCTCAGATCCCGACTAACACATTGACAAAAACGCCCGAGGGAAGATACATCTCCCTTAGCCATAATGGCCGCCGCACAATTTATATGAGCCATAATCTTCTAAACAGATATAAAAAAGCCACTTAATCCCCAACTGTGAAAGAGTGTTTTTCTGCTTCTGCTGGTGAAATGTCTTCTACTTCACTAGGTGCCAAGCACAGATACAGTAGCTTCAAGGTTTGGGATCTGCTTTTTACTGGGGTAGGTGGTGCCTGTGGTCTTTAATTAGCTTTACTGTCAAGGCTTTGGCCCTAATATAGACCGGTGAAGTAGGCAGGGGGCCTGTAATTACAGATGAACACACCAACACAGCAGTGGCCTGGGACCACCACCCAATGCCACTGAGACTACCAGCTGTGTTTAATATCGGTGTATGTGAACCGAGAGACCACAGGAGAAAAGCTCAAGTATGACGGCATGCAGGCAATACCAATGTCTCCTGGGATTTCCCTTGAATTTCAAAATAGATCTGTAGTTTCCGATTTTGATCGCCAAATGTAAAGACATGCCCTGTCTATGTAAGGTTGTTGAAATCAAGCTCATGATTGTGAGCCAACTCCTCGATAGGGTGATTTAAAAGATTGAGCGTGTGAGTGGTCTCACAGATGACTCAGGGTAAGCTGGAGCTGGAGCTTATCATGTACTTAGATATAGTGCTCCCTTATAATCATTCATTGGTCAATTCTGGCATCAGAAATGAATTCCTCATTAAAAAGTACCCTCAAGTCATGTGTCATACATGTATGTTATTCCATTTTAGGCCAGCAGGTGGGTGTGGGTGAGTAGGTGGGTGTGGGAGAGCAGGTGGGTGTGGGTGTGCAGGTGGGTGTGGGCGACAGTTGCAGGCTGTGGGCATGTACCGCCTTTTGTCCCTATCAAAAAGCGAGTTGATCGGACGATAAACGGCGGAGATATGGTGTCACTGTCGCTGTTGGACTGTCGTGCTGTCTCATTGACTTCATGTGACGTACGACAACTGCTAGTGGCGCCACCATATCTTTTACGGGTGGAGAGAGAACTAAAAAGCTAAATTAAATTAAATTTAGATTAAAGTAGCTAGATGGGTTTTTACTGTGTGTATGAGGGTATTTCTAGTGTACAAGATGGCATTTCTGTGTGTGATGAGAGAAATATGGGGGATTTTGGGAAAAGAAGTGATTTCTATCTTTGCTTTAACACTGAACCCTATGTGCCTTTCATTTAGAGGGTAGCAATTTAAGAATACTTAACAGTTTATGGAAAAGAGAGAAATCAGTACCTGAAGATCGCAGATCATTTTCAGGGTGAAGGAAAGACATTCAGATTTCTTTTCGAAGGAAACATTTGTCCCCCGATCTTGCCTGTCTCTCCATGGTCTTATTTAATGGCTGTGGGCCATGGACATTAAATGAGAGCACTTCTCCCATGTAACAAAAACGTCTTAAACCTTGGTTGGGTCGTTTAGTATTACTCAGTTACCCTGAGTCAATAAACATTCTCTAAGCTAAACGGAACTCAAACTCAGTCATCAACTAACGTTGAGGGAGAACTTCGATCCTCAGAACTTATAAATCCGTCTGCCTCTGGTCGTCATACTTTCGATCATCTCTGATCAATAAGGGCCTCATGAGGTCTCAATTGCCGCAGGGAGAGGGCTTAAGGACAGTTTTCATGGGGACAGGAGGAGTGGAAAGTCAGGTAGGTCCTGGATAACCCCCTCCGGCAGGACCAGTGGCCTGGCTGGGGTGGGTGGGTATCCATTATGACTCTTGTCTAGGCCGCCATAGCCTGCAGGTCTGGATCAATCTAAAGCATGGCTGGTGGCTACTGATAACCCATGTGGCCCTTATCTAGAGGATGTGGATCCAGGGGCAAGGACGACCCATGCCGCACACCCTGGGGCAGTAGAGTAGGAAGAGTCGTAAACACCTATGTCCCCGCATCCTCCTGCTATCACCTTATCTATTCTATTCCTGCTGAATGGGGATAGTGATGATGTCAATGGTAGCATGTATACAGTGATGGGTTCCATGCACCATACATCACCAGGATATTATACATATGGGATATGTAGTATTTTACATAGATTGTAGTGGATTAGGGCCAAAGGTAGGGATCTCCATGAACGGATGTCTATGGGTAGGTAGTACAGTTACATTAGTCACTGCAGGGAGGACTAATGTGGCAATGAAAGTGGAGTTATGGGTCTGGTTATGACAGAAAATCACTGGTTACTACCGGTATACATGATCTATCCGAGCCATTAGTATGCATGCAATAAGCCTTGATACCACATCATATAGTTACTGCTTATGTGCTAGGATTAGTATCAAGACTGTGGTTTGAAAGTAACCAATGATGCCTCACACCTTAGAATCAATGTGGAGTAGAACTGCGAAAAGCAGATTCTTTCCTTGAGCAATCTCACCTGTTCAATTCCAATTGTCAACACAACAGAGCCTAAAGCTATCTAAACTCAAGGCAGCGCCCTCATTACCAGAACGTTGTCATTATGTGTCGGAAATTGGATCCTGCATCGTGTGGTGTGCCTGTGGCTGAATTAACTCTCTCTGACTGATTTCCCCATCATTAGTGCCAAACTTGCACCAATTAATGCCAACAAATGGTGCAATATGACTCTTAGCACTGTGACTCCGCTATGGGAAACAGCACTAAGCGGCTCTTACTGCATGCCCTGCAGCATGAGGCAGTAGCAGGGCAGACTATAGGGTCTGGAGGAGTGGGTGGGGGGCCTCCAGGGTCTCATCCTGCATGCCTAACCGACTGATGCATGTACCTTGACTCGATAACAGAAGGCTGTATGTGAGGAGCCATCTTTCCTTTCACCTCCCCTACCCACGCCAGCTCGAGCACCTTTTGTAGTCTCATGGGCATTATACTACACCCATGGCTCGTACCCTATATGTCTATGACAAATGAGAAGAATCAATGCATGGTGGCCCTATCTGCCTTCTACCTTAGAGAACTGAAGGATGGTGATGCAGCTGTTTCCATTCAATTAGGGTGCACAGTGAGAGAGTTGGGCCGGATTTGGTAGTACTTGTGTGCATGCTCACATGCTGTAGTGGTTAGAGGATCTAGGCCAGGTGTAGGATGACCTGCTCAGTACCATCCAACCTGTATTCTGAGCTGCTCCTTACCAAGAAGGCCCATTCAGAATTCGAAGCAACTCCAATACACCACTGCGGGTACAAACACTCGTAAATACAGATTTTCTGCTATAAAATCAACTCTGACGAATAACAATGATCTGATAAATATGCAATTGAAGGGAAATAGTTGAGACCGTGTGTATATGTTGTTGGGGCCCATTGTAGAAGGCTGACTACAGAAGAAGGGAAGGGCTTAGAAGGGGAAGGTTTAGTTGTGGGAGGCAGCGTTTACATTGGCTTCTCAGGCGTGTTTACAAGATACCCAACGGGACGTGGGGGAGGAACAGGCAGAACGACGTATACACCGTAAAAGCGGGACCTGGAAATCCGATTCTAGGACTGACAATACGCTATCTGGTCCCGTGTTTTCATTGAGATACACACTGCTGTATCGTGTGAGCAGAATGGATGACGACAAACGAGGGGTTCCAAAAAGAGCACGAAACATGCCTGATATTGTTGAGAATACAAGCATGTGCTATATTGGGCATAGCACGACATAGTCGGATACAGTATTAGGAGGATACAAAAAGTGATAGAGTATGTAGTTAGCCTTTTCTCGATATTCTTTTGTATACTCTTGATCAGGGTTCGTCGTTTTATCATCGTATCTGAGTTTATCATGTACAGGTTCTATAGTGAACATTCAATACTAAGTACCACTATAAACACAATGCATGAATATGTTGCATGTGTGTTGGCCATTAATACAGTACATTATACATATGTACATTAGTAGTTAGTAAAACCTTTTATAAGTATTCGTTAGCGTGACTGGGTAGTCAAGTAACATCCACGCATTCCCAAGTCAGCACTTTCCTACATAAAGAAACAAGCATCGATGTTTAATGATGACATCCATGTACTACTCCCATGTTGCTATTCACCAGCAATGGCTTTTTATTGTATCTCATGGTCTTGTACTGGCGGTCTGCACCAGGCAAACCACCCACCCACTCCCATCTTGACGTCCTGTTAGGATTTGATTCAGGACAAATGGTGATGCAGCCATCGAGCAGCCATTTCCGTCAACAGAGGCCCAGGGAGGCTGTCCTTTGGCCTTTCAGGGAAGCGTTACCTTTAGTGAGGACAAAGCCATTATTATCAGAGGCGCCGCAATGGGCATTCAATTTCTATTTGTGAACCGTGGAGGAGCTGACAAAGGGGGCAGAGGGGAGGATGCTGATGGTACTGGAGTGCTGTGGTAGTGGCCAGTCTCCAGGGTTGAGAAGCAGTATAGAGGCTGCCTTTAACGTTACCAGGAGGATGCATGTGTACCTGTGGGGGTTGGCTGTTGGCTGAGGAGGTGGTGCCTCCTCCATATATACATGTTATTCAATCATCAGATGTCCAGAGCAGAGCAATGTTTAACACGGGAGTGCTGCGAATAGTAAGGCTGGCATTTGTAATGGTTGTATTGTGGTAGTCTTAATCGTGAAATTATCAAGTTCTCTTAAAGCCCGTTTCAATATTTCTCCATTCAATAATATGACTGCCTGTATTATTTCATATCTCATACATGCACTCCCCCTTATATTTCCCCAGCCTGGACTATGAATAAAGGCTAGTCCCTATTACGCTGACTGAGGAGGACCACTCCCAGCCCCTCTTCCTCTGACGTCAGGGAGGGGCAGTGAGTGGGGAGCCCCTCCTCCCTGGAGGATGAAGGGACGGCAGCCCTTCAATATTTCAATAGCCATGAGACACTCACCAGTTTCCACAGTGTCAATATTGATTATGAATCTCCGGCTTCGCACTCTTCTAAATAGACCTACCAGCTTTGTTTGATTCAGCTTCGGCAGATCATGCCACAAGCACAGAGGAAATGAATCTGGACTGTTGTGTTTACATTTAAACCAACATAAACCCGGCTCAAACAACACTTTACTCAGCAACAATTCAACATATTTTATCATACTGCAAATGGTAGAAACCGGTCCGCATGATATGAAACGACAATTTTCAAAATGCCCTTACTCACTCTGTTTAAAGACAGGCTTTATTTTTCTGACAGTACTTAATACGATTTGAAATCATCATTACTGCATGTCACTTTATAACTATTATGATCTTATATGAGATCTTGTTTAAATTTATTTTACATACGGTCATAAAGAGGTATATCATATAGAACAGTGTGATATGAATACACTGAACCACAGATGATAAAGCAGTTGGTTGATGAGAGGGCAAGGCACATCCTTAATACTGGCATAATAGATGCAATAACGTCAGCTGAGGTCCTCTATGCAGCACGTTACAGGCCAGGATAACCAGAGACGTGACCTTTATCTGACAGGTACTGTGTACACGCTCCTGTCAGTACATGTACCTCTATGTTGTCGCTGACCTTCGATGGAGGCGACGGCCAAGACAAATCACATCCTTGCCAGTCTCCGTTTTCCTGTTAGGGTACAAGGGAATCAACCTTTCTCCCTATCCGTTCGCTACACACCCTTACTCCGACTATACGATCCCTCCATTCCCAATTGGACTAAATGCGCTTCCTTTGACATTTTACTCCCCTATTTCCAATCGTCCTCCCACACACTTCCTCTCCCCCTAATTTTAACCACCCGCCGAATCCAGCACACAGTCATGCCACATTGGACATGTTTTCATCCATAAAATGGACCATCAGTGTCATCTGAGTGCAAGGCTCTGTCGCCATTACCCCATTTACAGGGTCGATGGTGAGCAGTGAGCAGCAGCCGAGTAGATCCGAGTAGCTCCTCCACCACTGACTTGTGTAGCTCTGTCACTGGGAATCGATCCATCAGGGGTAGATGGCTGCAGAGCCCAACGCTAGAGGGTTAGTTTGTGGGCGTCTAATTGATGTAGTTAGAATGATTTTCTATAGCAAAGCACGAGCGCACTTTGTTAGCGCCATTGAGAAGAGGGAAACAAAGGTTGGGTGGCGGCAGCTGGTATTATATTACCCCACGATTTGCAATCAAGCAACATTGTATTTCGGTTAAGCCACATCAGGAATCCACACAGTATGTTTTTATGGCTTGTCTATATTACTACACGATGTTTTTATCGAGTCAATAGGCCACCACTGTCATACTAGATACTAAAACCAATCAATTGCATTGTTATAGTTAACATTTAATCACTGCCTACCATTTTGAAACACTCTCGTTAGTCTATTGTTTAGCACTCAGGGTGCCCCTGTAGTGGACTCCAGGTGAGGATCATCCTTGGCATTGCCGCTCTGGCCGTGACAGTTCAGGCAGGTCCAGAGCCAGTCCATTCTGACTCACCACTTGGCATAAAGCCACCATTTCAAACAGATATTAGGCTGGATTAGCTTCTACCGGAGAGGCAGGTCATCTGTGAGTGGCAGGTAGTGACAGGCCTGAGGCTGGGTATAGCCATGGTCGGTATGCCAAAGGTCATCATAGCCCCAGGCTGGTCTCATTAAGCTACTCTAAGTAAACGGCTGAGTAGAGGCATGTACCTTCTGAACAAACATAGTGATTGTTAGCCATCTCATTATCACATAATGACCTTTTCATTGGTCCATATACAATGTTTATCGTGGGAAACCTGTGAGCAGTGTGCTCAAATGAAGGTATTCTAAATCACACCCTGCGTCTGTGACGTTGGTGAATGTATCATGATAGGGGCAGGTAGTGAGCTCGGTACTGAGGTGTGTGAGAGGTGGGGTTTGATTGATTGATTGATTGATTTGTTTAACGTCCAGACGTACATCAAGTACCTCACGGGACATCTCAAGTTGGCAAGGAGTCATCCACAAATAGTGGTAGTCTGCCTTGCAGTAGTAGGACAGATATTTATATGCTGCTTGCCCAATACAGCAGTGACCGCATCTATGAATGACCGCATCTATGAGGTGAGGGAGAAAACGGCTACCGGGGCACGTCCCCTACTCTTTTCGAAGGATAGCAAGTGTTCTTTTATTTGCCTGGTCCTACCCACCTGGGTAGTACCATAGTAGGCAGGGCCAGACAAACCACGGCCTTTGATATCTCAGACGTGGTTCACTGAGGAGGGATCCCATGCCAGACCACCAGCAAGAAGGCCCGGGCCCGTGCATATGGGCAGCGGTTGCCAAACAGCTTACGTGACTGATCACAGCAGTAAGGCACGAGACCCCTCAAGTTTTGTCGCCTTTTACGAATCCGGTATGCCCATTGGTATTATGGAAGGCTCCCGATGAAGTTATTCTACTCCTTTATGCCCCCATCATGAAGGTCCCCACTAACACAGGGGGAGAGAGGTGGGGAGCAGGTAGTGAGCTAGTTACTGAGGTATGTGAGAGGTAGGGGCAGGTAGTGTGCTAGTTACTGAGGTGTGTGAGAGGTGGGAGCAGGTAGTGAGCTAGTTAATACTGATGTGTGTGTACTGAGGTGTGTGAGAGGTGGGGCAGGTAGTGAGCTAGTTACTGAGGTGTGTGAGAGGTGGGGGGGGGGCAGGTAGTGAACTAGTTACTGAGGTGTGAGAGAGGTGGGGGCAGGTAGTGAGCTAGTTACTGAGGTGTGTGAGAGGTGGGGGCAGGTAGTGAACTAGTTACTGAGGTGTGAGAGAGGTGGGGGCAGGTAGTGAGCTAGTTACTGAGGTGTGAGAGAGGTGGGGGCAGGTAGTGAACTAGTTACTGAGGTGTGAGAGAGGTGGGGGCAGGTAGTGAGCTAGTTACTGAGGTGTGAGAGTTGGGGCAGGTAGTGAGCTAGTTACTGAGGTGTGTGAGAGGTGGGGGCGGGTGGTGAGCTAGTTGCTGAGGTGTGTGAGAGGTGGGGCAGGTAGTGAGCTAGGTACTGAGGTGTGAGAGAGGTGGGGGCGGGTGGTGAGCTAGTTACTGAGGTGTGTGAGAGGTGGGGGCAGGTAGTGAGCTAGTTACTGAGAGGTGGGAGCAGGTAGTGAGCTAGGTACTGAGGTGTGTGAGAGGTGGGGGCAGGTAGTGAGCTAGTTACTGAGGTGTGTGAGGCGGGCCTGCAGGTGAGCTATACAGCCTCTGAGGTGTCGGAGCCTGATGAGAGAATCAGCCGGCGTTCCGTTAAGGGGGCGTGAGCAGCATGTACATCCGGGGCTTCCCTAGCAGTGACCATTTACCAGAGGCCGCCAGGGGCAGCAGGGGCACTGTGTGAAGCCCCAGGTCTCCCAGTGGCCATCAAACATGCCGATCCACCCCTCCCTTTCACCCTGCCGCCCCGACCATTGTGTTTGGCATCGGATCAATCGTGGTAATGGTCAGCGCAGTCCTACGGTCAGCCGACATCGATCTGGGGCTGTCCGAGACAACTGCCTTTGTTGTAGAGTAGGTACAACAAGAGCCACGCCTACCCAGAGTCAATGCTGCCCAATTAACTGTCCGCACTGCCCCCACCTCCCAGCCTACACCAAATTACAAAGCTCGCCGACTGCAAATCAGCCCCGGCCAAGGAATGTGCCTCTGTTTACCACCAATAGTGAAGGCACCACACCCACCCCTTATCTCTGTGTTAGAGCCAGGGAAAAATATCCGATCTTCAATGACGGATCCAACTCTATCTTCTTTGATCCCACTACATCTATAGGTTCTTCTTTGACGTGAATATAGGTAGGGGGTTCCAATCAGTCCGCAGAGCGTGTCCCCACTGCTCCCACTGTTAGTATGGCCCGGCTGTGGCACTCCCTCATGCACTAGCATGTAGAGGGCACCTCTCAGTTAATGCCAAATCCGGGAAAATCTATGCTTATCTCATTAAATCAAAACCCATAGCATTATTCTATACATTCAGGGGGACATCCACAACCCACCCCTTTTTTAGTATCATGTATGGTTTATAAAGTATGGTTAAAATAGAATTAAGTGTTGCTATACCAAGGTGACAGAACAATAAAATTGAAAGAGGGGCATGGTCCCTTTATAGTCTAGATATAAGAGAATACACTACAAATATAAATTCTGGCCTAATTATTGCCATTTCTCCCGGATTTTAAGCCTAGTAAAGGTCACATTAAAGTAATCAATGCAATACATGGCAGTAACAAAAGCTACATCCCCTGAAAGACCTTGAATCACAAATTATGATGATAAAATAATTAGGCATGTATACCATATAGTTACATTTATATTAACACCCAAATACCCTGTATTTTCCTCCACTGGGGCCCCTAACTGCACGCAGGGTGATAACTCACTCTGCTGACTGCCCCAGTAATACACTTTCTACAGGTGCCACGGGCCTGATAGCCCCAGCAGGCAGCTAGAGGGGTAAAAATATAGCGACTTTTCCATCTTTCAATGGCTCTCCAGCACTTACTACCAAATGCTTTATTATTTTGTTTTTGACATTGGGTTGGTATAAGACTTGTCTACCCAGTCATCATTTCAGATATTATGTAGGGTGTTTGTTCAATTTTCGATGGAACCCCCTAATATAGGCTATGTGCCACATGTGCCTAGAGGGAACACTACATTCTTGTGACTAGCTAGGCAAGAGTATTTCTCTTCTCTCCAACATTGGTGAGTGGGCCTTGCAGTAGATACAAAGACGGGGTATGTTGAGTGCTATCTATACACAGATAACTAAGTGTAGATAGTGTGTATTATTGCAGATAAAATGCCAGACTTCCCAGTAGACTAGAGAGGATAGAGGAATGTCTCCGTAAACATAAAAAGTCAAAGGGTTGTGATTCCTTATCCCTGCTATCCCCCATGGCGTTGTGCCAAGGCTACTCACACCTCTATCGTGTAGCTTATTTTTCCTTATCTTCCCTCCCATTCATTGTTTTTACGTAGACAAACCGTCTAGGCTCTTGACGTGTTTTATTCTACCTATTACTTCTCTGTTGTTAGCAGTGAGCAGGTAACACGGCCGTCAGGGTAGATGCGAGCATGGGGGTCGGGGTGGAGGGGTGTTAGGACAGATAGTCCCAAAATTGTAAGATCGTCTCAAAATACTATGGTTTTGTAACAACCTTGTAACCCTCAGGCTAGATAGTCTCAAAATTGCGAGATAGTCTCAAAGCACGTCAGGCTAGTTAATCTCAAGATGTTGAGAGTATCTTTCAACCCTCAGGTAAAATAGTCTCAATGCGGACAGATAGGCTGGAGGATGCCTGCTGGTGGTGACAGCATGATACAGTACCTTGCAGGTGGTCACTCCACACAGCCCTCAACCAGCAGGTAATCTGGACACCTTTAACATACAGAAGTATCCGAGCGGTGCAATATGACTTCCCTATACGTTGCATGCTGTAAACCTAACATTTCAGTATATCACCTGAATATTTGACTATGTATAATGACATATATGATATAATCAAGACATGGGCGAGGCTACAATAACCCATGTCAACGACACAGCTGTTGTATACCCGTGCAATACTGAAGCAAATGGTACTTGACTATGTATTAATTTGCAGTACATTGTCAGAGCAACTCAAAGATCGAGCTGATATCATGCCTGGGCGAGTCAGACACGCAACCTAATCACAACAAGTTACAAACACCTGTATCCAGAGCTCTGTTATTACAGAAGGCCATATCTAATAATTGATATAAGAGCTCGATATATTTTTTGAAACTGTAAATTCATCCTGGCAAAATGGGCCATATCCTGTCTTGCACACCAACTGAGAGCAACTGAGCACTGTGCTTGGACAAAGAAAAAGGACAGGGCCGACCAAATGTTCTTTAATCAATTTTGAAGAAGAGTAATTATCATCTTCATTCGTTTTGGGGTCTAAACTTGTTGGGTAGTTCACGCTGAATTAGGTTACAATTGTGACACAAAGACCGCGTCTATTCTCTATAACTACAAGCCTAAGCATGCAAGCCAAGTCATATTCAATTAGGAAGCCGCCTTGTCTCACTTGACCTTTACAGTGTCGTTTCTGCTTACTTTCTCTGACCTAGAATCGCAGCCACGGGGTTCATTCCAATCATAGCTGGGAGAAAATAATTCAAGACACGCGTCCGTTTGCTCTGCATAACTCCACGTCCGGAGATCCGTGAGTGGTAAGGGGGATAAATTCTTGTCTCCATTACTCTCTAAATAGTCACATTTGAGTCAGCCTACGACTAGATATTAGACTATGCAGACACCTGTTTGTAGAAACCTCAAATATGTGTGTCTGGCCACTCTCATCGGCCTCTTTCCTATTATCAATGTATAACAGTCTCAAATACCAATGCATTCCCTGTACCGTATGTCAAGGATGGCTTATCAATTAATCAGATGATTATAGACCACGTAGTGGTACAAATGATAATTATGACCTGCCAAAATCCCCATTTATTCCATACATATCTGTGTAAGTGTAAAGTTGACCTCGCTTCAGAATGGCTGGGGCAGGTACTCGTGTCCACTATTGTATACTGACTGCAGTTAACTGAAATTAGCTCAGTAGGTAGGATCCAACTTCACCTGGGGCACTGGAGGAAATGCTTGTCCTTTGTGTATACATACTACTTACAACCAGGTTTTATATTCCAGGCGACCCTTGGGGGATTTCTATATACAATACGCCTTTATATCGACAATATCAGCTTTTAAGGCTATACAAAACCAGAGATGGTCTGGCTGATATTACACAAATGAATGTAGGATTAAATCTTAGCCGCTTGCTCCTGAAATCATTAAGCCCTAAACGTACATGTATTGCATTTGTCAGGGATTTTAAATTTCGATACCAAGTTAAAACTGACTAAATTAATCAGTAACTGTTTCTGTATCAGTAAAAGACATGCTGGGCTTGAGATGTCATTAAAGTGTTATTATTTCACAGGAATACAGACCCACAGCATTTGTATCCAATTACTTAAAGGGGCTAGGATCCCTACCTTTCTAGCTAGTAAGCGTTGAATAAGGCACACAACACCTTAAGGGTAGTTCTGTGAAAGGACAACTGTAGAGACATCTATAGATTGAAGGTGCTATCGGGGGTCTCTGCCACCTGGGACACATCGGAAAAGTGCTAACCACAGTTTAGGGCCTTTAAGTGCCGACGTCTTCAACTTAAGGGTGGTTGGGGGCCTGAGGCAGTGAGTCGGCCGTGGAGAGGTGGGTAGTGATGGATGCTACTGACCAGCAGCTGACCAGTATACCCGCCTCTGGCACAGCAGTATACGTGATCCTCCGGCCTGTTAAAGGTGCAGCCATCTCCCCCTTGCCTGCTATGTGGCTTCCCACCTACGAGTAGTACAAACTATAGAGATTGTCATTATACTGGACGCTGGCAGGTCTCCTTGTTGCCATATAGGCCGGCATATAGGCCTATGTCATTATTCAGTCTTCAGGCGAATTGATCCAGTTTTGAAATTCAACAATTTTTGAAATAGAGCCTTACTAGAAAAGTTTCTTCTTTGCAAAAGACATTGAAACATACAAATGTACGACTAGGGCCCATGGTTGACAACCTCCGGAATATCGAAAACAAAACAAACAAAAACACCATGAATAGTCTGCATGTAGAGGCACTCAGACTTTCTCTGTCTACTGTCGGTTCAACAGTACCGACGGGCATCATGCCAGGTAATGCTGTCTGGGTTTCCTTGTTTGTGTGAACCATGTGAGATCAGTTTTTCAGAACATGCGAGCTGCTCAGCTGGAGAGAGCAAAAGATGAAGGCCAAAGGCTACAGGAGATCCAGAACACATGGGGTATTGACAGTGTCTAGGCGTGTGTGTGTGTGTATCACATCGATATATCTATTTCATTACCACTAACTATGGGCTCTGACAATGCCCATCACAACTGTATGAGACATTATGCCCTGCGGCTTACACAATGACTTCACTTGGGAATGCACAGCATTACCAATGCAGGGTTAATATGCAACTGTACACCTTTCTTTAATTAAACATTGGGTAACATGAGTTCACATTGTTAACCCATATTTGCCGTTGGTATCACCACAGGTTGAGGAGTTTAGTGGTTCAAAGGCAGAGCTACAAAAGGCACTCATTGTTGTGTTGATGGCAAGTCAACTCCTCCCCATGGGAGCTGCCTTTTTTGCCGTTTGAATACTGCAGGAAGTCCCCTTCCGTACATTCACAATTAAAATGTAATTCGGATGGAGAGCTCGGTGAGAAGTCTCACGCCAACACTCTGAGGCAGTGATTATGAACAGGTTAAGTGGGAGGTGGGTAGCGCTGGAGGCAGTCTGTCGCCTGAGACCGTATGCACAGTGTGCTTTATCATCAGTACAGGTGGGTGAATGGGAGAGACACCAAGTCCCTGGAGGATGGCTCCTACCTGTCTGCCACACACAGGACTCCTCCTGGACGTATCACAGACCAGTGTTCAGAGTGCCTTCCTATGGGGATGGTTACAGTGTAACAACAGGCGTCATGAGAATTAGGCTCTAATTAACATGATGGTACTCAGCTATCCACTGGACCTTAACTGGGGTTCAAACCCAAAACGATAACTATGAATGTGCTTTTTGCTATTTAATGTTAAAAGATGGAACAAATATATTTTCTCAATCATTACCTTGACCTCTGCCATACACAAAGATAACGATTTGACTGGAGACCCATCCTTTGAAGCCACACTGGCGGCTACATAGTCAATAGTAAGCCATGCAGTGGATGTTCTTTGCTCTGACTATTGATGGTTTAACACTACCGCATCATTCGATGGGCACGAAGCCAAGGAATGCCATCAAGGTCTCCGTCTGTTTGTGCTAACCATGTGAGCAACATGCGAGCTGCTCAGCTGGAGACTGCAAGCAGGGTGTATCAAGGCCAAAGGTTAAAGATCCACACCATATGGGCGGTTGACATTGATAGTGTGTGCTCATTTAATAGCTGGATATCTCAGGGGGCAGCGCATTACAGCATTTCCTTTCACCATCAGTTCTTGGAGCACAGATTCTTTGATACATACATAGCGTATATACGTGGGGCATTCTCAAATATCTACCCTTGGGATTGTAAATCATTACCAAGGCAGAGGGACAAGCTAATATGCAATCAAACACCATCCTTAAATGTAAGACAAGACGACTTGTGTGCACATTGTTAACCCCTGCTTGCCATTGGCTTCATAAAGCGCGTGGGAGCATTACATGTGGTTAATGATTCAAAGGCAAAGCTACAAAAAGTACTTCTTTTATGGAGCCTGTTGTTGTGTTGATGGCAAGTCAACTCCTCCCTATGGGGGCTACCTTTTTGGGACGTGAATACTGGAGGAAGTCTCCTCCCATACATTCAAAATTAAAATATAATTTCGATGGAGGAGTGGTGAGAAGTCTCACGCCCACCCTATAAGGAAATGACCATGAAGAAGGGGGGAATAGGTAGGGCTGGAGGCGTGTGGTATATATGTATGCACCACAGGGTTTACACGGTGTGCTTTATCACCAGTACAGTTGGCTGAATGGGAGAGACATCTAGTCCCTGGAGGATGGCTCCTACCTGTCTGCCACATGCAGGCCTCCTCCAGGACCTATCACAGGGCTACTGTTCAGTGCCTACCGGTAGACCAAAAGAAAGGTTTGTTTCAAAACAGGGCAGACCCTACGTTTTCTAATGCAATTTTGATGACATTTTCGTATTTCTATCCTTTTTTGGTTAATTTCAGGGTCTTCAGAGAGGCTAGCTGGTACTTTCATATTTTAAAAAAAAGCTTTAAAAAAAGACCTACCGACCCTACATTTTCTTGCCATGTTACCTGAAACATACCTTTTTCGTGGCCCTATGCTGGCTGCATGCTACCCCACATCCAGGACATGACATGTGTCTTCATAGGAGGCGATTCAAATGCAATATGATATGACTCTTCACATGGTGGGCTGCAAGTGGCAGGTGTTCAAATTCATGTCAGCTTACATGTTTAGATCAACAGAGGTATTATATTCAAAAGTTGTCAAGCTATTGAACATAGTATGACATGATTGTTGACACAGCCTGATTAAACATGCAACGCCACATCTGGTTTCAATGGGGTCCTCGTATACCTCCCCATATAATCAGGTTTCTCTTTTGATTAAATGCTAATGCTGGCTGGGCAATTATTCAGACAACCTTTGTCATATCATCGTTTGCAGGTTGTTCTGTGTGAAATCCCAGTTTCTTCAACCCCTAGTTCTGTGGTAGACTCTATGGTAAAAGGGCTCTTCCCTTCCCTTTGGTGATGGGGTCTTAGCGGCTGTACGTCCTGCCCACCTCACGTGACGTACCGACATATGGTCGGGAGACGGCGCTGCAGTCACAGCTAGGTTAAAGGCCGCCAGGGGACGTTGAGACCTCAACATCTCAAGATTCATGGCCCTAAATTGTACATTTGAACCAGTGACTTGGCATCAAACGCCCATTTAGGAGCACGGGCCACCAAGCATGTCCCCCAAGCCCCCAGATGGCCGTGGCAACCCTGTGCCCATGCTTCAAGTGCACGTCCGGGGCAGCAGTCGCCCAGCCCCACCGGAGATGCTTACTTGGCAGGGCACCACGCACCCCTAGGGGCACAAATAATGATATATAATGGCACATCAAAGAAACATGAGGCTTCACCGTAGTACTTGCACCTGTGTGATTTATAAGGTACAAGCCGTGAATGGCCTGGGAATGGCCGTTTAGTAAGACCTTCTGGCATGTGGAGTGTGATATAAGGAGAGTTGATGGGCATGGAGGGTCCACAGAGATGTATTTTCACATATAGTCGCTTCTTAATTAAAGAAATAGAAAACACTTGGGAATGTCCATATATACAGGCAAATTATAAGGCACCACCATCGTTTGCCACACTCCACCATCGTTCACTATGCTATAAAGATCCAGAAGATTCTCTCCGTTGTGTAGCACTTGACTTGATTACCACATAAAGGAATTTAGCTGTTGACAGATATATTACTTGATAGAGTGACTTTAATCCAACATGAATATAATTTAAGGTAGTGAAGGGACTCTATAATACGAAGACGGAGATCTATCAAACACTAACAGAATGAATGAACACTTTTTGTGTGAATATAAATCCTCAGTGACCTCTGAGGCTCTCAGTACTCACAGAGATGGTCACCGTAATTAAAATTATTATTTTCAACAAAACACAACGATAAGACGCCACAGCTGAATAACCCATCGACCAAGTTTCCCTAAATAAAACACCTCTGCCTGTCCCCCAAGAATTTCATAATTAAGATGTGTTTCTGAGGGGACAGAGCTCTACTTAAAGAGCTCCCCTTTCTTGGCACCAAGTCCTTCTTTGATGTGTTTGTGTGAGGTGTTTACCCCGCCGTTGGCAGGGCTACAGCATCTGTCTCATTAAGCACACTTAAGGAAGCCTCAACCCATTGGGTTCTTAAAGGTCACGTGAACCAGTTCTAGAGCTATCAAAGTAGAAGAGTACATGGATGTCGTTTAGATGGGCTTACACACTTTGATTCTCCTTTTAAGATGTTCCTTCTAACATTCTAATCGCTTTGCTGATAGAACTGACAGAGGCAATTAGACAATGGGGACTATAGAGAATGACCATTATCTAGAAGAGAGCGGCTTTCAGCATACATGAACGCTCTCATGATAATCTGTCTTTAGATTACATACTAGTATATACAGTACTATTCTATATCCATTCCACTCACAACTGCATATTCCCCCACCCCTTGTATACATACCAGTCAATACTATTGGGCGTACAGATGACCATCACAGTATCAAGTATCAATTCCCACTATTGGTACATGTGTACCGCGCCGTATGGCTGTATTGTATTAGATTACGTCAGGCATTGCTACAAGCCTTATTAACTATAGTGTATGTACACATGTGTAACGCCTATTGTTCTCGTTAATTGTGTCCAGAGGCTACACTTGTAGCATGCATACTTGAGAATTTACTTTAGGTTTCCTCTGGTGCTGAGCTAGCTTTCTATCATAAGCCTGTGCTTTTGAAGAGGGTATAAACATGATTCATAGCCTGAATTTATCATCCTTATGTGTGTAAAGTAGAACCCCTTATCTGGAAGAAGGTTGCTAATAATTAGAGTAAACTGAAATTGCAGCTCACCCACCTCCTATACTCAGTCGTGATATTCATTATGTGAATACTTTGATACATTTACTCAGTATTAAGCAATACGTATACTGCTGACCTCGAGGATGTCTCTCCCATAAGCCATGTCTATGGTTTGATGATCTGGGGATACTACATATCCCTAATCTGAGGATTTGATCCAATCTGGGACGTCTTATGTCCATATGCGTATTGACCGATAGTCTGCCTCATGATGGAAGTCATTTTCTTCTATGCAATGTGCATCCAATCCTGGTGACTGCCCTGGGACTATGAGCCCCTATACAAAAGGTGGGAGTGTCATAGTAGGAGCGGAGATATGTGTCACACATGTTAGTAGTATAGGGAAACATCACATTGACCAGGGTACGTGGACGTGTGTGGCAATTCAAGGAGGGGCACCGTGAGTATAAGGTTTTGGCTGTTTAGATTTACAGAACAGATCTAGTTACTGATAGCTATCCTTTAGACTGGCATAACAAATGTTTGGCACGAATCATCACTTCACAATACATTTATTAACATGCATCATGCTCACGCTTATTCATGAATCTTCATTGTCAATTGATACTTTTGCAAATAAATATCCTTTTTTAGAGTAAAGGTTCAATGCAGTGCAATGCAAAAGTAACCATGGTAACCTGAAATACCTTTACAAAAGTAGCATATCCTCCACAAGGTTTTTGCTCTTAAACGATACTGTGACCAATTCTGCTTGACTATAGGATGGTCATATACTGGATTTACCGGTAGAGCAGTGCCTATGCTGCATACACATGGATCTCAAAGGTCCTCAACGATTGCATGAGGCTGGCCACTAAAATGTATCTTTGATGTAGCAAATAGCTAGCACTGCTCTTTTATAATGATTGGTAGCTTACACAACAGTATGCTGCGTGATGGTATATGTCTGTACTACATAAAGTTGTATGGTTAAAGAGGGCTGTTCCCGAAGTGTGTGAGCATAACATACATCTAGTACGGCAACCTCTCTTGACCAACAGTTGCACCAGTACAACAGAGCATTCATATCCATCAAGGTTAGCGTACTACAACTGAAGATATTGCCAACTTGTGACAATACTCCATGGAGGCGCCTGGACGACGTGTCTACATATTCATAATGATAGGCCCGTATCTTATCACTACATCAGTTCTGTCACACAAGAGTAAACGCCGGGTAGCTCACGGTATGAATGTCCCATCAAGTGGCGCTCTTCTTTACTCTCAGAATAAGGTCAGCCATAAACTGACGAGGTTTCCTCTACACCACTGGGCACATCTCCATACTATCCAGATCATTACATACAAGGCCAGAAACTAGGATACCAACCGCCTCAAACCAGTGTAAGTCTAACTACTAAGCCTGAAGAGTTATTAATTAATTGGGGTTGACATATATCATGTTGTTGCCTGCAGTCACATCAGTAAGCTATTGCAGGGTTCCTACATTTCATATTGGCATTGCATGGCCTATCCTACGTTCCTATGACAAGAAATTGCCATCCCCCCGGACATCATTTAATGTATAGCGCCAGGCAGTTTTTTTTATATGACGGGAAAGATTCTAAAATCTTAAAAGCAAAGGGTACACTCTAAAATATTTTGTCATGACTTTTTTTTAAATATAATTATGTTCACGACATTCTATAACTTTCCCTGACAACTTTATTTCCCCTGGCTTTCATGACTTTCCATGACTCGTGAGAACCTGATCTTAACAGATCCTGTCAACATTAATATGGTAAATACTAATTTTCGCCGTACAGATTTAAAGCCGCCGAGGAGGGTTGTAATTGAGCGGATGAGGTGAATTGGACTGGTCGTCATCTTGATGAATCCCCAAAAAAATCTGAAAGGTCAACCCACTGATGTTTGAAATGACAAATTGGTGAATTTTTATTGTGTGAAAAGACATTACAGTGTCAATGACAACACTATGACTTGCGAATCGACACCGAGGTCTGCTAACTGTCAGTGGATGAGACAACCTGTCAGTGAGTTCTTGGTATTTACTTGACCTATTTAGGTTACTTTTTTGGCTGGGGATGACCATCTACCTTGCACTTCCTCTCCATACGCACTCTACATCAAAGTAGTTCTTACATATGGACCTATACATTTAGGCCTACACATAGGTCACCGATATTGGGTAAATTCCAGCCTGCAGACTCCGCTTGGAGAATGGAGAATTACCCTGTCTATACCAGACACTGAGACAGCCTTGTGTCATTATTACGGCATGCTGGTCAAACTCTATTGGCACTCCAGACTTGTGAGTAGATTTCTTAGTGAACAAACTGCTTCTCCACGAGCAGCTCGCGTTGGACGTTGAGCAGCAGGCAGTGGGGGCAGCTCAGCCATTGTTTACACAGATGGCCCCAGCCCGAGCTGCTCGCACCAGGAAACAGTAAACAAAGCTGCCTACTTCCGGCGGGCAGACGGAGACGCCCCCTACTGGTAACCGGGGTAAGTACGTCACGTGACACGTACGTCAGGTATTGTGTCTCCACGGACGGCGGCCATGATGGAATAAGAATTATTCATCTTGGCCTGGTCGGTGCTTTCAGCGTGTCGTTGGAGGAGGTGGGTCAGACTCAGAGGGGCGTTCAGCCTAGTCTGTGCAGATGGTGCCCTGGGTGTGTTGTGAACGTGCGGGGCATGGCCCCTGCGTGCATGGACTAGTGATAGGCATGACTACCCCGTGTTATCATATGTGTGGTAAAAGCAGTGGGGATGGGGAGGCCCATATTGTATTAGGCCGGTAAAAGCCTAGGTAAACAATCTCTGTGGACATGGAGGTAAGGGTATCTGCATACTGTTGTGTTTACAATGCTTCTGATATCACGTATGAATTGGCACATGCATATAACATCAGGGACATGAGTAACTATGGTGCCCTGGAGCAATACATGATTATATCATGCATAAAACTATACCAAGTCTGTGCTAAAGCCAGTAGCTTGAATTTAATTCCTTGATAACTTCACTGGTGTAGGTCTCCCCCTCATACAAAACCAGTAGTCGGCAAACCCCCATGCCCGCTGGTGTCAGTGACACCTGGAGCAGGTGGCAAACAATAAACATCCCCAGTGTTTATAGTACAGGAATATCACGTCCCTGTGCCTGTTGCTTTGGTTACAACATGAGGAGAGCAGGGAGAGGCCCTGTCGTACACAGAGCTGTGGCCGTCAGTAGCAGCAGCCCACAATGTGACATGCACCCACAACAAGTGGGAGGGATGCTAAGCTGGAGCCTGACGTGATGGGAGTGAAGTGTCCTGTCAGTATCAAGGCATCTAGTCATCTTCTACTATCGGCTGTAGGTGAGATATCACCGCCTGATGCAGAGCCCACTCCATGTAGGACAACATGCACCAGACACAATGCAGAAGACTCAGCTGAAAAAAAAACGTTGTTTGAATCAAACTTTCCTTAAGAGGGGAATTTGATATATCGATGGGATTAATTGAGTAGCAGGGTAAAAAACTTATGATCAATTTAATTTTCACAGTTTCCCTCTCAATACTATTTGTACCATTGAAGCAGACGGAGTATATTCACAAAAGGCCTTGTGTCCATTGGCGGCATGATGTGGTTGGTTAAGTAGTACATATGTCTATTACCATAAGGGTCTAACAGCTTATGAATAGAACTATTGTATCTCCAAACATAGAGAAAAGGGATAAGAAAGGGTGTCAGAAATCTCCCTTTGCCCTCGCTCCACTTTAAAACTGCTTGCCATGTCCAAGGCTGGCAAATCGCTGTTTTCCTGCCATATCAAATAGATTATGAAGTATGGACATTAGATCGGGAAAGGGTGATTAGTACCTCCTCCCTCATCTCCTAGTCCCCTGACAATGCGTCATATAGCTACTAACTCACTACTCTATAACCATTAAAGGGGAACATGTCGGTAGGACCTTTGTTATTTTCATAATGTATCTCTAGTCATTTACCGCCTGATGTAACTACTGTCACTGGGATATGATTAGGCCCTATAGACATACCAGCCTTACACGTACACAATGTGGAATGATTCACTGAGATACCGTGAAACTTAGGTTAGAACCTCAGTGACAGTGGTGCCATAGTTTACACTATTGCCTTAATAAGGTCTCCAGTGTTGTCTTAGCCTACTTTCCGAGAACAGAAACGCCTGAGTATAACACAAGAAACACATCCTTATTAACAGTATATGGTACTTCTGACAATTTCATTGGAAGTAGATACAGTTATTATTGAATCTGTGGTATGCCACAATATACATGTATTTTTATGCGACTTTCAAAGTCAAACAGCCATATAGGACTGCATGGTAAACCCAAAACGGCACCTTCCACCAGACGTCGGCTAGACCTTTCTAATATAGTAACTCGTCTCGACTGTGATCGATATCACCCTGTGCAGGCGCGACTCTAACATTAAATAACCTTTATTCCTTTCATATAAAAGCACTGCCAGGCTGAGCCAATATTTACCAAGTCTCCCAGGTTGGCAGCTAGCAAATTAGCCACGCTAAGATATTGATCCCACCAGTAATACTTCTCTTCACACGCCTCACACTGGAGGTTCCCTATCAAGGGGCCAATATGGAGCAGGCTGTCAGTTCACTGTGAGAAATTTACCCCTGCATATGGTACACTTTGACAACGCCACAGGGAACTGCTTTAATAGACTCTTTTTGTATTTCTGAAGCCTCCGCGGTATTCTCCATCACGACGAGTCTGAACAAGCAGATCTGTTCATAGTTTTAGTATAACTAAATACATACACTACGTTATGATAATACAGGGTCGTTGGTATAACCCCAACCACTATTTAGTAGATATATACTATGAGACCTATCTGTTCATCACCATCGGATGTATATGATACCAACTATATCTTTGAAGAAGAGTACTGTCATGCTGTCCATCCACGAGGATGCATGCCACACAGGTTCAGCACACTGTAAATAGTAAGTGTAGGTACAGTTTACTGTAGATAGTTACCTACAGTAAACTGTGCACCTACAGTAGAATCTACTGTACACCTACAAAAATGGCAACCAACTTTTTACAGTGCAGGCATTGCCTTGAAGCATCAAGGCAATCAACGCCATCTGTCTGAGAGCAGTACACAACTCCTACACGTGAGATCAAGTCAGGCCAGGGGGTCTTCTGCACCTACATGCGGCTCTAGTAACTAGTGGTCATGATGAGAGAGGAACATCACCAGGGGGCTGATCTGTGAGACCTCTAGTGACATGACATGTCCTTTAGAAGTGCAGTCTGCACGCACCCACTTTACCAGCAAGGCTGCAGTAGGTCACAACCCCTCGCCCCTACCCTCACCTCTACAGCACGGACCCGGCCACTGAATCCGTCAACCCTTATTACCCATGATAAGACAGGCTTCTCAGCGACAGGAAATTGAAATCCATCACTGCCCTTCCTGCTCCAGGTTTTAGCCACAAACGCTCCTCCAGTGCAGCCCGGCCGTGGGAGGGATCCATGAGGGCTTCCTCCAGGGTTGAGCAATGGGACAGGGTTGGTGATAGAAGAGACAATCTGCCGTCGCCGAAGTGGCACCCGTAAAGTGCATTTCACGCACAATATCCAACTGCATAAAATACCACTTTGCCTGCCAGGGCTCTCTCCTCCCAACACCCTGGTTAATACCCCTAGAGCATGATGGCATGGCTTACTTGGGCAGGGCTATGCACCACTAATGCAGACCTCCCCACCTACCACCCACGCCCTTATCCAGCTATACTTAGCCTCCACCAGATACAATTTGCGGCCAAATTGCTCGGATATTCAGGAGAAATTAGATCAGTTATGATCTGTAGGAAGGTGATGGAGTGACAGGTAGGTACCCACCAGGAGTCCCTTTACCCCCCTCCTCCCTCCCCAGAACCACAGTCCACTACCCATCCATATAATCTCCTGCTCCTCCAGGGGATCTAGGAGAAGCTGGAGCTTGCATCGTCCATTTCGCCTCCTGGGTATCGGCATATAACCATCTGACCATGATATAGGTGTATATAGGCCTGCTCAGGTTGCTCCTGGCCATGTGGTGCATGTGATTTGGGGTGAGCTAAAGCTACTGCACGAATGAGCACAGGTGTAAATAAAGCATCATGGGTCTATAGGTGACGATACTAATGTGGTTACGTGCCATTAGATTCAGCCTCCATCCCACTCACCTAACACTAACACCAAGCAATAGATACACCTACTCCACCCTCCAATACGATGGCCACTCCAGCGCCGGTAGTGTGGATGATTTCATCACATACTATATGAGGAAACATTGAGTTTGTATTGACTTACGGTTGAGAATTGCCCACTTACCCTTACCCAATGCTACGCCTAAGTGCCTGGATAAGCTGGAAATCAATTGTGGAGTAGAAGGGTAGACATTCAGACCGTACTAGGATGGTTCCATTCAGACTGAGTGCTGGCAGTTCATGCTGGTTATATAGACCGATGGGAGGGTTTTCTTTCTAGCTTTTCTAAATCTATGAACATGATACTATCGATACATAGGGGGCGTGTGGGGACATCATAGAGACTGCCAAATGCACCGCATGGTCTAGGATATTGATAATCATGTGCCTGAACAGATCATCAGTAGGCCTATGTCCCGCCAACAAATCCAAAAGAATAAATGTGTCTCACTGTATAGAGAATAACTTGTCTACATCTTTTGTTAAAGGGGCTGAGGTCATGAGTAAATTGTTGCAGGAGATCTACTCGAGGGCGCAGAAAAACGCCCACCGATCTGCTCCAGCCTGCCCACCCACTCCTCTCACCACCTCTCTGCTTTTTCTTACCCTTTTTACCACACCCAGAACTGCACTGCCTCGCCCACCTAGTTGTCTACTTCCGCCCCTCGCCTCTCCGTATCAGCCAATCAGCTGCCCCGACTGTCTTCACCCCGGACATGCCATTCACAGACGCTCCAACCACCCCTTCCCAATTTTCTCCGAGCCGCCGACAAACCAAGTTAGCACCTCCCCCACCGACTAGTCTACAGCCTTTGATTGAGACAAAAGGGAATCTTGCCAGGACCACCAATGAAAGGCCGAACAGCGCACACCTGTGGCCCTATTGAGCTCAGTTTCAATGGAGCATTTCGGCAGGACACGCCACGTTAAACTTGAGGGTAGCCCTGTGCTGTGGTATGGCCTCGGTACAACTACCAGCTGTACCTAGCGGCAATCCATCACTGTCCACTCACAGGGTTATTCCTCCCCAGCATCTATGACTTCCGATACATAAACTCCACATTCTAATTGGAGATGACATTTATGTGTAGGCATACAATGTAGCAGCCCTGGTAAAGCCAACAGTATATTGCGTTATTACCCTGATTAAATGATTCTATTATATAATTTATATCGGTGTGAAGCTGATCTAATGTTCTGGATAAATCTACTTTCTATCGTTTTACGCCCAATGTAAAAGCTGGTGATGCATCCTGTGGGAGGAAATTAGTAAACCAGGAATGATTCAAACGGCGCAATGGCAAAGGCAGTCATTACGTTTCCTACACAGGATAGAAAATACGAGAATTCCTTAATTCTATTTACTGTAAACGTATTAATTTTCGCTCAGTACATATTTTCGCGCATTTCGCGCACATACCTATGTGCGCGAAAATATTACACAAAAAATTAGCTTTCCAATGATATCTGGCATTACTACATTGCAATGCAGAAGAGATTCAAATTCCAAATCTAACATGCTGGAGAAATTACATCCTGAAACTTAGTAGGCTTATATGATGCTTAAATGATAACGTGGATGTTATGTGGCTCCTGATGTGACCAGAGACTATAAAGTCTGTTGGAAGGGGCATGGGGGGCAAAATATTTTGAGCAATAATTTTTGGGCTGTAAAACCCTTAATAATTGTCCGATTGAAAAACCGTAAAAACTGGCATGTAGCTAAGGATCCCCTGATTGCAGCTGCGCGAAAATATGATTGCGCGAAAATGCCCTTAGGTGCTAAGTGCGCGAAAATTTAGCAGCGCGAAACTATCTACGTTTACAGTATGTTTTTTTCAAACATATATTAATTAAATCTATAAACTAAGTAAATTTGTATTTATACAAAGTTAAAACCAATTCAAATAGTCAACAATAAAAGATAGGCCTCATGGGTGCCACCAGGGGCGCAAGTGGCGAGCAGACGACATTGCTTTCGGCAGGCCCCTCTGGATTTGACACAGTCGGGAGGGGTCAGTAGTACTATGTTTGTGGAGTTGTATGTGGCTTTCTCTATGTGTGGAGGCTGTAGGAGGGGTTCCGACCCGACACCCGCCTGAGAGCAGCCCGATAACACAGCCATCAAATTACCCCGGCCCAAGGATACATCAACCACCTACCGCGGCCATTTGTCAGAAGGCATTGCTGCCAGGCCCTTCAGTCTACGCATTGTTTGCATGGGCACACTCATACAATAGAGGTACCCTTCAGGAACATTTGTCCTGACTTCCTTGCTGCTGCCACTTCAGGGTGTCTCACATCTAGCCTTTTATAACAGAGCATATTTTCATATTTTCTATCGCTATCCTTACTTTATTCCAAATGAAATCTTGATTTCTTTCAAACAATACCGTCAGATCATAGGCATGAAATGAGTGTTGCTTATAAATGGTCTACTATATTATGTCATTACCGCGGGAGATACTTGCTTTACATTCTCGCTGATTGTCGTGTGTAATTCTCTACGTGTTTAGTGTACACCCTGGAGGATCTATCCCACCCAATATTAATTTCTCTAGTGATTATCTTCATCTGACGACATTTCTACTGGAATGTCAAATCTTACCTGACTTGATCTCTAAGACTTCAACACAATGTACTGTGTATTGCACTACTCACCTGAAAAATACAAAACACATTCAATGAGTATCACATAAATCATTAATTCAATTCAAATATGTAAGATCTGATACATAGTAACATTTTGTAGTCCATTGTATGGTCCCGTTTATAATAAAAGAGAATGATGCAAACATGACTGTGTCTTGGACTGGGGAACACCGAAGACGTGCTCTGTTTCGTGTCACAATACTCCACATAGTGATATACACGTAACAGGGGGTCTCTATGACCTGAATTCACACTGTTACAGTATCCATTAGAGTACATTATGAGGCAGCCTTCCACCACAGATTGAGACCATTCAGCAGCTATAGCATGCGCCCAAATCCCACACAGAAGAACACCATCACAAGGGTATATTGGGGGCCAAAACCCTGGGCATCTCTTGCAGCTGTGGGTAGTGGTGTTAATCAAAAGGTGCCCTTTCTGTGTGAACCTGCAAGATGAGAGAAGGATGCAGGTGTGGGGGCGGGGGGCTTTCAGACAGCTCCTATTACTGTACGCTGAATCCCCAAATGCCACAGTTGGGTTGGAGGAGGGTTTCCCACTGGAGGCCATCTACAAAAGGTGCTGTATGGCCGTACAGCCAGCATGCAGCCCTGGGGGACGCCCACACATAGCACATAGCCTCCTTACAGGTGGCAATCTTCACAGTTGTCATTTGAGCAACAAAGCAGACACTGGGGTTCCCCTGGAGCCAATGGCCAGCGCCGACCACTAGGGGGTCATGTCTGACTCCCCTGTCACAATGTTAAGCAGTATACTGACCAGTGTTCAGGAGGAGCTGTCTGTTCTGCTGCCGCCCCTTCTGGGTGTCTCTTTGTGACCTGTTCTTACTATACTACAAAATGGAGTTGTATAGTGGCTGGATGTGTATGCCACACTGGAGGCTATGTGTGTCTGGTTGACGAGCAGGATAATGGTTGTGGTTGGTTAGGGTGCACTATTTGGAAACATGGACATTAACTACACGAGACTTCTTCATGCATGGCTAGCCATCCCATGAAATTGCCTAACGATTATGGTTAGATCCTACACGTGTAAGTAAATGCTTTTATATAAAGGCCTGAAGGTCCTATACATCCTATAATAAAGGCCTGCAGTGAAATTGATGACGCTTTAAGAACACAATTGAATGATTCCCCCCCCCCCCCCGCCAATAAAACTAAGATATTTACCGATGGAGGACATCCTGTCAAATTAAACGGATGCTATGAATGTCATCAAGGCAACCGATTAAATCGCACAATTCAATTTTAAGTGAGGTAAACTCAATTATGTATGTTTAGCCTCTAGAATCGATGGACAGGAAGCCAATGCCAGCACTGATAATGTCAAGGCTGACCTTTCAGGGGTCTGTGGTTAGAAATAGATGTGGACAATACCTGGTGACTAATCCATCAGTCCTGGACGCTGCTGAAAAAGTGTGATCGGTACAGCCAATAACATCATTAAGTGCCATGTTATCAGTCCCATCGTTAGCCTCATTTAGACCCCTATTTAAGTCTTGACGTGTGTGGGCGGAAGTGGATCTTTTTCTTGTATGGCTACCGACCACCCTGGATGGGCATGTATAATAGGTTGTTGGCCTGCTTCTTTCCGTGTCTGCGGCCAAATACTCCTCCTCCATGACCTTCTTATCAATGGATTTTGGGCAGCTGACGCAAACAATTTTAAGTTCAAATAAGCCAAGGGCATATCCTTAGGACTGCCAGTACTTTCTGGAGGCGCACTGCCATAGCGTATTGTTTCCAATGCAAACGCAAAATCCTGGCTTTCAGGGGGCCCTTTTTACTATACACATTGGCCCGCTATGGTTGTGCTAAGGATATATGTGTATAGGCATATATGGGTAGCAAGCCCTTTGCTACTATAGAAACAAAACAAATAAAAGCCAATGTAAGCAGTGTCCTACCCACAGAAAATTAAAATTAACAAAATGTGCCAGAAGATTGGTGAGGGTAGAGCAATTGGCATACCAACGTGAGATCCCCGCCCTTTCTATAGTTGGAATCCAGACACATTGACATTCAGAGTCCCTATGAAATATGCTGCCGAGGCAATCCGGCATATGGTGTGAGGCTGAGCATACATTATCTAGTCTGGACCAGAGATTTAGACGGCAATGGCAGAGCAGTTACCAATGTTTGTACAGAGCAAGGCAGGGCAGAGAAACATTGCCCCGACCCAGACCCGACGAGACCCATTCTAGCCCTGCCCTTGTCAATATTTGTGGGACTAATTACTCAATTGGATGAGTTGGCTCAACACAGGGGCTACTAATTGTGATGCATGACATGCTGTGAGCAGGCTTCCTGACATTATGACCTTTGCAGGAGATCCTCAGCAACAGAGGTTTTATTATATGCCTACTGTGTTACAGTGCGAGGACTTTCTCACGATAGGTTTTAAGAGATATCAACTTTGTGAATGTGTGCTGTAGTATATGTACTGTTTATTACTATCAATAAGCTAGTAATGGATTTTATCATATACAGGGCATCCGATACTCATTTAGCGAATTAACTATAGTACATGTATAGGCCTACGGCAATCCCAATGATAATGGACTGCTATATCATTCACCTCAGCGATAAGTAAAGTTTCTGAGGTGCCAGTCTAAGGCTGGACAGTGTTTGTATTATCCACAGCTGAACTGTGCAGGCCCAGACTATGGAACCTGTTATGTCTGGTGGAGAAGGCCTAGAGACATGACTCACCCATCACACCCACCCTGCCCTCCTCAGCTGTGCTTCCTCACACCCCTGCCAACAGTGAACTGTCTCTCAGCCATGACGTCAACGACGTGCCTGACGCGTGACGCGCATGGGACACGTGCAGGGACTTCTTAACAACGTGAAAAGGTAATACCTAAGGACAAATAACACTACCTGGATAAGCAAGGTGGAAGCAACAGGACAGCAACATTTCAGATCGCTTGTCAAAACCCTTCATATAATATTATGACTAATTGACAAGGCCTGGGTAGAAACATTTGGGTGAACTGCACAAAACATGTCAGCACAATCGCAATAATTGACAACAGTAATTATTTTCATTTCCAAACAATGTGCCTTCTAATGAAAGGGTCTGTGGCATCCTGATGATGCATGTATTTAATTGAAAGGCGTCAAGTTACAACCCCAATCGCCTTCATTGTTTCCAGTAATAACACGTCAGATGGGATAATGTCACTCGAAATAGGCGTCATTAGTGACACGTTGGAAATGGAAGTGTCAGCCATGATTGTATAACGTCGATATGGCAATACTACATATAAAAACAACAGGATTCTAAATAGAAATGTGCTGCTCTACTATTACTTTGCAATAATATAACAGTATTTCCTAAGGCACAGGAGTTGACAACTGGTCGACATTCATCATTAGACCTTCAGTCATATTGTCAGCATTGCCTCAGATGTATTTCCCACGGCCATTCCCTATTTAATTAGGCCTATCTCACACATATTACAGTACGTGTATATTATATAAATGTATATATAAGTTAATAAGCCTGTGACAAGGTGTATTGACCCGTGTTATTTAACACTTATGTAACATAGGTATACCGGCCTGGACAGTAGTTATGTGCCTCTACATGGGTCCCCACAATTTTGACCGCGTCGCCGTGTGTTTTTTTTAGCAAAAGGGCAGTGTCACTGTGTCGATTTTTATCCCATACCATTAGTATACATTCTACTTCATGTTTTCATGTCCGTCGATTTTTAAAGGGGCCGTGTCGCCCGTGTCGGTTTTTAAAGGGGCCGTGTCGCCCGTGTCGGATTTTTACCCATGTAGAGGCACAGTTATGCATATCGATGTCTGATATTAAAGTACATATAACATGCCATACATGATTAAATGACCCTATCTGATATAACACTTCCATGTTATTATAATATTATACGACATACATACAATATGCAATAACGCTCAATGTGCAGGATGTACACACAATGCACCCACTAGGATGTACACACAATACTGGACATGTGAAGGGAGCCGCCAATTCCTGGCATCCCTAATCTCTTTAGACAACTCACTCTACCTACTGTGGGCTGAAAAATGATTCATAATGAGTCTACACCATTCATACAGGAGAAGATATGACAGCCAAAGAGTCCTAGATGACAGGTTGTCAGCTACTCTAAGTGAATTATTCCCACACTGTGTGAGTTTGCCGACATCCGCCATTGTTTACTTTTACACTGTAGAATCCATACGTCCACTGAACGTGCACGGCTGTATACTGCTTCAGATTTCCCACAGACAAGCGGTGCCAAAATCCTCCTGTCGTTTTAAAGCCTTCCGCTGTGACTGTGAGTCTCACAATTCCATTTGCGCTTCTCAAAATGGACTCTACCCTAGCAGTGAAAAGAGGATTTCAGAGTAGATCAGTAGATTAAGCTGGCTCCTGTACGTGCCTTTACAACCTCATACATGCATAAGCCTCAATCGGATACACTCACTTATAGATTACTTTCGCCCCTCCCTCCATACAATCTCTTATCACCTTTGTGAGATGGCATAGGTAATTGTTAAGCTATACATATTATTATAATAAGCCTGCTAGATTGGAGTATATAATATATTGTAACCACCAGAATTTCTTCAAGCACTCCATTTGTATCATGATCTATGATATTTGTTTTGAGAGGCTAAGACTAGGCTTAATGCCATTATCTAATAATACCTCTCTTCGTGCACATGGGTCATATAGCAATTAGCCCCAGTTATGATGTGCTTAGTGCTGATTAGCAAATGTGTGCTGCTAAATAATGAGACTCTTTGACAAAAACAGGGACAGATATCGGTCAATTAGCTCACAGAAGGTAATGTAAAGGACAGGCACACAGGTGGGTCAAATGCCAACAGCAGAATTGGTGGACACCTGCAAAAATAATATATTACCTTGCCATCATGCCTTCACACTATGGGAACGAGAACCATAATAAATCGCTTCATTTTATATCGTGTGAGCATAGAGACTACTAGAGATGTTGAAGTACGTACAGAACGAAGGGAGTAGATGGCCCAGTTGTTTTATTTTCCTGCAATAGTGAACATTACATTTGGCCTTTTGGAGGCTCTGCCCATTTGGTATTTTTTATTTTCGTTGCTGGCAGCCACCCAAGAGTCACATTCCGTTTTCTGTAGCGCTTGCTGCCTAGGTTACACCCACTATATCACTTCTTTTTGTACTTGGTGCATGGACTGAATGCGTCTTTTCTTACTTTTAGAAATATTGAATTCTGTCATCGTTGAAAGACGAAAACGCCATCTTGATTATTTCTGTATAGCAAAATACGCATGTGTACTTCCTTCCATGCAATCTATAGTCATATTGAGCTCAATAACAGTCTCCGTGAAAACTTTTTTGCCATGCAGGACATTCGGGCCTGCAGATCTATTATTTTGCAGGACCGGCTTCAATTTTGCAGGCCCGGATGCCTGAGGGCACTTTTCATATCTCAAAAGAAAATGTATAAAGCAAGAATTTATATTGAATCAATACAGCTTTCCTGTATATACCTATTGAAACATTGTAAAATGTACAATCTAGAGTACTAGTAATGATTTTCAAAATATTTATGCAAAATGTTTCTCTCTCTACAGACCTTAATAATGGTCTGATTTACAAGCCGTAAAAAATGACATGTAGCCAAAGATCCAGCCAGTCATTTGGACCGGCAGTAGGACCAGTCCAGCCGGTCCAGAAGCCTTTTAGCCGGCTATAGCCGGTGTCCGGCACGTTTTCACGGACACTGCAATAATAGCGATGGTTTTTATCCAGATATCCACATCATTTCTCAAATTGACCTACTGGTAACAAATCTAGTAGGAGTGTAGGATATAGGCCATAGAGCTCTTTAAGGCAGAGGTCATATCGTATCTTTGCGTGACAACCCTTCAGCATTATGGGCATCGTTACACTACAAATCCCTGACATCAAATGAGCAGAGCCAGTCAATTAAACCCTAATTAGATAATCACAATAGACAGCCTGACTACCACACCCAACATTTGTGTATGGGCTCCTCCGCTCCTTCCTCCCCCGTCCGCTCTGAATTGCACCCCTTCCATAAAATGAACTCTTCTACTTGACTATAGGTTCCATGGACGCCCATCTCTTTCTTTGGCATCTGATATAATATTCATGCAGAAGGGGGTGGCACCAGGAGGTATGAGTTACACGCCAAATCGGTTAGACTATAATGTGCTAAATACTGCATGACATATTATATCAGGGGCTAAATATTAACCTACCTGTGCTGTTCTGTATTGCCATAAAGTTCCTGAGGACACCAACATGATGTTATGAAGTTATATTGTAAAAGGTCAATAGTAATATAGTTCTAAATGGGTGAATTAAGACAACGGAGAAGGAAAATACATTAGGATCAATGTTTACATAGACGATTGAACAGCTGTATAATAAAAAAGGGAAAATATCTACCACTAAACAGCTATGGAGTTGATATCTAGTCACAAACATACTGTATCTCTGTTGTTTCACCCAGGATCTCCAGCAGAAACAAAGGCCTTATTCAGCCCACAGTAATCAGTCCATTCCATCTTAACATGGCCGTAAAAACGCTCCATGGGGAGGTGGGGGTAATGACTTAGAGCGTGGAGTTTGGACCCACTCATCCCTGTGACCCTCAGCTCAGCAATGATTAACTGGGTCTTGTGGCAGGCCAGGGACATACAGGCTGCGTGGTACCGGGGGTACAGGATAGCAGTCACCGTCCAAACATTGACTCCTGTCAACGTGATGTTTGTCCTACCTGAGAAGGCAGTCCCCAGGACGCAGATTTGTCAACCAGCCCTAGGCTCCCCTGCCTCTCTAATCATACTCAGCACATGCCTGCCGCAACCTTCCTGTTCTAACAGTGCAGGGCTAACATCCCAATCCGATGTGAGCTGGTTATGTCCTGAAAATTGTAGTGATTGTGCTACCATTTGTAGTCTAGGCCTATGTGTGGTGTACCATAACATACCGATGGAAGGTCTGGTGTATATGGTATACACATGTATCTTAATTTTGTCGATCTTTGCCAAAGAACTGTATTATTTTATGGTCCCCTGTCTACTGTTATTACATACATTCAACTCATATTCCACGGAGCAACTCACTTATTGACATCGTTTTCAAACCGCAGATGCAATGAATACATGTAAATATTTGTTCTGGAAATCAAACAATTTATCCACAGCAGATGGTGTCCAATTTAGACGGCCACATCTGTCGCAGAGTGCATTTAGGGGGCACTTAAATTATTTACCAGCAAAATACGTTGACACTTCTCATGGTAATGTATTCCCAACATGTCGCTGTATCCTATTACATTTGCGTAATGGTATTCAGAAACCCTTTGAGGTGGTGCTGGAGGCACACTCAGAAGGCCGACCTCCAGGGTTTGACACTATATAGTAGAATCACATTTGGCTCCGCCTTATGTTATTATAAGTATTGCCCGTTCACTGTGGGGCTATTTTTACATCTGCATAAAACATTCTATTAACTTGTCCATATAATGCACCTTATGATTTATAAATCATCGCATGAAATGTCAAAGTAGTAGCAATGATACATGTATGTACGTGCAGCATCGTCTGCAAGGTAGTGGGACCAGATTCTCTGCTGCCAGCGTTGTGGACTCTTATTGGTCTCTTACTCTTGCTCCCTTGTCTCCCGTCCATTCCACTAACAATATGCTAACGATATGTAAATCCCGTGTTGCTTGGAGGATTGAACGCCAAATCTAATTAAAACCAATTACTACGATGTAAAGTGTGTTGGTACATCCAGAGTCTGAGATGTAAATATATCATGGAAGTCTTAAGATTGTTGATAAAGTGACTGAATTTCTAATCTTCACATATCAGTTAGAAAATCTACATGAAAAGGAGTATATAGTGTAAATGAAAACCACAACCACAAACTATATTACTACTGGGAATAACGCCCAATGTTATCATATATGTTGTAAACCCCCTGTATAGATGTGCAGCTGTGGTAAGGGTAGGAGGAGGCGGCCACTGATTGCCTGACCTGACAGAGATACCCGCGTCATACCCAGCTCTCCTATACTACTCACACTAGGCCCCGGTCAGATGGGAAATTAAGTCGTCTCCAGACATTTCCATATTGATCACTTACACCAACCCAAGTCTCCTCCCGAGTGTTAACTCACGTAGCGGTGGGTAGGCTGGAGGTGGGACTGTTCTCACCACAATACCTCCAGACATGGATGCAGGGGTAAATAGTAGGCCTATGGCTTATATTTGCATTAATATAGTAATATTTCAGATAAGACAGTTTGAGTGTGAGAAGACCCTGTGCCTTGTGCAGAGTATCCTGCAAACCATAATGCAATATATAGCCTATTCACTTCTATGTAATTAGAATATAGGCCTGTGCTTGTATCAGTTGCAGTCATGACTATACGAGTAAGCTATTCTGGTATTCTGCACCTTAGAAATTGTACACCAACTATATGGACACCAGGTGTATGGCTGCTGCATCTGGATCTGCATGGTAGGTATAGCTAAACGATGGAGTTGACACTGGCAAGTGGTTATTAGAGGGACTGGGTGCCACGTCCACTTTGCTGCCGGATCAGAATACCATCATGTAGGCTCTATAACAGATCTGTATCCAGGGCCGTGGCAGACAGTTGGTGGTGGTGATGAGTAAGGTGGGAGGCATACCAGTAGGAAACCTATAGTCATTTTCTTCTTTTGCCGCCCAGAGTGACTCGAGACTATTTCATGAATCGGGAGTCAAACGATTACATATTTGCACCCATATTTTTTATACCCTAATGTTTATAAAATACTCTGAATGAACTTAACATTGGAGCCAGAATTCCTAAGAGGCTTGACACGTTTATAGGCCTATGCATTGCACTTCCCTGCTTTTATGCTTCCAGGAGTAGGCTATATTCATGGAATTGATCAGATCATGGATGAGTGCTAGCTCCCTGACACAATAATGATACCCTACAAGTCCAGCTCCCAGTGGCCGACAGCAATACAGATCCAAAAGGCAAATTGCATACCACTCTGGCCTGTCGATACTGACTCCCATCTCCATCTGAATGCTCGGGGGACGGGGCTCTGCTCAGCGGGAAAATATACCATTGGAAGTGTAGGTGACCGACCCTGGTACAGATGAGTGCAATACTGGGTGGGAGATACCTGATAAGGTCTTATCACCAGGGGAAATAGTGGGGGCATGAGAGAGGGCCTCCAGGGCATTCATACATGCACCTCTGCACTCTCTGTGGTCTGCCCCGGGTAACCAAGTCGAGCACGAGCATTACCGCCGGCCATCCCTACGACCCGATGGCACAACACCATATTCCACTCTCCTAGCACTGGTGGCGGCTGGAAAGTCCATACTAACGCTATAGGGTATACCTGCTACATTGGAATGTTCAGGGTTTGGGCACTTGCCTGGAGAGTGATGTTTGGACGTCACGGCAGCGTCGCGTGCGCCCTTACTATGGAGTTCCGCTACACGACACCAGGGGGTTGTTGGCCCCTGACAAGGGACCAGCAATTAAGGCAATCAGGGGCATCCGGCGATGGGAAAAGGAACCCAAGCCCACTGCCCCACAACCTGACTAAATGCAATAACTCCTCCCTCGCACAACCTTATATGGTTTCACCTGCAGCGTTAGACCCACGTGCATGGGAATGGTGGGGAAGAGCGTATGTTGCGTTTATCCGTCTTCTAAAGGCACTGGTCTCAGACAGAGATAAATCAACAATCGACCAGTCACTCTGGACGATATTACTGTTGGCTTTGCATATAGACAGATTAGCTGCTTAAGAAGTAGACTAAAGTACTAACTAAACACTATACAGAGGGCATCACAATAGACTGTCTGCTCCATCCTTGGTAGGATCGACCGTCCATGAGTCATCAATAAAGGGGAAAGTGCCTTTGATATCAGAGATTGATATATGACAAAAGCCTGTAGGATACCAGTCATAGAGAACACAGGGAATTGATATTCAACCTGTCATGACTACAGATCACCATCCACAGGGAAGAATAGCAAGGCCATTCATCATTGCAGACAAAGGTCTGGCACTGCCGCTACCTGGGTGGCTTCTAGAGTTATGGATAGATAACCTGCCATGTCGCATACTTGTATTATTAATCGGGTCCAACTATGCAGTGACTGGACACCTTTGTTATACTCTTCTTCAAGGGCAGTAATCTATCATCTGGCTGCCACAATCGCATTGATGGGATATCGTTACAACATATAACCAAGTCCTCTAATCTATATATATACAAGATATATACACAAGCTTCAGATATTATAATTTGGTTCATACATGAATTATACTCCTCATGAGTATATATGGGCATCTATGTGAGTGTCGATGTGGGGCAAACTATAGTGTTATTCCTTACATTGTTATCATACGGTACAGCATTATTCATATATCTCTATTTAATATGCTGATGTATGGTTACACACGGTCGTCATCGTCCTAGAGTAAAACATTGCAGTATATGTGCCTATTGTGATTTATTCCAGGGGTAACAACTGCAACATATGGCAACATTCCGCCACAAGAACCTGTATCAAATTCCCAGCAATAACCGGGTGAGTCTCCTCCTCTCAGATCTGTTGCTGAGGAGGGGAAATGGAATCAACTCATCTCTCTACCAATGACCACTGTGGTAACCACAGTGCGCTCAGGCCCGCCCCTGGGGGGATGGGCTGTATATTATGGTCAGGGGCCAAGGCTGGACACTTGACCAGCGCGGCGGTCACCCAATGGCCAGTACCCTATTGATCCTCATCGTCTCCTCCAGGGTGGGAGCAGAATGGAAGCGGCATATTGGTCAGCCCTGAACATGCCCATACACTCAGTGAAAGTGACCGGCAGTACATTAAGCCTTACGGGTCCATGCCCCTCTTGCCCCTCCCCCCCACAACCCCCACTAAAATCTGACCACCCACATTGAGATTCAGGACATTATTATATTGCCCGGGTAGGGGTAAATGATCCTCTTATACAAATACATGTACAATACATCATAGTGTCATATTATGTACTACATGAATTACCAAGGGCCTCACCCAATTCAAACACCCACAAAAACATCTCACTGTCTGATATGGGGATTTACTCAATAAGCCTGCTCCATGAGCACTTGTCTACTTGAGATCTATGATAGGAAATTAGATTGGAAATGACTGAGCCGTCCTCTGTAGAATTAGGTCTAACGGGTACCACTGGTATTTGCTGGGTGGCTGCATACTACGAAATGAAAAAAAAGTAGCAGGATAGGATTACTAATTAAATGTTCTTTTCCTAGTTGCCCCAGGTCATATCAACTGGCTCATGTAGTGGAATCCCATTATCACCACATCCTAATTGTGAAATAGTGCTTGGCTAAGTGCGTCCTTTTGCGTCACGAATCGGCCAGCCCCATCCAGTGTAATCCTTCCTTACCATTGCTAAGTATGGGCTAATGCGCGCGTACCTATAGCACAATTGATTTATCCACACCATGTATTACGCCCGTAGTACAAATTGATTTATTCTGGCAATGCCCACTCGTCTTGGGGTGGGTCGTGGTCACAATATTGCATTAACTCCTGGTCTTGGAGCACCCTGGAGTTAGCCCAGGTTTTATGTGATATGTTACATTGGGCTAATCAATATGTCATTGATCTCGCCTATTGATTACAAATTGGTTCAACAAGCTTAGGCTCCGGCGTTAGTCATTCCATTAGGGTTGGTTGCCTGGCATTAATGGTAAGACCCTCATCTACAAACCTCCCATTCACGGGTGTTTACTTTGTTGTATTGAACTCTTACTCAAATATTATCTAATGCTATAGTCCTCTGTGATTATCAAATAAAGGTATGCGATTGTCATATGCCTATAGCCTCTTAAATATTATAGCAATATACTTAGAGATATATACTGTCTGAAACTATCAGTATCAACAGATCTATACTCACTTCCCACTAGAAGTTACATATCTTTGCCTGATAGATTTGATGGGTGTCTGTTAACAATCTTCCTTTGACCGAGATCGTGCTTGTATGGGCCTCAGAGAATTGACCAAACTGACCACAAGACATGCCAATCGTCCACAAACACCTATCTTAGTAACCTTTAGTAGGCCCCATGGACAATCTAAGAGGCTGAATACATTTCCATTGCTCTCTATGGGAATGAAGTAGCAATGTTACTGCCCATTGTCCAACAAATATGTCAACAAATGTATATTTCATACCCCCTCGACTCCAGCCTGCATACACCCTGTGCCACATAATATGTCATGAATTAATTCATATATCGTTGGCCATCAAGTCGGAGCAATGAGTGCAGTACCCGACATCACCACACATTGGGAGACTGCCAGAGAAGGCCTGGGACCATCAGTGAGAGGTGAGGTGTTACTAGTATTTGTTTAGGAAGACAGCAACAAAACTGACTCGATCGATCCAAAAGTGATGCTGACTGACGGACTTACATAGACATGCCACCTAAACTGTTCTGGGTGAGGCCTTGGTACACTCTGGTATAAATTGGTAAGAAACCCAAGTCTGTACACTTATGGGGTTATGTATACTTTGCTTTGAGGTCAAGTATTGCTTTATTACATGCTGACCATTTCTGTGTTAAAGCATAAGGAAAATACTCAAGTAATTGCCCAAGCCCAAAATTGTGGAAGGTGGATCACATATGTGCTAAGATATAATAAAAAACCGATTTGAAAATTGAAATGAAATACATTATACCCCCCCCCCCCCCCCACCATAGAGTATGCCCTGTGGTACCGGTAGTTATACACCACAGCCTGTGACATCTCTCGTCTATCATGTCATACTGAAACCCAGATAGATTTGAATCGTGTAGGTTTCATCATGTACAGACGACATTTGCAACTCGTGAAGAACAATGCCATCCTCGTGGTACTTTGTCTATATACCTAGATGCCACTCCCTTGTCGACAAAGTGTAGGAACTCTTTAGAGTTTTGTCACATTTCTGCAGAAAATTGGCTTAATTCAGTACGGAATTTCTAGCAGAATAGTAGGAATTCCTGCAAAAGTAGGAACAGTGGCATCTCTGTATATAGCATAATTATACATATATAGTATTGTTTACAGCATATGACCCTTTAATTACCTTCTGTAGCCTACGCCATATACTAATAGAACCAACAAAATCCCTCCTCGACCATTTTCAGGCATCATCTCCTATAGGAAGAATATTGCTGTCACCGTTAGCACAGAATTCCTGAATGCATCCATCTGTCATGTTACGACCTGCTGTATGGCTGAGCAGTGTAGATTGTTCCTGAAGTCAGAGCTGTATGTGGTAGCGTGGTCCACAGGAGGAGAATAATGCAATTGTTTCTGTTCCGCTGCCAATCCCCATGGGACCCATATACACCAAGGTTCTTTTGTCTCTGTACAGTATTTTGCTGACCCCAGAGTCACCGGCACAGAGGCTTTTGTTGACGTTACCGTCTGTTATGCAGCACAATAACCGATATACATTCTTGCAAACATGTCAATATAGGAAGCATTCTAGATACCCAGGTATACATTACAATTTACCATTAATCTCATTAATCTCAAGAGATAAGGAAAATGTTTACATGATACTTCTTATTTTTAAGTCCCAAATACATGTAGATGCACTGATGATATACAGTATACATGTTTACATTGTGATGATGCCCCTATTGCTGGTTGGTGTTTACATATACGGGCCCTATACATGTATTACATATGCCAATAAACGATAGTAGTAGTAACACCTGTCTAACCCAGATGGAGCTATCACTGACTTAATGTGATGTGGCTTAAGCATTCAGCTATTTACAACCGAGTCAATGCAAGACTGCATAGTAAGGGATACCACAGGTGTTTCCCCCTATAAAACATAAAAATCCCATGGCACATGCCGTTGCTCCACCCGATTAGCATGCTGAATGGTGGCCGTTACATGATGTTTGGCCTGGAGGGAACCTGATCAAACAGTTAGGGGAGGCATAGAGCGTGCCCCACATAATTCATGCCACCCCCGCAGGGAGGCTGTACATATACAAGGCCACCCCTGGCACTGCTGGCCAGGCCAGAGCCTAAGGGCCGTAGGCTATGGAGTAAAGCTAGTATGACAGGCACAACATGGCTTTTTAAACCTTCTGATCCAACAGGTGTTTTCCCTAGCACTGTTTCTTTCTGAATGGACTGGCAATGTCTTGGCACAGGTGACAGTCAGAAGAAAGATGTGTATCCTGTTCACAATGGCCCCTATGTTAGATCTATAGACATCTGTTAACATTGGACAGTTATGGTACTGAGGCTTACCTGTCTAATTCTCTGAAGACAAATCAACCCGTGGGTGGTTTCAGGAAACACAGTTTACCGCTGACAGCAATCACCCTCAAATTCCAAACTGAGGTCTGAGTGCTGCTTCCCCCCATCCCTATACTACACCACCTAGATAATCGGTACAGATTTTCTCCAGTACCCCCAGAGCCCATCATGTAACCCAGATACACTCAAAAAGTAAACTCGTCTGCAGACTCTTCTAAGTGACAAGAGAGTGGGTCCTCTAGCTGTAGTTGTCAGATAAAAGATACACTTGGCATGTGCCAGCCCAAAACCTGACTCATGCCAGCCCTAGACTCATCAACCAGGGTCTGATTCAGGATTTTCCCTGTAGGTGGCATCAGTATAACATGCATTCTGTATAAAGTTGGGGAATGAATTGCATAATTTCTATGTTGATTTTAATCCTATTTATGGCAATACACATTCATGTTATGGAGAATCTTGAGAATTATCTATTGGGGATGCTAGAAAAAGTAAAGGATTCAATGTTTTGATATAATTGAGACAAAACAAATATGTGTAGGACACATACACCTCTTTTGTGGTTATTTCTATGGTACAATAGCTGCAAGGAAACTCCCATTGGTATGACATCCACATGTGTGTTAACAGTCTGCTACTAAAGGGTAGAAATTCTCTCAATATAGAATTGGGGATATGTCAGGAACTCCCCTAACCTACATTCCTCTATGTTTGTATGAACTAGCTATTAGAAACCTCAGAAATAGAGACAGACATGGACAACAATTATGTCTAGGCTCAGAACCCAGTTAGCTCCACCTGCAATGAAGTAGAGGTTATAGGGCACAGGTTAACCCTCTAAGGGCTGCATAGTGCTTTAATGTGCTATGCTCTATGTGATCATAATACATGAATTCAGCCTTGGCAAGTATACTAGCCTAGCTGTTAATTCATTACCAAAGGTGCATGAATGCAGGCTTGGCGAATAGACTCACCAGTGCTACATTCATGCATCATGCTGACAAAGGGATTCAAGCACATTTAAAGCAGTTTGCAGCCAATAAAGGGTTGACTATTCTGGGGTTGTGAATTTGACGACCTTAGACTTGTCACTTGGAGTGGGCCACTGCGTGGGCTAACATTGTCAGTTAGATGACCCTAGTCTTGTCTTGTGGGATGGCAACCGGACAGTTCATCAAATAGACAACCTTTAACTCGTTTATTTTATGACCGTCACTTTAAAGACCCTAAACTCTTCTTAAAAGACGACCTTTTGACAAGTTTGGATCCCTTCATTTTATCAGTGTACCCAGCATAGCGCCCTCCTTGTAGACAGGGGTTGGTGGGTGGCAGTGGTGGTAGCATGTCTGTGTGATCAATTGCCCCACAGAGGGCTGATCCCGCTAAGTTGCCGTGACTGATAGGGGGGAATGTCATCGTGTACAGCACTCCCTATAGGGATAATATAGGGGCACCTAACCCCAATACTGTATGCTATGGTTTACAAGCCTACCCTTCTTCACAACAGGGTTACCTCGTCACCACTGGACACATCACCCATGATGCCATACCTGTGAGTCATAGTGAATGGTATGAATCACAAGGACCTAGGTGCCCTAATGAGGTCTTGGTAACTTGGGGATGGGTATTGGTTGTACATGACAATATTTATATTGTGGTCCAGATGAGATACATTATGCATACCAGGAACTGTGCATGTGCAGTTTATTTGTGAATGGGTGTGGATACAACTTTATTTCAACACTGGTAACGCCACTATCTCTTTTACTACATGTAAACGGGGTACAAACCCATATAGCTCCTCCCACGCACTGTCTGTGTGCTAACTGGTGGCCAACACATGTGACCCACTCTAGCCCCTGGCATCCTTCCTCCCCCTTATCCTCCACAGCAGCCATGTGGAGGATAGGTATCATAGATTCTACTACAATGTACAAGGTACTATAGGTCTCTACTACTACCCCTACCCCATGTACCAGCAGCACTGCAGGCGTTCAGGGCCCCAGCCCACAATGTGTCATCCGTCAGCCGCCCCTGGCATGCCGCTTCACGCGTCACCGGGTCATAGATCATCTGTGATTGGATTCCCGCGGGCCAGAGACAGTGGGGGATGGGGCAGGGTGGGGTAGGATGGGCAGGGCCAGGGGCCAGGTGCTGCTACAGCGGGTCCAGCAGCCAGGTGAATAGATAGATGCACGACCCTACCTCCGGCCCTACCTCCACGGCCACTCACCCCTCTTGTACTTGGTGCCATACTCTGCATGGTGAGGAGCTATAAAACAATGTTTTCGGGATCCCTACAGCATGCCCATTTATTGGTCATCAATACGGGGGGTAAACCCGCAAAACCAATGCTATTATACGGGTGGAACATCGAGGAGTATAGAATCAGGTTCCACCCAGGTTTAAAGATTTACGAATAATTGTGATCCAAACTCTATGATCTACTAAATATACCCGGTAGTCTTTTTTAGGCTCAATGTTATACATTTGATATTATTTTACTCAATTTTATGGTGACTTGTACAGATCTCATATGCATGTGAACGGCAGTTCAACAGTGGAGGCCAATCCAGGCAGATTGTTCTGTATAATATGTATGTGGGGTACAGCTTCTTAACCCTGATCTTCAGTGTAAAGCAGTCAATGTATTGTCATACATGTAAGCTACAGGAAAGATATATCCCATTGCTCTACTTCTAAACTGTGAATAGGGGTCTACCTCCTGCATCATGTAATTCTATGTAAGCAACTTCCATTCCTCTTTGATATAACTGAGGTTACATAATCTACTTCAAGTACCCTGTGAGAGCTCTCATCCCAAGTTGGGATGGGCATCTAGATTATAAGCTTACATGGCTACCCGCGGGGTTGAAGGCTAGATCCCCATCGCTCCCCTTAGGCAGAATGTACCAGACTCCCCTCTGCCACTCCTCCAGGCCGGGATCTAGGGCAGCTTGACATCTGGCCGGGAGGAGTGAAGAAGTGGGTCAGAGAGTGGTGGTGGCTGCTACTACTCACCAGGAGTTTAGCCTGGCCTCCTCCTGGCAGTAGGGACTGGGGCAGTAGGCCCTGGAGGAATGGAGTGGTGGGGGGGGGGGGGGGCGTGTAGCGGGCGTGTACGTATGTATAGTGGTAGTACATGTACGGGGTACACGTGACACTGACAGCAGTTAGCTGACCGTCATGTGATACCTTCATCAGTATACACAACCCCAGGAGCAGGCATCAGGTGATCTATCCATCTCACCTGGACCCCCAGCAAACTATGCCCCCCCTCACACACACCATGCACTACTTCCAACAGCATCGGTAGTGGTACCTTTCCTATGGTTTACAGGGTCTCTGCTCAGGGTGAACATAGAAAAAATAGCATACCCAAATATATCATATGATGTAGGGCCAATGATGATTGACTCCAAAAACATGAAATAGTTGGAAATGGTGTGGTGTCTAGTCTAAAATGGTCTTCAAATGTCGAATATAAATATGCGGTATGGCAACCCCCCTCCGTAATGTATCTGAAGTGGTTTTACGACATACACTGTCCACATTGTTCGTCACAGTATTCATGGTCAGGAGAACCTGTAGACCAACTTCACCAAGGTGCTGCAGACTACTATAGCTCCCCAGGGGGGCCACTCTCCAATTTATGGATACTATGTGCGTACATCGGTCTAAATATGACCCCCTTTTGGCGGGACAAAATTCCACCAAAACACACCCCTTTTGGCGGGATGACCCCCTAAAATGGATGGAAACCAGGCCCCTTTTGCTTGGACATCACCCTAAATAGGCGAAAATTTGACCCCTTTTACCAGGATACCCTAAATTGTCAAAAAGTACACCCCTTATAGCGGGATATCCCCTTAAATTGGCAAAAAATGGACCCCTTTTGGCGGGATCCTACCCTAAAAATATACCCCTTTTCATGGGATTTTTTGGACTTTTTGGTTGGATATTATTGGTAAAAAAACACACCCCTTTTGCCCAAAAATGGCCCAAAATGCACCCCTATTGGCGGGCCCGGGCGGGCCCGCCAGTGGGGCCCAATAAGTACCCCTTTCCCGCTACTTTGTGTACGCACATTGTTATTATAGAATGTATAGGAAGTGGCCCCCCCGGGTATAGCTCCTGCTGTCCTTTTTCTTTCCTCCACCTCTCCCCAACTCGGTTAGAACAACACTTGTTTCAACAAACTGCGACTCGTGTGAATCGTAATATGGAATGGGTGGTAACATTTTTAGCGTCGGAATGCACATTTATTATGTATACATCAAAATACATATGAAACCAACATATACAGTTGTGCCCTCGTTTAAAACTTGCATAATGTATGCATTTTTGTTTACGACTTAAGACACACACCAGTAAGTTCAAGTGCTGCAGGTAATGGGGTTGTACCTCTGACACCTGGGATATACCGATACAACACTAAGGCTCTGCTCCCAGCAATCACCACAATTTCAACGACAATTTTCTCGCAGTTTGCCATAAAACAGCGACCTGCTACCCCAGCTGTGTAGTTACTGTGTCTGAAGGTGGTGAAGCACAGTCCCACGTGCGGCACAAGTTGTAGAGGTGGCTGGCGGTAAACACCCTTAAAGAACCGCTGACTGTTTTAATGCAGGTGAGTAACTCGCCAGTGTCGCATTCAAGCATCATGCCGACTATAGACGTGGTTGAGACACTCTTGAAAGGTTGAAATGATTCATGAATGCAGGTCTACATGGCGAGTAGACTCACTACAGGTCTGCATCAACGCATCATGCCGGCCAGTGTTATTAAGGTACTATGCGGCCCTTAAAGGGTTAACATCCTCTACCAAGTCGACTTTCACCCATCTCCTCCAGGTTCTGGCGGTGGCTGCCAACAGCCCGTCTGGGTGCTACGTACTACACATGTACTAGGGGCTCCAGGGGGTGGAGGGGCAGGGATGGGTCTGGGAACTGGGGCGGCGCACCGCCACATGGTTCTAAAACGCCGGAACCGGAAGTCGGTCGTTGTCTAACCTGCCAGACCGCCAGTCTGTCAGCAAGTCTTGCCTCTTATTTTGTCTTTTAACCTATTTTTGGTTGGAATGGATGGGGGAGGGGGGGGGGGGTCAATATCAGCATGGTTCAAGATGTCAGGCGAATTCTACATTCAAATAGCTTTAATATATAGTTTGTATACTTGCAGTATTCATTAAATTCAAATACTTCTAATTGTTCAAATAACTCAAATTGTAGCATTCATTTAACTCAAACGCTGTCACTTATTTTTTCTCAATACAGTAGCATACAGGGCTCTCTTTGGTATAAGAGTATGAGGAAGAACTGGTGTGCTAGTAATAGTATTCACACCCAAGCTCGGCTCATCAGCCCTTCTTATTAAATCAGGAGTCTCGTGACCATCCCTTCCTGGCCAGAAAACACGATGCGGGTGAGTGGTGGGGTAACGTGCGAGGCTGCAGATACTTCCTGCCTCAGCAGCCTCCCTCATGCCAAACCCACATTACTCATTTTTATGACAAGAAGTACAAAAGTGGTACATGTTTTCAAAAAGATATTTTGCTGTTATAATTCTTCTAAAGGGATAACTGTTGGTGGAGCAAGAAACGTTACATGATCACATTATCTTTGTAAAATAGGCATTATTTCATACCGATTATGTCACAAGCAAAAACAATTGTAGAGTTAGGCTACTCTAGTTGTACGAGATTGGGGCAGATGCGGGACTAGATAAGACTAATGATGGAGGCATACAGCACCCACAGTGTCCTAGATGACGTTAGGCCACATGATCTGTTGCAATCAGCAACTTCTAGAATATCTGTTATCTAACCCAAATCCCATCTCCAGCCCTATGGGCGGGAGCTGGCTACTAGTAGGAGGGATCATGATGTACCATGATGCAGCAAATGGGCCTCAGTCAGGGGTGGATATAAGCATCAGTTAGGGAGTGCTCATTTTTTAACAACAGGGTACCATGTTGATAAAACAGAACACCACTCCCTTATGGGAACTGCTAAACTCTGCTGGTCACGCAAAGGTGAGGCCCGGAGGTGAAGGTAGCAACCCACAGACTGCCAACAGGGTGAGGACCCTAGTACAGATGTATCACTGTATTGTGTGCTGGGGAAGGACTAGGCATCCAGCACCTGCATTATTACCCTATTGCGCATCTCACTCTATGAGGTCATGTTGTGTCTAGCTGAACCAGAATGCGAATGAGGATCTCATATAGGATGTCACCAGCAAACTGAGGGCATCAGCCTCATTCATAGCTATTCATATATAGCCTTGTTTACTAGTATATTGGGCCTATAGCAACCCATCTATTACTAGTATGCATAAACAGAGCTTTGTCCTATTCATAGCTTCTGGTTTCCAGGTCATACACTTGTTGACTGTGACAGTGAGTACTGTCTGCTTAGTTTTATATCTTTGTCCATAAATCACACATCTGTCGTCCCTCCCCATGGTCCTGCTTATGTGACGTTTCACATGGTATTACGTACACTTTGTTCCATTTACGTGTCTTTTCCTGGAAACTGGTAGATTTGAGAAGTGGTTTTGTTGATATCCTAGATAGTTGTTGGTGTTTCTGATCCAGGGGTGGGACCCGAATAGGGATGAGGGGGTCTTCTCACGCCTCTCTGATGACTCAATGTCATGTAAGTGTAAATTGAGCCAACACAAACACCCTGGGACAAACATACATATAGATGCATACTGATAGTTTAACACAATGGTTTCTTGTTTTTTATGTTCATCGTATTTGTCACCTTGGCTGATATTTAAAACAGCTTGAGGCTAAAATGACTAAGGTGTATTTCTAGACTATTATGTGCACCCTAATCCATCAACCTATACCAGCGTTCAAATGTTTATCATAAATCAACATGACTCGTATAATACTTTACTGCAGTGGTGGGAAGAAGCATATATAGACCATATTTCTTAAATGCTAGAGATGTATGTACTGACACCTTGGATTGGGGTATATAAAGAGGAGCACATACCGGGTACATCTGGTCATAGTCAGTTACTGTTCAGGCTTCACTGCCTCTTTTCTTCAGAAGTGACTACAACAGAGGGTGGGTTTTATATTTAGGAGTGGGACACGGTTAATACCTAGTTAGTCGCACACACTTATGCAAGGCAGAGACCTCAACCCCAGCCTGAGACCAGTCTTGCTGAACAAACAAAAACCTAGAACATATAGCAATAGGCCTATACATGGAAACCCCACATCAGATTTCTATCACATACTTGTGATAACCCAACTAAACAGAGGTATTGTTATTATGAAAGCCAAAGGATTTACACATCGACATGATCACTGCCATAAGCCTATTCGGACAATAAACCTTACATGCACATAATATTGTAATTAATTCAGCAAATTATGGGAAAGTATTGCCTTAATCATTAATATACATTATAGTAGTAGAATACTGTCTCTGACTGCACAGCATAGATGATAGAATGCCTGCCCCAATAGTTGAGAATTTAATGCAATTTCCCTTTATAAATAGACTTTCCCCAAGGCAAGGATTACTTAGATATACCACCACACCATTAACCCAAACAAACACACTCACTATATATAAATCACTGCAATTCGGCCAGGCTGGGATTAGGTGGTGGTGAAAGTCTACTCCAGTGTGTAGGCCTACCATAGCTATGCGTAGCTGTATACTATACTGTACCATATGCTGCTGGTGCTGTGACCTTTTGTGTGAAACCTGATAGGTCCTTATCACCCCACACCAGTTCTCCTTACGTCCTAGGGCACTGACGCTGTTATGGAAACCAACAGTGTCACTGAGTGTATCAGGATGTCGCACTGAGAGTTCCACTGAAGTACTTATTTTGTACATTGTCATTGGATGTCAATTAAAAACCACAAGCCATAACATTGATACACAATGGCACTTTGTTGTGGGAAATAGACCTAGAAAACACAATCTGAATGACAAAGTGCTGGGATATAATTACATGCAAATATACAATTGAGGATGCAATGGACACAACATGTATTAAGTATTGTATACTGAGGTAGGCCCATCTGTGTTTTTATGTTTTTGTGTGTGGACATACCACACTGCACTGCATAACGCCACTGGAATGCTTCAGTTTTTACATGTGTTTTTATATGCCCTGGGGCATGTAGGGTGTTTGTTAGGTTTCTAGATCATCTGGACTGGATTTGTGGGCCATGTACCTACTTTCTGTCGTAACCCATACCACATACGTGATGTGAGGCTGCGCCTTAGATGTCCCAGGATCTTGGACCAAAAGCCCTCTCAAATGCTAAGCATTACAAACGGTGATCACTTCAAGAATCTTTTATGATGCCCCAAAATTTAAAGGGGCTTTAATTCTGGGGAGTCTGTGGCTTTGAGCTCTAATCAGGCGAATGTTGAAGCCATGTCAGGAAGCCATGATACCTGTAGAATGATGATGTACCATTTTGTAGACCTAATTTCTAACACGAATGACACATAAAAAGACAATATTTAGAGGAATGCAAGCATTGTATAGTTGCTCATAGTTACCTCATTTTCAGCTGAAACGACTCGGAACTGCTCGTTGACTGTGGCCATTCGACTTTGGTCTTCTTTCCTCATGACTCGCTCCTTTTTCAACTCTGGGCTCCAGAAAGTTTTAATGCTGTTCATACTGGAACTCAGCTTTTCTTTGGTAGCATCCAATTCTTGTTGATAGGTAAAACATTCCTTGGTCAATTCAGCCACATTGCCCTGGAGGTCGAGGATGAGGGTGCGACCATCGGGCATGTAGCGGAGATCAGGGGTGGAAGGCATGAAGGCTGCCTGGTTAGCCATGTATTCATGGTCAATTGATCTGGATCTGACCAGGTTACCATGACGGAAGGGGTGGTGGTTGTCACTGCCACGCTCTAGTGACCTTGCCCCCATGTGGGGGTACTCCCTATCTAGGGACCTGTCCCTGTTTGTCGTGGCTGCGGTGAAGGTGGGCTGGACCTTATCGTTATCACGGTAGTGCCTGTCTAACTGACGGTCCAGGGAGCGGTCACGGATGAGTACGCCGCCTGCACTGGTGCTCCTATCGTGGTGATGGCTGGGGTAGTGGCCGTGATGGCTCATGTAGTCCCTGTCGGCCCCTGCACGCTCCACTGAGCGGTCTCTGAGCAGGCTCTTGACGCTCGTCATGCTGCTGGAGCGGGAGTGGGCCGGGGACTGGAAGGGGCTGCGGTTGGAGCCTGGAGAGGGCACGGGGCTGATGCCCGCGGTGAGCCCGTCACCTAGGTATGACCTGCTCATGTCGGCGGCGCTGCCGTAGTGACCACTAGTGTCCATCTGCAGGGTGAGGGGGCTGCCGGAGCGGCTGCCCTGGTTGCTGCCCGTCCGGTGCCGCCTGGACCGGCCCGGGGACAGCACGGCCCCGGCCGGGCTCGTGTAGCTCGGCACCCCCTTCACCTGACCGCCCAGATCGTACCTGGTGGACCTCGGGGAGGGAGCCTGGCCGAACATTGGAAGATGTGTTAGCCAGTCCCTCACTGACTCAGTGGTCCCCGACCGTGTAGCAGCGTAAGTGGTAGGGCCTGTATTACTCACCAAGGTTTACCACACGGCCCCCGGCCGCTACAACCTCTCCTGCCGGCCTCCCTCCGCCTGACACCCGCCAACCTCCCAGTCCCCGGCGCCGAACCCGACCCACGGCCGTCAGTATAGCCTCCTGCTGCTCGTATAGCCCAGACAGATACCAGCCACCATCAGCCAACAAGCTCCAACAGCTTGCCACTCACTCTACCCTCTCTCTACAACTCCCTCCTCTGGCTGCTGCTGAAGCTGTACTCGGCTTGGGACTGGTCAAAACTACCCTCCTCCTCCTCCCTCACTCCCACCTCCGCCGCCGCCGTCTCCCAGCTGCATTCGATGCTCGATTCAGCTCACATAAAAGTGTACAAACTCCACAAAAACTACTCCAGGCCACTCCAGCCGGACTCCCCAACCCACCGACGCCAGATCACTGTCCCTCAAGTCGTCCTGGAGCTCAGTAAATCCGTTTTAGTTCCTCCTGTCCGGCCGACACATCGCTCTCTCCAGCTTCCTCGTAGCGATCAGTCAATGAAAGACATCCAAAATGGCAGCTCATGAATAATTCAGCGGAAGTTTGGCCTGCTACTGACACCCCGAATACCCCCGCCACTCCGTGGGGAATGGGAGAGTCCACGTATTATCGCCTATATAGTGTGTCAAGAGTGTTTATTTTTGTGGTTAGTCATTATTATGGCTCAATTAGTAGATCTATCTGCTGATCAGACAACAGGATAGATCCATGTGAACCTGTCATGGTGAAATCGGTTTAGATAGAATAGCAGAAACTCTGTTAAAAACCACTTATAAAAGTTTATTGTGTCCACTGAGTATGACTCATAGCTGGTGCTGCCTCCTGGTGATTTGTTACTGAGTCTCCGCAGCCCAGCCCAGCCTGGCTCAAATTGAAGTGTTTCCAACTTTATTTGATTCAATGGCAATGATGTTATGGTAACACTTGGACTACTTGGACAGCACAAGAGGAGAGAAGAATTAATGATGCATTCAAAGTTTTTCTTGATGTAAGGCATAGGCTGTCTCTGTATCTTTTATAGGCCTACATTATCCTACATTGCATTCTTGTGAGTGTGACACTTCCCCTAGTAGCAAACACACTGTGGCCCCGGACGGGGCCAGACTGTGTTTGCAAGTCTGGCCCGGAGTGGGCTAACCGACGGGCTCCCGTTGGTTTAGGGCACTGGGCTTTGGTCTGGCCCCATGCGGGCTTCCCATGTTGGGCGCAGATCGGGTTTTGGACGGGAAGCCCACTTTGGGCTCAAATCAGTTTTTGGACGGGCTTCCCACTTTGGGCTCAGATTGGTTTTTGGACGGGCTGAAAGTGGGTTCAGATCGGTTTTTGGACGGGTTGAAAGCGGGCTTAGATCGGTTTTTGGACGGGTTGAGAGCGGGCTAAGATCGAATAATTATGGGTTTTTAGAATCTATTCAATCATTCTCCAATGATTTCTTGTATTTGTTGAACAAGATATCCTAGGTCCTGCTAATCAACCCAAGGCATAATCATACTCTTCCTACCCAATAATGGAAGTATCAAGCAGGCCTATTATCATCAGGTTTGAGCCACATGCAGCATAGACAAGTGTTTATGGTGCACGTTGGCCTTCAAAGCCATACCCAGCTAACAACAAACGTTTTCCAAACGTTTGCAAACGTTTCTACCTGGTTTGGAGGAAAACGTTTGTAAAAGGTTACACCAAAACGTTTGTAAAAGGTTTGGAACAGGTTTGGAACAGGTTGGAAAAGGTTTGGTTTGGTTTGGGCGACCACCATTGTTACATGAACACTAAAAATCGCCCAGAGGACCGTACCAAGGACCTTTAGATTGGCAGTCTCAAGCTCTCCTGCTTGAGCTAACGAGGCTTTTGGTAGAATCAGGCTTAAAACCGAGCATCGAGTCTGACAGAACCCTACCAAGCTTAATTAAACGGAGAAGCAGTATATGTGTTAAGTATGGGCTCAACAGCGAGTTTAAGAAAACCTACTACCACCTCCTCAATAGCATAGGGGTAGAGTGTTGGCCTCACATGCAGGAGACCCTGGGTTCTAGGCTCCGTTAGGCCTTGTGGAACATTTTTGACGATAGAAAAAGTAATTCTAGAAGTTATTTTCATGTCAGTTAGAAATAAGCATTTAGTAATAAAAACGATTCTAAATTATAATGCTGCTACTCATTTATAATACGATAGGTTTAGCCTATTGATAACCATAAACTATACACTCTTTGGTCAGATGTTATGCTAGATTTACTACTTAGTCATACCTACAAATATGGTTATCTTTTCCATGGGAGAAACGTTAAACAAACGTTACAAAAACGTTACAGACAAACGTTTGACTGTAACGTTATAAAAACGTTATTTAGTGTCAACGTTTTTACGTAAAAAAACCGTTATATATACGTTTTTGCAAACGTTTGCAAACCTTCTACAAACGTTAAATCCTGGTAATGTAAACGTCTTTTTGTTAGCTGGGTAGTTCATACCTACATGGGGCACATGAGTCTTGTATTAAGATTGTAATGCCACAGAAATAGTGTTTACACTGGATAGCTGCTTAGAGAACCTCCTTTTCATCATTCAAATATATATTCTATCTTATTTCCAAACTGTGAGAACATCTATTTATTGTTTCCTATTCTACATCACTCTAACATTTTATTGTATTATCATATATAATGTCAATTTCATCTGGCTTTGTTGGAAAACTCTAGATATTGTATAGTAGTGACATCTGGTGTCAATCATCAGAACTATTAGACCAGTTGCCCTGTCCAAACCCAACCTCAGCCCTCATCGGCCCGGAGCGGGCTAACCGACGGGCGCCCGTTGGTTTAGGGCACTGGGTTTTGGTGTGGCCCCAAGTGGGCTGCCCGAATTGGGCTCAAAACGGGTTTTGGACGGGTTTCCTGTCATCTGGCCAACATGAACCCAAAGCGGGTAGCCCTCTTTGAAACTGATCTGAGCCCAAATCGGGCAGCCCGCTTTGAAACTGATCTGAGCCCAAAATGGGCAGCCCGATCAGGGCCACACTTCAGCCCAGCCATCTGCCCAACATGAAACCCAGCTCAGTTTTGCCCGACTTCAAACAGCCAATCCGAGCTAAAACCAAATTGGCCCCGTGCGGGCTTGCTACTAGGGTCATGGAGATATACATACATTTGTATCACACAATTTAAGGGATACTCAAATGCGTCTAATTGGATTAGGAAGACGCCAACACATTAAAAATGAACGTTTATGTAAACATAAATTTCTAGAATATTGAGGTAGCCTATGTTTTAGATCTATTTGAGTACTAGTTGGCACCCTTTTCATAAAGTTTACATTATTTTCCCGTTTATATCAGTTCATTTAATTGTCATTGGCCGATGTTTTTGCAAAACCATATAAATCAAAATCCTTTAGACCAACAGCTAACAACAAATACCCAGATCGATTTAAGAGATTTGCTGTACAAATGAACAGTATGGATTCTGGAGGTACTGTAGGTGTTTTGCACGCTGCACTAGAAAAAAGCAAATATGATAAACGATATATCATATTGGACAGACTGTCTCAGGATGTAAAGCAAAATTGATAACATCTTACATGTAGCAGATTCCTTCCAAAACAATCGAATGAAATTGGCCCTCTGCATGTGAACGTGGCAACGGCCGGGGAGAGTATTCCAGATTAAGCGGAATACCTCTGAGAAATCCCAGACTTAACCGCTCGGTCAGCAGATTTATTAAATGAAGAAATGCATGGTCATTGCCCATCATGGCCGGGCGTTATTGCCAGTATGAAGGATATTGAAGTGAGATGATATGGGTACTTGGGGGGGGGGGGGGGGCTCATGTTTAATAGAAAAGTTGTACAATGTTCCATTTCAATCATTGAGGAACAAAGTATTTGAAAATATTTTATTTATTACACTTTATATACTAGTAACCAAGCCAGTGATTGAATGTCACCTGCCGGGGACACACTACCCGATAATATAACTACAATGTACTTTAAATTGTAAATACAGATGCCAAGATAACCCACCCCCAAAATCAGTATTTCTGAAGAAAAAAAATAGTATGGCCATAAGCCCTACAGTAAACCACGATTCTATAAATGTATCAAAGAGAGCGAGTGGCTGAAATCGCAGGAGACTCAGGGTGTATGGGTAGGGAGGGATTCTATCTTGTAGGGTGAGAGAGACGACATGGTGGGGGAAGAGACATAGGGATGCAGCAGAAGTTGCAGAAAAAACTGCAGAAAAAGCCATTCCTATAATATTCCCAACATATTCCCCATCCCCCAGCTATCCTTGGGCATCGTCACAGCACAAGGACCTGATCATGCAGTTCGACCTCACTTCCTTCCGACCATATCTCACCCAGCCCTTCCATACTTCCATTGTGCTGTATTGTGCTTGGATGTTGTCAAGGATCCAAAGGCCACGTACAGCAGGCCTACATTTACATGTAACATAGTAGGCAATTGCAGACAGTTCAGGAAATTTTGTGACACTTCCTATATTGTATTTATTAATATGATATTGATGTCTGATGTCTACCGTTGTAGTAGTATCAATCTCTTTACATTGATACCAGCAGCTTTGCTGCCAGGTGTATGGGGCCTACCTTGAGTGAGCTCTCCCCACATCGGGCATAAACAACATGGCGCCGAGCGCGAACTTTAACGCCGACCAGGACCCAACAAAATCGCCCGAGCAAAATCGCCTCACCACGCAATGCATTGTTTGGAGCAACACCGTTTTTAATATGGTCCTAACTAACCATCTATCTTCTCCACACATTGGCTCTTGCCCATCTGCCTTGATGGCTTCTCTGGCTGCCTTGAAAGGCAGAAAATCTCAACTGATAGAAAATTTGGACAGAGGACGGCTCCCTTTGATCCTCAGTCACTCAATGACCGATAGGTAACAATTGTAAATAACTTTTGCATATAGTATATAGTGCTGCATTCCCCCCAAATTGTCCAAATCGTAATTTGACAGATGCCGAGATCGACTCGCAATAAGGATTTGCAGGTGTTTGCTCTGGAGAGTATAGGCCCTCAAAGTAGCAATAGGAGTCTAAACTAGGACCCCTCTCAGTCTCACCTTTGACTTTGTGCCCAAATTCGATCCCAGCACCACTCATGGGGGTGCAGATGGGTCCCCCCCCCCCCCCCAGGTCGGAAAGTCGCCGAAATTAAGGTATCAAGCTTCAAGGTCACAAAGTCGCTTTTTTGGAACCCTTTTCCAAAAGTGGCCAGGTCGCTTATATTATTGCTTTAGGTCGAAAGTCGCCTCCAAAACAGCCCAGGTCGCCAGGTCGTTTTTGACCCATCAGTGCCATCTACACTACAGTCACACTCAGCAATGTACAATTCAAAATGTACATCCCATGGGTGGCCTGGCATGTACAGTTTTGCTTCTTGCTCTTCTGAGTCTGACACACAAAACTTACCCATTCTGGTGTCAACATCATCACGATCTTTAAGATCTTTAATACCACGAGATCTTACCAAAATATCAAACGTTTAAATAATCTCTGCTCACCCGCGCCGTCGTCTGCACGCAGCACACGTGCTTCGGCGACCGGAAACGTGCGCCGGAAACGGGCTGGTTCTCACGAGAGAACCCAGCTTCAGACCGACCTTGACCTTGGCCTGTGTTGAACTTTACTTTTCAAAACTTTCGGCGGCTAATGAAAGCAGTAAAAGTCGTCCGTACATGGCCGGGTCTAGTGATGTTCCTGTCTCCAGGACGCATTTTGGACAGGTAAAAACTTACTGTAGCTACATATCGATTCGGTACGTCTATTTAAGTGTAAACACAAGTGCCACTGCCAGTGCCACTGGCACTGTCCCTACTCACCCTAGGCTAGGTGTCTAGCCTAGGGCTAGGCTGTCACCCTCAGACTCACTCCAGTCCCTACCCCAGTGCTACTCACACAGACTCAGCCACTGGCCTCTAAGACTAAGGAAGTGATCATTTTTTAACAACATCAAAGGGGGGGGGGGGTTGCGCAGAGCGTGCAACATTTTTTACATCCCCCCCACCCCCAACCAGAATTTTTTACCCTGCTCCCCTTTAATGGGGTCGAAACTCAACACGCGCGCGTGGGCCCTTTGAAGCATAGTAACTCGCGGGCTTTTGGGCTCAAAACAGGTTAGATTTTTTTGATCCCCCCAAGAGGGGTCTCAATTTTTTTACACCCCCTAGTCAAAGGGTCGACATTAACGCCCCCCCCCCCCCCCCGTTGTTAAAACCTGATCACTCCTTAATAGTAGGCCTATGGCTATGAACCATACAGTATGGCATAGCCATAGATCTATTCTAGATCTACATAGTTTTGACCCCCAATGCTGACGTTTATAATTTGATAAGGTTTTGCCCCCACCATATTAGATAGACCTATTTTGAATTACCATACTATCTGACAATTAATGACTCGTCCCTTTAATTAATAATACTCCAGGTGCAGTACACAGATGCAGAACATGCTGCAATACAGAACTGTCTACGCCAACGGTTAGGGCCTGCTTTCATCAGTCAGCGCAGTGGTGCTGGTGGACAAAAGGTAAGACGTAGTCATACTCCTCATAAGGAAATACTCTAAAACTAGCAAAGGACACTAGTCATCTGTGGACAAAATGTCCTTGGGAGGGGGGGGGGGGCATATCTCAGATGTGCCTCTGCATGGGTAAAAAATCGACATGGGCGACACGGCCCTTTTATGCCCTTTTAAAAATCGACAGACACAGGAAAAATAGGGATAAAAATCGACCCACAGGGATTTTTCTCTAAGTTCTTATATACCTAAAAATCGACATGATGACACGATCCTACTGCTAAAAATCGACACAACGACATGGTCGAAATTTTGGGTACCCATGTAGAGGCACATACATCTACGCGAGATTGGAGTTAATCATACACATGCATTTGCTGTATACATAATACGCTGTACGTGAAAGATTCCCGGAGAGGTCATATAAAGCTGAGCATGGTATACATATTTACATGTTTTATCACCAAATAGGTTGCCTACGTTGAAGGATGGCGACTAGTGAATCTTGCAAACGAGACATTTGGGTTCAATGGTTGGTCGCATTCTGTCACACATCAGAACATAGGTGGGTTGATTTTCACATTTATTATATCCATCTAAATTATGTAATTTACTCTGTCATAGTGACATTTATACTGCTTGATTTACAAAAAAGAAAAATCGAAAGAAAATCTACCACTTGCATTGCTTCCATATAAATGACTGCCACTATTTTTGTAATCATTTGTAGCTCATTCAACTGTCTGACCGATGCAAAATGATCAATTAACTGTAGATTTTTTCCAAAGGTAGTATAGCATGTCAGATTTGTAGCGTCAAAAGGTTGAGATATCATTCGTGACTGATTCTGCGTTCCCTCTTTCAGACTTTGTAGACCACCATAATGGTCGATATTATGTCGGAGTGAGCGCTTTTGTGAAAGTCCAATTGAAGGTAAGTTCATGTAAGCTATGAATATATATGATGGTGTCGTGTTATGTTCACGGAGGTAGGGTAGTTTTACGCCAATAAGGCATATTTACTGTAGAGTGTTAAGTCCCATTTACAAACCACCCTCCTCTTATAACCCGCACCTAGACGTTGAGAAAAATGTATAACCCGCGCCGAGTTCTCATTTTTGTGTAACGGCTATAATTGCATGTTACAGGATGGCGTGTACCATGAGGATATCGGCTACGGTGTAAGTGAGGGGATGAAGTCCAAGGCGCTGTCCCTGGAAAAGGCACGGAAAGAAGCGGTGACTGATGGTCTGAAGAGGGCACTCAAGTAAGTCCAATATGTTTGATGCATATACATACTGTGCAGTGCACATACACTTAGGGCTCGTACATGATACACATGGAATACTACCATACAACAGTTTAAAGTTTAGAATATATATGGCAAGGTTCAAATTCAAGAATTACTATCAGATGTGAAATAGAACAACAGTGGCAAATATTATCTTTCAATATGAAAATACTAGATAGCAAATATAATGTGGATGTAAGATAGAAAGTCACCACTATAATACAGGAGGCTCTGAAGTAAAAGGCATATAATTATTGTGAAAATGTGTTCGTTTCAACATGTTGCAGGAGTTTCGGAAATGCACTCGGGGCGTGTCTGGGAGATAAGGATTATCTAAAGACCATCGGACGTGCACCTAAGGTGGTAAGTATATATAGGAATTTGGAGCTATACCCTGTGGGTCCGCCGTTTTATATTTCGCTGGTTGCAGTTAAACCTACTGATAAGACATCCCACTATGGGGACAATTAGGGGACAAACAGGGGACCGGCTAGTAACAGTCTTATCAGCTCTTATCAGTGCTGCCCGCCGCAACCAACTATAGGCCCTAGTCGGGACTGGAGCTGGTTGCGGCGGCCCTCATTTATACAAGCTGATAGGCTGGGTACAAGCTTGTCCCCGGAAGTGATGGCTATCCAGGGACAAAATACTAGTCAGAGTGTGTCTTGTAAGTGATTAGTAACCGCAACCAGCGAAATCTTAAATGGCGAATAATACTGTAAAACCTTGCATGTAACCAACACCTAGAATAGTATAACCCGCAACTGGGCTCTGATTATGGGTATTTTAGTACTGTGGTATACTTCTAAGACGTGTATAACCCGAACCCTGAGTTCAGGCAAGCCTTATAGCCTGCACATGGGTTCTGATTTAACAATATCCTATACAAAACATATTTATGTGACAAATATCCAAAAGTACATAATCTTTTCAGGCTCCACCACCACTAGACGTGACAGCAATGAAACATACTGTTGAAGACCAGCAGATCAATAACACCCGATATACTAAACCTGCCCCGCTACAACCCGCGACTACATGCCGGGTTCAGCCTGCCACACCTTCCGTCGGTCAGCCACCATCAGAGACACCCACCAGTGTAACCAACCGGGCTCGACCGGCCTTAGTCCCGCTCACTACACCTCAAAATAATATCCCGTTTAGACCCACTGTTGAGAAACAACAGAAACCAGATGAGACTGCGAGGCCCATTTCCCCGGCCCCGACCGACTGGGCGGTACCCGTCAAGTCCCCTAGCACGGGGCAGGTTTACACGGGCAACCAGCATGGACAAACTGGCACCACCACAGGCAGAAACCATACTAGAGGGACCAGTCTCCAACCACTCAAAACTCCCAAGTAAGTTAACTTGTATAGAGTTTATATCATTGAGGATTATGTATACCAAGTTTATATCCTCCAAAATCAGCAATACTACTCAGAAATGCCATGAATGAACATTGCATGTTATATCTGTCTGAACACAATTTTACTCTGACCAATTAAAGAATCGAAGTCGGGTGGCAGTGTATAAATCTTAAACTCACGTATCTCTGCCCACTTAATCATACCAAACATCTACAAAATGAGAAAACTGACACATTCTTTGCATGAATGTTTGTCCATGATGTATTATAATACATGTATAAAATTTGCAGAACGGCTGAGGAGCAGCAAAGACAGCAAAGAATAGAGCGTCAACGACAGTTACAGGAGCAGTACCAACAACGACACAGACTCTCCACAGACTCCATATCTAATGGTGGGTACCGTGGTTTTCTATACTATCTAAACAGACACTTTTCCAATTTTTGTAGGAATTTCTTTTCGCCAGTTTTTCTAAATTGAATTATTATAGATATCATATTATTTATCAAAATCGTAAAATGTCATACTCTTTGTCTAACATCTGTAAGGCTTTAAATACATGTTAGTACCATAGTTCGGTTATGCCATAGGTAATATACACACAAATCAACACAAAATATAAATTATAATCATGGGAGTCTAATATTACCGATGGAATTGCCATAGCTATAGGAGTAGTTCGTCTCCTTTACAGAAACCAGTAGGCCTGGTAGTGCCACAGGTTCCTACCCTGAGATGGCAGCGCCAACCAGGAGGGACACCACAGATAGGGGAGGAGCCAAAGGTGGAAGTTTGCTACCGGAGGACAATTTTGGTAAGTTGTATGGCTTTAATCTGTATGTTTTTATTGTTCATGCTTCAACTATTCCCCTTCCACATCAGCGTTGGCAAATGAATTAAAATGAGTTGTTGACTCAGGGTAACTGAGTAATACTAAACGACCCAACCAAGGTTTAAGACGTTTTTGTTACATAGGAGAATGTCTATCATTCAGCCTGTGTTATAGATAGACATCAGAGGACCAAAGGGATAGATGGGCAAGGTCGGGGGACAGAGGTTTCCTTCGAAAAAAAAATTGAAATGTCTTTCCTTCTTGCTGTAATTCGCCTGCGATCTTTAGGTAGTGATTTCTCTCTTTTCCTTAAACTCTTGAGTACTCTTAAATTGCTACCCTCTAAATAAAAGGTAAATAGGCTCCAGTGTTAAAGCAAAGATAGAAATGACAACTTTTGCCAATCTGTCCCATATTTCTCTCTTCACACGCAGAAATGCCATCTTCTACACTCGAAATACCCTCAAACACACAATAAAAAAACATCTAGGTTCTTTAATTTAAATTCAATTTAAATGAACCAGGAGAGGTGGAAGCGAGGCTAGCGGATGCCACCGCGTCAAAGAGTGGCGCTACTGGTACTTCTTGTACTGTGCGAGACGTCAACGTGTGCAGACGAATTTGCACCACCCGTATCTCTGCCATTTATCGTCCGATCGACTCGCTTTTTGATAGGGACAAAAGGCGGTACATGCCGGCAGCCTGCAACTGTCACCCACACCCACCTGCACACCCACACCCACCTGCTCTCCCACACCCACCTGCTCACCCACACCCACCTGCTGGCCTGAAATGGAATAACATACATGTCTGACACATGACTTGAGGGTACTTTTTAACAAGGAATTCATTTCTGATGCCAGAATTGACCAATGAATCATTATAAGGGAGTACTATATCTAAGTAGATGATAAGCTCCAGCTCCAGCTTACCCTGAGTCATCTGTGAGGCCACTCACACGCTCAATCTTTCTATATTCTTGCGCGAGTTTTGACAATTTACATGTAATCGTGCCGAATCTGAAAATTTTATGGGAAGAATGGATTGGAAAACTTGAAATCAGTGAAGTTTTGAACATGTATGCTTAATTTTCAGATGATGAAGACCTGTGGAACCAGACGATAGAAATGGAGGAGCATGTAGCAGCCTTCTCAGGGGAGGTCGGCATGACGACCCGACACCGCGCCTCAGTTGGTGAGTCATTGTAGAATAGATATATTCATGCATTTACTGATTGATCTTGTCTAAATTTCCCTTTGTATATGTTTCTACAGGTAATGTAAAACGGGGGGAAATGAAACTTATCACTCTAAATTCTTCCGATTAGAAGTACAAGTACATGTGAAAACAATTTTATATTTTCCCGTTTGTATAAACTTATAAAATATCATACTTTTTCTTCAGATGTCCCTGGGCAAAAACGTCGGAGATTTGATACGTGATGGTTTCCATCACAATTAGTTTGTATGATAATTATATCAGATGTAAGGTTCATTTCTTGAAACTTATGGAATTCTGAGATCCATGCTTATTTTTATTTTTAATTACTTTATAGAAATAAGAAATGTTATTCAACATACTACAAAACCTCTGTAAATAGTGACACGTCAGACAGAAATATCAACTATCTTTAACATGGTTAGATGGTTTCTTTTTAAGTACTACATAGAAATAAGAAATGTTATTCAGCATACTACAAAACTTTTGTAAATAGTAATAGTGGTGCGTCAGGAAGGAATATCAACCTTGTTTGCGTTCAGGCGATCATTTGTAAATACAATGTAACAACACGTTCAAGTTTATTTGGCGTTTATTAACAAGATTTAAAGAATGAATTGTATATATAAGTAAATTATTATCAATCAAAGATGTATATAAATGTGAAGATTTATAACATTTGAGAGGGTTGTATACACCCCGAATGGTATGGTCAGTTAAAAAAAAGACAACATTTTCTGACATACAAGACTCTACATACATTCAAGAGATAGACAAAATGGTTTACAGAAATAAATCCCCAGTAAGGGGCAATGTGAAATTGTTAACAGGTGTGTTATCGTATTACTTCAAATATGAAATCATCCGTCAATTTGCCTGCGAAAGGGTTCAGTGCGCTATCACAGTCTCAATATTTACTGGCATTTTTCTTTAGAGTTGCGGAAGGTCGGAATATAAGGATAAACCATATACATTATACAAATGTAGAATATAATTGTTTAAAATGTTACAGTTCTATTTGATATGCTGAAGAGTGCTTTATCGAGCTCGCATATTTCCAACTTGAATACGTCCAGTAGCCTATTTGTACCAAAGCTAATTCTGACTGCCTAATTACATCATATTTATATCAAGATATTGGATCCAAGTTGGGTGAAATATTATGTCCTGATGTAGGATCATGTGAAGCTCCTTTCAAGCCGTTGGCACCCTCAAGCATAGTGATTATTTAATAATTCATTAACCGGAATAATAACAGCAATCTATCCCATAATCAGCAGAATTGTCTACCATGAAATGAATATTTCACATGCATTAAGTCTAAACTACCATTATCTTGTAAGAATTACTGCAGGGTAATTAAGCTTTAATGAAATAGTAATGTCATGTCCCATTAATGAAAGTTGAAAAGGGAAGAGCCCCATATTCAAATGCATCGGATTATGTTAAGCATATTTGATCTGTACCAGTGGTCCTGTATACAGTGTACTGACTTCTTGATTTGATTCAACAATACCTCTCGGGTTCACAAGTGATAATATGCTGAACGCCTTATGTGCGGCTATATGGAAGCAACTTAATTCCTTTTCATCAAGTTGTGCTTTGAACCATATTATGTAGCATCGACCTTTGACGTTTGCTTTGTTCTACGCTAAGTATATAATCCATTGAGATCTTATACATGTACATCACAGGAAAATCAACTTTAATACAGTGACCAGTTTCCCTAATCCAGGTTCAATATGTAGAATGCTACTAAGGGTTGTTTTTTGTCAAACGTGAAAAAGATCACTAGTGTCAAGTAGAACTTGCCATATCGTCATCCGACTCCCAGCACACTTTCGAAAATAGAAAAGCCCTCGGTAGTACATGTATAATCCTCGCAGAAAAACAACAATGTCATTCGAAAGGTACATTATGTTTTATGAAAATTGAACAATAGTTTGCATGCAAGAAACAAATTCATTGTAAACGTTTATGTGCAAACACATTGATTTCATAATGATTCAATATCAGTAGCCAGTTACAACCTACCGTTATGTATTTTATAGAAATACTCAGTATAGCCCATGTATTGGAGGCAAAACCCATGAGAAGGAAACTACTTCCAAATACAAGTTGATAAACCTTTTTTCCAAACATCAATGTTGACTCATAATTGATCAGGAAACGTATAATCACAGAGAACTGAAAGAACACTAGGTAATCATAAATCGTAAATCAACCATTCAGGATCAAATTGGTGTATGGGTCTTGATAACCGACTCAATAAATGACATTTAGTGAAAACGTTTCAATAGAGAACTGCCTCTGGATCCTTCCAAATACTTGCAGATACACGAGACAAATGTCTCTTATTTTATTATTTATAATTTGCAAATAGACTGCTGCATTACACAAATCCACACAAAACCAACTAATCAACCATGTTACATACTTGCTTCCCTTCATTTGATCAAGTTGCATTGTAAGTGTTCAGCTTTTGCTCTTATTCAAGACATTATGCCAATTCAAGATAATCTCGTGAATCTAACCTCAAGTGTGCTCATTTTTACAAGTATCCAAAACTACTACTATTCCATTTCAGTCATGCAGGCAATACAAAGCAATGGCAATATATTCCTTAAATAAATGTGTAGGTCATAAGGGAGATTGGAGCATTTGTTTGTTCAAAGCTGCTGATGTGAGCAAGAGGAAATGCATAGAAATGGTCCAGCCATGTCATGGGTTACTCTAGAAATGTTTCTACGTAAAGTATAAAAAGGGAATAACAAGGATTAAACAGATTACAATAAATCAGACTTTAGCTGTAAGAAAGAAAGCACCAGAAGTCTTCATATTGAATAGGAGTAAAGCAGGATAGAATACTACTTGTAACAATTCAAAATAACCTGAGTCAACATAATGGAGTGAGAAAACATAGGAAATATCTAAAGCAACATACCTTACTGGACCCTACCTCAAAATCGTTAAACTACAACACTGGAGAGCTCAAGTGAATGTCAGTTTTTCCACAAAGAGGGATAGATGAAAAGAAAATACTTTCCCAGACACTGGTTATCGGACACATGCTTTGTTCCCAGAATAAACTCACCACTGATAACAATTTGCATACTATTATTCTGAAAGTATACTTACTATATGCTACTCATCATATATTCTTCCGCTCAGCAAGTTTTTCAACATATTGTCGTAAAATATTTCAACAAATTGTTATAAAATATTCCTAGACTGCACACTCTCACAAGACATAGTTTACTTGTCCACTCCAAGGGCCTTCTTGGCACGCTCGTAGATCACGTATGAAATACTGACGGCGGGGAGAACCTTGAGGAAGTTGGGGGCGATTCCGCGGTAAAGGCCACGTGGTCCCTCCTTCTTCAGGATGGCTTTGGCAAGGGGCAGCATGGAGGGCTTGGATCCATCCACACTCACTGCAAAATGATAAGGAGCTTTCTATAGCAACGTAGTGGGCCAGGGCTAAACAATAGCTCATTTGATTAGGTAGCGTCAAGATGTAAGGAAGCCCAACCTCCCGTCACATTAGATTCAAAATGATATTTCAGATATGATATATCAGGATGGTCTCTGGATATATATATATATAAATGACCGGCGTAAATTTTCCTATATTGAATGCCAAGAGAATTGAAAATACTTGTTGAACGTCTAGCCGTATTTCACGAAGCGGTAGATCGAGATCGATGCTACGTGCGATTCAGCTCGTTTAATATGAATTAACTCAGTAAACTGTCTGAAACTTATGGACCTTTGTCTATGTATCGAAGTATTGCCCAGCGATTAGCATGTCAAGTATTTACCTCCTGCTTGTAGCTTGGTCCTCACTAGTGCGAAAGGGTATGAGGCGAGCTGTCCACATGTACTGGACACAGTACCGCACGCCAGCAGGAGCAGGATACTGGGCTCGGTCGTCCCAGAGTTGGTCAGGTAGTACTGCTTTAACGTCTGAAATTCACAACACACTTTTCAAAATGTTTCAAATCAATTATCATTAATCCACTGAATCAGCGAAAGTGTTGTTGTATCATCATGTCGTAACTGACAGGTGTACAGTAAAATTAATTCAGCGATCTTCAATGAGTAAAGTTTTAAGGAGACGACCCCGAACCATAACAAAACTGTAGAATGGGCGTAACCGTTCGTAGTATTTACCTCGTAAATTGTCAAGTCGATACCGGCGTATGGAATGATACCGATGAGGTTTGGTACGTAACCCTTGAAGAGCGCCTTGGGGCCATCCTTCTTTAAGATGGTCATTCCACAGTCCAGGATCCCCTTGTACTGTCCAGTTTTACTAACTGCCAGACGGGTCTTGATAACCTGTAACATTACACAAGTATACAGAAGTATATACAAATGGTCTACTCATTCAAATTTTTGTCTGACCTTAGGGATGCAAGAATCTTGCTTTAAAATATCTGCAATAAACATATTAACCACAACAATCGATGTATTTCAGCTAGTTGAATTGAGACGCAACAGTTTAATACAAATGTAAGTCATTTTATACTACAACTTGGTGACCTACCTCGAGTGGATAGATAGAGGTTTGGGCGACAGCCCCAGCCATAGCGCCTGCTGCAAAGCGCTCAATGACTGTAATCTTCTTCACTCGGTCACCCACGATCAGCTTCTTAATCTGTAGGAGTGAGCACAGAAAACATATACGGTATATCCTGTTTAGCCATTCACATAATGCATTTAATCAACACTTTATTCATGTATTTGTATTTCATTGGACATCTCTTGGTCGATTTTTCCTCGCTTATATATGTATACATGAATTTGACCAGTCGTAATATATATGCTAAAATGTGTATGCTACGGTAATTGCTGAGTTGGAGGCGGAATGATCTTAGGCCACACCAAGAAAAAGATTTCACTTTTGAAAAAAATAATGGTGTTGCTAAGAATTTTTTTTGCCTTACCTGTTCATATGCCCCAAACTTGATGGCCGACTCGGGGGCGATCTTTATGACATTTGCACCATTTCCTCTCCATAGAGACTTGGGTCCTCCTTCCTTGACCATATGTTTGAGGCTGCCCCATACACCAAAGTTATTTTTGTGGCCATGCACCTGAAGAGTATTATAAAACGAAAAGGGTAAAGTTATGTACAGTTCCAGTATACCTTTTATAAGCTGCAAAATCGGCAGCCTTCTCACGTAGTAGCAGTAGTTTCACATAGCACCATATTATCAGATATATTAAAGTTTGTATATCAGAACGCATGTGAATACAGTTGCAAATAACGCAATCAGTAATACTACATATGTATTGTTCAGTCATTAATTAGATATATTTATGTATATCTACCTGAAGCATGATCTTGACACGGTCTAGTGGCGCGGTCATCGTTCGAGAAACGGCACCAGCCATTCCTCCGGCCACGAGGTGACGCCACCACATCCCCGTCTGCTGCTCTTTCTTCGTAAACTCAGGAGGCACAGTTAGGTTTTCTCCAATGTCAATCATCTGGTGTTGTATGAAGGGATGATATATATCATTGATCTAATATAAACTTCAACTGACACAGTTACATTTATGCTATTTGAGTTTGTTTTTTTTAGAAATTGATGAATGTGGTGAATGCTAAAAAGCACCTTAGATATATATATTCAACAGGATTTTCATGGAGTCTAAATTCGTTTTAGATTAAAGAATGTTCTTTTCTTTAGTATATTGAATACACAAAACATCGGGAGACACCCAGTGGAGTATCAATGTACGTTATACATGAGGTTAGATGCACCCGGCCTCGGAAGGTTTGAAACTCCTTCTGGACTATAATATTACAATATTGTAAGTTATTCCAGTTTCACGACTAGTTGGTATTTTGATTATTGTTCAGGAAACCCTTGGGTAGGGTAAGCGGTGAAACTCCAGAATATTCCAAACATTTATGAAGGCAAACTCACACCTAATATCCAAGCAAAATATCAAGATTTTGTAAGACGAAAACTGATTAGAATTGATAAAATCGTGAACTGTAAGATAGGGGTAAATTTGATTCAGAAAACAACTCATATAATACACATAACAAAACACACAATTTGAAGTAAAAATAATATCTACATATGTTTGAAGTAGAAAAATATGGTCTATATAGTAGGAAATGGAGAGCGTACAAACAGCCCCTACCGTCCTCACACAAAGTAGATGGTATTCTTAAGGCTAGTCCTGTGAAAGAGGTTGCTATGTAAGAGTAAGGAGACTAGATGGAGACCACAACACATTTCTTGTTGGTATACATAAAGCTTAACTAGTATGAAACCTAACCCGAGGAAATGCATCTCTTAATGGGACTGTGGTATGGGTACACTTCATTTAAACTCACAAGAACCACACTTGTTCTTAAATATTACATTTATAGTCATAACAAAATCCTTTCTAAAGTATCGATGCATTTCTGGTACTAATAGTAATATGACTTTCTCAAAGGTTCCTTGGTGAGTGGCCAGGTGGCGCGGCATACTTACAAGGGTCTGCCTCCAGTGCGAGACGATGTCCTCCAGGTCCGTCTTGTGGTAGAGCTGGAGGAACTCGCGCCACTCGGCCCAGTCGATACTCAGACTGTTATCCTTATCAATTCTAGAAACCGTAACCAGCCACGTACAGTGCCACCACCAGGACAATTTGTTAAGGTAGCAAGTGAATCATGATAATATTTTTTCAACCCATTTTTATATCCTATCATTCATAGTCTTGGTACATGTACCATCTATGTTATTTTCAACTTTATCAGTTGGCAATTACATAACATTATTTCTTGCAGCCCCCCGCCAATTTAGAAATGAATCGGGATGGATGTCTAGTATACTACATTACATAACTACATAAAACTTGCCATTCCACAATTTTCAAACTGATCCGAGCAAAGTAGTGTCCCTCTTTCCTCTACCCCATATTATTAGGTATCTCAAAGCTAAAACTGCATTACTGCATAACAGGATAAGTTGTAGCAGTATTCATTGCACATGAATACAAAGCGGTTGTCGGATCAAACACACGAACTTCTGTGGGTAATTTCAGTGGGCACACACACTTAGCTTGAACCGTTAATTAGCTGAATTGTGTTCAGTAGCGACACAGCTAAGGCAATTCTAATCAATGCCTATGCATTATACATATAGCTTCCCTCTTTTTATTCACGCATACCCTAGAGAACCAAACCTAAACATTTTTCTTTGGAATACCTAGTGTACAGTATCTTTGGAAATTAAAATCCTTCTCATATTCATACCAGATAGAAACGCAAAGAAAACCGTTCCTACTCTCATATGATGTCAAGAATAATTTCCAAAGCCTAAAATAATACTATTAAGAAAATATTGCCAGTTTCCCAATAGTGTAAAGCCTGGTAGCGCACGAGACATAGACTGGAGTGCCACATATAACCTAATCACCTCGGCAGTCAAGACAGGACTGCACTTACATGGTTAGCTTCATTCTTGTGGGTTGTGTTGGTTCATCTATACATTCTCCTACTCCTACAGTATATGACATTAGGGAAAGGGAACATCTATATTATTACTCTAGTCTAATGGCATGTCAATGGATGCAGGGTATATTAGCAATGATGAGATTCAGTGAGGTGTTCTAACCAGCCTATATACACATGCTTCTGGAGGGAAAATCAACCACCTGGAAATAATGGTCATGTTATTGAGGCAGTAGAGGTATACCTATTATCAGTCCTAAGGTTGTGGGGTCTAAATCACGGATTTGCAAAGAGCTTTATTATGTTGACTATCAATTTTATAGCTCAAGTTCCAAGTACCCCTCTCAAATCCTGTATTTTTTCAAATACATTTTTGTCACCAACATACTGCGTGAAAGCTCAGTTATTTTGGATTTCCACAAGCGTATTACTGAATAAGGTGTAGGGGACGACACAGGGACAACACAGGGACATCAATTAATAAAGCATGCCAGGTAAAGTGATGCCAAAAGCACTAGTAGAACTAGTAGAAGTCCAAGAGAAGGAGAGAGAAAAAAACGATTGGAACTTGGTTTGTAGTCTGGTTGGAACTACTTACGATCTTATGTTGCCAAAAGCTAACAATGTCTTCCAGCGTTTCCCCCGAACAGAGACCAAAGAAATCTCGCCATTCGGCCCAGTCTATCTTTAGGTCGCCATTCTTGTCTATTCTGTGACAACAAAGCAGCAAGCAAGGGCCTCAAATTTATATAGCTCTGCCACATGTTATTAGAACCGTGCATATCCTTGTACCCGTGAAGCCGCCAAATAATGGGTCCCTAACACCAACCGCTAAATGTGTTCCATTCGTTCAATTGAAGTCCTGTATCAGCAGAGAAGAAAAGCAGAGCCCTTTTGGGGGAGAATTTTCAGGAAGGAGACCAAATGGGTGTACCAAGATGCGTTGTTAGTACGGAACATGTACAAACAGTACCACATGAAGCCTAAATTTGCAATATAAAAAGGAGGGGTCATTTTTGAACAACAGGCGGGGGCTGGGGATTTTCCGCGAGCGACCACTTTTCGTTGCCTCTCCCTCGCCCCCAATAGGTGTCCCCTTGTTAAAAATGATGACTCCCTATTAAATGTTTGTGGCAGAACACATCTACTTTCTCCCCTTAGTCTTTGTTTTTCCTGATACTTCATGTCCAGAGAACAGCCACTCTTTGTCTAAACACAAGTTATAAAATCTGTAAATGTTTTGTATATTCCTCCACTGTTAACTCAGTAAACATACAGAAACATGGGGAGTCTGGAAGCCTAACAGTATATTAAAGTGACTAACCTAGGTCACGGTTGAATGCAGGTAAGGCTGTTCTCAAGGCCCTGGAGGATTAAGAGACCTGGGGATAGAGCTGGACTGGGTGCAATGTATTAATAGGTACCACTCTAACAACTCTGGCTGGATAACTTCTATTCACAAGGTACTTGGGTACTATTCAGATTATTACAAGGAGCTTTTTCTTGGCCCAGGTGGATTTGATATAAAGGTATACCGAGGTTTGTTTTTATGTGGTCATGGGTGTACATGGTATGTGGAATTCAGGGCTGACACACTTCAAACATACTTCATGTGCAGTTGGTAGTAAGGGCATGTTAGTACAGGGGACATGGCACACGCCCACGATGCAATGCACAATATGTCGATATCAACGTGTATGGTACTATACATCAACATTCAGTCAAAACAGGATACTTCAGGATACTTCATGACTAAAGAGTCATAACATTATATACATCAAAACAGTATACACCATCAATTTATCCACTTGGACTAAATGGCTATTTCTTGTTACTTTCTTTACTTAAAATCCAAATTGCTTCTTTAAACAAAGTTAAATCTTAATTAGGACAAAAAATATATACCCGGGATCTTTTTAAATCTTTGGTCTACATTTTCACTATAGCCAGTAAAAAGAGACAAACGGTTCTGCACTATTCTCAACACGAGAAAATGGCACGACTTATGATAAAGGGTCTTGTAAACGTGATAACCTAGACCATAAATAATGCAAAGCAGCGCACTCTAGTTATCAAATGGAAAATATATCATACCTTTTTGTAAGTTCCATGGCTTCAGCCAAATCAACATCGACGCCAAGTTTCTCGAGTGCCGCTTGAACCTCCGCTGGCTCGATTTGACCTGCGCAATTAAAAATATGAAAATATTTTACTTTACTCTTTGTTTGATTTATGTTCTTATATGATCAATAAGTAGCACGTATATTGCTGATTACATGATCATATGGTACGTAATAGCGGTAGTAGTGAAGGGCATACATCGTTTAAGAGAATAGCTTATTTTAATTTTATCAATCCATGTTATTAGCTGTAGAGCCTTTTGAATAACCCTGGGGAAAATTCGAGTATTAGCAATAATAGCGGCATCCCAAACTTTGTTTTAATAATACCACAGCTTCTACGCGAGTTTTTACGGTACTTAAATTGAATGTGTTTCAATACGTGTCAACATACCATCTTTGTTCCTGTCAAGTTGAGAGAAAGCTAGTTTCAACTGGCGCTCGTGTTCCTGCATATACTCGCAGAACTCGGTGAAGTCCAGCTCTGCATTGTCATTCTGGTCCCCGCGGTTAATGATGTGCTGCAACAACACAAAGTTTAAACACTGCCATCAACAGGTGTCTAGTTGTTAATGATGTGCTGCAACAACACAAACACTGCCATCAACAGGTGTCTAGTGGTTAATGATGTGCTGCAACAACACAATCACTGCCATCAACACTTGTCTAGCAGTTAGTGATGTGCTGCAACAACACAAAAACTGCCATCAACACTTGTCTAGCAGTTAATGATGTGCTGCAACAACACAATCACTGCCATCAACACTTGTCTAGTGGTTAATGATGTGCTGCAACAACACAATCACTGCCATCAACACTTGTCTAGCGGTTAATGATGTGCTGCAACAACACAATCACTGCCATCAACACTTGTCTAGCAGTTAATGATGTGCTGCAACAACACAATCACTGCCATCAACACTTGTCTAGCAGTTAATGATGTGCTGCAACAACACAATCACTACCATCAACACTTGTCTAGCGGTTAATGATGTGCTTCAACAACACAAAAACTGCCATCAACACTTGTCTAGCAGTTAATGATGTGCTGCAACAACACAAACACTGCCATCAACACTTGTCTAGTGGTTAATGATGTGCTGCAACAACACAAAAACTGCCATCAACAGGTATCTAGCGGTTAATGATGTGATGCAACAACACAATCACTGCCATCAACACTTGTCTAGCAGTTAATGATGTGCTGCAACAACACAAAAACTGCCATCAACACTTGTCTAGCAGTTAATGATGTGCTGCAACAACACAATCACTGCCATCAACACTTGTCTAGTGGTTAATGATGTGCTGCAACAACACAAAAACTGCCATCAACAGGTATCTAGCGGTTAATGATGTGATGCAACAACACAAAAACTGCCATCAACACTTGTCTAGCAGTTAATGATGTGCTGCAACAACACAATCACTGCCATCAACACTTGTCTAGCAGTTAATGATGTGCTGCAACAACACAATCACTGCCATCAACACTTGTCAGGCCCAAGGTGCGGGTTATGCAATGTTATTTAAGCCTAGGTGCCGTTTACAGGGGGTTCGGGTTGTATGGGAGGCTTTACAGAAGTAGCCAGTACATTGGGTCTAATGCTTGAGATGAGGTGCCTAAGGTAAATACTTACAAAATCCTCATTTACATTAATAAATAACTTTACAAAACGTTATTAGTATATAAACAACATTTTGATAAATTTTAATATCTCATTGATTTCAATCAAAATAATACTCAAAGGAGCCTCGGAAGAAGTAGAAACCACATTGCGAGCATGTTTATAGCCTGACGTTCACTTGATTTTTCCTCATGCACAGTGTTGCCGAAATGACGCCGGCAATCTTAATGGCCGGCGTAGGGTCTTAGGACGCAGGCCGGAGTGGCCTGCCATAGTCTTAGCTTTCTAATGGTGAAAGAATTTTTTTAATCAGCCAATTAGAAGCGAAGATAGGGCCATATTTGTAAAATTGGTTACATTAAATACTTTTTCAATTTCTATTAAGTTTTTGCATAACATAAAAGAAATTATATCAACATTCATATGGCCTGCGTGAGAGGGAAATGGACTGCGTAAGACGCCATGACGCAGGCCAAGGTGGCCTGCTTGAGAAAAAGTTTTCGGCAACACTGCATGCACCTAGTCGAATCAAGAGCTATATATATAATACGTGCTTAAGGAAGGCATTATTACAGACGGGAAGTTTGTTTTCCTGCAAGAAGGACTGTATCTGCAATGGGAGCTAAGGCACCATACCACAGAGGCATTAGACTGTGGGATAAACTGCCAGCCGAGGTTCAAAATGCTAAGACAAAACATAGTTTTAAGTTAGCCACAAAGAAAATTTATGGAAATGACATGAAGAATCAAAAAAAAAGATTCTTTCAGAGGCTTAGACAGAATCCTTTACGGTGCATTAGTACTGTGTCCATCAGGCAGGACACCCACTGAATTTCATACATTTCTTGGTGCTCAACATAACTTGTATATATCATGTTTACTGTACATTATTAGTATAAATTCCTTCTCTCATGATCAAAACTGTGATATGCATGCTGTATATAATGTCATATGTAAATGTGTCTTGTTCTGAAATTGTACTACAGGTCATCTATGCCAAAGGTTATTAATGAACAATAATTCTGAAGCTGCAATGATTTTATGTACACATCATAAAGCATATTTGTAACTGAAAATCAAACTGATGTTATGAATAAACAATTTTTTAAAAAATTACGATTTGCTGGGCCCATTTCCAAGAACCTGACAGGAAACCTCCATCTTTGATAGTAATAGGTCTACTCCAGGTGTACTAGACTTATGTACCTGGTCCTGGGTACCGTGCCAGTAGGGCCTACATGTTTTTTACTACTGCTTGAAAATACAGCGAAGCTCATTTAGAAAGTATACATGTACTAGGCTACCCTTACATAATTGCTGGCAGATATTCATAGTAATGTTGCTTTATGTTCCTAGAGCTCTAGGCTCTTCCAGGTGCTCCATATTTTACGATAGTCTACATAGTACAGGGACCACTTGAAGATTATATAACTGGAAATATGGCAGGGGCCCAATGTATTTCCAAGAATAGTTGACTTTGTAGGTACCACAGCCCAACAGCCCAACATACCAACCATGCTTGCAGCATCTGAAACACTACAGTACACGTGGATCCCTGCTCAAGGGATGAGTTATTTCGACAACTGAATTCTGCTTTTACGAAATGCCCCGCCCCCCCCCTCCAATAACATATACCATTACCAATAACATTTTAAAAAAAGAGTGCCCGTGCCACCATACTCCTAGGCTCTAGCTGGCAATAAATTGCTCATTCCTAAGCTATGGTGGTGGCCTACGGTTTTGATGTTCCTGTTACATGGCAGCCCGCATGATTGGATCCTAAAGTAGCCCTAATAAACACTGCACAGCCTGCAGGGCAGGTGCAATTTAGAGACGAGTGCGTCGGATTGGCCAATATTAGGTAAAAATCCTCTATTATCGCCCACCTCTTGTGTTAGTACATTCATCGGAATTCGTGTATATGAAGACCATAGGCATAAACCAGGCGATGCATTTAATATAATCCGATTGTATAACAATAATGCAATACATCTATACAGCATAATAACCACTATAATGAATTTGACAACTTACTTTGGCGTGTCCCGCCGCGGCTTGCTTGGACACCTTTTGCTTTTGCAGAGCGGCTGCTAGTTCGCTCACCTCGATTCTCCCATCGTTGTTGGCATCTAGCTTCGCAAAGACTTTCCTATATCGTTCTATATCTTCTGGTGCACATTGAACTTGTTTTGGTGCTTCTTCGCACCGTACTATAGTAGGCATTTTTGTAGGGTAATCGGAGAACTAGGAAAAAATTAGAAAGATAAACAAGCAACCCAGAGTGGACGGGCTCTGCTCTGACAGGAGGTTCGCAGGTGCCCGGGTTGATTGACTGGACGCACCGGCTGCCAAAATTGGGACACGGTAACCAGCGGTACAGTCACTCACCAATCACACTCTTTCACTGCTCCCGCCATAGCAATGTACAGGCGTATCTGCGGGGAGAGTTGGATCCTGAATGATCCCGCCCTCCCGACCAATCCTCATTTCCCGCCCAGGTATTCGTGCCCGTGGAGGTGTGGGAGGGCGTGGCACGGGGAACTAGGCCGGCTTATTTTAGATCCCAGCCTGAACTCGAGCTGCAGTGCCGTAGGCACTTACACTACAGCGGACCTAGGTCACGAACCGAGTGATAAGAGTCAATTGATGGTGATATGGCAATGGCCACAGAGCTTCAATACACCACAGGGAAAGTTATCTGATCTCCCCCCGGATCTCCTAGTTCATCTAATCTGAACCCGTCGACGATGCGGACCGATCTGATGGGGCCCTGTATCGGTGTAGCACAGCTTGTAATAGTCTGGCACGAACAGACTAGGATCTCCCCTCCCCCTCCCCCGGATTTTGAGAAATAACCCCCCCCCCCCCCCAAAAAAAAAAAAAATCAAAAAAAATCGCATTGCACCTGTGGAATCGTGGTCGCGAGTATTTAGATGGATTTAAAACAGAGGCTATTCCAGTTTTCCCCCATACCTCTATCATTGGGGACCAAGACCCCCCCCCCCCCCCCTCCCCGCCACCCCCTCAGGTGTGACGTACTTACTGGATCACCCCTAACCCCATCCCCCAATCTTGGATGTGGTTTTACAACAGCCATTAGAGCAGGTCACCCTCCTGCTCTTTATGACCCATGTCTGCACCCCAAAGGAAGGGGGCACTATTGTTAAGGGAGTGTTCATTTATTATTTACAGGGGGGGGCGGTGGCTTTGGGGGGGGCGTAAAAATTTCCGACCCCTCCTGAGGGGGGGGAGGCGTAAATTTTTTTAGCAAAAAAGCCCGCGCGTTACTATAGGTCAAAGGGGGCGGGAGAAAAAATTTCGGCGCCTTCGCTGAGGGGGGACGCGAAACGTTCCACACGCTCTCGAGGGGGGGGGGCGGAAAAAAATTTCCCCTCCTTGTGGAAGCGAAATCTCACCACCCCCCCTGTAATTAATAAATGAACACTCCCTTAGCCAGGCCCTTTGTCGGCCTCGCCCGGTTGAGCTAGAAGACTTAGGGAAGTTACTCGCCAGTGTCAAAGGCAACACCCATTGAAGGAATAAATAGATATTGATAAATAGATCACATGGAGTAGGTGCTAACTGTTGCTATCGTGGCAAACGTCTGTCCTCAACCTGATCACCTTATTCATTATTTATGGCCGGGGGGGCTGAGCATAAAAGGGGGGGGGCACTTTTTTTAGGGGTATTCAAAGGGGGGGGCACTTTTTTTCAACCTATTCTTGGGGGGGGGTCTTTTTTTTTAGGGGTATTCCTGAAAAATATTGCGAATGTGGTATGTGGAAATGTCGCGGATTTTGGTAATAGTCTGCGTTATATTTCACCAAATTATGTCAACATTTTCAAAACCCCTTTAAAACTGTCTTATTGTGTCCCTGCTGACACTCAGCATCGCACACCCTTTGGAAATTCATTCAGTCTGGCTTTGACTCCCCCCAGTCAATGTCAAGTTGCTTCTCACACCCCTCTGGTTATACAAGACTGAGGCTAAAGTATGCTACAAAACTAAAATAGCCAAAACCAGACCTCAGGTGCTGGTTATGAGATGGGATTTCGAGGTGTAATTTGTACAATTGGTGTGGGTAGTTTGAGAAACCTTTTGGTAGGCAGAGTTGATTGTAAGCCTACTTTACAAATAATGAACCCAGGGGTGGGCACTGCCACTATGTGGGTGAGTGGCCACTGCCGCGGTACCACCCTATTCCTCATACTGTGGGAGCTGAGGGAGTAACTGACAGCCCCTCCTTTTTATAGTGAAGCAAATTGTTGCAAGTGACTGCCCCTATAATCAGGCCAAGTGAAACCAAAGTCACCTGCTTTCATCCCATCTGAGCATCAGGAGCCAGACATAACAATGACAAACTTAGCAATTAGCAGTTTTAACAACTATAAACATGTTTGTGCTCCAATATTACTGTACAAACACAAGAAACCTGTATCCAGAAAGCAGGGGAGGGGGGTCACCACCCCTCCTTTTACCGTTAAGAAGTGCTGACCGATCCTGCTTTTCATCCCCTCTGTCAACCCACCGCGACCGCTCCTGGGAGAGGTGTGGCAGTGGTTATCCAAAACAGACCTCAGTGCCCCCCCCATGAACCCAGATGATCTTCTGGCAAAATGACTGCAAATAGAGACAGTACCTCATCTGTCCCTGCGTCACTTTGGATTCGACTTGAACTTAATGCTGAAGGATAGAATGCATCCAATGCATCTGCGGGCTGGCAACCCGCTGACCCAGCCCCTACATACCTCCCATCCAACTTGAACCACACTGAACTGTACCTTTCAAGATTCACACCATACATTTTGGAGGTAATGTCACTCTCAACTTGTAGTTTCTCCCACATTCTTCTCCCATCAGCAAATGACCTGCAGTTTTTCAAAATATCCTTGGGGGATGCCTGCCTACAATCCCCTCTATTAGTTGCAGTGCTGCACTTTGTATCACTCTGGTTAAATCTCACTCTTTGAATTCATCAAAACTTGAGGTCTGGGCTCAGGCTTTTAAGAACTATCATCAGGGACACAGTAATTTGCAAGGATTTGTATCATTTCCTGAGTGGCCAAATCTGGAAGCTATACCATTGTGCAAAGGAAGCTACTGCACCTACAAAGTCAGACCCTGAAAATTGAGATCTCGATCTTGTAGGGCAAAAACATTCAGAGTTATAGATTGTCTTAAGTTTGAACAACCAAAAGAGTATCTCATCAATAGTTCTTTCGTAAGTGTTGTTGGTCTACTTGCAATGAATGATCTGCTAGATAATTAAGTCAGACATACATTTGGGTGCAGTGTCACCCTCAATCTGAGATTCCAATTCCTCACTCATTTAAGTTAGCCTCAGTTCTCCGAATCTCTTATCAACCTCCATGCAACAATATGGCTAGAACCATTTATAGTTGACCTACTATAAATATATTCCTGTATATAGCCTACAACTTGCATGTATAGACAAAGGCTCACGAGCATTGTTCACCATTGAGGGTTATTTCATGAGACAAAGCAGACCAATCTGTTTCAATGATCTATCAGAATCGACATCAGACCAGCTTCTGCCTGCAACGGGACTGGTTGGACTAACAAGGCCGCACAGTACTGTTGTAGTATTTCTAAAAACCCTTGTATAACCGGCATCCCCAGCTTGGTAGAGGGTGTAACAGCAGGAGGGGTTATATGCACCAGGGGATATATAAAGACCACAGTATGTTAATCTGAAGATGGTGAGTGTCTGAAAGGCCAGGATTACATACATTCAACTAGTACAAGCCAATTTCGTTTTTGTTAAAAAGGGGGGGGGGGTCACTTTTTTTTCACCAATTCCGAGGGGGGGGGGGGGTCACTTTTTTTCACCTATTCCGAGGGGGGGGGGGCATTTTTTTTGACGTATTCAATTTGCCAAATGCTCGGCCCCCCTGCCATAAATAATTAACGCTCCCTTAGGATACCTTCGGTTACCACTATGTTGAACGTAAGTGATCAACTCTAACACGCCCCTGGGGAGTAGAGTTCTTCATGGCACATACGTGGGTTATGAGTTTGGGTGCTGGGGTTACTCACTC